>OY728152.1:1619288258-1620538258 GCA_963277665.1 Viscum album
TGCATTATGCTAATCAATGCCCTAATCCAAGGGTTAATGATGATCAATGTGAGAAACCTCTTAAGGAAAAGGATAAAGGGAAGTCACATGCGATCACTATTTGTGATGTTGAGTATGACAATGATGTTGTGTAATGATTACGTGTTTATGTAATGGGATTTCAAAATAGTATCATGGAATCTCAGTTATGGTATCATGGAATTTTGGAATATCTATGTATTGGTTTTCAATAATTATATGGTACCGGTAACAATGAAAAGTGATTGAAATATTTTTGGAAGGAAGATGATATGCGCATAATAAGGGGATAAAGAGAAAATGAAATGAGCTCATGACAGATGTCATGGTTTTAGTATATAGAAATTTTGGGATTTTGGTATGTGGAAAGAGTTAACTTTTTACAGCATTCATGTTTTCACTAAGGTTCAATGTGTATTCATTTTTCAAGAGAATAAATGATTAAGATATTAACATGTTTTGAATGTTACCAACAAGATATATTTTATGATATATGGGGGATAAATGATGGTATTCACAAGCTTTTTTGATAACATTTCTAGTAATCTTTCTCTTTATGCTATAAGAGGGATAAAAGTATTTTAGATAAACCTAAATATTGGAATGGATTATATTGGACATAAATTAGTATTGTCTAAGGCTAGAAATTTTTTTTATGGGATGTTATAATAATGTAGTTTTAGAAAAAGGACAACCTGCAGGATGGGCGACAACCCATCGCGTCGGACAAGGTTGCGAGAATCGAACCCACAACAGAAGTGCGACATGCCTTTTATCTCCTACCACTGGCCTACAGGAAGTACCTTGTTAGTAGAAACTAGTTTTATTTTATTAATAGGTATGATAGATGAAGTATAAGTCCATTTTTGGAATGATATATGATTAATCTCACCATAGATGGACTTGTGTATATAACTATTTCTAACCTTTTGTTTGAGATAGATGGAATGGCCCATCATTCTATCACATGGTCTGCTAACACTTCACGAATAACAAATTCAACTTCATTTCATTAAGATATGAAGTGGAAATTATTCAAGGAATGAACAACGGTGAGATTATATCGAAATAAAGTAAGTATTTCTTCTAATTAAAATTCTTCAACTTTAGGGAAATGATCTTGAAGACCAAAAATGTTGTCCTAGTGCCCTTATATCTGATGAATCAGATGCTACCCTAGATCATCATAAATTTATGGCTTTGTGATTTTTGGATTTTTCATAGCCATGTTCTCTACCACTCTCCATCAGAACTTGATGGTTAGATTTCTCTTCCATATCCATATTTTCACCGATGTTGTCCTATGTGGAAACCCTGTGTTGAGTTAATTTGGGTGACCGTTATGATTCTAACTTACCTTTTTAAAATGAAGTTTTAGTATTCCTTTTTACTATGTGGATTTCTATTAAAACTTTCGAGTAGTAAACCATTTATAACTCCGATGAATTTCGAGGGAGAAATTCATTTTAAGGGGGGTAGAATGTAACACCACGAGATTTTATAGGATATATTCTTTTTAATTTCTTTCATATATTATGATGTACGCTAAACCAAGATTATCTTGCGCTATACGCAACACCGTATTTGCTTGTAGTATACGCAACACTAATCTTGGATCGTGTTAAAAACAATTTCAAGTTTGTTTGATAATAATTATTCAACGCAATATTGAGTGTATATATACATATATATTCAATGTATAAATGAAATATGGTTGGATTTTGTTATATGCAACAACAAAGGAGTCTTTCACTACACGCAACCCAGACTTGGCTTGCGTTACACGCAATCACGACCTTCCTCGATAGCGTGTGTTGTACGCAATACCAGGTTTCACTAAACAACAATATATTATTATAATATTATTATAATATTATTATGAACTAGACGTTATGAATAGTATTAACTAAATTTTGAATTTTATAACATTATTATTCATCTTACACATTTTCTAGAACATGGGATAAGAACAAAATAAATTTTTGGGGTAAAATATGTTTTTTTTAAAAAATGCAGTTTTGCCTCCTTTTGATGGCGCACGCACTTTAAATATAGTTTTTGACATGATTATAAGTTCAATTTGACAAAATAAAATTTTTATTTGGAATCAGGATATTAAAATTTACTTTGGATAAATTTTTCATATTATTCTGATAACATTCATATTTTAATGAATAGTAAAAACATGCTATATTTTAATTAAAAACAACTTTTTTCATCGTAATAATTTATATGGTTAAATTATAATATTGAATGGTTTTAAAGTATAAATAAAATATATTTTTACCATTAAATATAATTTATGTCATTAGCATTTATTTTACATTGAATTCATAGGTAAAATCATTTCAATCTTTTGCAATGTTTTAACTTTTAAAACTCGTTTTCTTAATAGCGGGATTAATTTTAAATTAATTACTGAAAATTATGTGTTTTGAATTAGGAAAAATGGATTCCATATTTGGAATCAGTAGGTCCAAATTATGTTAATAGGCTAATTTTTATTTTTGGGCACTATGAATAGTAACTATGGTAAATTTTATTTACCATAGTTAAAGGTAAATCAGGCAATTGAGGGTAAATATAATATTATAAAATTACTCTAACACTTGTATTAATATAATTAGATGATTATATTTCGTCCTATGACATATTTTGGTCTAAATGGAATCCATTAGAACCCACTTGTATTTGATTATGACCTTTAGTTTATTTTATTTAAAGGAAAGTGAAATATGTCTCATTAAAACTTTAATAATTAAAGTATTTTCAATATAAGGTTGTACAGAATATAAATTCGTATATAAATACTCATTTGAAATCTAAAATATTTTTCTTTATCATGGTAATTTATTTTTAAATTTTAAGTGTTATTTAATTACCTTATTATCTTATACATTAATGATGCATAAATTATTTATTTAGTGAAAAATCAATAATATAGTTTTTATTGAAATAGTAATGCATATAAAAAAGCCCAAAAATCTGAAAAAAACATAATTTTAGTGTATATATAAACCCTAATCATCTACTGGCCGAATTTTTGACCATTTAGATCCTTATAAAGGCGATTATGACACTTTATTATTTTATTTTAAATGATTCCAAAGTTGTCACCTTCATAATATAATAAATATAACAATTTTCATGTTGTGATTTTAAGATGATAAATTCGAGTAAAAGTATTATTATGAAAGATATGAGATTTATCGTCATCATAGTATTTTATTTTTAATTTTTATGGAACAAATAAGTATATTAAATAATTATACAAAAATTATGTACTAATGATTTTATTAAGAGATATACCAAATAAATGGTTTTAAAAATATTAAAATAAATATTATATGAACTATTTAATGTGCTCCAAGAATTTTCCTAGAAAACTTTGACATGTTAGGAATCTATTAAATATATTTTTTAGAATATATCCTCTTTTTGGATCATATTAAAATTAAAATAAATGAATAGCGTCAAAATTGAAACTATTTTTATTTTATAAAAATAACATATTATAAAATTGTTTAAAAATCACAAAAATATTTAAAAATTATAAATTGAAATTTATATTGTCTAAAATGTCATAAATTATCCAATTATGGACAATTCATGACACATAAGTAATTATTTATAACAATTTAAAAATGAGAATCTTATTACCACAAATAAAATTAAATAGATTAAATAAGGATAAATCATGTTGATAATGTTTAAAATAAATTCCCAACTTGTATAAATTTTATTGGTTGTTGATACTACAACCCTATCCCATATAATCTTCATATTTGAGTCATTTTGGAGGTTTTTAAGTGGAGTTGGAATTTATTTTAAATTAATATTTCTTATAATTCCAAAGGTGCCCCTCTCCTCCCTTATAAAAGGGCACCTCCTCCCTCTCATCTTTACACAACTTTGAGCCTTCAAGATCAGCCAAAACCTGCCCATTTCCCTTCTCAACTTCCCTAGAAATATTATACAGGTCCTGGTATTCTTCAAAGACCAATCTTAGTGCCCTAAGATGAGGTTTCAAAGAGGCATGTCGAAGAAGAGGTGAAACCCGTTACCGATTCTTTCAAATTTATTTCTTCTTCTTCTTCTTCTTCTTTATTTGTTTCATTATGAAGTAATAACATAAGTATCACTAATATAATTATATTTTATTATATATATGAAACAAACCTATTTCATTTTCTATCCATCATACGGAAAACGAAATCACCGCACGTGCGTACGTACGGAATACCGTCTCCACGCCGTGGTGTAATCTGTTTTCCACCACCACCTTACTTGGATGGGTATAATGGTGTAAATAAATATCTGTATATGATTATTGTAAAGTGATAATGATTCTGAAATATTATACAAACAGTTCAATACAATTCCATGATCTTGGGAATGATATCATCGTTCATGGGTACGTACGGACTACCGTCTCCACGAACGCGATGAGATTCATTTTCCATGATTAACCCTTCCAGTATGATTATAAAGTATATATAATAAATAATAATGAAATATATTACATAATAATGATACTGGATTTATGAACATATATGTTTCATTTAATTAATTCCATTTAATTCAATAAAGAAATGAAAATAGTGTTCATGCGTACGTACGGCCTACCGTCACCATAAATGGTGTGTTTCTTTCCCTTTATCGATCTATTATGTATATTCTGAATATATATTATATATAAATCATGTTTTATATTATTTAATTATGTAATCATGATCTAAGTAATCATATTAATAATTACAAGTCAAAACACGGATGATAAATGAAAAGATTTTACCCAAAACACTACTTTAACATGAATTTACAAAAGAACGGGTAATATAAAGTCATAAGTGAACCATATATGATATCATAACAATGAATATGATTCTTTAATAATTCAATGACATTATTTAAATCATTATACAGGAGGTTCGGATACATACGAATCATATTGGACCTAAGGTAAGGGATAATGTTGCAATCTCAATTGTTTTCTATTTAAGATTGCTTATACGTAAGTATTTACTGGGGTTATATTTATCATCCATGTCCAAGTTTTTTAAAAATGTTTTCATGTATGTTTAAAGTCCTTTTTACCCATTTTTGACTTTTACTACATAGTATGTAATGAATCTTTTTTTTGTTTACCATACGAGGTACCTTTTGACTTTTTCGGCAAAAGTACAAGAAGAATGTTTTTTTAACTTCTATGGCATGAATGGATTTTTACGGTTTCATAACGCATTATTTTCATGAAGATTACTCTACAATAATTCATGACTATTTTCAAAAAAATAATTTTCTTTTAAAATTGAATAGAATTTTGTGAAAAGAAAATGATTTTCAAGAAGAAAGGATATTTTCCTCAAGAATTCATTTCAAGTGCTTTATCAAAACCATTTTCCATATAAGATGAAATTATTTCATATGTGTATGTTTCAAGTATAATGTCTTTATGATTTACATGATTTCACTTCTCTTATGATGAAATTATATCCATTTGTTTTATACGGATTATGTTATGATGGAATGATGTTTATGAAACCCATTTTATTCATTGGGTTATTATGAATGATGTATGTTTATTTTGTGGAACACGAAAGAATGATTTCATTATGAGATGGGTGGGACTTATATCTCCCTAAAATGCATTGGGTAAAGATTTATATCTCATGAGATAGACATGACTGAAATGGCATGTAAATCTAGTTCAGTAATACAGGGCTGGAATGATAAGTAAACCCGGTTCAGTACTGGACTTTGTCCACTAATATGGTCTTGGCAGTAATGCCTTGGCTACTATGGAAATCATATCATGTGATTAATGATTTTTCACAATTAAAAGTTTTATTTCCAAGCTATTTTATCATGATTGATGTTCCATTATGATCTATGCCTTATGTACTGCCATGTTTTATGTCGCTGCTCAATATTTCGAGGTTTAAACATTATGTTCATGTTTTTATGTTCAAATGTATATGGTTTGTTTTATTTTCTCCATTCTTACCCTTACTGAGCATTTGAGATCACCCTTTATATGTTTTCTTTTCCCCAGGATATAAAGAAAGGTTTTAGGTAAGGAAACCAAAGGGGAATATCTTTATGGGATATATTGAAGATCTTTCACCATGATTAGAAGATTATATTCTGAGTTTCCAAACACACTAAACTATTATGGTCCTTTGGTGTCTATTTTTGTTATGTATTAAGTATTCTTTAAAAGTAATGTAATGTCCATGTACGTCAAGATTTGGGTCTCTACAGGATACATGTTAATAACTAATGAATCCTTGACCTTAGGGGTCAAAAAAACATAGTAATAACCTAAAACCTAGCTATAAGGGGTAATAGTTTAATCCAAGGGGAATCACCTAAGGAATTAAAAAATAATTTAATTCTAACCGAGTCCAAGGATCTCATCCAATGTAAAACAGGTAAGCAATGATAAGGCCCGATGGGTGTAACCATGGAACAACATGTTCATAGAAATCATGATGGATATAAGGAGTGTATCCATAGATTCCTAATATTCAAATGATAATGTATGGATCCTATAGTGTCATACTTTGCACCCACTAATAGATAAGGATCGGGTTCCAAGGTGGGTATCACCTAAAGCAACTAACATCCTTGAATCGAAATAGAGTCTACGAGTGCTCAAGGAATTCCCTCTAGAATCCAAGGATAGATCAAGTCTGACCACTAATATCAAGATGTTAAGGTCTATATGCATTAGGAATCTTATTATTAATTAATTTCATTTATTTTTCCATTTATTACTCATTCCATATAATAATTCATTCAGTTCAAGTTATTTCCTTTCATTTGTGTGATAAGGCATAACTAGGAATACCACCCCTCAGTACTCAAGTTAGTTAATCATTAATTATGTTCAATATTCTGACTTCCATAAGTACGAAAAGGTGTTATAAGGGTGTGTAACCAAGTCATTCATTTACATTCATTTAGGCCAAGTCATATACATAGTATACTTTCCATTAATATTTAAAATTCATTAATTGTATTGAAACACTTAATTTTAGAAGGATCAAGTGACATTATCATATACAAGGATAACCTTTATAATTAATAAATCATTTTATTAAGGAATGTAATAAATTTAATAGGGACAAGACATTGCAAACTTGAACAATGGAATAAACAAACATATCCATCCACTAAAGGCATAAGATATAGAAACACCCTACATGGGGTGGAGAGCATTAATGTCTCAACCTTCAATGGTGTAATGATAATACATAGTAAGGGATCTAGAATATGTGAATGATGAATATATGTATAGAAAATGAATTAAATAAGAAATACCTGATGAAATATACGTGCGCACAATGATGAAAATTTATAAAATGAATAGACTTTGGGGATGAGTCCTAGACCACCTAAATTAAGCTCATATGACTCTCCTCATCCAGTATCAGCCTTTAGTTTGGCCTGGATTAGAAGAAGTCTAAATAATGTATTAATTACCTCAAAATAAGTCATATGATCTTCATATAAGTAGAATAACTAAGGTAAAGAAGAATGAATAATGACTCCAAAGTAATCGAGTACTTACTAAAGCACATCCGATGTGATAAACGAGGATATAATTAGAATTTAGATCTGAGATCGAGATCAAAAACTATTAAATAGGTTTTGGGAGATCAAAAAGGGAGAATAGGGGTTCTTATATTCATTAGAATGAGCCAAGGAAGAATAGGGATGAGTTAAACATTTCATTAAGGGAATCCTAGTAATTTCACCCCAAAAAAGGAGGTGCATGGTTTGGACGCATAGTTGGCCAAACCGTGTTGCATGGGTGTGCAGACCCTGGAGCACGATTAGGAAAAACAATGATGCCTACTTGATCCTATGTATATCCCCACATAGTTAGGAGGGACCATGCAGTTTGGGTTTCATGGTGTCTATTAACCATTTGACCTAGTGTTTTTCTCCACCAGCTAAGGTTTCGAGCTCTGAAAAATCCCCAAAAACCCTATAAACCTTCATGAACTCATTAAGAATATGTATTAGGTCTAAAACGAAGAATTTGAAGAAATTTAAAAGGATCCATACCTGAGATAAAAACCACGTTCTTACAACCTACTTCAACATGTAACCACATATACAATGATACAATGAGATTAACCCACATGACGCATTCCACCTTTACAAATGTTGAGTATATCTGGTAGAAAGATTAAGTGTTCATAAGTTCCACACACAAGAATCCACACCTGCATGATGATTATTTTATAGAGTCATCCTATATAGTTAGTCCAGTTCTAAAAACCATGTATCTCACTAGAAACACCATGTATATTGAATTCACATAGATTGAGTTGTGGTAGTACCCGACTTGTTGTACCCCACTCTCTTGGATTTTAATGATCACAATCACTCTCATCGTGATCTAATGTTGTTTCAAGTGTTCTTGTTAATAGGCATGGTTTTAGGAGCAAGAAGTGGCAAAAAAAAAAGGAGAAGTGGACTGTTTTCAAGTCCACCGGCCAGCCGGTGTAGGACCACCGGCCAGCCGGTAAGGGCACCGGCCAGCCGGATCCAGCCCATCGGCCAGCCGGTGGACCTGGCAGAAGGCCTTGCCCTCTGCCAGGTGCCACCGGTCAGCCGGTGTCTGGCCACCGGCCAACCGGTGGCCCCAGACAGAATGGGATGCCCTCTGTCCAGACCACCGGCCAGCCGGTGGCCTCCTCACCGGCCAGCCGGTGGAACTCCTTGGAATAGTGAGACCTACTGTCTCACCACCGGCCAGCCGGTGGCCTTCTCACCGGCCAGCCGGTGGCTCCTGGGCAGAAGCACTCTCCACCTTCCAATGCACCGGCCAGCCGGTGGATCAGCACCGGCCAGCCGGTATGCTCAGTCAAACTAGCCGTTAGGCTTTGACCAGGCTGGCCCACTTGATCCCCAACGGCTCCGAAAGCCCTCCAACGGCTATATTGAAGTATTTGGGAGTATTTCTCCTATAAATAGATGTCCATGGATGCCGGGAAGACTACCGATCATATACCGAAGCATACCAAAGCTATTTTGATCATTTGAGGCTCCTACGACAATTCTCAAAGGCCACTTGAGATCCAATTGCCATCCTTGAAGCTTGGGCTGCCTCTACATCAACTACACTCACCTCTTGGCGCTCAAGGCTTCCTCTAGTTTGTTCTAAATTATTTACTTCATTTGTTTAGTTCTTAAATGGGTTTGTATTAAAACAAACCACCCTTTTTCTTCCTTCTTTCAACTTGGGTTTCTTGCTACAACCATAATAAAAAAGCAAGCTGTAAGAAGGTGATCTAGCCTACCTTAAAACGGCTAGTGGGTTTCTTGCTATAGCCATTAAAAAGCAAGCGGTCGTATAAATCTCCCAACGGTTGAGTTGGGAGCGGAGACGTAGGCTTGAGTTTAAAAGCCGAACTCCGTTATCAATTGTGTCTTTCCATTTTACTTTCCGCTGCACTTTACTTTGATTTTTAATTTGTTAATCAATTTTTTAAAAAAGGCAATTCACCCCCCCCCCCTCTTGCCATCACCTCCGATCCAACACGACTAGCCTTACTCGAGAGACCTACATGTCATGTCCCCTACTGGAAACACCAAGTACTAGGATATTTACAATATTACTCAGTACTTCATTATTTTTTGTCTATATTGGATATATTAGTAGACTATTCTGATTATGTTTTCTATACAGATCATAGTATTGTGATCCTATCAGTCATTGGAATATGGTTATGTAACGTTTTGGGTAGTTCAGGTATGTTAGCTCTACCAAGGATATGGTGGAGTATTAGTGAAGAATTTTGAGTATATATGTAGTTTAGTTAATCCCTCATTTTTTTGGGAACTATCATCCATACATGGGGTTTAGGTACTCCCTCAGTGACATACTCACAATTGGGAGTGATACCCCATATGAAAGATGGAGTTAGTACCCCTTTGTATTAAAGAGAGGTCATCTATCTATGGAGTTATCACTCCCCCATGTGTCAGGGAAAGATCCTCTATCAGTGGAGTCTGTAATCCTATATATGTATAGGCATGTTTCTTTACTAGGTTCACATACTTCCTCAGTCGAAACATGCATTCCTCAATGGGTCATAGTACCCCACTGTAATTTCAAGGTCGTATTATAAAATTTATGAAAGTTTAGTAGTTCAGGTGTCATAGGTATGATGAAGTTTTATAATATACTGATGTCTTCAAGTTACTGATGTCATATTAGGTGTTTTTGGCTACCTTCTAGTTATGGATTAAAACTAATCTATCGACTTTTTGTTTTACAGTTATTTTTATACTTTAGGTATCATTGGTTTCTAGTGATATATGAACCTTCTAAGATTTTAGCTAAAAATCAAAAGAGTATCCATTTACCATGGATGTATTGAAATTTGATAATATCTAGTTCTTTTGGGATGATTTCTATTATTATATGTTCTTGGGTTTTGAGATGACTTATCAATTTATCATTACATTTTGTTTTTATGGAATCCTATTGAGTTTATTTATACTCACCACCGCACGAGCCTCATATCCAAACATGAAGTGTTTGTATAGGCATATCATAGTTTTAGGATAACATAGTTATATTTTTATCTAGTTGATTTAGAGTATTTTTTTCATAGTATCTTATTGTGGTTTGTGTTAGAGATAGGTGAAAATGTAGTTCGTACATGGTTAAGTGATTGGTAGGATCAATTTATTCCACTGAGGAGGGGGGGGGGTGAATAATTGTATGGTAATTTTTATAATTTATTTTCAATATAAATTAACCTTTGTGACTTGTTAGAGCATGATTATAACGACCCATACTTTACATACATTATTAATACTTCAACATTGAAGCACACTTATTACAACATATGACAAAACCACAAAGGACCGTATAGGTATAGTGTCTTTAGAAACTGGGAAACATAAACAACTGGTTCATAAATCTTCTACAGTGTCTCCCATTTATTTCATCATATCTAGGGTCCCTTTTAGCATATTCTACTTAATATCCATCTTCCTGTCATGGGGAAAAGAAAACATAAAAGGGTGAGCTCAAATGCTCAGCAAGGGCAAATAAAGGAAATAAAAATCATATCATATCTTTATGAAAATCAAAACCTGCAAAAGAGATCATAATATCTTAACATGGAATAAATCATAGAAGTGAAAATGAGATCCCCATAATCATAACATAAAACTTGAAACTTTGTGGCATGCACACATAATCATGGAAAATCATTTCTTGTTAGTCATGACTCATTGCCAAGACTATCTTAGTGGACAAAGTCCCTTTCTGAACCGAGTTCACTCCTCGTTTCAGTCCTGTATCACTGAACCGAAATAACCTTCCGTTCCAGCCATGTCTATCTCATTAGATATAAAATCTTTACCCAATGCATTAGAGGGAGATATAGGTCCCACCCATCTTATAATTAATCCTTTCTTATGTGTGCCACAAAATCATAAATCATACATCATTACATAACCCATGTAATAAAAATGGGATTCTTAAACAACATGACATCATAAAACCATTCATATAAGATAATGGAATTCATAAACATAATTCCATCACAACATAGTTAAATCAATGTAAAAATATGGATAGAAACAGAACCCTTTATTATCTTAGATGGAAAATAATTTTGATAAAACACTTGAACTTCATTCTTGAGGAAAATATCCTTTCTACTTCAAAAACACTTTTCCTTTCTTAACATGTCATACAATTTTAAAATAAACGAAGCTGATTAAAAATAAACATGAAAACATGTAAAGGAAGCTTCTTGGAAATAATGTTTTAAAAATCCATTCATGCCGTATAAGTAAAAAAAACATTCTTCGTACCTTTGTCGGAAAAGTCAAAAAGTACATCGTACGAAAAAAAACAACAAAAGATTCCTTTCATATTCTTTACTAAAAACTCACCGAAGGGTAAAATTGGATTTAAACTATTGTAAGTGGATGGAAATAATATTACATATTGATGAAACATGGATGTGGATGATAAAATACACCCCAGTAAATACTTACGAATAAACAATCTCGGATAAAAATGAGATTGCGATATTTCCCTTACCTTAGGTCGGATTAGCTTTGTATGTGTCCGAATCTCCTGTATAATGGTTTAAATAATGTTATTGACTTATTCCAGAATCATACATATTTATATGATATCATATATGGTCATATTCTTAGCTTCTTGTTAGTAATATTTCATTGTTACTTGTTACTTGGGTCTTTATTGCCTTTTGTTCTTATGCGTGTTTTGCCGAATACATTCTTATTCTTCTTTTAAGGTTATAGATACCTTATATCCAGAATGGTATTAGTGTAACATATATCATATTTATTCATTCAATTCATTTATATAATTACAATGTAATGATGATCATGTAGAACGAGTCGCATCACATCGTGGAGACGGTATTCCGTAAGTACGCACGAGTGATGATATCGTTCCTATGATCGTGGAACTGTATTGGAGTATATATATATTATTTCAGTATCAATATTACTTTATAATAATCATAAATAGTTACTCATTACACCATTATACCCATCCTTGTAAAGTGATGGTGGAAAAATAGATTACACCACGGCGTGGAGACGGTATTCCGTACGTACGCACGCGCGGTGATTTCTTTTTCCGTAGGATGGATAGATTGTGAAATAGGGTTGTTTCATACTTATAATAACATATCAGTATATGAGTAATACTGATGTTATTACTTCATAATGAAACAACCTAAGAAGAAGAAGTGGAAGAAGAAATAAAGATGAAAGAATTACCTCTTCTTTGAAGCGCCTCTTTGAGACCTCCTCTTAGGGCACTAAAATTGGTCTTTGAGGAAGACCGGAACCTCTAGGATGTTTCTAGGGAAGTGGAGAAGGGAAAATGGCAGGGGTTGTCCGAGATTGAGTGCTCAAATTGGTGTGAGGAGGAGGGGGAGGAGGTGCCCTTTTATAAGGGAGGAGAGGGGCACCTTAGGAATATTTCAAAATATTATTTTATATTAAAGTCAAAATCGGTTTATAATGGCTCCAAAGGGTCTTATTTCGAAGATAAGGTGGGTATGGGCCGAAATCCTATCAACCAATAGGATTTAGATAAGTTTAGGGTATTATTTTAACCTTATCAATTAGATTTAACTCTAAGTTAAATAATTTAACTTTTACCATGTCTTTTTGTTTTCTTTCACTATACGGTTAATAAACTTACTATAACATGCCAAACGAACCCCAAATTGTTTATTATTAATATATATATCCTTATCTAAGTCATTTGGCCGAACCTTAGATTTTTAGGAATAAAATAACAATTAATAATATAATATTTGATTTAAAAACTATTTTGTGTCAATTTTGACACTATTTGATATATGATTTTTGGGAAAGTCATAACAGAATTATATGTTCGAACCAAGTTGATTAAATCAACATTAATATATCATAGTAACCTAGAAAATTAGTGTAATTAATAAAAAGTCTTAAATTACATTTATTTTGGTATTTATATTATCAATTATGTCAATATTTCATTAATAAGATAATTACTGCATCATTTTTGTGTCATAAATAAATTAAATTATTTGATGTCTAAAAATTACAAATAAAATACCATCATGTAGGAAATCTTTTTAGCTTTCTACTGAATATTTACAATCGAATTTATCTTATGTATAACCCCATATTATAAATGATTTACTTATTAAACTTTGATTTTAACTATTTTAACCCTTCTTTAAATAAATTAATAATAAATGTCCTAATCTAATCCAAGTGGGCCTAAATGGTCATATTTTATTCCTAAGTTTGTTTTTGGTCGAATTACACTTGTCCAATAGAATTAGGAAATGTGTTAGGGTAATAGTAATATCATATTTACCCTTAGTTACCCTATTTACTATTAACCGCGGTAAAAAAAAGTAAAAAGTTACTATTCACCAAAAAATTATTTTTATCTCATTGAACCAAATTTTACTTACTGATATCAACCGTGTCTGTTGGATTTTCGAAATTCCATTCACAGAAGCGGTAAAATTAATTTTTATGCAAAATTTAGTTTTTAACTTACCACTTAGTGGTTTCACTATTCATCAAAAATTGAAAGTTTTCAGAAAAATACCAAAATTTCACCCTAGGCTAATTTCGATATTCTGAGTCCAAAAATGAAGTCCATTTTGAAAAATAAAATTTATAAAATTTCAAAAAGTGATTATTACTATTCATAACGGCTAGTTTTAATAGCATATTGTTGTTTAGTGAAACTCGGTATTGCGTACGACGCAAGCTATCGAGGAAGGTCGCGATTGCGTGTAAAGCAAGCCAAGCAAGTGTTGTGTAGAAAAAGATTCCTTTGATGGTTTATATAACATAAAAGTCTCGGGTGTTACATTCTACCCCCCTTAAAAAGAATTTCGCCCTCGAAATTCGTCACTTTGTAACAAACAGATGAGGATACTTCTCCCTCATCATATCCTCAAGCTCCCATGTAGCTTCTTCAAGTTGGTGGTTCCTCCATAAAACTTTCACCAATCGAGTGGTCTTGTTTCGTAGGACTTTTTCACTACGATCCAGAATCTCTATCGGCTGTTCTTCATAAGAAAGATCTTGCTCCAGCGGTACCACTTCTGAGCTGAGTACATGTGAAGGATCTGGTATGTACTTTCTCAGGAGAGATACGTGGAACACATCGTGAACTTGAGAGAGATTCGGTGGAAGCGCCAATCGGTAAGCTACCTTCCCAACACGATCCAGTATTTTGAAAGGACCGATATATCTAGGGCTCAACTTCCCCTTCTTTCCAAATCTCATAACCCTCTTCCAGGGAGATATTCGTAAGAACACTGTATCACCCACTTCAAACTCTAGGTCTTTTCTTCGGTTGTCGGCATAACTTTTCTGTCGACTCTGAGCTGCTCTTATGTGTTGTTGAATAGATCTGACCTTTTCTGCCATTTCATCAACGAGATCAGGTCCTAATAGCTTTCTTTCCCCAACTTCATCCCAGCAAGTTGGAGTCCTGCATTTCTTTCCATAGAGAGCTTCATAAGGAGCCATCTGAATACTGGAGTGAAAGCTATTATTATAAGAAAATTCCACCAAAGGTAGGTGTTGATCCCAACCTCCTTTGAAATCCATAGAGCAAGCTCTCAACATATCTTCTAGGGTTTGAATTGTTCTCTCAGACTGACCGTCTGTCTGGGGATGATAAGCAGTGCTGAAACTCAACTCTGTATCCAGAGTATTCTGAAGACTTCGCCAGAACTTCGAGGTAAATCTCGGATCCCGATCAGATATAATAGAAAGTGGTACTCCATGCAATCTTACCACTTCCTTTACATATATCCTGGCAAGCTGATCTAGAGAGAAATCCTCTCTAATAGGAATGAAGTGTGCAGACTTTGTAAGACGATCAACTATGACCCAGATAGCATTATTGCCTTTGGATGTTTTAGGAAGTCCTGTGACAAAGTCCATAGTGATGTTTTCCCATTTCCATTCGGGTATGGGTAATGGTTGTAACATCCCCTTAGACTTCTGTCTCTCAGCTTTAACTTGTTGACAAACCAAGCATCGAGAGACATATTCAGCAACATCTCTTTTCATGCCATCCCACCAGAAGTACTCTTTCAGGTCCCTATACATCTTCGTGCTTCTAGGATGAATAGAGAATGAAGAACTATGAGCCTCATCCAGCAGCTCCTTCTTTAATTCGGGGATGGAAGGAACACAAACCCGATTCCTGAACTTTATTATCCCATCACAATCAAGGTTGAATTCAGGAACATTTCTCACCTTCTTTTGTAACTCGACATCTTCTTTCTGTGCCTCTTTAATCTTCACATGTATAGATGGTTGAACATTAATTTGAGAAAGATAAGATTTTTCCCCTTCCATTATAATTCCAAGATCCATCCTTTGTAAATCCATAAATATTGGATCCTTTGTGATCCTCATCATGGATAAACTAGCATGGTCTTGTCGACTTAATGCATCCGCCACCTTGTTTGCTTTCCCAGGGTGGTAATGGATTGAGCAGTCATAATCCTTAATCAGCTCCAACCATCTTCTTTGACGCATATTCATCTCTTTTTGTGTGAAAATATACTTTAAACTTTTATGATCAGTATAAATATCACACCTTTCACCATAAAGGTAATGCCTCCAAATCTTTAATGCAAAGATTACCGCAGCCAACTCCAAATCATGTGTTGGGTAATTTTGCTCATGGATTTTCAACTGTCGTGAGGCATAAGCTATCATCATATCATTTTGCATAAGAACACACCCCAATCCCTTCTTGGATGCATCACTGTAGATCACAAACCTTTCTCCACTACAAGGCAGTGTGAGCACAGGTGCACTGGATAACCTTCTTTTCAACTCCTTGAAATTCTCTTCACATTCCTCTGTCCAGACAAAATTAACTCCTTTCCGAGTCAACTTGGTGAGTGGAATAGATAATCGTGAAAAATCCTTTACAAAACGTCGATAATATCCATCCAAACCAAGAAAACTTCGGATCTCAGTTACTGTTGTTGGTCTCGACCATCTTTCGATAACCTCTGTTTTTGCTGGATCCACAGATATCCCCTCTTTTGAGATTATATGACCCAAAAATGCAACTTTTTGAAGCCAAAATTCACACTTGGTAAATTTGGCATAAAGCTTCTCCTTTCTCAGGGTCTTCAATATAATTCTCAAGTGATCTTCATGCTATTCCTTGCTCTTTGAATAGACAAGAATGTCTTCTATAAAGACTACCACAAATTGATCAAGATAGTCTCTAAAGACTCTATTCATTAGATCCATGAAGATAGCAGGGGCATTAGTAAGACCAAATGGAATCACTATAAATTCATAGTGTCCATACCTTGTACGGAAATCCGTCTTTGGTATATCCTCCCTTTTGACCCTTAATTGATGATACCCTGAACGAAGATCAATCTTGGAAAAGTATTGAGCTCCGCGTAGTTGGTCAAATAAGTCATCAATGCGTGGGAGAGGATATTTGTTCTTGATAGTGATCTTGTTAAGTTCTCGATAATCAATGCAGAGTCTCATTGATCCATCTTTCTTCTTAACAAATAGAACAAGTGCTCCCCAAGGTGACGCACTAGGGCGTACGAATCCCTTATAAAGACTATCTTGGAGTTGCTTCTTCAATTCCTGCAACTCAATTGGGGCCATTCTATAAGGTGTCTTTGAAATTGGCAAAGCGCCCGGTACGAGTTCTATTGAAAACTCAACTTCACGATTTGGTGGAAGACCCGGTAATTCCTCCGGAAAGACATCATCAAACTCCCGTACAATGGGCATATTCTTAATCGTGAGTTTCTCACCAACCATTTGAGATAAATAACCTTCATTTAGTGGAATCAATACCCATAAGATGGAAGAAATTTCCACTGGAAGGTTATGTTCATCCTTGCATTGATATACGATCGTAGATTGATCTGGAATATGAAATGTGACTTCCCTTCTTTGGAAATTGATATGAGCTCCATGTAGGGAAAGCCAATCCATGCCAAGAATCACATCAAATTCCACTAAAGGAAGGATCACGAGATTTGCAGGAAGCACTTTCCCACAAACTTCGATCGGAGAAGAATTATAAACTTTTGATGCGACTGTTGTTCCATTAGGTGTTGTCACAGCTAACTCAACATCTAATTGTTGAGGTAATACGGTGATACCCTTAGAAAATTCTTTAGAAATAAAAGAGTGGGTGGATCCAGAATCAAATAAAACATTTGCTACTTTAGAGTGGATGGTAAGTGTACCTTTCACCACTTCGTTATCGTACTCCACATCGCTGATAGAAATTGCATGTGACTTTCCTTTGTCTTTAGCCTTAAGATTTTGTTGACGTCGACCATCATCATCAACCCTTGGATTTGGGCATTGATTGGCATAATGCCCCATCTCCTTGCACTTGAAACATTGAAGTGTAGTAGGTTCATTCTGTGTATCCCTTCCTTTGTTTGCGTCATTAGACATCTTCTTCCCATTATTACGGCATTCAAATGCCCGATGACCTTCCTTTCCACATTTAAAACATTTACTTGTCCCTTTAAGACAACTCCCTCCATGTTTATTTCCACACTTTGAGCATAAGGGAAAGTTCATCTTCTTTTCAGTGTGCTCTTTAGAGTTTCCTTTGAATTCCATCTTCCTCTTCTTATCAAACCCATGCGACTGATGGGTTACTCCAATCTCCATCTCGACTTTGAGAGCACATCGAACGATTTCCTCGTAGCTATTGAAGTCCCTTATGGCTAACGCCCTTCGAAGACTTGGTTTTAAGCCACTAAAGAATCGATCGATCTTACTCTCAGGTTGGATAATAATACCAGAAGCGTACCTTGCAAGTCTTGTAAAATTTGCTTCATAGGTACCAACAGATTCATCATCCCTTTGCTTCAGTTCAAGAAACTCTTTCTCCATCTTTGTTCTGAGAATACGAGGGAAGTACTTATTGAAAAATAAGTTCTTGAACTCGTCCCATTCCATAGACTCAATTTCATCCCTTTGCCTCGTATTCTTAATAAGATTCCACCATTGATCAGTATCTCCTTCCAAACGATACACTGCTAGGATGACTTTATCATATTCAGAACATTGAAGAACTGAAAATATCTTTTGAGTAGTACTAATCCATTGTTCAGCAACTAATGGATCAGTAGACCCACTGAAAGAAGGTGGACGCTGCCTCATGAAGGATTCAACAGAATGTTGCTCCTTCCTTTGCTCGTTTGGAAGTCCTGCATGATTCATAGCTTGAGAAAGTTGTGTGAGCATGGCTACAAGATTTTGCATTCCAGCTCCCATATCGTTTGGTTTTTCAGGGGGACAATCATTGCATTGCCCATCGCATTCCGCATTAACACGGTTCCTTCGGGTTCCAGCCATTGACTAAAACCAAGAAGAATAGTGTGAGCAACACTAATTATAATAGGAAAACCACATAATTCAAGAATAAAATTTTCATGCTTAAGGTCTTATCCTAGGTTATTCAATGACATTTCTTAAACACTAAGATTGTGTTCTATGCTTAGACATATCCTTAGGGTTCTTACTAAGGCTTTCACATCCTAGTTTCCAAAGGTTGACTATACCTTCCTCTGATACCAACTATAACGACCCATACTTTACATACATTGTTAATACTTCAAAATTGAAGCACACTTATTACAACATATGACAAAACCACAAAGGACCGTATAGGTATAGTGTCTTTAGAAACTAGGAAACATAAACAACTGGTTCATAAATCTTCTACAGTGTCTCCCATTTATTTCATCATATCTAGGGTCCCTTTTAGCATATTCTACTTAATATCCATCTTCCTGGCCTGGGGAAAAGAAAACATAAAAGGGTGAGCTAAAATGCTCAGCAAGGGCAAATAAAGGAAATAAAAATCATATCATATCTTTATGAAAATCAAAACCTACAAAAGAGATCATAATATCTTAACATGGAATAAATCATAGAAGTGAAAATGAGATCCCCATAATCATAACATAAAACTTGAAACTTTGTGGCATGCACACATAATCATGGAAAATCATTTCTTGTTAGTCATGACTCATTTCCAAGACTATCTTAGTGGACAAAGTCCCTTTCTGAACCGAGTTCACTCCTCGTTTCAGTCCTGTATCACTGAACCGAAATAACCTTCCGTTCCAGCCATGTCTATCTCATGAGATATAAAATCTTTACCCAATGCATTGGAGGGAGATATAGGTCCCACCCATCTTATAATGAATCCTTTCTTATGTGTGCCACAAAATCATAAATCATACATCATTACATAACCCATGTAATAAAAATGGGATTCTTAAACAACATGACATCATAAAACCATTCATATAAGATAATGGAATTCATAAACATAATTCCATCACAACATAGTTAAATCAATGTAAAAATATGGATAGAAACAGAACCCTTTATTATCTTAGATGGAAAATAATTTTGATAAAACACTTGAACTTCATTCTTGAGGAAAATATCCTTTCTACTTCAAAAACACTTTTCCTTTCTTAACTTGTCATACAATTTTAAAATAAAAGAATTTGATTAAAAATAAACATGAAAACATGTAAAGGAAGCTTCTTGGAAATAATGTTTTAAAAATCCATTCATGCCGTATAAGTAAAAAAAACATTCTTCGTACCTTTGTCGGAAAAGTCAAAAAGTACATCGTACGAAAAAAAACGACAAAAGATTCCTTTCATATTCTTTACTAAAAACTCACCGAAGGGTAAAATTGGATTTAAACTATTGTAAGTGGATGGAAATAATATTACATATTGATGAAACATGGATGTGGATGATAAAATACACCCCAGTAAATACTTACGAATAAACAATCTCGGATAAAAATGAGATTGTGATATTTCCCTTACCTTAGGTCCGATTAGCTTTGTATGTGTCCGAAGATCCTGTATAATGGTTTAAATAATGTTATTTACTTATTCCAGAATCATAAATATTGATATGATATCATATATGGTCATATTCTTAGCTTCTTGTTAGTAATATTTCATTGTTAGTTGTTACTCGGGTCTTTATTGCCTTTTGTTATTATGCGTGTTTTGCCGAATACATTCTTATTCTTATTTTAAGGTTATAGATACCTTATATCCAGAATGGTATTAGTGTAACATATATCATATTTATTCATTCAATTCATTTATATAATTACTATGTAATGATGATCATGTAGAACGAGTCGCATCACATCATGGAGACGGTATTCCGTACGTACGCACGAGTGATGATATCGTTCCTATGATCGTGGAACTGTATTGGAGTATATATATATTATTTCAGTATCAATATTACTTTATAATAATCATAAATAGTTACTCATTACACCATTATACCCATCCTTGTAAAGTGATGGTGGAAAAATAGATTACACCACGGCGTGGAGACGGTATTCCGTACGTACGCACGCGCGGTGATTTCTTTTTCCGTAGGATGGATAGATTGTGAAATAGGGTTGTTTCATACTTATAATAACATATCAGTATATGAGTAATACTGATGTTATTACTTCATAATGAAACAACCTAAGAAGAAGAAGTGGAAGAAGAAATAAAGATGAAAGAATTACCTCTTCTTTGAAGCGCCTCTTTGAGACCTCCTCTTAGGGCACTAAAATTGGTCTTTGAGGAAGACCAGAACCTCTAGGATGTTTCTAGGGAAGTGGAGAAGGGAAAATGGCAGGGGTTGTCCGAGCTTGAGTGCTCAAATTGGTGTGAGGAGGAGGGGGAGGAGGTGCCCTTTTATAAGGGAGGAGAGGGGCACCTTAGGAATATTTCAAAATATTATTTTATATTAAAGTCAAAATCAGTTTATAATGGCTCCAAAGGGTCTTATTTCTAAGATAAGGTGGGGATGGGCCGAAATCCTATCAACCAATATGATTTAGACAAGTTTAGGGTATTATTTTAACCTTATCAATTAGATTTAACTCTAAGTTAAATAATTTAACTTTTACCATGTCTTTTTGTTTTCTTTCACTATATGGTTAATAAACTTACTATAACATGCCAAACGAACCCCAAATTGTTTATTATTAATATATATATCCTTTTCTAAGTCATTTGGCCGAACCTTAGATTTTTAGGAATAAAATAACAATTAATAATATAATATTTGATTTAAAAACTATTTTGTGTCAATTTTGACACTATTTGATATATGATTTTTGTGAAAGTATTAACAGAATTATATGTTCGAACCAAGTTGATTAAATCAACATCAATATATCATAGTAACCTAGAAAATTAGTGTAATTCATAAAAAGTCTTAAATTACATTTATTTTGGTATTTATATTATCCATTATGTCAATATTTCATTAATAAGATAATTACTGCATCATTTTTGTGTCAAAAATAAATTAAATTATTTGATGTATAAAAATTACAAATAAACTACCATCATGTAGGAAATCTTTTTAGCTTTCTAATTAATATTTTCAATCGAATTTATCTTATGTATAACCCCATATTATAAATGATTTACTTATTAAACTTTGATTTTAACTATTTTAACCCTTCTTTAAATAAATTAATAATAAATGTCCTAATCTAATCCATGTGGGCCTAAATGGTCATATTTTATTCCTAAGTTTGTTTTTGGTCGAATTACACTTGTCCAATAGAATTAGGACATGTGTTAGGGTAATAGTAATATCATATTTACCCTTAGTTACCCTATTTACTATTAACCGCGGTAAAAAAAGTAAAAAGTTACTATTCACCAAAAAATTATTTTTATCTCATTGAACCACATTTTACTTACTGATATCAACCGTGTCTGTCGGATTTTCGAAATTCCATTCACAGAAGCGGTAAAATTAAGTTTTATGCAAAATTCAGTTTTTAACCTACCACTTAGTGGTTTCACTATTCATCAAAAATTGAAAGTTTTCAGAAAAATACCAAAATTTCACCCTAGGCTAATTTCGATATTCTAAGTCCAAAAATGAAGTCCATTTTGAAAAATAAAATTTATAAAATTTCAAAAAGTGATTATTACTATTCATAACGGCTAGTTTTAATAGCATATTGTTGTTTAGTGAAACTCGGTATTGCGTACGACGCAAGCTATCGAGGAAGGTCGCGATTGCGTGTAAAGAAAGCCAAGCAAGTGTTGTGTAGAAAAAGATTCCTTTGATGGTTTATATTACATAAAAGTCTCGGGTGTTACAATGATCCACTCAAAATAGAAATAATCCAACCTTACAAGATCATGAATAAAATGAAAGAGAAAGGAACACATAATTTTTACATGGTTTGGATCTAGTGTGTAATCCTACTACTTTCCATGGATGGTTATCCCTCCAACCCTGAATTATTTTCACTATAAGAACAAGTGAGTTCCACTTAAAATCACTCATGTGAAATATCATGATGCATGTCAGGAGTCACACATAACATCACAACAAAATGAGGTAGTACAAAAGATGACTAAACGAAGAATAAGATCACCAAAAAATAGATAACATTGAAAGAAAGTTAAATATACACTTCTATGATCCTTTAGAATATACAGGGAAGAATTTACGATAGCAAAGACTTGAATTTTACTGCAAAAATATTATCTGAATCAAATAAAAATTCCTAAAACCATGATATTCATCAAATGTTGACCACTGAATATCCAACCTCAACTTCAGGCTCATCTTCTTCTCCCACTTTCTCATTTAGTAGAAAAAATCATGAATATATATTTACACTAAAACACTACATTCTCTCTTAAATTTTATAAAAAAACACATATTCATAATTAAACCACGATCTCCATAACTACATTCAAAAAGTATAACTGCATCATGGCTCAATTTTTTCCTTTTTACAACATAATTAAATTACCATTTAGTTATTTCAAAACCAACCAAGCATCATCATAAATAATTCCTCAATGGAATATTAAAATTCTGAAAACCTATATAATTTCAATCTGTAAATATCCAAAAAACCATATTGGCTATTTGATTTCCAAAATTGCATATGTTATTCAATTAGCCACATGAATCTATTCTTTAATGTCACACGATAGGCTATATCGTACTTCCTATGTAGCATAAATCCCCTATGTGAAGTTTTCTCCTACAAAACTCATTCCTATACATTACTCAAAATGGATATGTGGATCATTTAGCTAGGTGAATCATTTAGAGACATAACATCATTCAACTATGTGAATTTAGTTACATGACTGAATCAACTATTTGATTTTCCTACTTCACTAAATTAGTTATATGGACAATATCATCCATGTGAATTGTCTACTTTTAAGAAAAAACTTTGTGATTTAGATACACGAGATTTCACTTTAAAAAATCATTTATGTGAATCTAGGAAATTCAAAAAGTCACTTAAAATTAGTCAGAACCACTTCATCCAACCTCCATCCCTTCTCAAAATCAGTTTCTAACATCAATTAAATTTATTCCATATAATATAAAGATATATAAACTAGATCAATCACCATTATAACTAATGATAACCTTAAGATGTTTTTTCAACAAATATAACAACCCAAACTCACTAAGAACCATGATATCTTCAATATTTCTCAAACCAGTCGAAAAATTGATGTGGTTCTTTAATATCACCCTTTGGATTTGTTGAAAACAATATGAAACCACTTCACTTACCATGACTTAGAAATTAATTCACTCTCAAAACCACTTTTCACCTTTGCAAAAAAAAAACCATTTCATCATCTATGACAAGTATGATTGAACACTTACTTTAAAATAGAACCATTTTATCCTCTCCAAATAGAATTATGGAACTATAGATTTATGATAAAACCATTCCAATAACTCTACGGAGAGTGAAGACATTATACCTTTTTAGTAGAACCATTTCATCATCTCTGAGGAGAATAATGAAACTCTACCTTTGAAACAGAACCATTTCACTGTCTTTGAGGAGAATTATGGCACTAAAGAAGACCACTACATCAACCCCACTGGGTAACTTCCTTTATTATGAATTGTTTATATGATTTATCAGCATGAGTTAATATCCTTATACTTTTTATAGTTTAAACTCTCCTAGTTTCTATGCTTCTCAAACTCATAATCCCCATTTTACATACACCCCCATTCATTACAAACTCATCTCCTCCTTTATAAATATAATCCCATGGACCATGGGGCATAAGAAATAAAAGATCAATTATGAATGGATTCCAAAAACCTCTCACGTGGAATAACTTCTCTAAATACATATATAAGATACTCCTTTGTGTCGATAAATAAAAGTTTGATTTCACTTGAATCCACCTTCTCTTTGATTAAATGATATAAAATTTAAATATATTTAGACCTAGAGTGTTGAACTTAATTATTTGAAAGACCAATAACACTTTGATTTTCATAAATAATCTTTAACAATTTCTAAACATCAACCCAAAAATCTTCTTTCCAGACCTACATCCGTAAGGCTTGTGTAACTACATGACTATCCACCACATACTCTAATTTAGTTGTACTCAGGGTCACTAAAATATACTTATTACTACACCAGCTAACACAACCATAAAAAACTCCACCAAATGATGACCTATGAACTGTAAAATCACTTACTCAATCTACATCAGGGTAACCAAGAAAGTCTATATCCACAATACAACTATAGAGAGGATATAATTCACTGTGACTTTTATATATCTCAAAAATCTTTTAATGTCAAGAATGTGTGACTCCATCAGTTTACTTTGATACATTTCACATAGATTCATCGCACAAGAAATGTCAGTTTTGGTTGTTGTGTGATACAAAAGGCTGCCAATCATACTTTTAAATTTCTTGTGATCAATATTGTTTCCTTGTTTATATTTTCTCAACTTTTTTCCAACTAATATAGGTGGAGAAACTTCTTTTGAATATTCTATTCCAAAATTTATCAATATTAATTCGGAATGATTTTCTTTTAAAATAAAGACATAATCTAAATTCTAATCAATTTTTAATCCCATAAAATAGTTTAGTTCCCCCAGTATAGACATATAATGTTTTTTCATCTATATAGAGAATTCCTAACATAATAATATTTTATTACTAGAAAAAATTATTTTGTACACATATACAATCACCATTAGTAATTCTGAGCTATCCATCTTCAAGTACAAGTTTCTATTCATAGGGCCTTTGGAAAACCCTATTTTTATCAAATAGTCATCAAGTTTAGAATACCTGGACCATAGAGCCTATTTCAGTACATAAAATTCTTTCTTAAATCTACATATCATTATTCTATAATTTTCAATAATAAAACCTTATATTTTCTAAATAAATACTTCTTCTTCAAGGTTACTATTTAGGAACCCAAAATTTACATCCATTTGGTAGACCCTATAATTCTTATGAGATGCCAAAAATACGAACATTATTATTTCCTCAATTATAGAAACTAGATAAAAGGTCTCTTAAAAGTTTATGCCTTCCATTTGAGAATATCCTTTACAAACAAGTCTATACTTATTCTATGTAACTTCTCCTTTCTCATTCATTTTATTTCTAAAAACCCATTTTTTACCAATTACATTTTTAATTTTTGGTAAAAGAATAAGTTACCATGAAAATTTATTCTCAATTTGATTGAGCTATTCATTCATATATTTCAACCACTCATCATGTTCAATAACCTAAACCACTATTAAGGCTCAACCTCTGATACAATAGCTATTTGGTTATCAAATCTTAGTCTCCTTCTAATCTAAACTATTACATTATTATTTCCAATGATAATTTTGGTTTATAAATGTTTCTTTAACCTCTAAAACTGATTTATTTCACCAAAAAAACTTCTTCAAAATCACCAAAACATTATAAATTAGCATCATTAGTTTCTAGTATGATTTTAGCTACTTTTTCAACAATTGTTTTAGAAATATGTTTTAGGTTTTCCACTGGAGACTCAAAAATTTTCATGAATCTACTGACTTGTTTTTCCTATATTTTCATCGATTTTCACATCCAAACACTAATATTTTTATGAAATATCTTATTCCATAATCTGTATCCATTATCATTAGATGCATATCCCATAAAGGCTCCATAATCTGCCTTTTCTTCAAACTTTCCTAGCCTTATTACATTTATTTTAGTATAAAAAGGGCCTATAAAGGCATAGAAATATCTCACTATAGGATTATTTTGTAACCACATATCATACGGTGTACCATGTCTATCAGGTCTCAAAAGACATATATTTTGAATATTCACTGTATTAGACACAAATTATCTCTAGAAGTATTCTGAAACATTATTCTCTACCAATATAGTTCTACCCATTTCCATAATGCTCCTACTTTTCCAATCTAAAATACCATTCTTTTATAGTGTATATGGCATGATATACTGATTCTTTATTACATATATAGTAATATAAGTTTAAAATGAATCACTCTTGTACTGTTTCCCATTATTGAATCTCAGTTTTTTGATAAACAATCCAAGGTCCTTTCCAACCCACATGTTATACATTTTGAACATCCTAACTGCATCATACTTGTGATTTATGAAGATAAATTGGTCATCCAAGTGAAGTAATTTATGAAATTAATAAAATAAATTTCACCTAATATATAATTATATCCCATGGGATCATAAAGATCTATTTTAACTAATTCCAATGGTCTTGTGTATGTAATATCTTCTTTCCTGTGAGTCTTTTGAGTTATCTTTCCTTTCTGACATGTTCCATATATTCTATCTTGATCTATTTTTAGTTTTATTTAATCTCTGACCACTTCAAATTTCAAAAGTATTATTAGGAGTTTTTTCTAAGATGATCAAGTCTTCTTTTCCATAACATGTTCTCATTTTTCAAGCCCAAGGAACATTTATTAGAAGGATCACTAATCAATAATAAATTTTCATTTTTTAATACCTTGAGAGAAATTTCTTCCTTCACTTTTGATTTTAATGACACATTTATTTATCTTGAATGTCACCTTATTTCCATTATCACAAATTAATATAACACTCAGTAATTTTTTTTATCCCTTCAACATAAAGAACATAATCAGATTTCAAATTATCATATTCAATTTTAGTTGTGGCAATATGTTTGATTTTCAAGGAAGAGTTATTACCAAATTTTACTAAAACTCATTCATATTTTTCAATGTTATTTATAATTTTATCATCATCTATCATATGGGAGGTTCACTCACTATCAAGTATCCACACCTTTCTCTTTTTAATAGCTTTAAAAGATACTTCTTCAAATAATGAATTTTCATTATTATGCACTTTATTTGGTTTACCTTTATATTTGAGAGGGAACTAACTAGTTAAGCTTGTCATGATTTATATATGCTATTTCCCATTTGATCACATATTCCACAAACTAGTTAAATATAATCAAGTCTAATTTGTGTTGTTATCTTGTAGCCAGTTACCATTGATGTAATTTTTTTTTCTAGAATATTCTTTCTTCCCATTAGAACTGCTCACCCTGGATTATTTCCTTATCCCATGTAAAGACATGTTATACCAATATGTATAATATTTATGTATAAAAATAACGCACCACAAGTAATAACCATAAATTTTTAATTTTACTAGAAAAACAATGTTGTATCTTGAAGTTTTCTATCCATAATTTTCTATCCGATGAACATTTTAGGTTTGATTTTATAAATGATTTGGTATAAAAATTTTATTCAATATTTTTATTTCATAATGTACTCTTCTATGAAATTTCCCTCCATTTTTTTTCTGATATTTTCCATGATTAAGATTTAATCTTTTATTATTAGTGTCATTAGTTTTGGAAATATATTAATTATACAAGGACTTTACTAGAATTTTTCTTACATCTTTAGAGGATTATAACTTGACTTTAGTAGAGCCTTGAAAGTTATTCTTGAACTTTTTCAGTTCTTTATTAGCTTCAGAACTCTTTTATTTTCCTATAGATAATTATTCATCCTTCTAAGTGAGTTTTCCTTCAAGATATTTTTTTATCTTCTCATATTCAGCAGATTTTAACCTAATATTTTTACTTTATTATACAATTTTTATTTCCATTTTAGCTTTCTCAAATTTTTCATCCACTGGGTTCATGTTATCTTTTACCAAATTATTATTCTATTTATTGAGCATGATGTTTTCTTCAATACATGCCTAAATTTCATCTTTGCTCATTTATTAATTATCTACTGTTTCTAAATTATATTCATCATTTCTAGATGAATTAATGGGTTTTTTTAACTTGATCCATAAAATTTAAAATAAATCATGTGCTTCTTCATCAGAGTTAATATACGATATAAGATCAGATTCCTCTCCTTTTCTCATCAAATTTATTCTTTTGGTTATTTGAAATATCTTCTTACTTCCAAATAACTTTGAATATTATTTAAAATTTTTCTATAATTTTTTCCTTGATTATTTTAATCATTTTTATATTCATAATCAACTACTTTATTATTTGGAAAATTAATTTTATAGTGTCTAAGACCAATACATTTATAAAATATACCAAATAATGTATATTTGTTCATGAATTTTAACTTATAGAATATTTTAGTTTTTAATGTAATAACCCTTTGATATTATTTGTCATTCTCAAAATCACTTAAGTCAATGACGTCTTCATCATTAAAAATTTTCATATTCCTCATGGATTAAAAATCCATATCATATTTCACTTTCTTTTTTAATTTCGGAATCTTTCACATTTCACAAGTGATGAGAATATCATATAACTCATTAAGAAAAATATATCATTTATATCCACTATGAAAAGGGGTTGAATTAGTGGAGGGTAGTTTTTGAAATTTCATTTCAAAAGAAATAAAACTTTTTGACATGTTAGAGTATGATCCACTCAAAATAGAAATAATTTAGTCTCACATGATCCTTTAAAAAATGATAGAGAAAGGAACACACATTTTTTATAAGCATCGTATCTAATGTGGAACCATACTCATTTTTTGGGATATTTATCACCACAACCATATATTCTTTTCAATATAAGAACAAGTGTCTTACACTTAAAAGAATTCATGTGGAGTCATACCTCACATTTTAGGATTCCAACACAATATCAAAACTTCACACTACATTACAAAATATGATTAAAAGATGAATAATATCACTAAATAAAATTGGTTTCATCGGTAATAAAAGATAAAATTCACTTCCAAGAGCCTTGAAAATATGTATGAATGAATTTACCAAAGTGCAGACTTGAATTATTCTACACAAATATTATTTTCATGAAATAAAATTCTTAAAACAATGTGATTCATCAGATGTTGATCACTAAATATCTGACCTTTTCTTCAAACTCATCTTATTCTTCCTATTTATCCCACATTAGAAAATCTCATGAATATATATTTACACTACAATATCATACTCTCTCTTAACTTATATAATAAAGAAAATGTGTATTCATAATTACCCCACAATCACTATAAATGTAGTAAAAAACCATAAATGCATAATGGAACAAATTTTCCCTTTTTACATCATTATAAAATAACTATTTAATTATTTCAAAAACAACCAATCATCATCATAAATAATTTCTGCCCATAATATTTGAATTTTGGAAACTTTTTTAATTTCAAGATTTATATAGCTAAAAATCAAAATTGGCTACATGATTTCCCAAATTACATACATTGTTCAGTCATCTATGTCAATTAATTAAGATACATCACATTTATTGTGTATTATAAACACCCTACATTAAATTTTCGTCTACGCGAATCATTCCTCTACATCAAGGAAAACAACTACATAAATTATTTGTTTATGTAGATCATTTGTCTATGTTAGACTATTCAGCTACATGAATTTGGCTATGAAACTGAGTCAATTACATGATTTTCCTACTTTACTGAATTGGTTATGTGGCTCATATCAACTACATGGATTACTTATGTAGGTGAAAGACTATGTGAATTGACTATGTGAACTTTTACTTCAAAAATTCAGCTATGTTAATCAGGTAAATTCTAGAATTAAAAAAAAAACCATTCAAAACTACTTCATCTGACCTCCATCCCTTATCAAGAACACTTTATAGCATTAGGAAAATTTCTAACATGATATATAAATACATTAAATCCTTATAAAGAACCATCAGAATGAATTGTAACTTCCATAAAGGTTGTAAAAAAATACCTAAACTCATCAAGAATAGTGGAATCATCAATATTTCTCAAACCAGGCCACAAATCCATGGGGTTATTCACGAGGAGTCCATGTTTAGAGGGGGTTTCATCCCATACCTAGAGTCTATTATACATAGTTGTTTTTCCTATACATATGTGTTTTCTCTTTCATATTTTTTGCACTACAACATTGTGCTTGACATTATTGTTCCATGCTTATATTGTATACTTTTCAGTTATTATATATAAACATTATGGTCTTTTTGATATTATTATATATTGGTAATACATTTATATTGAAGGTTGTTATAGGTTAAAGACTCCAATATATGATTATGTTTTCTTGGTTCCTGTCACCAGTCTCTGGCCTATTAGAGGTGGGCTTAGGGTGGTACACTAAACATACCACCAACATGGGTGGGGTATTGGAGGGCCATGCCATGTCAGAATGGTATTAGAATAGTTTCAGTCTTAGGGATAAAATTTTGAGTTAGTTGTATCATGAGGATTAGTTTAGGAATTAAGGTAGTGATTCCTAGGGGTCTTGAGTTAAGTTATCTTACCAGAGGGACCCATGTTAAGGTGAAAACTGACATATCCTTTCATTAGGACTCTGATAAATTATTTTTCAACTCAAATATCTAATAAATCATTTATGGGGTAATAGTAAGTTGGTATATGCATCATTAAATCATAATCATGATGTTTTATGTATTTTCTATGTAATCTCACCCATATATTCTCTAAGTAAACTGTAGGATGGTAATTCCCATTGAGTCGGACATGAATATGTATAGTTTGAATGCACAATTTTTATCATAATAATGGAATCCTAATAATATTTTATGGTGATCCCGATCCTTAGATGGTATAATTATTTTAAGTATGAGAATTACACTACTTATCTAGTTTTGATATCCAATGAATAGATAGTGATTCTTGAATTTTATGTTCCCTTCATAGTTTAGTAAATATTTTCTTAATGTTTATCCAAACACATGATTCTACTACCCTATTGTGATTGGGTTTTGATCTTCTAATCTAGATTTTTTATTGATCACTTCTTGAGACCAATTTGATATTGATTCTTATAAAATCAAGAGTTTTAATAGGACTTTTGGTGTAAGTTTTATGTTTGAGATTATTCCTTTCCTACATACCCAACCTATACTAATGACTTGAGTGAGATTTTGGGTAGTTTATATTTTTTTTCATTTTATGATGCATCCCATATTTTAGAGCTAGAAAATTCTTTCCAATAGATATACTGAATGATGATGTGGATATAACTCCACATTAAAGATAGATTGAGATAGAAGACTATTTCTATTATCTATATTTATAATATTTAGGTAATTACCATTAGACCTTGAGTGTTTAAAATCAGACTATAGATGGTTGAGCATGACAAATTACTCTAAATATGTAATTTTTAGCAATATAAAAAGCATGTAATATGTCTTCCTCATTGAAACTTATTCTCATAAATGTTTCCAAGAACCATTATACAATTCTAGTGTTGACATTTAGTAGTTTTTAATTCAAGTAGATATTCTATCTGGACCTTTAAGAATAGATAATCTTATTTATGGTGGTCATATATTTCTCACCATTACTGGATGGCAATTTTTCCATTTGGTGGGAAGTTATTTAGCTAGATTTCATCTTATTTTACACTAGTTAACAAGCTTAACTTGTTGAACTATGTGATATATAGTGAATAAATTACCCTTACTTGTTTTTAACTCATGAAAATTATCCTAGTGGATACCCAGGATTACCCTCATCGAGCGTTCAACTTTTTTATCATTTTTATCTATTAGCTCAACTGATATTTTCTATTATTTATTAGATATCCTTAATAACCCCAAGGAGTTGATGTGTAATTTGTATAACTATTAGAGGAAGGTTTTTATTGGTCTTTATGTGAACTTCCCAACCAATTCTTCTTGGGGGATGAGCTTAGTTCTGGTTGGAAATATTTATTGTTTTATAATAATAAAACTTCGTAGGTTGTGATCAAGTGATCATTGGGACATCTCAGAAATACTAATGTTATTTTAGGGAGAAATGATTTTATAAACTGAATATAATACCCATGGATTGTTTTTAGTAGTCTTCATTGATGCCTACTATGTTCTCCAAACACATTCCATTAAATGTGGATAATACACCATCTTGATTTAGGGTTGAATAGTGATGTATTGTAAAGATTTATTTGGGTGATGTGATGAGCAGTAGTAAACTAAGGTTTCTTAGTAAGTAAATAAACTTTTTTTGTGATTTGAGTGGATAATTGGTGCTAATTGTTTTTTTATTTTAGTTATGTGGTGAAATATATTTATCTACGGGTTATGGTTATAATCTCTTGAGTTTGGAAGGTATTAACATAGGTTCCGGAGTCAATAGAGTAGGGTTATCTAAAAGGTCACGACTGTTTTCTTGAAATTATAGAGGATTGGGCCACTAAAGAGCTTTGGGTTTGTTAGATGGAAATGTGTGAAAGTTTATGATATGTATTTAAATTATCATCATTCACTTTCGTATATAGTGACTATAACCCAATTGGGTGATCTTCAGTAGAGAAAGTGAGATTGTAGGGGTTGGGAAGACATGTCGTGTACCCCTAGTACACACTATATACTCTCTATAAGGGTGTTTAGAGCCCTTTGTTTCTTTATCATCAACCAGGTTAAGTTGAGTGATATACCTTGGTCCTTTACTATTAGAGTATAGTATTTTTTTACATCCTTGACATAGGTTTTTTATTCCTTATATGGGTTTCCTATCAAATAGAGATCAGTGTATCCCCTTATGAGACCAGGGTAGGATCCTCTATCATTACTAGGCGGGGTTCATGGTATTGGTGTGGCCATCATGCATATGGAATCAATACCCTATCTAGAAGGATGATCTATTAGGGTTTTTGGTGTCTCCTAATGGTCCTGGGTGTGGCCCTCTTTCTAAATGATGAGATATTCAAAGATCTAGTAAATATATATTGGAAAGCCCAGAAAATAATGACCTCTTGGATGAGTTTCTTTATTAATATCATGGATCAAGGAGTGATCCCTCCCAGATGAGCATTACCTGTAATCCTTGATAAAAATCTTATAGTTGTCAGTGTTGGTTGATACCCCTTGAGAATGGTTGTCTTTCATGAGTATTTTTGGGTTTTTATTATTTATATGTCTCTTATATTATTGACATATATTACATTGAGTTTACTACTCTTGATTATTTATGTGTAATGGTTTCAAGCCATCCTAATGGGAATTATTATACTCACCCGTGCATGGGATTTTATCACACATGTCATGTCTTATACAGATTAAAGGCCATTTGATAGTGTCCTAAGAGGATCATGAGAAGATGAAGCTTAGTTTAGACTATATAGACTGGGGTATTTACCAGGTGTTTCATTTGATAGTAGTCCCCTCCTTCTGAGCAGGTTGGACTCCTTTTTAGTTTTTTTGGGCTTGTATTTGGCCTCTTTATTTCTTCTAGTAATTTTTTGTACTCTAATAGTGGGATATATGTTATGCGTGAATTGATATCAGTTGTCTTATTTTTTTTCCTTTCTACATTATATGGTTTTGGAGATGTGTACATGAATATATGTAATTTAGGATAATTCCTCCCATGTGTGGTATTTCCCAACTCAATGGTGGTCACTATCCCTTGGACTATTGGAGGTCTTCTTGTGGTAGTTACACTCATCTTTTCACTGACTAGGGTGGGAGCTGGTGGGTTGGGTCATGAAAGAGTGATTTCATAGCATGGTTCTACCTTAGGACTAAAGTATAGATTTTTATCTAGATGTGATATGGGTTTTTAATTTATTAAAATTGTGGTGAATTGTTTTGTGTTTGGATTTCAAGACAAAGACTCTTGTTTTGGTGTGACGACCGGTGTATCCATTCACTAGGACTCATATAACCTACTTGTTGACTTGGTTCATGTAGACACTGTTTATAGAGAAAAACATTGGTACATGAATCATATAGGAATAAATTGTGGTTTCCATGTTCGTATTAAGTTATCTCCTCATATATACTCATTGATCATGGTTTGTATTTTCTATTCAAGATGCCTCCATGAAGACAACCATCCATGATTCCACCGCATGATCATGATGATGTTCTACTGAGTGACGAAGCTTTAGTGTAGGGGCCTGTATAGAAGGTGGTACCTCTGGGTAGTTTTCAAATTATTCCTCCACCTATTGAGTAGTAGTTAGCACTGATAGTATTATATGAGTATGTGAGTAGGTTGAGTGTGTTGTATGAGTTTCAAAGGTAGTGACATCCAAGGTTTTGGGTCAAACCAGAACCCCCAGATAGCAGGGGACTGGATAGAGGCAGTCACCAGAATTTTATGCCTTGTGAGGACACCTACTAATTATATGGTAATCCTAGAAGTGATTCTTATTCAAGGATCAATTGGGAAATGGTTGATTCTTGTGAACCAATCACATGATGAGACAACTCTATCGTAACTAGATTTTGAGTATCTTTTCATGGAGGAGTTCTATTTGGCCACATTGTAGTCAGTAAATATATAGGATATTATGTCATTGTAGCTGGGAAACATGATCTTGGATGAGTATTCGACAAGGTTTACCAACCTCTTGAGATACTATATGGATATGGTTTGAGATCCATTCTTCAGAGCATATACTTTTGAGCAAGGCTTACATTGAGATATCAGTGATAGAGTAATATATCTATGCATTCACACCTATGTTGGAGTACTTGAGTGAGATATAGTATTATAGATTTTCTTAGAAGAGAATACACCGATAGTGGGTGAAGGTAGTGGGAAATTAGGATATAAGACCTCTGTATCATGTAGCTGATGGTAGTCACAATGATTTTGGAATTCTGGACACTTTTGAAGACAATCCTATGATAGAGAATAGAAAATTCAGGTCTCTTAGGATGGATCAAGTCATCCAAGGGAGAGGTGATGCTTATAATATGATGGTTGTGGAAATCTATCTTGGGATTGTATGACCCATAATATAGTAGAAAAAGAGATTGTTGATAGATAACCAAGACATATACATATGAAAAAGTAGGGAGGTTCACAGGGTAATAGACGTGGAAGAGGAGTAGGTAGATCTACATGAGGTTATCAGCGGTTTGTCATATTACCACCACCATCCTCAGGTGGTATATGATAGGATCATGGATCTAGTTGTCTAAGGTGGGGATAAATATAGATAGTATAATAATATAACCTCAAAGCTATTGAGATGATATGAGGTATAGTCTATATCTTCTCTACTTTATCTATAGTAATAATAGACATGGATGTGAGCCAATCATTCCTTACCACTTATCTGGTTAGAGACTTAGAGATTATGGTTGAGCCCTTGGCTCGACCCTTGTTCACAGAGACTCCTACTAGATGTGATTTAGTGATCACAAAAGTTTACTAATAGTGTGAACTGGAACTTAGTGGTGCGATCTTTTTATGGAATCTCTTTGTTTCAGTGATGAGGCCTTATGAATTCATCTTAGGTATGGGATATCTATAAATATTTAATTCCTATATTGACTATTTAAAGTGAAGGATGTGATGTATCCAAGGAGATAGATAAAGTTATCCCTTAATAAGTGAGAAGGAAACCCATGTGTAGTAGTATGGGCTCATGCGTAGGAGGATACACATGATTACTCACCAATTGGATAAAATTTTCCTTATAGTAGTGGATGTATGGGATTTTAGTTTCCTACGATGGTAGAAGAGTATGAGGACGTATTTACAGAGGATGTTCCAAACTTGCCTCCACATAGAGAGATAGAATTTTAAATTTACTTACACCATGGGACGAACCTGATATCTGTGCAAGAACATCTGATGGCTCCCACAAAGATTTGAGATCTAAGGGTGTAGCTGGAATAAATGCAGAGGATATGATTTATGAGTATTTCCCCTTGGGCAGCCCTAGTGTTTCTCAACAGGAATTTGGGTGAGTGATTGAGGTTGTGTGTGGATTATCAGTACTTTAACCAAGTGACTATGAATAATGAGTATCCACTAACGAGGATCGATAACCTCTTTGATCAGCTGAGAGAGATGTGATGGTTATCTAAGATTGATCTCATATCAAGATATCACCATCTTCGAGTACAAGAATTGGATTTATTAAATATGAAATTATAATGTCTCTACGGTTACTATGTGTACTTGGTGATTCCTTTCAGCATGACGAATGATTCAGTAGTTTTCATGGGACTCATGAACCGAATATTTCAGTCTTTCTTGGATTGATTTATGGTGGTATTAATCGATAACATCATAGTGTACGTAGTGTTCGAGGAGGATCAGATGATACACTTGAAGATGGACATGGACATACTTTGAGAGAACTAGGTTTACGAGAAACTCTTGAAGTGTCAGTTCTAGATTTAAGAGGTCCAACTTCTGGGACATGTCATCTCAGCTGACATTGTAGTAGTAGACTCAACAATAGTTGAGGAAATGTTATCTTAAGAGCCACACAAGTGCATGATAGAGGTGCATATATTCCTTGGGTTGGTAGGACACTATAAGGGATTCATTCTTGATTTCTCATGGAATGTGACACCTTTTAATACTTTGAACATGAAGGGGAAACCTTTTATTTGGATAGAGAGGTTCCAATAATATTTTTATGAGTTGAGTTAGAGGTAGATGAGTTCCCCCTTATTGATATTATAAGAGGACGGTGTTGAGTATGTATTATTCTGTTATTACTCAAGAACCAAGCTTGGTTATTTTCTAATTTAGAGTTAGGCCATGATCACCAATGGGTCTCAATAGCTGAGAATCCATGGGAATAACTATGCAACCCACAATCTTGAGTTAGCATCGATAGTTTTTCCTTGAAGATATGGTGACACTAACTTATGTTTCAGTGGTTTATCATATACTCAGACCATAAGAGTCTCATGTATATATTCTCTCAGAAGTATCTTAACTAGAGACATAGGAAATGGCTATAGTTACTCTAGGATTATAGCTTCAAGATATTTTGTGCTCCTAGAAAGGGGAATGTGGTAGTAAATGACCTTAGCAGGAGAGATTGATCATATTTGTTGACCAAGGTTTTAGAGTAGTTATCCTCATTTAATTTTTCATTAGTAGAAAATTATGTTGCTTCATATATATATATATATATATATATATATATATATTTTATGGTTGTTACAACACTGCTTATAAAACATGTTAAGGAGGCCCAGAATGAAGATAACAACTATGATACCATATGTGTAAAATCCCGTTACCTGGATCATGTAATTTTACAAATTTTATAAGTTCCCATTCAGTTAAAAATCCTTTTATGCAATTTTTATGGGTTTACTGCTAACTGTAGAACAGGTTCATGCTGTGTACCTGAAGTACATGTTGTGTACTTGGTGCTGGTTTAAAGTCATGACTGGGGAGGTCATGATGTGAGCTGGTACATATTGTGTACCGAAAGTATACATCATTTAGGGGCTAAATATTGAATTTTTAACCTGAGGTATGTGTTTTTTGGTGTAACTTATCCAGCATGGAATATACATCATGACCTAGGGGTACACGTCGTGACCCGGTCTGCATCAAGTTTTAAAACGCACGATCAACAGTACTGATCGGTTCTTTTCATTCCAAAACTCTTGGATCTTGATCCCAAACCCTTCCTAGGTATTTTTCAGAGGCGAACTCCTTCTGATTTGATAAGAATAGCTTTGTATCATTTCTTCTCTTGTGGTGAAATTCCCAGGTAATAGTTCTCTCTAATTTTCTCCCGTTCTTCGAGTTTCTCTCCTTCTATACTCTTGGTTTTTCAATGGATCATCTAGGGATTGATAGATCTATGACTTGTGGTTTTGGATCTTACTTATTGGGTGAGTTTCAAGATCTCCTTCACCTTTTTTTTCATTGACATGTGTCATTGCGAGTGTCATTCTTAGGGAAAGAGGTAGGCGGTTCCATCTTGAATTGGCAAATTGATAACCATCATATCACTTGATTTATTTTAATTGATTATTTAAATTAAAATTCTCAATATTTCTTCTAATTGTTTTAGTAACACCCAATTCCTATTAATTTGAGGTTTCGAAATGGTTTTGTCATGAAAATTTGGAAAACCCTCAATTCCATTGAATTAGGGTGGGTTTATGGAAACTATCTCATTTAAATTATTAAATTTAAATTGTAAATGTGAGGGAAATTTTTTTCAATTAAATTGTTGAATTTAATTTTTAAAAGGAATTTTCGAAATGATGGAATTGTTTTTGAATGAATTTCAAACTTGTGAATGAACTAAAATGATCAGATAGAAACCCAATGGTTTTATCTTGTGAAAAAGGCATGTTTTTAATAAAACCTATTTCAGTTTTAAATGGAAAGAACATGGGATTTTTGAAATGGAAGAATGGGATTGATCATATTTTATGAATTCTTAAAATAGTTCACCCATCATGTAAGAGTGAATGAAATCCTTAGGTAGTTAGAGAGTTATTTGGATGCACTATACGTTATGACAACGTTTTAAAACATACATGTGATGGGTCACATCCCTAATAGGTTGGTGATGAGTCTTTTTTGGCCAGTGTCATAGGGATGTGTGTAAACACATTTTTCTGAGTTCACATAGAGAGTGTGAAATCCTATAACTGGTTAATACTATCATAACTTTTGGTATATGGCCATGTTTCCCCTTGTTTATTTATATTTGAGATATAAATAGGCCAATGTTTTCTTGAAGTACTTTACATGCCTGATGAATTTATTTAAACTGTTTTATATAAATGTTTTACTTAATCCATTATTTTATAAATATTCCATATCTTGTAAAGAAAATCTTGTGTTTTGAATTTATTTTCCATCATTTTAAAAATGTAAATAATGCTTTGTTTAAATACACTTTTAAATTTCCAAAATTATTTACTTTAAAAATGAAATATTTTTTTTGGATAATCTATATTTGGAATCTGTTATGGAATATTTGATGGTATCCTAATGGGCTTATGCTCACAACCTAGTTTTTCCTTTAGGTGTCTGTAGACTTTCTTTTTATAGGCTCGAGTAAAGGGAAGAGATCTCTTGGAGGTGGATATAGTTGTTGAGATTTGGACTTGGGGAGGTGTGTCCTTAGGGACCATGGTGCTATTTTTCTTGTTTAGTACTTTGGGTTATATTACTTTATCTCTTATGCCTCATTATATCATAGTAATTTTTCTCCAAATGGAGTTTTTCTATTGATATGCATATTGTCTTTTATCTTTGATTCTAGTTTCTTGTGGCAGCAATCATTCCCACTTATATGTTATACGATGCCAGGTGCTAGTAACCAGCCAGTGGGGATTGGGCATGCCCTTCGGGTCATGTCAGGGCCGACTCGGTTATTAGGTTACCAGGGTACCTGGGCTGGTTTGTGGGAAATTGGTATCAAATAAGGTTGTTGATATTTATTTTTTCTTAAAGTCAGTATGCATTTTTGAAATCTTGTTGGGACTTAGGAGGTATTTACAATTGAGTGCATGTCCAGCTCTAATCGCAATGAAACTTAATTCACTATGGGTGTTTATGGAAAGAAATCTTGTGGATTAGTTCTATTATTTTCCCTATAGATATTTTTATAGGTTGAAATACAAATTTTTTTTGTCCCTTCTATTGAGAATATTTTCCCTTTCTACTCAGTTTGATTGTTAATCTAATGTCTTCCTTTTATCTACTGATGTTGTGTAGAATCATTCCTCCAAGAAGATGTCTGAATCATATATAGGAAAAGACTATTGCTGAACCTCTCCAAGAAAATCCTATTATTGATATGAATCTGGTTGAGGTGATTGTGTGCGTTGTCCTAGATCTAGGACAAGAAGCACCTCTAGTTCCCACTCAGGCTCTAGATTTTGATCCTCAAGAGGATGTTCTTTATATTTGTTCTCAATATTTCCTTCTCCAAAAGTCATCAGTATTCAAAGGATCCACTGATCCTTAAAATTTCGAGGAATGGTTGGAAAATATAGAATGTCTGTTTGAGTTCTTAGAGACACCAAATGTGATCAGGGTGAAGTGAACCACCTTTGCGATAGAGGTACCAAGAAAGAGATGGTGGTTCTTGATGGTTATGGTAGGTAAACAAGAGGTCTTATAGTGAAAAAACATCAAGGTTATTTTCACTAATCAGTTCTATCAAGATTCAATGGTGTTGGCCAAGGCTATGGAGTTTTTCATTCTTGAGAAGGCCTAGAAAACCATGACTGAGTATTCAAATTTATTATCTGAGTTGGTGAAATTTTATCTTAATATTGTATCTAATGAGAGGATGAATACTCGATGGTTTGAGTTAGTACTTTGATCAGATATCCATTCTCAGGTTTTCTTGTTGAATCTTACCAATTATTTTGATGTGCTAGATAGGGCGATGATGGTTGAGATGGACTTGGATAAAAATTTTAGGTTAATGGGAGTTCATTTTTTTCCCACTGGAAGCGTTAGTTTCTTCATAAGAAAATAGAAGCGTGATGATCCTTGTGGAATATCTCGATGGAAGAGTCATTCTAAAACTCCTACAACTCTAGGTGGAAGTTCTTTAACTTGCTAACAGTGTGTAAATCCAAGAAATTCTACGAGGGTTTGTACTGAGGCACCCAATAACTATAGATACTGCAGACATTTAGGACACTTACAGAGGTTCTTCTATCACATCTCTACTCTATGTAGTGGGACACGATCATCATCTCCTCTTAACACTTTGGGGAAATAAAATTCTTCACATTAAAAATGGTTCCATCCATAGGTATTTGGACAGAAGCTTCTTCATATAGAGAAAGAGTCTCCAGAGGAAGATGACATGGTTCCAATGACTGGGAGAGGTACAATTAAAATTGCTTCTCCATTAGTGACTGATCTTTTTGATACTGATGAATCTCACTCTTTTATTTAAACCCATATTTTTAATCTACTTAATCTTCCTATGGAGAAATAATCTTTTACAATGGATATTAATACACCCCTTGTTATGAAGAGAGATCATGGCCTTCGTAGTCTTGCATCTGTCTTCTATCTATCCGATGTCGAGATATCTTGGAGTTTTTTGGTTCTTGATATGAAATCTCTTGACATCATATTTAGGATGTATTAGCTCATTTCCAACAAATCCTGAATTTATTTCTATCTACAACGAGTCTACTTTACTACACCCAGTGGTGTGCCTCTTTTTTTCAAGGAGAATAGGACCCAAGGTTGAGTAGAGACATACCTTCTTATCCAGAGTTAGAGAAAGTGATATCAGTGTTTTATTTTGACCTAGATAGAGATCAAATGGGTGGTGATATTCCTACAATTTTTACTGAGTTTTATGACGTTTTTTCTTTAGATTTATCTAGTCCATCACCAGTGAGAGAGGTTTAGTTTTCTATTGAATTAATCCCTATAACTCAAAAAGTCTTTATCCCCTCTTACTACATGACACCAGTTGAGCTGAAAGATCTAAAGTCTCAGTTGAATGTTCTTATTGAGAAAGGATTTATTCATCCAATTGTGTCATCTTGGGCAGCACCAGTTATCTTTTCTTATAAGGATGATGGTTCTCTTTGTTTATGTTTTATTATCAAAATATCAGTTGAGTTACGACAAATAACCAATATTCATTTCTATAGATTGATGATCTGTTTGATCAGCTGAAAGAGGAAAAGTGGTTTTCATAGACTGACCTTTTATTTGGTTACCATTAGTTAAGGATAAAAAAATCTAACATTCATAATACCACATTTTAGAGCTTGTATGGGAACTTTGAGTACCTTGTTATTCCATTTGGCATGAAAAATGATCATACTGTTTTTATGGCTTTAATTAAAAAAAATTATATGAATATCTAGATACCTTGTGGTAGTCTTTGTGGACGACATTTTTGTTTACTCCAAGTATGAGGAGGATCGTGTGCAACACCTGAGAACAATTCTGAGTCTATTGAGAAATCACTGCCTTTATTCTAATATTTGAAAGTGTGATTTATGGATTCAAGAAGTGAAATTATTGGGACACATGGTGTCTGAACATGGTATATCAATTTATCATAAGAAGGAGAAGGCTGTTATGAATTGAGAGCAACCACGAAATGTCTTTGAGATCTGGATATTCTTATTATTAATTGGATATTACCACGGGTTCGTGAAGGACTTCTCAAAGATGGATTCTATAATAAATTCTATGACTCATAAGGGGGTGATGTTTTTGTGGGATGATAAATTACAGAGTTCTTTTTTGGATTTGAAACGTCTTTTGACTACTGAGCCGATGTTGACTCTTCTAGAAGCTGGGTAGGGCTATGTGGTCTTTTATGATGCATCAGGTTCTAGGTTGGGCTACATTCTTATGCAGGGTGATCATGTAGTATAATATTGATCTTTTCATCTTAGGATACACAAGAAGAATTATCCTACCCATGATCTGGAACTTGCAGTTGTGATGCATGCACTTAAAAGATAGCAACACTAACTTTTTTTGTGAAAGGTTTACGGTGTATTCATACCACAAAATCCTGAGTTATATCTTCTCTCAAAAATATTGGAATCTTCAGTATAGGAATTGGGTAGAGTACTTACAGTCTTTCGACTTTGACATCGCCAATACCCTGGGGAAAGGGAATGTCATTGCTGACACTTTGAGCAGGAAATTTCCAACCTAGGAAATGAAATAATATTTGGAAGAGTGGAACATGATGACTCTCTTTTCATCATTTCATATTGAATTTTAGGAGGAAGGGGTTGATGTTTCTTTATCGAGTGTTCACTTAACGTCTACCCGTATCAAAATTACTATTCAAGATCAAGAGCTTGATGATGAGTTCTGTAGCATTAAGGAATCCATTTTGTTGGAACCAAGCCTGTTTGTTGATGATAATGGAGTATAGTTTTTATTTTTTATCAATATGCATATGGATGACTAGGGAGTTTTCAAGGAATATGGTAATACATTTGAGGATTAAAGCAGTATTGAATGTGGCATAGTTTCCCAGTGTTTTCCAATTTCTTGGGCCTCAAAATTAGGAATCTATTCATAGGAATGTATGGCATGAATAACCGAAAAGGTTTTTTGAAATGGGATAGAACCACATGGCTTGAGACATGGAATGCGTACCATGTCTGGGAAATGTTTGCAGACCATGTATGAAATAGAAACAATGGTACATGGAGCGGTTCATGCAACCGAAATTGGTTCGTGATGAAGGTATGTGGACAAAGGCGAGCAGTATATGGAAGGATGGAGGTTCACATGATTGTTGTAATTTACGGTAAAAAAATGGTATGTGGTGGAGGCTTTACCAAAATCAATGATTTGGTAAATCTTGGATTAGTGGATTTTTTGTATCCATTAGTGCCTATATAATGAGAAGTAATCCCCTTCATTGATGAGAGGGATTTGAGATTAAAATTATGGGAAGAAATTCGGTGAAGTGTAAAGTGGTTTGTGGAGGAGAAGACAGTATACTGAGAGAACCATCCGTGTAAGGAAAAATAGTCCACAGAAGTGAGTTCAATTCACAGAGGAAGCTCTTATAGTATGCGGTAGAGCGAGACAGTATGTAGAGCAAGGCGGTATGTGAAGAAGCAGAGAAGTTCATGGAGTGAGGTAGTCGAAGAGTATGATAGTACGCGATAGGGATGGATGGTATGCGAAAATAGAAGTGGTATGTAGAGGAGGTGATCCAGAAACCATATCCGCTACTCAGTATGCGGAGGAAGTAAAGTGGTATGAAAAACACCCAATGAAGCCTGAAAATTGACCAAATCAGTTTGAGAACTTAATTACCATAACCTATTAGGGTGCAAGAAAGTAAATTACATTTTTTTGGAAATAATGAGACTTCAACAGAGAATCCATTTACAGTTGAAGATGTATGATTTAATGTTACTCCATTGAAGAAACCTTCAAATAACTGAGTAAAGGTTCTTCTAATGTTGTAAGCAAGGGGGAGTCAGTGGAAGTGATCCAAGGGTCATAATGTGCATTCTCTAAAACCTTGTAAAGGTAGTGTTCCTGGAATAGAGTAAATGTGATAAAATTTTGAAATCCAAAACTTGTGAAGATTAGTGTTTATTGGGTACAACCAACACAATGTCATCATATGCGCCTTGGACGTAGTCTTTATTGGTGAACTAAGTAAAATTGTTGTGTCTTTTCTTTGAATGTGATTGTTTGTTTTCTGTACGTCCTCCTTAGACAAATCTAACAAGTTCTTATCAACGTGGGAAAAATATCCATCATTTTAAAAGAAAAAATTGATAACTTGATTCACCCCTCCCCTCTCTGGGTGTTTCAGGGTCCTTCAAGTGGTATTAGAGGGTAAAGGTTTCTTGCGTTGAATCTTTCTTCTGCTGTCATGGAGAATCTAGTCAATGTTAGGGGAGTTCCCCTCTTTGATGGAAGTAATTTTTAGATATGGAAGAACAAGATGAGATCTCAATTAAGATATATTGTAATGGAAGTCTTATTTTCTACTGTATAGGGAATACAATTCACTGATCCTACATGACTGTTAATGACTGATACATATAAGAAATTGCTTGATGCTAATGAAAAAGCATAGACTGCGCTCACTATATCCCTTTATGATCATATTTATCTAAAGAAAATGAGTTTCACATCCATCAAGTCAGTATGGGATAAACTGGAGAATATCTATGAAGGAGATAGCAATGTAAAGGAGGAGAAACTTCAAGTATTGTACAAAAAGTTTGATAATATAAATATGCACCCTAATGAGAATGAAGACTCCATTTTCAATCAAATTACTGACATTGTAGGAGAAATATGAGGTCTGGGAAAAGAAATCAAAGACATTGACATAGTAAATAAAATATTGAGAATACTTCCACCCCTTTATAATGAAAATATTTCATCCCTTTAGGAAAGAAATATCTCCAAACTCTCGATGGAAGATCTACTAAGCAATCTATCGACATATGAAATGATAATCGAACCAGAAGAATCAATGAATCATGTGATAAACGAAATGGAATTCAATGCCTTGGACAAACTAAAAGTTTCAGGAGATAATAGTGATGAAGATAATGAATAAAAAGAAACTATTTATCTCATTTAAAAGAATATCAAGAAGGTAACATGGAAATTTTAAGGCAAGATACCTCTGGCTTGTTTTCACTGTGGAAGAGTTGGGTACATTTCCTCTTGATGCCCAAGAAAGTTCAATAATGAATAAAGTGAATATGGAGACATTAAAAAGCCTCAGAAAAGATTTTTCAAAAAGAGAGACTTCAAATCAAGAAAGAAATATCAATGAAAGAGTTTTTTCTGTGCAGAATAATATGATGACAATAAACTCTTTGAGGAAGGTGAAGCATAATTCAAATCTCGGAACCATGCTTCTATGATGGATACAATTGAAAAATTATAAACCCAAAAAGATAAGGATGGTGTTAATTAGTTGACCACTAATTCCAATCCCAAGTTGAAACTTAAGGATACTTTTGGTAACCTTAAGAATTAATGTAAAGGATGAAATGAGTGGAAAGGAATTCTGGAAGAGTCATTAGAATATGTTGATCAATTTGAAGTAGAAATATAATGACTGGAGAAATTTGTAAAAGTACAGTCATCAATCCTTGAAATCACAAAAGATGTAATGGAACTAAATCTCATAATTGAAGAATAGGGAAAGGTCATCAATGACCTTAACTCTAGACTAGAAGAGAAATCGAAGACTTTTTAGGGTATAGAGGAACAATTTTCTACTCTTAGGAGTAAATTCAAAAGTAAATCAAATTCAAAATATGAAAATAAGAAAATAAAATTTAGAAGGTTATCGGATGTTGAGATGCTGGAGAGAGAAAAATATGGTTCTTATGGAGTTGAAAAGATCTTGAGTGATCAAAGACCCACATGCATGGGAAATAGTGGAATTGGTTTTGATGTTGAAACGTAAAATGTTATAAATAAAGTGAACCATAATAAAGACGAGCTGAAAGTTGATCATGTTGAAAAACCAATAGAATTTCTGAAAAAGAAACTCTTAAATCAAACTGAAAGGTGAATTGAATACTATCCCCGAGTTTCCAAAAATGATAGGCAGTAAAACTATTTTCCCAAGGAAGAACGAATGAAGATAAATATAAGTGATAAGACATTTCCTCTCACGAAGTGTTAGTTTTGTGGCTATCTAGGCCATACCATTTCATAATGTGAAGAGTTAGGGAGATATATGAATGGGGAAGATTTAGGAGTTCAAAAATAGAGAACATATTCATATCCTACTTCTTATAGATGAAATAATTTCTATGGATATTATTTTCACTGTTCTAAATTTTTCCATAAAGCTATGTATTGCTGGAAGAGGTATGACATGATAAATTCTTATAATTCTTAGAGATAGGTCAATACTCATCAACCATATAGTGTTGCTATTTCAAATAGTTTTTCTCCTATGGAAAAAGAATTTGAATATGAAGAAACCATGTACATAGAAGAGAGAATTGAAATTCCATCAGTTTCCTACACTCAACCCAATATCTCATGGAATGAAAATAGAAAAATAGTAAAATAAAATATTGAATAAGTATCCCTAAAATCAATAATGAACAACAACACCTGGATTCTTGATTGCAGATATTCATCCCACATGATAGGAAATCTAGAGCTATTAATTAATGTCAAGAAAATGGTAGATAGAAAAGTGAGATTCGATAATGATGGTTATTTGAATATAAAAGGTAGTGAAAGTACTGAGCTAGCTAATGGAGAGATGAAGAAAAATGATGTTCTTTATGTGGAAAGTCTACATCATAATATTCTTAGTTTCAGGGACCTCATTGACTCAAGTATTATTATGACATTCAATCAGAATGAATTTACTATAAGAGGAATGTCTGGGAATTCTCTCATGAATGGCTGTAGAACATATGACAACTTATATCTGGTTGACAGTAAATTGAACATTTTTTATCTAACTATTGAAGAGGAAAACAACTTGTGGAATCAGATATTAGGACACATACATTATATGGAATTGTAAAAGATATCTAAGTTGAATATGGTCATGGATATCCCTAATCTGAATCATTAACGAGAAAATACCTATGAAGATTGCATGCGAGAGAAGATGGCCTGCATTTTCTACCATCCAAAGAAGAAAAGAGAATCTAATATCCTTAACCTTATCCATACAGAGATACATATCCTAATAAATGTTGATGGAACACATGGAGAAAGGTACATTGTTTTTTTCATAGATGATTATAGTATAATGGAATGTGTGATAATTATACACAGGAAGTAATAAGTGCTTTATTGCATGAAAACCTATCAACGAATCGTCGATAATGATACTAGACAGAATATCAAAATCCTATGGTCTTACAATGGAGGGGAATACACATCTATTGAATTTGAAAATTACCTATAGAATCATGAGATACAAAAATAGGTGGATGTTATGAGAACTATATATCAAAATGGAGTTGTTGATCATAGGAATCAATAGGTAAACAAAATGGATAGAACTATGCTAATTGAGAGTCGTATTCCTTGACATTACTAGAAATAGGAAGTTCAAGCTGTAGTGTACATTCAAAACTGAATAGGGATATATATGGGTGAGACAAAGATACCATATGAGTTGTGGCATGGAAGGAATCCCTCCTTGAAATATTTTCATGTTTTCAAAAGAAAATGTTTCATCCAAAACAATGAAGGAAATCTAGGGAAGTATGGTGACAATGCAGATGAAGGAATATTTCTTGGATACTCAATGAACACTAAAGCCTATAAGTGTTTCAATAAGATCTTGTGAATAATTTTAGAAAGTAGTGATATTAATATCATTGATGAAAAAAACAAGAATGGTTAAAGGAATTATTATTCTGATGTGATAGAAGATGAGGAAGAATGTGAACATGGAACAAATGCTAATACAGAGGTAGAGTAAGATGTAAAAAACTCTCAAGAGTCACATCATGATGTTGAATCAGAAGAAGAATCAGAAGAAGCCATAGATGAATAGAATTCAGTCGAACCACAAAAAGGAAATCGAAGAATATAGATTGATCAGTCCAACATTATCAGGGATCGAAATGCACCTACACAAAAAAGGATAATGAGTAATAATGCACAATCTACATTTATATCAGTTTTGAAACCATCCTCATTTGAAGAGGATGTAAAGGATGAGTCATGGGTGAAAGAAATGAATGAAGAGTTAGATCAGATTGATAAAAATTAGACTTGGGATCCTGTCAAAATACCCTAAGGTCACAATTTTATTGGTATGAAGTGGATTTTCAAGAACAAATTTGATGAGAATGTAAATGTGATAATAAATAAGATGCGCTTAGTCTGTAAAGGATATTCACAAATCGAAGGTGTTGATGTTAAAGAGAAATTTTCTCCAGTAGTGAGACTAGAGTCTATCTGACTATTTCTTTCCATGGAAATCCAAAGAGTTTATAAAGTATATCAAATGGATGTCAAGAAAACATTATTAAATGGATTATTTGAAGAAGAAGTCTACATTAAACAACCCATGGTATTATTTCTTGGAAATGATGAGCTGAAGGTTTTCAAATTAAAGAAATCTCTATATGGCTTGAAACATGAACTGTAGGTGTGGTACTCTTTGTTGGACTGTTATCTGAGAAATATTGAGTTTAAAATAGGAGGAGTAGATCACAATATCTATATGGATCGTTTTTAAAAGGATTAGTTCATGGTATTGGTATATGTGGATGATATTATTTTCAGTGGATGCAGGAAGGGATCGGTTGATGAATTTTCCAATCACATGAAATAAAAATTAGAAATGTCCATGATTGGTGAACTCACATACTTTTTAGGGTTGTGGGTGATTCAGAAGAAGGATTACAATTTAATTTCTCAGGAAATGTATACAATATATATGCTGAGGAAATTCAATATGCATGATTTCAAACCAATTTCAAATCCAATTTTGGTTGGAAGAAAGCTCAATAAGCATGAGGAAGGGACTTCTGTGGATCCCACCATATATAGAAGAATCATTGGAAGCCTACTGTACCTGATGGTGACACACCCAAATATTTTCTTTGCAACATTACTTACGGCCCGCTTTCAGTGTATCTGAAGGAAGAACATATTGTGGTAGTGAAAAGAATCATGGGATACATTCAAGGTACACATAATTATGGGATATAATTTGCTGCTGGAATAGATAGTAAACTATCCAATTTTTCTAATGCTGACTGGGATAGATATGTAGTAGATAGAAAGTCCACTAGTGGTGGAGCATTATATATTGGGATGAAATGAGTGTGCTAGATGATAAAAAAACATGAAAGTAATTTTATTATTACTACTGAAGCTGAATATATATCCGCTACAAATGCATGCACTTAGTTACTTTGGATGAAGCAGCAACTGACCGATATTGGTGATGAGGTGAAAAAACCTATGGTGATTTACTGTGATAACAAGATTACAGTTGATCTTATGAATAATCCTATTAATCATTCTCATATGAAACATATTGAAATCAGATATCACTTCATCAAGGAAGAAGTTAAAAAAGGCACGATTAAAATGGATCATGTGGGAATTGATAAGAAAGTGGAAAATATCTAAACCAAGCCACTGTTAGTGGCTGTTTTTGAGAAACATAAGTTAATCCTCATTGTTTAGCCACCTCCTATTACAAAAGGAATTCACAAAATTACCCTATCCCCATTTTTTTAAAATACTGTTAATATGGTTGTGGAAGTGATGCATGTTTATGGGGGAGATACTATCCACAGGGAGCATGTTTCTGAGATCTATAAGTCAAGATTCGGTTCATTAAGTTTAGTGACAATGAGAGAGAATATATAAATTCAATGAAGAGTGATATATTATTTTCTAGATACAGGAAAGATGGAGAATAGAAAAAGTCAGAAATCCAACTTTGGGGAGAAAAGAAATGAATGAGAACTCCTTTCATGTCCTCTATAATTTTTTTCTACACCATGTACTACTCATTTAGAATTAGAGTGATGGATAAGTTGTTTCTTGATGGTTTAGGTTTTGATTGTGGCTGACACTTTAGTTAATTTACCTGGAGATTTCCAAAAAACCCAATGGGGGAGACTATTGAAACCAAGGTTGTTCGTTGATGAAAATGGAATATGTTTTGTATTTTATGTCAATATGCACATGGATGAATAGGGTGTTTGGAAAGAATATGGTCATATGTTTGAGGCTGAAATTAGTATTGAAGGTGGTGCGATTTCCTAGTGTTTTCCAAATTTTTGGGCCTCGAAATCGGGTATTTGTTCATAGGAATGTATGGAATGAAGAATGGAGAAGTTTTTCAACAATGGGAGAGAACCGCATGGCCGGAGACATAGACCACATACCATGTCTGTGAAAGGTTTGTGTAACGCATACAGAATAGCAGGAACGGTATGCGGAGTGGTTCACGGAACTGAAATCGTTTTGTGGTGAAGGTATACAGACGGAGGAGTGCGGTATGTGGAAGGCTGGAAGTTTACAGGATAGTTGTAGTTCATGGGACTAGAATGGTATGCGGTGGATGCTGTACTGAAATCAATGATATAGTAAGTATTTGATTATAGGATTTTTCATATCCATTAGTTCCTATATAAGGATAAGTAATCCCATTTATTGATGAGAGGGATTGGAGATTAAAATTTTGGGAAGAAATTCAGTGAAGTCCAAAGTGGTTCGTGGAGGAAAAGATGATACATGGAGAGAACCATCTACATAAGGAAAAATATTCCACGAAAGTGAGTTTAGTTCATAGAGGAAGCTCTTGCAGTATGAAGAGGAGTGAGAAGTACGTAGAGTCGGGAGGTATGTCGAGAATCTGAACAATATTTGGAGTGAGGCAGTATGCAGAGTAGGGCAGTACATTGTGGGGATGAATGGTATGAAAAAAAGTAGTGGTACATGGAGGAGGTGATCCGTAAACCATACCTGCTCCTTAGTATGTGGAGGAGGTAAATTAGTACATGAAACACCCAAGGAAGCCTAAAAGTTGACCAAATCAGTTTGCAAACATAATTACCATAACCTATCAGTGTACGAAAAAGTAAATTACATCTGTGGGAAATAACGAGACTTTAACAAATCATCCATTTATAGTTGAGGATGCATGATTTAATGCTACTCTATTTAAGTGACCTTCAAGTAAATAAACTTATTGAAGGATCTTCCAATGCAGTGAGTAATGGGGAGTCAGCAGAAGTGATCCGAGGGACGTAGTGTGATTTCCCTAAAACCTTGTAAAGGAAGTGTGTCAGATACAGAGTGACTGTGCTAAACTATTGTAATCCATAACCTATGAAGATTAGTAGTTATTGGGTATGACCAAGAAACTATCGGTGTATACTTCTTAGACGTAGGCCTTAGAGGTAAACCAAGTAAAATTGTTGTATCTTTTCTTTGCATGTGATTGTTTGTTTTCTACAATTCCTCTTTAGATATGTTTAACAGGTTCCTATAAAAATGGGAATAAGATACATCAGTTTAAAAGAAAATGTTGACACACCTATTAACCCCTCCCATCTCAGGGTGTTCAGGGGTCATTCAACTTTATGGTGGGGAGACATTTTCCTAATGGTCATTCTCCAAAGAGGGTGTTTTATGCTATCAAAACCACTTAGTTGTGGTGTTAGTAGAAAGAATGGAAGTGATGAGGTCTTTCCATAATTCTTAGTGGGATGTTCACCTAGGAACCACTAAGATGTTATATGACATGAGGCGGCGGTTCTGGGGGCCAGGTATGAGACATGACATTGTTGTGTCTGTCTCTCATTTCTATATGTGCCAACAGGTGAATGAAGAGCACCAAAAACCATCAAGTTTGCTTCAACCACTTCCAGTTACTACTTAGAAGTGTGAAAATATCTCTATGGAATTTTTGGTTAGGTTGCCTTGTGCCTAGAGAAAGAAGAATCCAATACGAGTTATGATCGACAGGTAGACTAAGTCGGATCACATTATACCCATTCATGATACAGAGAAAGTAGAGGAGTTAGGTAATCTCTACATGAAATAGATTGTTCATTTTTATAGAGTTCTATCTTATATAGTCTCTAATAGAGATCCTCAGTTATCTTCTTTATTTTAGGGAGGCCTTCATAAGGCACTGGGATCTCAGGTTCATTTGAGCATGTCCTACCATCCACAGTCAGATGTCCAGAAAATAAGAGCTATATATATTCTTGAGGATATGCTTCATGCCTGTTTCCTTGACTTCATTGGGTCTTGGTATGGTCACTTGGGAATGGTTGGGTTATCTTACAAAAACAATTACCAGTCCATGATCAGAATGGCAGCTTTCAAGGCCTTTTATGGGCGACCTTATAAATATCTATTGTGTTGGTCAAAGTTTGGTAAAAGTTCTTTGGTTGGACCAATATTGGTGTAGGTGATGACATCAAATATTTTTCTTATTCGTCAGAGGATGTTGATAGAAAAAATATGATATAAGTCTTATTCTAATCGATTTTGTAGACCTTTGGATTTTTTAGTTGGTGATCATGTTTTCTAAAGGTTTCCCCCTGGTTGGGAAATCGATGGCCTAGAAAGCAAGGGAAGCTTGCTCCTCTCTTTGTGGGACCTTTAATAGTAGTTTAGAAGGTGGGGAATGTTTCATACCATTTGGAACTTCCACCATAGTTGACATCAATACATAATGTGTTACATGTATTGCAGTTGAGAAAGTATGTATCTGATCCATGTCACATTTTGAGATGGAGTGATCTTGAGATCAATCTTGATTTATCTTTGACTTAGAAAATAGTCTGAATAGTTCATTCTAAGACCAAGGAGCTTTGTGGGAAGATAATAAATTTGATTCAGGTACTATGAAAAAATGGACCTGATAGTCACGAGATGTGGGAACATGAGACAGTGATGAGAAGGTAGTGGCCCCCTCTCTTTGGAATGAATGATTCTTATAATACATTCTAGGGGAATAAAGTTTTTATGGTGGGGAGGTTTTAACATCCCTTTACCATGATCAGGTAATTTTCCACCTTTTCTAAGTTCCTGTTCAGTTAAAAATCCTTTTATGTGATTTTTATGGGTTTACTGCAGACTACAGAACAAGTACACTCCATGTACTTAGTGCTAGTTTCAGGTCGTGAATGGGGAGGTCATGGCGTGAGCTGGTACATTCCATGTACCTAAAGTAAACATCTTTTAGGGGATAAATATCAGATTTTTAACCCAAGGAAATGGGGTTTTCAGCAAAAATTTTCTATCATGGACTACACATCGTGACCTAGGGGTACACATTGTGACCCAGTCCACATCCAGTTTTAAAATGAACGATCGACAATTATACTCAGTCATTTTATTTCCAGACCTCTTGGATCTCAACCCTAGACCATTCATAGGCATTTTTAGAGGTTCCCCTACATCCAGTTAGATCAGAACAGCTTTGGATCATTGCTTCTCTTGCGGTGCGATTCCTGGGTAAGGGTTATCTCTAGTTTTCTCTCATTTTTTGATTTTATCTCCTTCTGTACTCTTGGTTTTTCAATGGATCATCTAGGGATTGAGGTATATATGTCATTTGGTGTTGGATCTTGCTTCTAGGTCGGGTTTCAAGATCTCCTTCACCTTATTTTTCGTTGACAGGTGCCATTGTGAGTTCCGTTCTTTAGGAAAGAGGTAGGTGCTTCTATCCCAAATTGCCAAATTAATTACCATCATATTACTTGATTTATTTTAATTGTTAATTTAAATTCAAATGCTCAATCTTTCTTCCAATTTATTCGATAACACCCAATTCAAATGAATTTTAGGATTTGAAATGGTTTTGGCACAAAAATTTGGAAAACCCCCCAATTCCATTTAATTGGGGTGGGTTTATGGAAATTGTTTGATTTAAATTGTGAATTTGATGGAAATGTTTTTAATTAAATTATTTAATTTAATTGTGAAAATTAATTTTGAAAAGGATGGAATTGGTTTTGAATGAATTTCAATCTTGTGAATGGATTAAAATTATTTAATAGAAACCCAATAGTTTTATCTTGTGAAAAAGGCATGTTTTTGAGTAAAACATGTTTTAATTTTAAGAAGTATTAAAATAGTTCTCCCATCATGTAAGATCGTATGAAAGCCTTAGGTAGTTAGTGAGTTATTTGGATACACTCTACGCTATGACAACATTCTAAAACATACGTGTAGTGGGTCACATCTCCGAAATGTTGGTGATGAGTCTTCTTTTTCCACTGTCATAGGTATAAGTGTTTAAACATTTTTCTGAGTTCACATAGAGAGTGAGGAATACTATAACTGGTTAATACTATAATATCTTTTGGCATATGACCATGATGCTTTCTTGTATATTTATATTTGTGATATAAATGTATGCCAATGTTTGTTTTAACTATTTTACATTCCTGATGAATTTATATAAACTATTTTATGTAAATGTTTTACTTAAGCCATTGTTTTAGAAATATTCCATCTCTTATAAAGTAAATCCTATGATTTCAATGTGTTTTCCATCATTTTGAAAATGTAAAGCATGTTTTTTTTAAATATGATTTTAAATTTCCAAACCAATTTACATTAAAATTGAAATATATTTTTTATAATCTATATATGGAATCTGTTATGGAATATTTTGTGGTATCCTACTGGGCTTAGGCTCACACCCTACTTTTTCCTTTGGGTGTTTGAAGACTTTCTTCTTCCAGGCTCGAGCAAAGGGAAGGGATCTCTTAGAGGTGGATCCAGCTATTGATAGTTGGACATGGTGAGTTGTTTCCTTAGGAACCTTGGTGCTATTTTTCCTATTTATTAATTTGGGTTATAGTACTTTGGCTCTTATTCCTCATTGTATCCTGGTAATTTTTCTACCAATTGAGTTTTCCTATTAATATGCATACTGAATTTTATCATTGCATTTGGGTTCTTGTGGAAAAAATAGTTCCCACTTGTATGTTGTACAATTCTAGGTGATAGTCACCTGCCCATGGGGATTGGGAACACCCTTTGGGTCATGTTAGGGCTAGATCGATTATCAGGTTTCCAATTTACCTAGGCAAGTTCATGACATTATGTAGATTGTGGCCTTTAGTGTTTGAGTAAGGAGACTACGTGTTCTTGAAGGTCTCACCTCGATGTGGATTTTGGTGATTCGGCCGAGGTGCAAAGTAATCTCTAAGATTTATTGAACCTTTCTAGATATTGTGTAGGGCTAAAAAGGTGGCATACCACATGGATCTATAACCACAGTTAGATTGGGAACATGAAATCTTACACATGTATCAGTTGAGGAGGTATGTGTATTACCCATTGAATATTATTGACTGGGGGTGATATGGAAATCTAGGATAGAGAAACCATTGTAGAGTACCCAGTTGGGATCAAGTATTGGAAGAAAAATATCTTTGGTAGGAAACTGATTACCTTGTTGTATTTCTAGTGGCAACATGTGAATCTTCATGATATCAACTGGGAGTGTGAGACCCATATGTGAGCTCAGTACCCACACCTTTTTAGTAGAATTTTTTGGTTTTTGGGAAAAAATACCTAAGGTGGTGAGAATGTAACATATCTATTTTTTTCCATGTAAATATTTGAAATATATCGAGTAATATTTTTAGAGCCATGAATTGAGACAACATGAAATTCCAAGTCCCAGTGTTCTCATAATTGATATTTAAAAAATATTAAAAATACTAATATCACATACACAAAAATTTTATTAAAAATTGGAATAACTCCAGAATGGTGGCTCAAAATAGAAATTAGAGGCCCTGGTTGAGATCACAACACGTGTTTTACCCTTTGAATGACATAATATTTGTCGAAATTAGGAGTTTTTGAAAATGTTATTGTAGGCATAAATAATAAATAATTTATTTTATTTTATCATGTGTTGACACAAAAACCTAAAAAACCTATATAAATAAACAATTATGACACAATCACACGATTAACCTCATAACGCTGATATTGTGAGAGGAGATGTTGAGGGAAGAATTGGATAATGATAACAGATCAAGGTCAAAATATTGGATCATTTCACCAATGGAGGTTGTGTATCTCACTGGAAATGTTGATGTGTGACCATTATTCGTCCATGACTGATCCAACATGAGGAATTATATTTGATTCATGTAGATTAACTCTATTTTGATTTATTTTATGGATGATTTGATTATTTTTTGACTAATATTTTTCTCATCCTAGTGGAAATAGATTGACTCCAACCCCAAAAAATGGATGAGATTCATTCCCCTCTTTTTTTGTTGAATTTCTTCTTGATTTATTCACACATTTATCATGAAATTTTTTCCCATGATTTGATCATTGTGTGACCATTATTTGGTGTAATAGATCAATTTTGTGAGTGTGGTTCTTGATCAAGGGTGTGATCAAGGTGTGATGATAGCGGTGGGTGATCAGAGGAGGAATGAAACCCAATTTGAGGTCCCTATTTTTTCTAGTTGGCATGTGGTGAAAACATTGAGTGACATGATAGTTTTATATTCAGTTTTGGTACCTAGATTCTAGTTGATAGTGACACTGGAGCTTGGTCAAGGGCTTATCCTAGAGTCATAGGTGTGATTGGCAACAAGAATGGTGGATCTGGTGGCTGTGTGAGCATACGTGTGAAGGAACAAGGAGTTTATGAAAATCCCAGATTACACGACATGTAATGTAGGGATACATGACATGAGGGCCCCCTAGTTTTAGCGCTAGGGTTTAGAAAATTAAATATCACATGTCATGTGTCAAATTTCACACACCATGTGACCTGATACTAGAAGACAAAATTGTACTCTAGGAGTAAAAGGGCTTGAACATAGTCAGGAACAAGAGCACATGTATAGTACACGAGAATAACCTAATACTCAAACACAAATAAGTACATAAGCACAACCCAAAGTACATGGTCATGTCTAGGTGTACATGGTCATGGGTTGGAGGCATTCCAATTTCTAGCTCGATATCTACACACTTTTTACCCCTAAGGTACATTCCATTTATATGAATCTTTACATGTATTGTGAGATAGTGAGACACAAGGAGACTGGGGGTTGGTAAATCATGTCATGTACCCTTAGTACACACCATGTACTCCATATGAGGGTGTTTTTATCCCTTAGTTTCTTCATTATAGACTAGTTTTAGTTGAGTGTGATACCTTGGTACTTTCCCATGAGAGTATAGTGCAACATTACATCCTCGACATAGGATTGTGATCCCATCTATGGGTTCATCATCAGATATATTTCCTTATATCCCCCTATGGGACCAGGGTATAACCCTATATCATTTCTAGGTGGGGTTCATGGTATCATCCTCAACACTATGCATATGAATTTGATCACCTATCTCTAAAGCCAATCCAGTACGGTTTGTGGTATCACCCAGTGGCCCTGGGTCGGATCCCCTACCTATATGATGAGATCTTTAGAGATATAGTGAATACTTATTATTGATACATGATGATCATGAACTCTCGAATGAGTGTCATCAGTGAAAACATGGCTTAGGGAGAGATCCCTCCTAAACAAGATTTACCTATAATCCTAGAGCATAATCCTTTAGCTAACATTGTTGGTTGATACCCCTTGAGACTGGTTGTCTCTTATGATTATATATGTGTTTTTATTTTTACTATATATATATATTATCTTTTTGATATATCTTATGTTTAGTTGACTACTCTTGATGATTTATTCTGAGTGATTTTGGCCTCTCCTATTGGGTATTGTTATACTCACCCCTGTATGGGGTTTTCATACACATGTTTTGTCTTATGCCAATAAAAGTCCAATTGATAGTTTCCTAGGAGGATTGGGAGCAAGAAGACTGTGGTGTTTACCAGGTGTTGTATTTGATAGTATTACCCTAATTCCGTGTAGGTTGGACTCCTTTGCAGTTTTTTTGGGGGTTTTATTTAGCCCTTTTATTAGTTTAGGAACTTTTTTCATACCCTGACAGTGGAATAAATGTTTATCATGCATTGGTATCAATTATGTTTCTTTACATTTCATCATTTTATGGGATTGTATATGTGTAATTGTGTATAGTTATTTTATTCTAATTCATTCCATTTGTGGGATATTCTTATTTAGCACTGGTTTCCAGATCCTGACCTATTAAATGCTGGACTAGGGTAGTCACACTCAACTTTTTTCTAGCTAGGAAGGTCCTGGTGGGTCTGGTTTTTAAAAATATAGGGATGAATTATTAATTCTTATATAAAGATGAAATATGTTTAAGGAGTAGTTGTTCTCCAATTTTACTTAGGTCACAGACCTCCATAGGTGTAATGAATATGAATTATGGTAATTTATATCTCACGTGAGGCTATTTAATGAGTTTCTGATTAAAAGATAATGTTGCTTCGTTTTTTAGGATGAAAAGTTTAAAAAGTTTTTAGTATGTTGAAATGTGGATTTTTCATAAGAAATACATAAATTATTTTTTTATTTTTGATTCTCAAGTCCTTTAAATAGGATAAAATGTTAAATTTACCCTATTGGTTTACCTCACCCATTTTTGGATGATTCTGTTGATCTTGAAATAAAGTGTTTACCTTTAGGGTAAATTTTGGTAAAATTATGATCTAGTTATGTTTTAAGGGATATTTTTACAATGTACCAGCCTGGGAGACATGAAACAGTGCCTGATATAGTTGGTCACATGACCTCAAGCGTGCCTCCCCATAAGCTAGAGGCCACTGAATATCAGTGAGGGTCTAGTTAGTCATTCCTGGGGAGGCTATACCCTCTTTTATCAGAGTAAAACACTAGCGGAAGTAAATAAGAAATAGAGGAAGCATATATAACCAAGAAAAATAATCATCTCACTATATAACTAAATAGGAAATAAAATACTCAACTAAAATGGAAAACATGATATGCCAATATAAGTGTCAAGTGTCTATAATACAATTGAAAGTAGAGACACTACAACTCCCTAAGTGGGTTTTAAACCATGTCTGGTCTCCTCATCCAAGCTCCATCCCAAATTAGAAATCCATCCTAGGGCCTTTTAACTTATCCTATCTTGCATTAATATAATCTATTTAGGTACTGACCATGAATCCCAAATAGGGTGTGAATGCAACTCAGTAGGCCACCACCAATGGTGTCTAAAACTAGTATAGTCAAAAGATAGTGTATGTAGTTCTATAAGAAATAAGTACAATTCATAAATAACTAGTTATTACATTATCATTTATTCTTATCTAACTACATTAACTCTAGGGTTCGCAAGCAGATGTGTACCCCAATAATAGATTCATCTTATACTGGATCCTGAAGTGTTCCCTAGGTAATACCATATCTTAATACCTGCTTCTAACCAAATCTTTATGTATTCAAAGGTGATATGATATCTTAGTACCATATTAGACTCATTCCAAAGTCTGAATATTCTCATGTGAGGACATAACTCAGAGTTCCATTATTTCCATTCTTTAATTTCGCATTTGTAACTCATATTTCCAAAGATACCATTATCACAAAACTAATTAATATGACCATGTTACCATAATTACTCCTCAATAGAATTACTATGTTCTCATTCTATTAATCATAAGTATAATGACAATGTTAACTTGTATACTTCTCATTAGAATGACCACGTTCCCATTATCTTACTCATAAGTATGATGACCATGTTACCATTTGTAATTATCAATTTTTAATGACCATGTTCCCATTCATTCATAAAAAATTAATTTATAATTAATTATCCACATAAATCCCAATGCTAATTCAATAATTAGTTAAATACAAAAAATCCATTAGTTTACTTAACAATTAACTAAATATTTCAATCATCATTAATTAATTCAATCAATTAATTAATCAATTTCTCAATTCATATCCCAATTATAAATTTTTCTATAATTAATTATGCCATTCTAAATCTCAGCTCATTATAATTAACCTCAAAATTAATTATCTAGATCATAGTATCAAAGAACATAATTAATTCACAATTAATTATCTCAACTTAAACAATTCGATATCTCATAATTAATCCACTAATTAATTATCTAGATTATAATACCTAAATCATGAAATCAATTTCTCAAATTAATTATCTAATAGGGAATCCTCTAAGTCATGTGATTAATTCATCAAATAATCATTTGATTGAACAATTATTCGACAAATCAATAGGTCAACCTAATTAATCCAATTTAAGAAAATAAATTTCTAAAGGATACTATAAATTCTAAAAAATTTTATATACATATCAAATCCATGATTATGGGAATTATATTTTTAGACCACATACCTCAATTAATTTATGGATGTTTTCTTAATGAAAAACCCTCAAAATTCGAGCAGTATAAGGACATAGATCTGTGTTTTGAATCTGAATCACTAAATCAAGATCAAAGATATAAAGATATTATCAATATATATCTAGATATAAAATCCTAGATCTAGATCTCACCAATTAGGTTTAGATCTAAAAAATAGAGAATTAAATCCTCCAAAAGATCAAGGAAATAGAGAGGATTGGCATCAGGATGAGACCCACTTAACAGGAGAAGACCAGATATTCAATTTGGGCTTTGGATCTTGAAGAGTGGAGGTCAGACAGCCTTGAAACCCCTCTAAAAAGAAATTGGATCACCCAAAATCATCATGTCCTGATCCAAGGTTGAATAAGAGGTGTTTCAGGGGACTTTAAAAATAATTTTTGAGTGAAAATAATCTACACACATGGTTTCCTGGGATGGGGTGCATGGTTATGCAAACTGTGCACCAACCATGCAGACCTCACTATCTAGGGTTGCATTCTTTCTTAGGTTTGGGTGCATGGTTTGTCAAATTGTGCACCAACCATGAAATCCTCTCTGCCTGGGTTCACAGTGTTAGCTGGGTTGGGTGCATGGTTTACCCTAGTCGTACACTAACCATGCACAGACCCATTTTATCAAATTCTCATAAAAACTTCACCCAAACACACCCCATGTCATAACTCCTATCAAAGGTACTTATATAAGAATGATAATTACCTGAATTAAAGCTCGAGATAACTCCAAAAAAAGTCATGATCTTATAATATTCACACCTTATAACAACTCATCCTCGAGCTGCACTCCCAAGACTTTATAATATTCTGAGCCAAAAAGATCGGACCATTGATCCATCATATATACTTCTCTTTCCCAAGTTTCCTCTTGTACACATCCATGTTGCCATAACACATGAACTATCAGCATGGTCTTTCCCCACACCACTTTCTCACTGTGATACCACACATGTATCAAATGCTCCTCAAAGGACGCATCAATATCAAGGTCAACCTCATACATATCGATCACATGATAAGGGTTGGGGTGATTCTTCCAATTTTGTGATACATAGAAAACATCATGCATAATGATGTATCTATGTGTAAGATCCAATCAGTAATCCACCAAACCAATTATCTCCACTATCTCAAACAGCACAACAAACCTGGGTGCCAACTTGCCCTGCCTCTGTATCCTACAGTGACCCAACCTCAGAGACACCCAAAGGAATACACGATTACCCTATGTAAACTCCATGGGTCGTCCCCATCTATCAGCATATGAATTTTTTCTATTACAAGCCATATCCATACATTTTAAAATCAATTGTACATGCTCCAATGTCTCCTACATGAGACTTGGTCCCAACAACTCTAACTCACCAGCCTCCATCTAACATAGTGGTGATCTAAATGGATTACTATAAAGAGATTCATATGGTGCCATTTATATATTTTCCTAATAGTTGTTGTTATAGGATAACTCAACTAAATCCAAGTGCTTTTCCCAATACCCACTGAAGTCAAGAACACCTGACCATAACATATCCTCAATAACTTGTATAGTATGTTCTGAATTCCCATCTATTTGTGGGTAGAAATCCATACACAATAATATATATGTGCCAAGAACCTTTTTAAAGATCTGAAAGAAGTGACAATTAAAGCCGAATCATGATTTGAAACTATATTCCATGGAAATCCATGCAGACAAACAATCTCCCGAATATATAGTTCTCCCAACTGTTCTACTGTAAAGGTTTCCCTTATAGTCATGAAATGAACTACCTTTGTCAATCAATCCATAATGACCCAAATATAATCATTATTACTAAGCGTCTTCGGGGGACCCACCCCATGATCCGTGGTCACATCATCCCACTTCCATTATGTGCTGGGAAATGATTGTATAAAACCTCCTGGCCATTAATGCTCCGCCTTCACCTGATGGAAAGTGAAGAATCTTTCCAAAAACCATGCTATCTCCTTTTTCATGCCTGACCACCAAAACTGTCATTGTAGGTCACAATACATTTTGGTTACACTTGGATGCACTGTACATTTAAAGGAATAAAATTCTCACATGAGCTCCTCTCATATGCTTGTAGGTAACACAACTCAATTCATAACAAAGATGATCTGATCCTCATCAATCAACCAGTCTGAAGATGTCTCCCCACCTTTAAGGATTTTCCTCAAGGGTAAGCACTCTGGATCTTCATACAGTCTATCCCTGATTCATCTCAAAAGCATAGACTCCACTGCAACTAAAACCAGAGTCTTCTGCTCCTGACTCTCCTGAACCACCACATGAATTTCAACTAGAAAGGTCATTATATTCCATTATGCACTCAAATCCTGAACCATCTGAGTCTGATTTTTCCTACTTAAGGAATCAACCACACTATTTACCTTCTCGGGCATATATGCTAGTTCAAAATAGAAAGAATTCATATACTCAACCCATCTCTACTATCGAAGATTCAAATACCTCTGTGAAAATATATAATTCAAACTCTTGTGGTCTGTCTAAAATGTAAAATTTTCTCCCAAAAGATGTTGTCACCAACACTTAGGAGCATAAACCACAACTTCCAACTCAAGGTTGTGAATAGGGTAATTCCGTTCATGAGGCCTCAACTGCCGAGACCCATACAGCACAACTCAATATCCCTACATCAGAAAAACTCCATGTTCGATCCAAAAGTTTCATAATAAATTATATACTCCTCACCTAACTCAGGTAGGATCAAAATTGGTTCTAATGTTAAGCACTTATTAAACTCCTGAAAATCTCTCTCACAAGCCTTTGACCATTCAAACCTTACTTCCCTTTTGGTAAAGATTTTAACCGATGCTGCAAAATAGGAAAATTCATGGCTTAATATTCTATAATATCCATCCAATCCCATGAAACATTGGACATCAAAAACATTCTTGAAAAAATACTAAGAAACCACTGCTTAAAACTTATCTGGATAAACTAACACACCTTCCTCCGAGATGATGTTCCCTAAGAAGTGTACCTAGTCAATCCAAAACTGAAACATAGATAGTTTGGTGTATAACCTATTCTCTATCATTTTACCTAGGATGATTTAAATATATTGTACATGGTCATCATGAGTCTTGGAGTACACCAAGATGTCATACCCAAACACCACCATGAACTGATCTAGATATGAATGAAAGATCATATTCATCAAAGCCATAAACACTACTGGTGAATTTCTCAACCCAAATGTAATTATGACAAACTCATGAAGGATATATCTGCTTTTGAAAGCAGTCCTTGGTATATCATAAGACTTTACTCTCAACTAATGATAACCTGATCTCAAATCGATATTTGAGAATAAACAATATCCCATCAATTGATCAAACAGACCATCGATACGTAGAAGAGGATATCAGTTCTTCATAGTTATTTTTTTTCAAATTTAAATAATCGACACACAAACATAAACTACCATTAGCCTTATTTGTGAAAAAATAGGTGACACCCAAGGTGACGTAGTTGGACAGATAAATCCCTTATCATCTAACTCCTCCAACTGAGTCTTAAGATCTTGAAGCCGAGTCAGTTCCATTCTGTACAGTGTAATATATACTAGCTCACCTTTCAGCATGAGCTCAATAATGAACTCCACATTTCTCTTAGGTTGTATGCCTAAGAGGTCTTCAGGAAAGACATCCTGAAACAGTTACACTACTGGTGGAAGGACATCTTGACTAAAACCCCCCATCATCCAAAAATAGACTAGGAACTTAGGTTTTGAGCTCTCTCAATTGTTGAGTCATTGGCCATGCTCATCTTTCCTAGATATCCCACTCTCCACGATTAATATATTGGTCACCCTTACAGGACACAAAGGTCACTCTCCTATGGTAGTAATCAATGTGGGCTCGGTAGGAAACTAACCAGTCCATCCCTATAATTAGGTTAAATCCCATCATATCAAGAACATAGAGATTCCATAGGAATGAATATTCCCTGATCTCTAGTGAACATCCCCTGCATAGACAAATATATCTAGACCACACTCCCAATGGTGTATCTATAGTCATTACCGCAATAGTAAATTCTATCTTCAAGCTCAAACCATAATGTTTTTGAAGATATAAAGGAATGAGAGGCACCAGTATCAAATAAGAAACTAGATTAAGTAGAAGATAGTAGAATAGTACCTGTCAATGTCGATGGTCCAGCCTCACTATCCACAAGTGTAGGTTGTATTACATGTAACTATATTGAACCTCTTCTATGTGATTCTGTATAACTCCCCTGAGAAGAACCACTATGCTGATGCATGCACTCCTTCCTATAAGCACCACATCTACTACCTATACTGCCTCGGCTAGTAGAACTCCAACTTCTAGCCTGATATAGTTTATAAGATCATCTTCCCATACTCCGACTCTACTCTACTACACCTTCAGTAACACTATGTAATTGAAACTTGTAGAATTTCTATAGACGCCCAATATTTCCTCAAGATCAACACTATACTGGTTGTTGGGAATAGTGTTGATGATAGTGTACTGAACTACCACATTGATGAAAGATCACCTCAGTAAGGTTCTATCCAACTGACCCTCCTGGCTGCGTACTCTGCTTCCCACTACCTTGGATAAAGTTTTCATAATGGAAATTCCTTATCTCAAAATTCACACCTCTTGACCATCCAGTAACAAATACCTGTACAACACTAGAATCCTTCATTAGGCTACCTTGTAATATGATATCCCGATTCACCACTTACGTAAACTTCTTCATCCTAAAGATATTCAACTAGGACTTAATCTCACACATAAGTCCAACATAAAAAATTTTCTTCATGGCTGCCTCATCTCCTGCCAATGTTGGATCAAAGCATTGAAGTTCTGTGTAGTGTATAGCATAGTCCATCACTGACATACTCCCCTGTTTCAGATGCATGAACTTAGTAGGTTTCTCTTGTCTCACCATATCTGGATAAAAGTGTTCCAATAAGCTCTCCAAGAATTTCTTCAATAACATATCGTCAGTCTATCTAGTTCATGCCTGAATTTCCCACCAGTGCTTCACTGATCCTCATAGCATATAAGTAGCCAACTTGACCCTCCTCTCAACCGATGTCTGCAAATGGTCAAGTATTGTCTCCATGGAATCAACCCATAATTTAGCTCCCTCAGGGCCACACTCTCTATTAAAAGACATAGGGTGCTGCAAATGAAACACCCTTGTCAAACCAGACTTATTTTTCACAACTCGCCCTATGTCTCTTTAAATTAATTTCATGAAGCAAGAAAATTTCTCTCAAAACTACTCCCCTTCATCTTTAGCTATCTTGATCAGTGCCTCAATTTCCCTAACTAGAAAAACATTCCTAGGCATTCCCCTTGGTCATTATATCAATAAACGTCATAGAGGCATACTATATATAATTCCTAACACACATATTAGGTCTCATATAAAAACCTTATCACATTTATAGGTCACATATAACAAACTTATAACATATACAAAAGAGGAAATAATCACCACAAGCCTTTCCCCCCACCTCTCTACATGGTCAAAACCGAGGTACTATCACTACCCTTAACCATCCTACTCCTAGGTCTTGGTTAACAAGGGTAAACACACTATCATAATCAATTTTCTCATTTAGAAACCCAATTATTCTCATTTAACATCATCTTTTTCAACCTTTTTCAATTCATGTTAGGCACCATTTTTTATTTTAATCTCATAAACAACGAAAACAGTTCATGTTTAACAACTTAACCAAAACCCATTTTCCCATGCATGCCTAAAATAATGTATGTCACAATAACCTTGAGTGCCTAAAATGATGCATGTATACTCAACTATCATTGCATTCTAGTCCAAATTTCAATACTTATAATTCTCAAAAACAATAATCACATCACTCCACAAGTGTGTCACCCAAGGTGAAATAATATTCAACAGTAATAAAAAACAACAATAACAACAATACCACCCTAAGTACTTGGATTTTCCCTTCATATATGGGTTTGAAACTCCCATGAACGAGCTGATTACCAAGCCCCAAATATTCCTAGTCTCCGATATACCTTTCCCAAAATATTAAGACCAAATAATAAAAAAGAAAACTAGAGCTCTGATACCACTTTCTAATGTCCTGACCTAAGAGCCACGCGACAGTGCCCGAGTCGGTTGGTCACATGTCCTCAAGCATGCCTTCCTATAATCTAGAGGCTTCTGACTAGAGATAAGGGTTTATTAAGTCACTCATGGGGATATTATAACCACTTTTATCAGATTAAAACACCATCATAAGTAAATAAAAAATACTCATGTCACAAGATAAACAAATAGGAAATACAATACTAAACAGAAATGGAAAACATGCTATGCCGATATAAGTGTCAAGTGTCTACAATGAAACGGAAAGTAAAGACACTAAGACTCCCCAAGTAGGTTCTGAACCATGTTTGGTCCCATCATCCAAGCTCCATCCCAAATCAGGAATTCATCCCAGAGCCTTTTCCTCTATCCTATCTTGGAACAATATAATCTATTTGGGTACTAATCAGGATTTCCGAATAGAATGTGATTACAACTCAGTAGGCCACCACCAACGGTGTCTAAAACATGTCGAGTCAAAAGATAGTGTATGAAGTTCTATATGAAATAATTATAATGCATAAATAACTAGTTATTACATTATCATTTATTCTTATCTAACTATATTAACTCCAATGTGACCCATACCCCAATACTAGCTTCCTCTCGCACTGGAGCCTAAAGTGTTCCCTAGGTAATACCATATATTAATACCTAATTATTTCTGAATATCGAAGTATTGAAAGGTTCTATGATATCCCAATACCTAATTCGACTCATTCCAAAGTTCTAATATTATCATATGAGGCAATAACTCAAAGTTCCATTATTTAAATTCTTTAATTTCTCATTTATAATCAACATCTAAAAAGTTACAAATATCAAAAATGTAAGTAAGATGACTATGTTACCATACTTACTCCTCAATAGAATGAATGTGTTCCCATTATCTTAGTCATAAGTATAATGAACATGTTACCATGTATACTTCTCATTAGAATGACAATGTTTCTATTCTCTTACTCATAAGTATGATGACCTTGTTACCATTTGCACTTCTCAATTTTTAATGACAATGTTCCCATTCATTCACAGATAATTAATTCACAATTAATTATCCACAATAATCCCATTCCAAATTCAACAATTAGTTAAATACAAAAAACCCATTAGTTAACTAAACAATTAACTAAACATTTCAATCATCATTAATTAATTAAATTAATTAATTAATCAATGTCACGATTCATATCCCTATAATCAATTTTTAAATAATTAATTATCCCATTATAAATCTCAAATAACCATAATTAATCTTACAATTAATTATCTAGATCACAGTACCAAAGCACATAATTAATTCAAAATTAATTATCTTAACTTAACCAATTTTATATCTCATAATAAATCATCTAATTAATTATATAGATTACAATCCCTAAATCTGACAATCAATTTCCCAAATTAATTATCTAATATGGAATCCCCTTAGTCTCATGATTAATTCCTCAACTAATCATTTAATTCCACAATGATTTGATAAATTATTAGGTCAACCAAATTAACTTAATTTAAAAAATCAATTGCTGAAGGATGCTAGAAATTCTAAAAAATTTAATCTAAATTTAAAATCCACGACTACGGGAATTATATTTTTAGGCCACCTACCTCAATTTGATGACAAATGTTTTCTCAATAGAAATCCCTAAAATCTGAGCATCGTAACAACATAGATATGTGTTTCGGATCTAAACCCCTAAATCAATATTAAAGATGTCAAGATATTATCAATATAGATCTAGATCTAAAATCCTAGATCTAGATATCACTAATTAGTCTTAGATATAAATAAAAAGATAATAAAATACTAGAAAATATCAAGTAAAGAGAGAGGATATGCATTGGGATGAGACCCACTTACCAGGAGAAGAGAAGATCTTTAATTTGGGCTTTGGATCTTGAATAACAGAGGTTATTTGACCATCAAACCTCTCCAAAAAGCTCTAAGATCACCAAAAATCATCATGTTTTGATCCAAGTTCTAATAGGTTATGTTTTAGGGGTTAAGTGGATTTTAAAACAAATTTTGGGTGAAAATAAACTGTACATATAGTTTCCTAGGTAGGGGCGCATGATTAAACAAATTGTACGCCAACTATAAGGACGTCACTATCTGGGGTTGCAAGATTTCTTGGGTTTTGGTTTACAGTTTGTCAAATAGTGTGCCAACCAGACAAGACTCTCTACCTAAGTTCACATGGTTAGCTGGGTTGGTTGCACAATTTACCCTAGTCATGCACCAACTATACAAAGACCCACTTTCTCAAATTCTCATAAAAAATTCACCCAAACACACCCCAAGTCATAACTCCAATCAAAGGTACTTAAATAAGAATGACAATTACCTTAATTCAAGCATGAGATAACTTCATAAAAGGTTGATATCCTATAATTTTATATTTATTAAACAAATAAATATTTATCCCATAATCATAAACTTTAATATATACTAAATGGAAGCTCAGATAAAAATTATGACATCACAATTGTGTTTGGAATAGTGTGTTTTTCCTAGGAAAAGTATAAACTATATGTTTGGGTGTTGATCCATAGATTGAGTGTTTTCAGGACCTTAATAATATTTTTATTTATGGAATAGTGAGTTAGAGTTTTCATGACCATGTGTTTGTGACATGGCGTTAGTATAAAACAATGGAAATGACATGGAATGAATAAATATTGAATCAAGTATTTTTTTCATCTCATGGATATCATGAGATGATTTTTTATTTTTATTGTTGAAGAGTTTTATTTTTTTAATGAGATAAATTTTTATGAGAATTAACGTATCTTAATGGGGGAGTATTATGGAGAAATAATTTCTGCTCTACTTTCCATCGCTTGAAAATCAAAGAGAGAAATATATTTTCCTCTCCCCTCTATCCCTTCTTTGGCATAAGAATCTTGTGGAGAATCCTTCTCTCCCCTTGCTGTAATGAACCATTCATTGATTTTCTACACATTCTTCATGGTGGTGTAGAAAATGATTATAAATTTTCATAATGGGATCATCATGTGAGGAATATACACCACTGAGGTTGGACTCTTTTTTACTAAAAACTTATTCCTTACTTTCGTTGTGTAATAAAATCATCTTCTTCTCATGATTGAATCACTTAAATTTCTATGGCGATGAAATGAATAAAATAATAGAAGGTTTAAAATATGATTAATTCTAAAATATTTTGTGGTAATTTAATCAAGAATTATTATCAAGTAAGAACACTTAAGGATTTAAAAAGCATAGGGATTTTATTTAAGAACATTACCTTCCTCAAAAGATTTTTGTTTCGAATAATGGAAATTATTCCCACTTAAAAAATATTCTTTATTCTCAAAATTATTTTCCCAATGTTGAATGTGATTAAAAATTCAAATTGAAAGATAATGTGATATTTATGAAGAATAATATTTGAATATATTATTCTTATTCTTTCATGGTGTGTACATTGAAAATGAATTTCTTATTTCAAATTTTTACATTATATGACTCTGATTATTTGGAAATATATTATAAGAATCAAACAAAATGTATTTATGGAATAAAATAATGTATCATTGGATTAGTTTAATTTCATTTTTTAAGAAAAAAATATTTTTATATATTATATTTTATTCTCTGATAATTCTATCTTGATTAATTAATTATTTAATTTCTATCATGGAATTAATGTGTGGATGAAGTTTCCATGTTTATAAATAATATTATATCAAGAATAATCCTTGGTTTGTTGATCTAATAGATATTTTTCATGGTGTTTAATACTAATATAATTATTATTTATCCTTAGTAAATTATTTATTTTATAAATAAAACTTTACATTAATATTTATGTCCTATTGAGGGATTTTCCACTATGAAAAAAATTATTAGTCTCCTACTTGTGTTCTTTGAAGAACCTAAATGTGAGCTTATTATTGGATGTTCAAGTATCTATTAAGACACCACCTTTTCATGTATTCCACTCTCATTATCCATTCTTGATTTTGGTCACGGTCTAAAAATGTTATAAGAGAATAAAATAGGATAATCATAGGTTCTGGTGCGTGAAATTTATGACATGATGATTTTTGTGCATGGTTCGATAAAAAAGTAGATAATGATGGACTTTATAATGATGGATTCCCATAAATAATACTAGTTAGTGTAATTGGAGTATTAAATCATGACAAATTTAAATTCAAGTGGAGGTATGGCTTGCAATGTTGGTGAAGATAACATTCACTACATAAAGATTAAGTTTCTGAGATTTTGTAACTTCCAAGACTCCGAGTTGTACATACTCCAATCAAATGAATTTTACTTATCCATACTCAAATTCTACATTGTTATTAACTCCACAAGACATGTTACTCTAAAAATCATGCAGTAGGAATCAGATTAGATGGTGCTAAGGTTTTGTGTAATTTTAAATATCACATGTTGTGTGACTGTGGGTCACAATCCTTGTAACTCAATACCACAAAAATCGATGTGTCACTACATATATAGTGAGAAAATTATCTAGACCAATACTAAATGTTCCACCTTTACACACATCATGTATAAAAGCTCAGGAATCTCATTGTGTATAGGTTTTACATGCCAATAGCTACATAGAATTACGGGTTGAGTATTCTATAGAGACATCGTGTATAACTAGATAGGTGCTGCACACAATGTACTTCACTAGACATAACATGGATTAAACTTCAACAATATATGATCAACCATTCCATAGATATCTTCACACCATGTTCTCTACTAGACACACTATGTATTATGTTATTTAGAGTATTATTTATGATTTCTCATATGGGTGTCAGTATAATATGATTAAGTGGTCCGTTATAAGTATTTCTTCTCTGAAGAGTGCAAAAATTCAATAATATTAGTTATTGGGATCTTTTTATATATTTTTTTGGGTAGTTCAAGGATCTTAGCTATGTTTAGGTGATGATAGAGTATGTGATAGATATTTGGAATAAAAATGGAGTGAATTTAGTTTCCTATTTATTGGGGAATGGTCCCCCATTAATAGGGTTTATGTACTCCTTAGTGACATAATCATGACAGTGTGTGGTTCCCAATATAAAAAAATTAGTTTGTAATCCCTCGTGTATCAGAGCGAGGTCCCCATCCATTGAGTTAGAATTCCCCCATATGTTGTGGTGGTATCCTCTATTGGCGGAGTTCTTACTCCCCTATATACAGAGGCATGGTTCTTCATAGGTTTTAGGTACTCCCTTAGGGAATACACACACACACACAAACCTTGATGAGGTGCATTCCCCCACCATAATTTCAAGTAGGTACCATGAAATCTATTGAGGTTTTGTAGTTCAGGTGTCATGGGTCTAATGAAATTTCAATATATGATGATTACTTTAAGTTACTAATGTCATATTAGGATTTTTTGGCTATATTTTAGTTATCAATTAAACATGGGATATGGAATTTAGGTTTTATGGATCCTTTTGATACTCTAGGTATCACTTGTTTCTTATGAGATACAAAACATTGATGAGATTAGATGAAAAGTATGGGAATCTCCCATTACCATTGATGTGTTAAGCTTTTAGTATATCTAGTTACTTTAGGATGCTTCGTGTTATTATCTGGTATTTGGTTTTTATATGACTTTTTAGTTTATCTTTACTTTTTTAGGTCATTCTACTAGATATATTTATGCTCACCCATTCACGAGCCTGAGCCCACACATGCTATATCTGTGAAGAAATCACACAGTTTAATGATGACCTTGGTAGATATAGAGCTAATAAATTTTGATGATCTATTATATGGTAGATTATGTTGGTCTTAGTTAGAGATAATTACATATGGATTTCACTCAAGGAGACCATTTAGAGAGGAGGTGTCATCCCATACATGGAGTCTATTTTACATAGTGGTTTTCTTTCCTCTGAATATGTGTTTCCCCTTTGAAAATTTTACTCTACGGTGTTGTGCATGAAATAGATGTCCCATGATTACATTATTTATAATGTAGTTGTTATATATATATATATTCTAGTTTTTTGGATATTATTTTATTTTGGTGATGCATTTATGTTACATGTTTTTAAGGGATAATGCCTTTTATGTATGATTATGCCTTGTTGATACTAGTCTCTAGCCCATAGAATATTGTAGGCGGGATTAGAGTGGCTTACTTGACTTACTATCAATGTAGGTTTGGTCTCAAAGGGTTAGTTAATGTTAGTATGATATCAAAGTATTTCTAGTCCAAGGGATGAATTTTGGTGTAAGTTACCTAGTGAGGATTGGTTTTGGAATTAGGGAATAAATGCTTATGGGATTTTATGTTGGGTTATCGAAATTGAGAGACTAATGTAGGTGCGGTGGATTAAAAATCCTTTTTACAAGAATTTTATAAACCATTAGCTAACCTAGAGCTTCAAAGCATCATTTTAAGGGTATAAGTAAGTTGGTAAATGAATCACCCATTGGGGAATGATGATGTTTCATGTCATTTTCATTTCATCTCACGTAGATATGTTCTAAGTAAACTATGGATTCCTCTAATCTATTAGAGGATCCAACCCACAGAAAACCAACTCTTATTTAGAGGAAGGGTTATGGTGTTCCTATTCTAGTGTTTGATTTTCTCACTACTGATCAATAGGGTGATGAGGCATTGATTCAGATACTGATTGTGTGTTATTTTTTATTCATGAGTAGAGGGATGATCTTCAACTGATTTGGATTAGTGCAGATCTTCCTTATAGAGTGGATAATATTTTATAACAACCTAGATAAGAGTATATATAGTTTTAATGAACTGTTTGTCTCCCACTGACAGATTCCTCAGGATATTTTGAGGCAATTATGAACGTTAGATGGTAGAGGATTAGTTTAAGTTTAATATTTAAGATATCTATCTATTTTAAACATCCATTGACCAGATAGTAATTATTAAATTCTATTTAACATTAAGAGTGCATATAATCATTTATTGTGGTTTAACTAAACTCATAACTATGCCACCCTACCATGATTGGGGTCTGATATTCCACTCATATTTTTGGATAAAGAACTTCAAGACCTGATTTAGTATTGATTCCTATAATATTTTCAATTTGATAGGGACATTTAATGTGATTTTTTAGAATTGAGTTATTCCTTTTTCTACATACCCACCAATTCAAGAGACATAGAGTGATTTTTTATAGTTAATATTTTCTTAGCTTATGATGCAGCTTGAGTTTTGAAATAAGATAGTGCCTTAATATGGATAGATTGAGAGATTCCATGGCCATAAATCCATGTTAAAGACAACTTGATATGGAATATGCTTTGGAATATCTCTATTTACCACATTTAAGTAATTCCCACCACCCCCAAAGTTCTTAAAATCATACTTTGGATAGTTTCACATGACATATAGATCTGAATAAGAAATTTATGGTGAGATATGAAGTACATACTATATCTTATTCATTAAAAAAAACTCATAAAAGTATTTGAGATCCATTATTATCTTATAGTGTTGTTATTTTAGGGTTATTAATTACATAAGAGCTCTAAAATTCATATTTAAAACTATAAAAAGCTACTGATGGTGGGAATCTTTTTCTCAAAACTGCTAGAATCTGTGTTTTTCCTACGTAAAGTAAGAGATTTAGTTAGATTGTAGTTGATCATCAACCAGTTAGAGATATTATCTTATTGAGATATGTGATCTATTCTGAAGTGGTTACCCATATTGGATATTGAACTCATGAATTCTATCCTAGATATTATGTTAGGGTTACCCTCATAGAGTGTTTAGTTTTCATATCATCATTATTTAGAGGTCACTTCATTATTTCTTATTATTTATCAAATATCCTGGATAAGATGAAGGGTTTTATCTATTATTGGAATACCTATTACTGGAAATTTTTCATTAGGATATGTGTGACCATTCTGACCAATGGTTCATAGTGGTCGATCTTACACCTAATTGGTAAAATCTCTAATTTTATTAGAATAAAACTATAGAAAAGAATTCAAGTATTTGATGGGACATCTCAAAAATATTAATGCCATTATTAGGAGTAATTAAATCCATGTAGTGAATATAAGACTCTTGGATTATTTATAGTGGTCTTCATTAATGACACCCATGTTAGAACTAAAATGAAGGGTGAGAATCTTGGGCATTTGGAGGTTACTTTTTACCTTCTTTGAGAACACCAATAGTGTAAAAAATCCTTAAGGTATGAGTTTTGGGTTTGAGAAATCCAACATTTCAATTATAATGGTGGTGTAGTGGCTTGCGTGCTTTAATCTCAACAACACAATGACTTGTGTGATCAGGGAGAAACAATGATGTGGTAGTATTTGATGCACCTAAGAGTTTTTTTCTCTTAGTGGATGTTGATAAGATTGTATTAACTAGCCTCAATGAGGTTAGTTTTCATGGGATTGGTGGTATGTATTTCTTCAGTTTAAATGTACCTTACATCTCTTTAAATGTGAGATACCCATTATTTAGGGATTCATTTTTTGGGTTAGGTGGGAAATATTATTCTTGAATAGTTCACCTAATGTATTTCCTTAAAGGTGGAGAGTATACCATCTTTATTTATTGTTGAATAGTGCTATATTGTAAAGAATCATTTTGGGTGATGTGATGAGTAGTTGTAAACTAAATTTTCCGACTGAGTATATAACCTTGGTGGTGTGAGTCTAAAAGATCATTAGTGTTAATTGTGTGGATATTTTATTTACACAATGAAATAAATTACTTTATGGGTTGTGGTTTCATCCACTTTAGTTGGAAAGGTATTATCATCATGTCTGGAGAAGATATAGTAGGGTTATCTTAATGGATAATATCGTCTACTTTGGCTTAAGGAGGATTGGGTCATCATTGTAATTTGGGTTTTTTACATGGAAATGTGAGGAAGTTAATGATGAGTGTTGATATTCTCACTAATATTTTTCATATAGAGCGACCATGACCCAACCAAGAGATCTTCACTAGTAGATATGATCTTATATGGAATCTAAGATGTGGTTGTGTGTTACAAATTGTGGATTTTTCATTTCTTATTAAGGTGGGGAGTGTGATACTCTCATAGATGATGCCCTTTATACTGATACTTTTGAAGGTTAATATTCATTGTTTGTAGATTTTACTTAATTATATATAGAAGGATGATCTGTTGTTGGAGAGGTCTTTGATACAAGTCTTGGTGGAATTACTGTAATGTGAGATTACACATTTTTTAATACACCAATGATATATTCATAAACTTGATGATTACTTTTTGGAGGTGAAAGAATTTTTCAGAGTAGTTTCACTTTGGGATTGGACATCTACAGGTGAAATGCATATGCAAGATAGTAGGTTATATTTTATGTGAGGTTTTTTAATGAAAATAATTCTAATATATTTGGTTGTTTCCTATTTTAGGATGAAAAGTTTATAAGTTTTGGATGTTGTAGAGACCCAGATTTTTAATAAGAGAGAATTATAATTATTTTTTAGTTTTGAAGGTCTGGTCCTTTAAAGAGGGTAAAATGGTAAATTTACCATAGCTCTTGACCGAAAATATTTTGATGATTTTTTTGAGGTCATAATGTTGTGTTTAACTTTAGGATACATTCTAATAAAACTTCAATCTTGTTGGGTATTGATAGATATTTTATATTTATTAAAAAAATTAATTTTTATCTCATGAGTGTGGACTTTAATATCTCTTATATAATATCTTAAATGAAAATTTTTACACTATAGTTGTGTATAGAATATTATATTTTTCTTAGGAGATATATAAATTATGCACTCAAGTATCAATCCATAAAATCAGTGTTTTCAGGTCTTTATTGATTATTTTTATTTATGAAATAGTGAGGTAGTGTTGGCACAACCATGTGGTATGGATGTGATGCCGACATGACATAGTGGTGATGAAATGGAATGGATAAATATAGAATCAATTATTTTCAACATGTCATGGACATTATGTGAGGATTTTATTATTATCACCATTAGATTGTTTTATTATTTTTTAATGAGGTAAATTACTATGAGAATTAATGTGGATATATGGTGGTAGATTATAGAGATATAATTTATCCTATATTATTAATTTCTATCATTGGAAATTATTAGAGATAAATTTATTTCCTTATCCCCTCTCTCCCTTCATTAGTGGAATAATCCTATGAAAAATCCTTCTCCCCCCTTGGCACAATGAATTTTTATTTGACATTTTTCATAGCGGGGGTGAAAATTATGAGCGAGATTCATGATGAGATCATTGAGAGACAACTATATGTCATCATTGTAGGAATATATTTCCTAAAATCTCATGCCTCACTTACGTTGTGTGATTCAATCCTCTACTTATCATGATAGAATCACTTAAATTTTTATGGTAATGAGATAAATAAAATTATGAAAATTTTAAAATATTATTAATTAGTAAATATTTGGTGGTAATTTAATCAATAATTTTAATTAATTAAAAATAAATGAGGATTTAAAAAGGGTATAAATTTTATTTAACATATTCTCCTTCGATGGTGGTTTTTGTTAGTGAGTGAAGGAAATTATTCCCCATTAAAATTTTATTTATTCTCAACATAATTTTTCCAATGAGTAACATGATTAAAAATTAAATATAAAAAATAATCAGATATTCAATAATAAAAATATTTGAATATATTATTATTTTTCTTTAATGGTGCATGAAATGAAAATGAATTTATTACATAAAATATTTGCATTGTGTGACTCAAATTATTTTAAAATCTATTATATCCATCATGTTGGTTGGATTAGAGTAATCAAGAGGGGGTGAATTGAGTATCTATAAAAAAATTTGTTTGAAAAGTAATCTTAAAAGGTTACCCAATAAAAATAAATACATCCCAATTAATCAAAGTAATATATTTATGAATGTTTGAGTAGTTAAATAACTTCTTAAAAGGTTGATTAATTCTCAGAAATCTTAATATCAATTATTAATATTATATTTGAAGTTATTATAATAAGGAAAAATAGTTATAACTTCTTTCCAAGATTAATAATCAAAGTAAATTTAGTGATTTTTGAATTATATATTAAAACCGAGAAAACTAAATTAAACAACAAAACAGATATAAAACAAGTAGTTCAGTGTCAAGCCAAGACCTAATCCACTCCACTTGAAGATCACCTTCCACTAAGTAGTTTATATTAATAAACTTGATCCACACCCTGGATCTGGGTAAACAATAGTACACAAGACTTTCCAAGTCACACAACCTCTTCCACTGTTCTTTGTGGGTATAAACTACCAATTCACACAGTGACCTCTTCCAAACTTATCTATGGGAATAAACAAGTGTAAAAAGATATGAGAGGAAGGATATCTTGTATCCTTCAATTTAATGTAGGAGACAGTGTGTGTTTTTATACAGACACACACACACTGCTCAAAATATAAAAACAATACACAAAAGATAAAAAATGATGATATAAGGTTAGAAGTGATCTAAGTGTTAGTCTATGTAGCTCCAGACTTCTAGGATGAAGCAGATGTAAGAACCGAGTCCTCTTGTGAGAGACAGAGTATCACAAGTCTGATGCTCTGGTTTCCAGGTAGATCTGGCTTGTGTTCTTCATGGAGTTGGTATTGTGAAGATGTTCTTGACTCTAATCTATGTTATCCTAGATTTTTTGATTCGATAATTCTTTATGTGTTCTTCAGATGTATTGAGTTTCATGTGTCAGTTATTTTCTCAATAAAGGTCCTGCTTCTTCGTTATCGTGCTCTTTGCTTCTGGGAAACACCTCTCTTTTTATTCTTGGAGTGAATGTTTTGGAGCTGACATGATGCATGTATTCTGCACCTCGTACCTCGTACTATCAGGTGAAAAGTCTTCAAAGAAATATTAATTAGGTCAGTGCATTTAAAAGACTCAAATATGACCGTTAGAAATTAAATTGAAAATGACAAAACTGATTAAGGAATGGTGTCACAGTCTGTCTGGAAACGGTGTCGCATGGAAACAGTGTCTCCATGAAATCATGTCTCTCTATTTTACTTTGAGAGGCGAGACAGTTATAGTGGCATAATTTAATAAATATCAGGAATCGGTATCACATATGTGGTGTTAGGATCACGATGTCTGGGTCATGGTGTATGGGTCACGGTGTCTGGTCACGGTGTCTGAGTCATGGTGTCCGGTTCTCAGTTTCTACGACTTAGAAAAATATTTTTATACTGACTTAAATAGTGATATTCATAGAATTAATTAGACTTAATCATTTATGAAGGAAATCCATTATAACCCAAATTAGAAATAGTTTACAATAATCAAACATAGCACTTAATATCTTGGATAGGTTTATTTAAATCATAAAGAACCCAACCATTTATACACATGATTTGAGACATATTAAATAGGATTAACTTTATTTACAGAATGTATAGGATTTGTGATCATTAAAATATGATTAACACACGAGGATTCCAAAAATCCCTCCCATTTTGATGATCCCAAATTGTGTGAGTGAGATACCCTTAGTGATCATTTAGAGTGCATGTATCTCCCCCTTTTGGGATTATAAAAAAGAGTAAAAATTAAATAAGAGAGGATAGAGTAAAAGGTCACAATACATTAGATTGAGAAATAGGTGTCATTACAATTAGTAGGCAACAAAAATACAAAAATTATCCCTATCAAAAGATAGTGTTCACTATTCTTCAGCACCAACTATCTTCTCTTTTCCCTTGATAACAACATCACTAGAAGCCATAGGAGCAGATGTAGAAGTGGAAGAAAGAAGTGAACCAACAGATAGATAAGGTAGAGGGAGACCTTCCAAAACTAATGGGGCTAAGGTAGGTGTAGTGGAAGATCGAGGCAATTGTTGTTCAAGGATAATAGGTATGATCTGACTCAGAGCCTGAGAGACAGACATAGAAGTAGAGGCAAGGGAAAAGGATGAGAAGGTAGGAAAACCAGGTCTCAAGGGTGCAGCTATAGGAGCCACAATACCAGTACACTATACATGAAGATAAGGCCTCAATATCTTGATGAAATCAGCAAAAATCTCTCTACCATACTGCATCGCTTTCTCAATGTCATCCTTGTTCTCTATGAACCTGTCCAACAAGGGAGTGAAATCCTTAATCTTTTCCACCTGATTTTTGAAAACATGAGTGGAAGGCGGGATTTTTAGATTCTCTACAAGGTAATTGAAAGGTTTTGTCATATCATGCTTATAGAAAATTATATTTAAGTATAAATCCACCTTCTTAGTAATTTATTCTTGAGCACAGAATGAATTTCTTCCTTAACAACCATTCTGAGCAAATCACTGTCCAAGGAAAGATGAGATAACTATCTTGAGGTACAAGAAACTGTAACAGCTAAAGTAAGAGACTTCAATTGATTCATAACTTTATGGAGACAACCCTTATACTCATTAGTCAACTTGTTAAGAACAATAAAAACATCACACATCTCTTGAACTATTTTCTTTGTTTCTTTTATCCACCTTGTCTGCTAAAGAATTTATGTTAGGTTGAATCAAGGAGGGTACTTCCTATAGAATTTTACCACTAACATCCTCAACAGGATGAGAAAAAGTTCTGGTCATTATTTCAGCACTATCTTCATATCTTTAACCTTACCTCTGAGAGACTTCACTTCATCACATAACATTTTGTTCTTACCTCTGACTTCTTGAATTTTGTGAAGCATTTTGGATGAATCTTTTAAATAATCTTTTCAAACAGAAAGGAAAAATATCATTCACTAAATTTTTTCATAGGAGTAGGTTGGGTATTCATGATCTTTTCAACCCCATCCAATAGGGTAGCTCCAAATGATTTAAAATCATCCTTACTCACCAAGGTAGAAGGTTCTTGTGAATGTTCCGGAATAAGAGATGAGACATGCTTAGGGTCTTCTGTAGAGACAAGATCAGAGACTGATTTCAATTAAAATATAGTAGATAGGTCTATACCTTTAATTGAGACTTCTTGGGAATCATTCACATCAAAATAGATAGGGAATTTATACCATGTATCCACAGAGCTTGGATCAACCAGATTAGAAATATCAACAGTTTCTAGATTCAGGTGTTTCTCTCCCTCAACATGTGCATCTTTCTTAGGATTAAGAGATGTAGATCTTTGATCTATTTTCATGATTTCAACCCCAATATCCTCACCCATTTCTTTTCTAGCCAACTGAAAGGGTTTCTCCATTATCTCTTCAGAAGATGGGATAATTTCAAGAATATCTTGTTCTTCCAAATGTTCCTTATAATATGCGTCTTTATCAAGAGACAGATCTTCTTCTAGATGTTATTCCAGAACACCATTTTCCCTTTCAACAACATATTCTTTTTTATAGGTAGGTTATTCTTCCATATTAACAATTTATTCAAGAACATATACTTCCTTCTCAATTAAGACTTGAGGACCAGGTTCATCGACTTCCTCATCAAAGAAAATTTTCCCTGTAGGTGCAACAACCACTTCTTATTCTTCCTCATCATATTATTCAACGATTTTATCTAGCTCCAAACTAGGATAAAAATGTCCTTAGGTCTTGAAGAATTCTCAACCATATTTAGCTTTTCATAAACACTGTAATTATCTTCCACCCATGCTTTTCTCCATGGATTCCAACTAATTTTTATTCTATTGAATATAACTTTTGAAATAAAAAAATTATTGTACTTAATGACTTTTTCATCTAGTCCAACCAAACCTTTTGCATGAATCATAATTGAGATCAACCTTGTGTAGAATAGGGAGGCTGACTTGGTGGTTATCTTTATCAACTCACACATATGGATTATGACATACTTGAATAGGTTGATATTGTGTCCATTCTTTGTAAGATGTATCAAAAATAAATCCTGATACTTGGGTGTAGCAAAATCACCTTTTCTGGGGCTAATCAGATTCTGGAAAAACAAAAACAAAAGTCTGGTTTCCCCATCTAGCTTAGTAGCAATAGCTCTTCTCTTTGTTTCATTTCCAATCAAGCTTCCGAAGGTTTCTTCCAAAACAAAGATCTCACTTGGAGGTGAAAGAACTCTCTATTAGTCCTAAAAAATACCCTTATGAGGTATCCTTAGGCATGAATCCCATAACCTCGAGGAAAAGGTACAAATTTTCCCATTGATCCATCTTCTTAGAAAAAAACCATCTTCTGTATCAAAAGATAATTGAACGAACTGATAAAACTGTGAAACTAGATTTGGGTAAATTGGAATATCTTCCTATGTAAACTAATCCATCTATCCTTTATTATTTAGTAATTTTAATACTGAAGACTTACATTATAGAAGCCACTTAGGGAAAATTTCCTTTTTAGGTACCACTATTCTGTTCACCAGGTTCAGATTCAAAAGACCTTCAGGCTCTATCTTCAGTGCTATTTTAATATTATTATTTGATCTTCACTTCTCATGAGTTGATGAGGATGGAAATTTCATTATAGTCATTCAATGAAGGTTCAAGAGAGAGAGAAGGTTTCAAGGAGGGGTTACGGTTTGAGATAAGAGAGCTCGTGTGAAGAAATAAGTGAAACTTCTTTTGTTTTTATCATTTAGGGATATCAAGTGTCACAAAATCAAATTTTTGGGAAAGTAAATGAACAAAATTATTAATTACCATGATATAGGTTATAATATGTAAATAAAATATTAAAGCGTCTTTACGGTGAGATCGTAATGGAATTTTATGGTGAGACCAGAACATGCTTTCACGGTGAGACCGTAAGTGTCTTTCACGGTGAGACCGTAACTGTGTGACTTCAAAACTTTGCGACCGTATTTTTTTAAGAAGAAAATTTCAAGAAAGTAAAACTATAGAACTGTAAGAGTTATATAGTAATACTAATATAGTGACTTGTGAAACCATAAACTTTGAAACAATAAGTTGTTAAACTACACACTTAATACTTAAGATTTATCATTCCCAATTCATGTATGATGTAATATATTATTTCATAATTTAATGGTTTGGTGAATATATCCGTGAGTTGATATTTGGTTCCAATTAATTCCAAAGTGATATCACATTTTTGATAATTACATCTCAAAAAGTGATGTCTTACAACAATATATCTTGTCCTAGAGTGTGAAACAGAATTTTTTGAGATGTTAATAGCACTTGTATTGTCACAATTTGTAGGTACATGCCTGAATTGATATCCATTATCTAGTAATATGTGTTTCATCCAAATTTTTTTTGCACAAAAACTACCAGAAGCTATATATTCAACTTTTATAGTAGACAATGCAACATAGTTTTGTTTATTTCTACTCCATGATACTAGTGAATTGCCTAAAAATTCACATCTTATAGAGGTTCTTTTTCTATCTAACATACAACCACCGAAGTCAGCATTGGAATATCTAACTAACTCAAATGATTTTCCTATGGGATAGAATATTCTTAGATTGGGTGTATGTTTGAGGTATTTGAAAATTATCTTAACAAAATTTAAATGATATTCCTTAGGGTTTTCTTGAAAACTAGAACACATACATAAACTAAAAATAATTTCAGGTTAGCTAGCAGTTAAGTATAGTAAGCTTCCAATCATTCCTCTGTAAGTTTTTAGATAAACAGATTTTACATCTTCATTAAGATCTAACTTTCAAGTAGTACTCATTGGAGTGTCACAACATTTAGTTCTATCCAATACAAAACGTTTTAGATGATCTCTAGTATATTTTCTTTGATTTAAAATAATACCATCATTATTTTGAAAGATTTAAAATCCAAGAAATAATTTTAGTTCACCCATTAAACTCATTTCAAATTCTTTTTACATCATTTTAGAAAATTCAATACATAAATAATTTTTTAAATATCCAAAGATAATGTCATCTACATAAATTTTAACTACTAAAAAATCATTGAAAATTCGTTTTATAAAAATATTAGGATCAAATATTCCTTTTGTAAAACCTCTGGAAATAAGAAAAGTAATTAATCTATCATACCAATCTCTTGGAGCTTGTTTTTAACCATATAAAACTTCAGATAATTTAAAAATATGATTTTGAATATGATGATTTGTAAAACTAGGGGATTTCTCAACAAATGCATCAACATCTATACACCCATTTAGGAATGTACTCTTAACATCCATTTTATATATTTTGAATTTCAGATGTGAAACATAAGAAAGAAGAATTATAACAGATTAATGTCTAGATACTGGTGAAAAGGTTTCCTCATAGTCAATTCCTTCTTCTTAACTATAGCATTGTGTAACTAGTCTATCCTTATTTCTCACTATGTTACCAGATTCATCTACTTTATTTATAAATACCCACTTAGTGCCTATGGTAAATGTGTCTTTGGGTCTATCAACAAGTTTCCAAACTTTGTTCCTTTCAAACTGATTAAGCTCTTCTTGCATAGCCATCACCGAAAGTTCATCATTGATAGAATCATTAATGTTTTTAGGTTTAAGTTGTGACAAGAAGACTTGATGTTCAACGTGATTTCTAAGAGAAACTCTAGTTTGAGTTCCTTTATCTAAACCTCCTACAACAGAATCTAAAGGATGGTTCTTAAGAGTTCTAGCAGTTCTTGAAAAAGAAGGACTGTTGATTTCAGGTTCTTCAAAAAGTTACAGTTCATTGTAACTTGAACTAAAGAATTTCTATAATTTTAAGTTTTCAAATATTCTTTTATAGGATGGTTAAAGGATTTGGTATTGATGTCCAAATTTAACACATCATCCACCAGGTTCTCTAGATTGGTCTTAGGCTCATGTGGACCTGTTTCATCAAATTTGACTAGGATAGATTCTTCCACACATTTAGTTATTTTGTTAAACACTCTATAGGCTTTACTAGAGATTTAATATCCTATAAATATTCCTTCATCACTCTAGGATGCAAAATTGTTAAGATAGTACTTAGTATTAAGGATATAAACTTTGCAACCAAAAAATTTGAAGTAGCTAACTTTGGGATTTTTATTGTTCCATAACTCATATAGAGTTATTTTAAGAATGTATCTAATCAACACTCTATTAATAATATATAATGTTGTATTTATAGCCTCATACTAAAAATAAATAGGTAAGTCATATTCACTAAGCATGGTTCTGTAAATCTCTATCAAGGTTCTATTTATTCTTTCTACAAATCCATTATGTTGAGGTGTTCTAGGGGTAGAGTAATTATGACTACAACCATTTTCTGAGAAAAAAGATTCAAAATCTTGATTTTCAAACTCACGACCATGATCAATTCTTAAGGATTTAATTCTAATTAGACTAAGATTTTCTACAGTTTTGAAATATTTGGTGAAATGAGAGAAGGCTTCACTTTTGTGAGCCAAAAATAAAGTCCAAGTATATCTAGAAAATTCATCTACAAGAACATAAACATAGTTCTTCCCATTTAAAATAGAAACTCTAGATGGTCCAAACAAATACATGTTAACCAATTAGAGAGGTTGAGAACATGAAACTTTTTTCTTTGGTTTAAAGGTAATTTTGTTTTTCTTTTTCTTTTGACAAGGATTACACACTTTATCATTTGGAAACTCAATTTTGGGTAGATAATTGACTAAGATTTTTCTAGTTAACTTTCAAAGATATTGAATATTACAGTGTCCTAGTCTCCTATTCCAAATCCAAGACTCTTTGTGAAATTCACTTAAACATGAAGCATTTTGAGAAACTAAATAATCTAAGTTAACAGAGAACAAATTTTAATTTCTTAATGTAGAAAATACTAATCCATTTTTAGAATTGAAAACATTTCAAGAATCATTTTAAAATTTAACATGAAATCCATCATCACATAGTTGTGAATTACTAAGAAGATTATATTTTGTTCCATCAATTAAAAGTACTTTGGAAATTAAAACTGAGTTCAACTTATCGATTTGGCTAAGGCCAATGATCTTTCCTTTAGAATTATCACCAAAGGTGACATGTCCACCATAAATTTTTATTAAATTATTGAAGCATGAATAGTCTCCTATCATGTGTCTTGAACACTCACTGTCTAAGTACCATAAGCTTTTATAGGAGCTCTTTACGCAACTTTCCTACAAAATAGTCAAATAAAAATCAAATTTAGTACCCATATTTGTTTGGGTCTAGTAATATTAGTGACTAGTGATTTAGGGACCCACATCTACCTCATAGGTTTCCTATAATAATTATGTAAAGTGCTTAAAAATAAACTCAATTTGGTCTAGAAAATATTGAAAAAAAGAGAGTGTATCAATATTTGAACTAGCTGAATGTTTTCTATAACTAGGACTAAATCTGTATGTCCTAGAATTAGAAACAAAATTAGTTCTTCCAAACGTTCTTCTAATAGGTTGATAGCCAATACCATTACTATATTTAGAAGTAATCTGTTTACCTATAATTTTTACCAAAGTATCTTTACTATTAGAAAATCATTAATGGTCATTTTTCAATTTATCATTAAATATATTTAGTGCATTGTTTTCTTTGAGTAATTGATCATTTTTCCCTTTCTACAATAATTTCAGATTTAACAGTTGAGGTAAGAGAATGTTGTTTCTTTAAATAATTTTATTTATCTTTTATTTCATTACATGTCTCTTGAATCATATTATAGTACTCAAACATTTCTGTATTTGACATATTTTCAGAGTCACTCTCATCTCTAGAATAATAGGAATTGTGTACAGGAGATTCTAGTGTTTCCTCATATGTGTTTTTCATAAAACACATATTGGTTTTTAGCCTATTCATCATGTGAAGATTTTGAGTCACTTGAACATTCCTCAAAAGCACTCCATGTTACTTTCATTGCCTTTTAATAGTTTCTATCTTTATCCTCATATTTCTTTTTGTACTTGAGCTTGGGAAATTCAGAACTTATATGTCCCTTTCACATACATTCATAACATACTATCTCACCATACTTTTCACTTCTTTTCCAATCTTTCCTCCATCTTCCTTTTTGATCATATCTTTACATGAAGTTAGATTTTCTAAAAAATTCTTCTTCTTGTAAAATCTCTTAAACCTTTTGGATAATTGAGCTATCTCCTCATCACTTTTAGGTGATGATTGTTCACTAATGTAACTTTATACAAAGACTTCCAATTTCCTTTTCTCTTTGTGTTTAGAGGTGGTGGTATTAAATGCAACATATTTTATTTTGGGTTCATACTCCTCTTCCTTGTTGACTTTAAACTCCTCTTCATACATCATTAGTTTACCAATGAGTTCTTTTATAGGTAACTTGCTGATGTTGATGACTCTCTAACAGAGACAGAGGTTCCTCTCGATCTGTCAGGAAGGCATCTGAGAATCCTCATAATTTTTTCTTTGGTAGTAACATATATTCTAAGAGAAATCATTGTGTTGACAATTTCATTGAACCTGAGATAAATTTAAGAAATATTATCATTAGGGTTCATTTTAATGTTATAATATTTAATAGTATAAGTATTAAGTCTCATTTCTTTCATACTAGAAGTTCCTTCATGTGAAACAGATAAAGTATCCCAAATTTCATGTGTAGTTTTACATGTAGAAATTTTGTTTAATTCCTCGTCTCCTAAATAGAAATATAGAGCATTCATGGATTTGAAATTGGTATTTTAGGCTGTCTTAGTTAGGTCATCCCAAGTTATTCTATCCGTATCAGGAATCTTATACTCAAATATAATTGAAGACCAAATTACAAAACCCATACTTTATAAATGAATTTTCATTTGAATTTTCCATTGAGAATAATTGGTTCCATTAAAGAATGGTGGTATTTTTGTTGTAGCACCTTCCAATCTATTATCCATAATAATGAAATACTTTGAAAGAGATAGAAATTTAGAATTAGAAAAAATTTATAATCTATAAAGTACAACTAAAATCATAGTTGAAAACGGTCAAAAATAGAGTTTTAATAAGCACCTTTGATACTAAATGTTGGTCGGAGAAGAGTAATCAAGAGGGGGGGGGGGTGAACTGAGTATCTATAAAAATTTATATTTGAAAAGAAATCTTAAAAGGTTCCCCAATAAAAATAAATATATCCCAGTTAATCAAAGTAGTACGGTTATGAAAGTTTAACTAATTAAATAAATTCTTAGAAGATTGATTAATTATCAGTAATCTTAATATCAGTTATTAAAATTACTTTTGAAGATATTCTAATAAGGAGAAACAATTATAACTTATTTACAAGATTAAATATCAAAGTAAATTTAGTAATTTCTGAATTATAAATTAAAATAGTGAAAACTAAATCAAACAACACAGCAGAAATAAAAACAAGTGGTTCAGTCTCATGCTGAGACCTAATCCACTCCACTTGGTGATCACATACCACTAAAAAGATTATATTAATAAACTTTATCCACACCCTGGATCAGGGTAAAAAAAGTATATAGGACTGCCCAGGTCACATGACCTCTTCCACTGTTCTTTATGGTTATAAACTACCAGGTCGCATAGGGACCTCTTCCACACTTATCTGTGGGAATAAAAAAGTGTAAAAATATATGAGAGGAAGGATATCTTGTATCTTTTAGTTTAATGTAGGAGACAATGTGTTTTTTATATAGATACACACACATTACAAAAAATCTAAAAACAATACACAATAAAGAAAAAATGATGAGATAAGGTTACAAGCGCTCTGAGTGTTTTTCTATGAAGCTCTGGACTTCTAGGATGAATCAAATGTAATAATCAGGTCCTCTTGTGATAAACAGAGTATCGCAAGTCTAATGCTATGATTTCCAGTTAGACCTGGCTCATGTTCTTCGTGGAGTTGGTATTGTAAATATGTTCTTGAATCTAATCTTCAGTATCCTAGATTTTTGGATTCTAGAATGCTTTGTGTTTTCTTCAGATGTATTGAGTTCTATGTGTTAGTTATTTTCTCAAGAATTCTCATGCATCTTCATTATCACGCTCTTTGTTTCTGGTCAAAAATTCCCTTTTTATTCTTAGAGTGCATGTGTTGGAGATGAGAAGATGCATTTATTATACACCTCGTACTTCATACTATTAGGTGACATGTCTACAAAGAAATATTAATTTTGTTAGTGCATTTAAAAGGATAAAATATATCCATTATAAATTAAATTGAAAATGAAAAAATAGATTAAAAACGGCGTCACAGTCTATCTGGAAATGGTCACTTGTAAACGGTGTCTCCATGAAATAGTGTCTCCTTCTTTTCCTTTCAGCGGTGAGATAGTTATGATGGAATATTTGTATAAAGATCAGGAATCGGTAGCACAAATGCGGTGTTAGGATCATGGTGTCTGGATCATAGTGTCTGGTCATGGTGTTTGGTCAAGGTGTCTGGGTCACAGTGTCTGGTTCTCGGTTTCTCAGACTTAGCCAAATATTTGTATACAGACTTAAATAGTGATATTAAAAGAATGGATTAGAAATAATAATTTATCATGGAAATACATTATAACACAAATTAAATATAGTTTACAATAATCGAACATAGAACTTAAGATCTTGGATATGTTTATTTAAAGCATAAAGAAACCAACCATCTGTACACATGATTTGAGACATATTAAATAGGAGAAACGATCTTTATAGAATGTATAGGATTTTTCATCATTAAAACATGATTAACACATGAGGAGTCCAACACATTAAAAAATAAAGATTTAAGGAATAATAGTATAGATAATTAGTTTAGATTAATTTATTTTTTTCATGAAAAATATATTTTTATACTTTGATTATATTTTATTATTTTATCATTCCGGCTAGATTATTTTATTATTTAATTTATAGAATTGAATAAATGTGGGGATACAACCTCCATGATTATCAATAATTTTATTTCAAGTATAATCCTTGTTTTATTTCTCCAACATTTATTCTTCAAAGTGTTTAATAATAATAATATTATTATTTATGTTTGGTAGATTACTTTTTTAGTAAATAAAACTTTACTCAAATATTTATGTCCCATTGAAGGATTTTCCACAAAAAAAATTATTATTGTATCATACCCACATTATTTGACAAACCTAAATGTGACCCCATCATTAGGTGGTCAATATCTATCCAAACACCACCTTCTCATATTTTGTACTCCTTTTCATCATGATTTCTTTTAGTTATAGTTTTTTGATGCTATAATAGAGTAAAACATGATAATTGTGGGTTTTGGAACATAGTTTCAACGATGTGATGGGTTTCAGGTAAAATTTTATGAAATATTTGATAATTATGGAATATAAGACAATGGGTTGTTAAAATTCATCATAGAATGTTGTGTTGGATGATCCTAACATTATAGTTTCAGATGGTAGTAAAGTATTGGTTGGTAATAGTTGTGACAAAGTCATTCAAAATGGGAAGAACTAATTTTTAGGATTCCAAAATTTCCCCAATGACATGAAATTTAGTCTTAGTTCACAAAATATGTACTTAAGAATCCATAGTTTTTGTGTTGATTTTAATTCCACATGACATGTGTCTTTGGAATGCCCATAATGTGAGTTATATTTGGTGGTTTAAGGGTTTCACATCATTTTGATTTATCACATGCCATGAATCTTTAGGTCACCCATTTTTTGACATGAGACAATGTACTTCAGCATGTAACCTCTTACATGAAGATACAATGAGTTACACCCACATAATGAATGATATATTTACACATAATGTTTATGTTGACATAGGTATAACAATGTGTATAGGTTGTACATTGAAGGATCCATGTAGACTTACACACCGAATATTCCATAGAGACAAGTCATGTACCTCACTAGAGACACTATGTATTGAGATATGATAGTACATGACCCGCCTTTCCGAAGGGTCTTTCACTTCATGTAACCAACATGTCACACCATGTATTTGTATTATTATAAAATTATTTATGATTTCTCACTCGAGTAGTTTTCTTGGACATATGAGTGGTCTATTATGAGTATTTTTTCCACATATATCATAACAATGTGATCCTATCAGTTAGTGAAAGTTATTCACATAGAGTTTTGGATAGTTCATTGATCATATATTCATTGAGGTGATGATGGAGTTCATTTGAGACATTTGAAGAAGACATGGATTTTATGTACTCTCCCATGTATCATGGTGCGATCCTCCACGCATGAGGTTCAGGTATCCTTGTTGATAAAAGTGAGATAGGGTGTGGTCCCCCATATGGAAGATAAAACTAGTACTCCTCCATGTGTCTGGGCGAGGTCCTCCATCCATTGAGTTAGCACCCCATCACGTGTCAAGGAATTGTTTGAGATTAGTGTAGTTGGTACTCCCCATGTGTTAGGGATTGGTCCTCCATAGGGACCAGTTACTCCATCAGTTGACACACACATACTTTGGTGAGGCGTGACCCACATTACAATTTGAAGGAGGTATCATGGAAGTTATGGAAGTTTATTAGTTAGTTGTCACGAGTCTTACAAAATTTTGAGATATGTCTATTTCTTAAAGTTATTAATATCATATTAAGAATTTTTTAATTCATTCTAGTTATGGATTATAGCTGGGTTGTTTAATTTGGGGCTTAAATATCTTTTTAATAATCTATCTATCACTAGTTTCTAGTGAGATATGAAACTTTGAGGACATAAGATGAAAAGTTTGAGAATCACATTTTTTCATTGTTTATTGAACGTTGAACATATATGAATCCTTTATGATTCTTCCTATTATTCCCTGGCCTCAGGTTTTAATCTTCATTATTATTTTATCTTTACTTTTTATTTTTGGGTAATCCTATTGGATTTCTTTATGCTTACCTCTGCATGAGTGTCAATCCCAAACATGTCGTGTCTATATAGATTTTTCAAAGTTATAGGATTAACATAGATGAATTTGAGATAGTAACATTAGAGGATATATTTCACAATAGATAATGACTGTTCACAGTAGCAGCAATTAAAATAGTGTTTTTTCTAGGCGATTATATAGAGAGGAGGTCTCATCCAACCACTCGAGTGTGTTATACCTAATGGTTTTATTCCTAAACATATGGTATCACCTTCTAGGATTTTCCATATATGGAGTTGTTCTTGACATTAATGTCACATTATTACATTATATTAAATTCAATATATATATATACTATTGTTTATGGCTATAATTGTATATTTGTAATGCAATTATATTGAAGGCCATTATAGGATAATGACACCCATGTATGATTATGACTTCTTGGTGGTAGTTTTTAGACCTTGTCTAATTGGAGGAGGTCTTGGGGTGGCTCACTTGGATTACTTATAGACCAGTTGAAGTCCTAGAGGGTTGGGTTATATTAAAATGGTATTACAACAATTCAAGTCTTAGAGATGACGATTGGAGTTAGTTTCCTTATAAGGATTGGTTTTGGAATTAGGGTAGCGATTCTTAGGATGTATTGAGTTTGGTTGTTAGACAATGTAGACTAGAATAGGTGTGATATATGAAATATCCATTTTATAGGACTCAAATAACCCTTTATTCAACCTAGATCACCAAGACAACATTTTTAGGTTATGATTATGTTTATAAATGCATTATTCAATGGACAATCATGAACTTTCATGTATTTTCTTTATCACATCACCTATATTTTCTCTAAGTAAACCATGGTTTCCACTTTTATAGTAGTTTTTTATACCCATATAAACCAACACTTATTTAAAGATAGGTTTAGGGTGTTACCATGCTTGAATTTGAGTCTCTAATCACAAATTAATAGGGTGAAGAGGAATCTATTCAGAGACTGATTATGACGTAATTTTACACAGTGATTAGAGGGAAGATTATATACTAATTAGGAGAAGTATATATCTTCCTTATAGAGTCTATAATAGTTCCCAATGATATAGAAAAGACTAAATATTTTTTAAATGGGATGTGTGTATCCTAGATATAGATACCTCATGATATTTCAAGCCGAGACTAATCATTAGACGGTAGAAGATTGGTTGAATTCCTAGATTTGAACTATTTGTATGGTTCATACATCCAATGATAAAATAGGGATTATTACATCTAATTTAACCTTAATGGTCTTGTGAAACTTTTTTTACGTTTCACCATACTGATGATGGTACTACCATACCATGATTGTGTTTCAAGCCTCCACTATAGTTTTTGGATAGAGCAATTCTTGAGCCTGATTCAATATTGATTCCTATAAACTCAAGAGTTTGAGTAGGACATTCCATGTGATATTTTAGTAGGGTTTTATTACTTTACTACATATCCCAAATATGTTAGAGAATTAGGGTTAGTTTTTGGAGTTTAAAATATCTCAGTTTATGAGGCACCCTGGATTTTGGAATAGGAACATGATTTCCTATATATAACTTGCTTGGTGTCATGGATAGAAATCCATTTTAAAGAAATGTTGAGATGGAAGATGCTTCAAAATATCTCCATTTTCCACCTTTTGTTAATTACCATTAGAACTAGAGTGGTACTAGTCAAACTCTAAATGGTTTAATGTGACATATAGATCTAAATATGAAGTTTATGGTGAGATTCAAAGTAGAACCTTGTCTTACTCATTAACACTTAAGCTCATAAATTTCATTTATATCCTTTATCCTCTTATAGTGTTATCATTTGGGAGATTTTAATTCTATTATAGATCCTAGATAAACCTCTACAAAAAGATACTTCTACTGATGGTGGTCATATCTTTCTCCCAACTATTTTCATGTGAGTTTGTTTCCTCAAGTGAGGAATATATTTATCCAGATTGTAGTTGATAATACCTAATCTTAAGTTATTAGACTATTTTGATATATGATATATGGTGGATTTTTTACCCACAATGGGGTTTTTACTCATAAATGATACCTTAGAGGATACCCCATAGTCACCGTCATCCAGTTTTTAGTTTTTGTAACAAATTATTTTAGAGGTTGCACTAATATTTCCTATTATTGATTAGATAACATATGTAAGACTAGGAAGTTGATGTGTAATTGGTGTAACTATTTGAGGAATGTTTTCATTAAGATATGTGTGAAATTACCAATCAATAGTTCTTAGAGGTTGAATTTAGGTTTGGTTGGTAACATCACTAGTTTTGTGAGAATGAAACTCTATGGGAAGAATTCAAGGCATCATTGGAGATATCAAAAATCCTAAATCTATTTTGAGGGGAAATGAAATACATATAGTGAATATAAGACCATGTGGTATTAATTTATTCAATACACATTTTAAATAAAATGAAGGGAAAGAATATCAAGAATTTAAAGGTTATTTTGGATCTTTTTTAAGAACATAAAAAGTGTGGAAAATCTTTGAGGTGTGTTTTCTGGGTTGGATAAATCCAAATTTTTAAGCATGATATCTAGGATGATGGAGTAGTGGATCAGATACATTAAACACAATTTCATAATGAATTATGTGATCATAGTGTCACAATGATGTGTTGGTAGATGACATCCTTAATAAGAGTATATATTCTCAGTGTATGTTTGTGTGATTGGAGCTGATAGCCTCAATGTGGTTAGTTTTCATGGGAGAGGTGTTAGGTATTTATATATTTTCAGTGAACCTTACATATCTATGAATTCAAGAGACTTAATATGGTGGATTATTTTTTTAGGGTCATGTGGGATTTCATATTCATGGATAGTTCATGTAACACATTCTTTCAAAGGTCGAGCATACAACATCTTATAAAATAATATTTCCCAATGAGAAATTTTTTTTTTAATTTTGTGAGACTAAAAGAGAATTGCTATTTATTTTGTGGTGATTTATCTATGCATTGAAGTAATTTTCTCTATGGGTTTTGGTTATAGTCACTCAAGTTTGGTAGGTGGGGTTTGGAGCGGATTGAGTAGGGTTATCTAAATGGTTAAGTATATTCATATTTGATTATGGTGGATTGGGTCCCTAATAAGATTTGATTATATTACATGGGAATGTGAGGAATTTTATGATATTTCTTGATATGATCATCAATTTATTTTCCATATAGTTACCATAACCCAACCAGGTGATCTTCAGTAGTGGATGAAATATTTTTGGGAATTAGAGGTGTAGTTTTGTGTTACTACTTGTGGATTTTGTGATTCTTATTAAGTTGGAGAAAATAGTTCTCTTATAGATGGATCCCTTAATAATGATCCTTTTAATGGTTAATGTTCATGGTTTTTATTTTTTAATATGTTCCATATGGTTGGACGATCCATGGTTAGAGAGTTATTATATACAAAATCTAGATGATAATCATATAATTTAAGCTTATTCGTTTTTATAAGGTATAAATTGAGAGATTCCTATATTGAGGTGAAGAATGTTTTCAGAGTAGTTGTGTCCCATGTTCTCTTAGGTACTGGACCTCCAATGGTTAAATGCATATGAATGAAGATAGGTTGTATTATACTAGAGGTTATAATGATATTTTGAATAATATATCTGGGTGTTTCCCTTTTGAGGATGAAATGTTTAAATGGTGGGGAAAATATTACGACCCATATTATTTTTTAAGAGAGACATAATTTTTTTTGAGTTTCAGGGGTTGGGTCCTTTAAAAATTGTAAATTGGTAAACTTACCCGTGTAGTTGATGTCAATATTTAGATGGCTTCTTTGATATTAGAATTAACTCTTTATATTTGAGCTAAATTTTAGTAAAATTTCAAGATACTTGATTTTAAGGGAAATTTGATTTTTATTAAACAAATAAATATTTATCAAATGAGTGTGGAATTTAATATATTCTAAATATAAGATAAAATGAAAATTATAACATTGTAATTGTGTCTATAATGGGTTGGTTTTTTTTGTATAGGTATAAAATATGTGATCGAGTGTCGAACTATAGATAAATAATTTTCAGGTCCTTATTAATATTTGTATTAATGAAATACTATTATGGAATTGACATGACCATGGAGAAGAGGAGGGGAATTAATATTGCACAGTGTCAATAACATGGAAAGGATGAATCTATAATCAAGAAGTTTTGGAATTTAATGGCCATCATGAGAGGATTTTATTATTTTCATTATTGGAGAGTTTTATTATTTTTTAATGAAGAAATTATTATGAAAATTAAAGTAGATGTATAGTGTAGGATTATGGAGAGATAATTTCTCCTCTAGTATTAATTGACATCATTGGAAAATATTAAAGATAAATCTCTCTCCCTCTCCCCACTACCACAAAAATAGGTTTTCGCAGTGCTAGCCTTTAAGAGAACTAAAAAAAGCAGTGATAAAGTGGGTACCTTTATCAGTGTTTTTTTCAGTGCTGTTAAAGGGGATCCCTTTATCAGCGCTTTTTTAGTTACGCTGATAAAGGGTGGTCTTTGTAAGTGATTTTTTTCTAGAAATGATAAATGGTATTGTTAAATAATATATATATTTCATCAAAAATAAAATTTAAATATATTTATATTGATATAAATATAATATATATTTTATAAATATGTTTTAGATAAGTATAAATAGACAGATACACTTAATATATAAGATATGTAGTGAAAATGGCTTATAGAATATTTAAAAAAATATTATGAATTAATAATTTTATAATAATCATTGAGTAATAGTCATTTAATAATAATTTGAAGACACAAAAAATAAAAAAATTAATAAAATATTTATAATAAGTTAAAAACATAACTCAAACTTTAAAAAACCACAACTTTTGATCCGTGTGTCTGTTTGAGCTCTACAACATATCAAATCAAAGCCTGCGATGAGCTCTACATCATGAAAACATAAGGGAACCTTATATGACATTTTTCGAGGCCAAAAGGCCTATAAGGCCTCCCAAACTGAGTTTCTAGTTTGGATACCCAAATTGTTTAACATTATTGGAATTTCACCGTCATTTCAGGGGGCCTTTTTTCCAGTTTTTAGTGATGAATGAATTTATTCAGAGGGATTACATTCATATTGATATTATGGCTTAGAAATTTCATCATTTTTTACAATGTACCACTATTTATAATCAAATATAAAACAACATATACATATTTTTTATATATTCCCACATAAAAAAATTAATTTTTTTAATAAATAATTAAACCTATTTACATATAAAATATATTTCTCAATATATAATATTTATCTAAATAAAAAACTAATTTCTATTTTATTTAAAATATAAATATATGAATATATATATACCTATATAATGTGTGTGTGTGTGTGTGTATTTGTGTGTGTCTGTATTAACAAACTGATATATATTAATATAAAAATAAATATAGAGATAAAAAAATATATATAAATATATATAATTAGAAAGATATAAAAATATATTAATATATGAATAAATATATAGATATAGAAATAAATAGATTTATAAGGATATATATATATATAATTATATAAATATATAAAGATATAAATATAACTATATATATATATATATATTAATATATGAAAAAATAAATAAATAAATATATATATATATTAATATAAATAAATATATATATATATGTGTGTGTTAATATAAATATATATTAATATACGAATAAATATAAATAAATATAAATATTTATATATATAAATAAAAAGACATATCATTAAATGGACAACAAAGCAATATTGATGAGTGGTAAAGGGTCCAGGCGCATAGTGGGTGGTATCAAGTTCGAATCCTCGGGGAGGCAGGGGCACACACAGTGGTGAAGGTCTATGCTAGTGCTGTTAAAGGGGGGGAGATAATGCTGTTAAAGGGTTGGGGGTGTGGTTGAAGCATATAGGGGTGGTAGGGGCATGTAGGCGGGTGGGGTGCTTTATATCACCATTAAAATGGGGGTATGCACTATTAACACCCCCTCGATTTGCATATTGTTTTTGTCTTTTTTTAAATTTTAAACCTTTTTTCAGCACTTTTAAAAAAGCACTCGTAAAAGTGGTCTTTTAACAGTGCAAAAAAAATGTGCTGATAAAGGACCCTTTTATCTACGTCTTGATTAACATCTCTCTTTTTAGCAATGTAAATGACATTTTCCAGCACATTTAAAGGCCATATCTACCGTAGTCCCCCTCTCACCCATCTTTGTTGAAATAATATTGTGGGTAATCCTTCTCTCCCCTCCACACAATGAATCATTCTTTTAAATTATTCATGTTCTTTGTGGTGGTGGTGACAACGAAAAGCGAGGTTTGTGATGGGATCATCAATCCATGACTCTTGAACATCAATACAAGAATTTTCTTCCTAAAACCTAATGAATCGCTTACATTGTCTGATTCAATCCTCTTCTTCTCATGATTGAATCACTTAAATTTATTTGGTGATAAAATGATTAAAATTATGGAAGGTTTAAAATATGATCAAATACCAAATATATGGTGGTCATTTTAACAAATAGTTATTATCAAGGAAAAACACATGAAGATTTTAAAAGGGTGGAAATTTTATTTAATGATTTTTTCTTCAATAACGGTTTATGGTGGAAAATAAACGATATTATTCTGCTTAAAAAATTATCGATTCTCAAAAGAATTTCTTCAATGATAAATTTGATTGAAAATTATCTATTTAAAATAACTGGATATTCATTTTTTTGAATATATTTTTTTTCATGATGTTCACATAAAAAATGAATTTCTTATTTCAAACAATATCAATGTGTAATGTTTATTATTTGAAAATCTATTATAACCATCATACAGTAAGTATTTAAAAAAAATCTATTATATAATTGGATTGGAATAATTTATTTTTTCATGAATAAAATATTTTTTATACTTTGATTATATTTTCTTATGTGATCATGATATCTTAATTATTAAATTATTTAATTTCTATCATTGAATAAATGTGGGGATTACACCTCTATGTTTATCTATAATTTTATTTCAAGAACAATCCTTGGTTTATTTCTTAAACAACAATTGTTCATGCAACACCATGATATTTTAATGTATAATAAATTTAATCACTTTGATATATTTTGTTCCATGAAACCCTAATATTTTAAAAGAAAAAAATTATGTTTGATAGTGTATATGACATACAACACCAAGCTTAAATGACCAATGAAATATATTATTTAAATATGACCTTTATAACCTAGCCGTTAAATTGGAAGGTATGAATAGTATTAATTAATTTATGAAATATATATAAATATCCCCTAAAATATAAATTTATTGATAAATTCCAAATAAATAATCACTCAACTTTTAATAAATATATTTTATTTTACAAAACATAAGTTCCCTTCAAAAAAGTTTTTTCCTTTTTGAGAAAGTATTATAATTAATTTTTTGGAATTTTTTGAAATTTTGTTTTTTAAAATGAAAAAAATATTTTGAATCATAAAATATATATTAACTTAGGGTTATTTTTTTTATTTTCAGAAAATATTGATTTTTTCAGTGAATAGTGAAATATTCCGATTTTTTGGTAAAATTGTCATTTCTTTTTAATAAATTATGTAATTTAGAAGTTCCATTATTATTTTAAAGTAATATAACTATTATTTATTCTTATTTAATTAAATTAATTAAATTTAAATAATATTTATATTATATTTAAATATAATTTTATTTTTAGGATTTAATACAGTTTTTTTCTAAGAACCGTTTTAAAGTTCATAATCTTTATCCATTTTAACTAATTAAAAATAACCCCTAATGAGATATGAATTAAATGAAATGTATTTATTATATATATATATATATATATATAAATATTATTTGAAATAAATTTAATTATGGTTACATTTAATATAGTAATTATAATATCATCTTATTCTTGAAAAATGTATTTCTTAAAAAATCATTTTTTCGACATTTCTATGGGTTTAATTTTAAATTAAATTAGGAAACTTGTATTAGTTGAATTTGGTAAAATGGATTAAATATTTAGATTCAAATTAATTAATATTATTTAATAATTTTAAATAAAAAATTTTACCATAATTAATAGTGAAAATAGTAAAAATTAATTACTGCAGTTAAGGTGAAGACAAGTTTACCGAAGGGTTAAACTAAGAAGATAAGGGTTAAAAATGACCTAAAAATTATCCAAATTTCTTTTTTATACATACTTTGAACTTATAAACTATATGTTTTTATACTAATTCATTTTGGAGCCTTTTTTCATGTGAAAAATGTTGGTAAAATTTATTCATTTCAAAAATTTCATGAGTTTACTCTTCCCCACTTATAAAAGGACACCCCTCTATTATCCTATTAACTGTTAAAACCCCATTTTATCCTACAATAACTACACAAATAACTTTATTACTCCTATAAAAATATCATAGATTCCTTTTTATTATAAATCCAACCTATAAAGGCTTTTGGTGCCAACATAATGAAGTTGTACGAAGAAGGGGTAACACTTTTAAACAAGTGTTTTTATTTAATTTCTTCTTAAACCCCATTAAAATAATTTTAAATCATGATAATATAATATCACCAGTATATATCATATATTTATATGTTATTATATTAATTTTATGACCTATAATCATTCTCCTATTCCATCAAGTGGTAAATGAAACCATCGATCCTGTGTGCGGTGGACTACCACCTCGTGAACCGATTTAATTCATTTTCCATAACCACATTTAAAGGATAGATATATTAATTATTTTAAACTATTTATTTTATATTTATTAAATTTATATACTTATGAAATTATTATACCACATATACCTTCTTACTTTCCATTCTGTGGGGGATATGTCAACATCACTCATGTGTACAATGAATTACCTACTTACGAAGAGATGTGGTTAATTTTTCACTTATGATTTACATGGAAGATATTGAGGAAAAATTTAAGTAATATATGTTATATTTATAAACTAAAAATAATTTTGGAAATATAATATCAAATCTAAATTAATACCTTTCAATTTGTTGAAATACAATAATGTCGCTCGTGTGTACGACAGACTACAACCTCATGAACCGATGTGATGTGTTTTTCATTTACATTCTACTTGGATAGTAAAAAGGGAGAGATTAAATTAATATATAAGATATATGTGATATAATAACAATTATTTAAGGACTAATTATTATATAAGGTTCCTTAATTTCATCGTTCGGTGAAAATTTAAAACAATGTTCTTGTGTATGTACGTCCTACCGTCTCTATGAACAATGTAACTCATTTTTTAATATATAAATTTTAATGATGAATCTAAAAATTTATATAATGAATATATATGGTCTTTAAATAATGATTAAATATTTTTATATGATGTAACTATAATAAATGTATAAGTACTGAAACAACCAAACCAAAATGTACATGAAAAACAAAGTAGTTATCACCCAGAATAATGATTTTGATAAATAATGGTTAATAAATGGGTGATAAAAGGTTATAATTAAATAAAATATGGTAATATATATTATTAAGGGTATTAAATAGATGTATTATAATTATATATTTATCAATTTGGAGTTCCATACATGTACGAAGGAAATCACAGCTAAGGTAAGGGACTTTGTCTCAATTTTCCTTCACTGAGGCATATTTTAATGTTATGCACCTAATTTATTTTATATAGTATATATTATTCCCCTTTTACATGAAATATCATGAATAATTTATACATCATGGTATTTTATGTTTCAATTTTAATTATTTCTTTCATGTGTAATTGATAAAGAATTTTTTAACTCAATTTCTTTTCATTGGGTTATAATACAAGTTTATTGTATTTGATATTCTAAGATTATGTGTGTAATTAATTTTTATTATATTATTTTATATTTCCAACTTTTTATGTGGATTTAAATTTGATACACATAATCAATTCATTGAATAATTCTCACTTCAATGTTATGATCATTGTAAGGGTTTCTCATCTCACTTTTACTTTCATGAGACATTTGAAATATTAACTACTTATTTCTTTTGTGTGGTGTATATAACGTCCCTTTGATATGTTATATTAGGAATACATTTTAATTTTATGATTTTTTAAGTTTCATTTGGTGTTATTTATTTTATGGGGATTATGATATAGAGGTTACCAAAGTGTTAATGGTTTAATTCACAGTCTCATTATTATTTGGGATTATTCATATTTAAGTCACCCTTGGCGGAATTATTTATTATTCCTTTATTAAAACTAATATATTTTATTCTAATATGTTTATTCATAAAATTTTCATGTATTAGTACCATTTTCCCTTTCTTTGGTAATTTAAATGGTTGAGAAAATGTTATTAAGGAAAATATATTTTATTTATTTCTTTGTTCGAAAACCATTTTTTTCCATATCAATGTTTTTTGAAAATGATTTCAATTTTTTAAAAAAATTATACAAATGATTTATTAAATAATTTTTTACCCACATTTGAATTTTTACAAAGTGGTTTTAAACGAATCTTCTTGCCTTTTTCTGAATGAGGTATATTTTGTCTTTTACTAAAAATATAAAAGAAATATTTTTTTTATCATTTATTATATGAACAAAATTTTCCATCTTTATGACAACTCAAAGTTTTCAATCCTAAAATATATTTTTATAAGGTTATTTTAAAATAAAATTATTTTCTAAATATTTTGTGAATTTTTTGTTTAGGAAGGTTATTTTCAAAGTTCAAAGGTTATTTTCCCCAAGAATGTTTTTAAGAATGTTTTCATGTAATTTATATTCATCAATGACAAAAAACCTTATTATAATTATTATCCACTAGGGATATGTTTCAATGAAATCATGCATATTATTTATCTTGATGGTTTATGATTATTTTTACTGGATATATACTATTATATTACCATTCACCATATTACTCTGGATATTTTATGATTATGTTTATTTATTGGGGTAAGTTTTAAAATTTCATGTGATAGTTTTTTTAATATGAATGTTTATGTTGATTATGTTTCACCCCTTTCATACAAGGAATTAACTGTATATATTAAGTGATGGGTGGGGACCTAAATTACATACCCCCTTATTGCATGGGTAGGTCTCAAGAGACAAACTAGCTTGGTTATTTTTCTAAGGCCTTACCTCTTTATGTAAGATGTATTATCATGAGGCCTTGATGGTAATATGTCTTGGCATGATCCCTTGAAGGTATGTTTATGAGGTCCAACATTATGAATTCGCTCATTTTGAGATTAGTTATTGATATCCATGTGATTATTTGATTAGTAATGATATCCATGAATAAGTTTCAAGATCATGTTATTAGGTATAAGTATTTATTTAATCATCATATATTCCTACTATATTATTATAATGTTATTGTTTAAATGGAATGATTTTTAGTTATTTACCTTTCCATATTGATTATTGTTATTTAACTTTCCATATTTATTTTTATTATTTTCTCATGATCACTTCTGATGTACAAAAACTCTTACTAAGCATATGAGCTCACCCCTTTATAATTTTTTATTTTCCCTAGATACCATGAATTGATTTAGGATTCATATATAGGGATATTATAAGGGGAATAATAGAGTTATCAAAGAATTTTTTTTGTATTTTATGTTTTAAAATGAAATGTGAATTTCATATATATATCTAGTTTAACAAGACTACTAAACTATCAAGTCCTTTGGGATGTGATTTATTGTATCTAGTTACACTTTAATAAAGTAACCACCAGATCTAGGATTCTAGGGTAAGGGTATTTACAGTTTATAATATAAAATTTAGAAGAAACCTTGAGAACTAGATTTTGGAAAACTTATATTAGGGAATGTAACCTTATTAATGACCTTTTAGATTAGTTATAAGTATAATATAACATCCTAATGTTTTAGTAAATTAGATATTATGTGGTTTACCTAGTGATACATCTCTATCTGGAAACTAAAAGTGGACATGGTTATTTCAAATATGTACCTCGGGGTAAGAAGTCTGAAAAAGGTGTGTTAGACTTGACTCAAGAATTACCTAGTACATGAAAATGGGTCTTACTATGAACCTGGTTTGACACTCTAGGGGGGATGTTCTTGGGTTAATTTATAATTTATTTAAAAAAAATTATAATGTATTTGAAAATATTTTTATAATATGAAATTTTTTTCCAAAGAAACCATGTTTATGATTATGAGATAAAACATCCATAAAATTTTAAACTTATGTTGGGTTTTCCATTATTTTTGGGATTATACAATACGTTTCCTAATGTTATGATATAATCTAGTGTATCCATTTTTTAGAAATGGATTCCAGTAGAAGGAATGAGAACCATATAAATGCATGTACTCAATATAGGGATTTCCCTCATGGGAAATATAATAAAATTGGAGCTAGATCTGTAGCTAGAAGTAAAGAAATTATAACCATACTTGGAAAACTATCTCAGGTTATGAGAAATAAACTTTACCACAAGGATAAACCTACTAATACACCACATAGTGAAACCCTTTTTGGCCTCTTCATGAATTAGTAACCTCCATCATTTAATGGGACTAAAAATCCATTTTTATATGAGTAATGGATAAGTTCCTTATAGAAGATATTTTTCTCTTTAGTAAGTAATAAAAGGGATAAGGTTTTCATGAATGTTTATTGTCTCCCCGGGGATGTGGATCAATGGTGGTCATTGATTCAAAACACTAAGGATAAATAATACATATCAAACATATAATTGAAGGATTTTAAGGTTCTCTTATTAGAAAATTATTTTGCTCATGAGAAATGAGCATATATGGAGAGAAACATCTAGAGTCTATGAAAAAAGGAAGAGGGAAATGTTTCAAAGTATGAATAAAACTTTATAAGGTTAAAAAAATACTACATAAATTGTATGTAATATAAAGAGAATGATTGACTATTTATTTGATACTCTTAATAAAATCCTTTAAAGGGAAATAGTCTCCCAGACATTCTCACCATATGAAGACATAATATCATGAAATATAAAGACAGATAAAAAATTCTCAAATTCAAATGGCTTAAAAGTGAAGCAAGAGAATAAGAGGATGACTGAGAAAAAATGGATAAAGGGAAGAAAGGATTAAAGGGTTTTCCTACATGTGATACATGTGGAAATAAACACCTTGATAATACATAAAAGGAAAAGAAGTTTTCTTCAAGTATAGAGAAAAAATTTATCATTATCATGAATGAAAGGGAAAGGGAGAATCCCTCAAAGTACGATGATTTAAATTTAAGGAGATAAGGAACAATTCCAAACAATTCCCCAAGCATCATGGGAATATACCTTAGAAGAAGCTAAGGGATCAATGTAAAACTTATGTTATTGATACATTTGAAGTGGAATGATTAATATTATTTTGTATTTATATTAAATAAATATTTTTTATAAGTATTTTATTGATGATATTCTAATTATAAGAATCATTAAATGTATAAGTATTCTACTATAGTAATATTTTTATAAGGATTTGAAATAACGTGTTTAATGGTACCAAGAAAAGTGATTCAATTATAAGTTGATATTTTTTGAAAACAAATGATTAAGGTAAGATAACCTATAATATAAACTTTATGTTGAGATTATAATGAGAAATATATGTTTAAGGTATAATATTGGTGAACTTGAAATTTGTGAGTTATTTAATGGTTTATATTATCTTTGCTGTAGTTTACTGCATTTTTATAATTTATAGAATATGCTTACCAAAAAAAGATTTCTTTTATAAGCATGCATGTTTTAATTAAGTTACTATAGTGATCAAGGTATTCACATATTTAGTATGTAACATTAATATCTACATTATGTTGTTTGGGGAATTTAATTTTATGTTAATTTTGGAAATTTAGTGACCTTCCTTTTAAATTTTTCAACTTTGAATTTTGTTAGACACATTTTCGATGCATTTTAAGGTTAAATATTTATGAATTTGATTAATATTAACTTTGGTTTTATTTTTGAGGTTTTATAAATTAATGTATTATTGGATAACTCATGCAGACCATTTTTGTTTTAGAAAATATATAGATATAGGAGAAATGACTTATCACTAATTTATGGATATTAAGATCTATTAAAAGTAAATTTTAGTAATTTAGGAATAAAAATCATTTTTGGGTATTCATTTCTTGGAGTAGGAGATGAAGTGGAGAATGATTAAATCACAACCAAATGATTGGATTTTTCTTATGAAATATAATGATATCAAGTATGTATATTACCATATATTCTAAGATAGTAAAATAATCCCCCCTTAGGAAGAGGAACTTGAAACCAAAATGTTATCATATTAACTTTATATCTGATGAATCAAATGGTCATTAAAATGATCATAGATTTATGGATTTGCGGTTGTTAACTTTATCTTTAACATTCACTTTCTTATTATCAGTGTCCTCTATCACTCTCTATAATTATTTATGATTTTCTTTCATTCCCTTTTTTTACTTCCAACCGAAGTTCTAATATATAGAGACCTAGTTATGTGTTATTCCATATGAACTTATTAATACCCTTTCCATCTTTGAAGATGAAATTTTATTAAAACTTTTTACTATGTGAGTTTTCAACAAAGTAATTTTCAAATATCAACCCCTTGATTTCCAAGTGAAAGTTAAAATTACGAAGATGAAATTTATTGAAAGTGGGGAGAATATAACACAATGAAATTTTAAATTATAATAAATTGAATAAATTGAATATCTTGTGTTAAATGTAACCCTAATATTTTAAATGAATAAAAGTATATTCAATAGTGTCTAAGACACACAACACTGAGCTTAAACAACCAGTGAAGTATATTACTTCAATATGATCATTATAACCTAGTTGTTAAACAATAGAGTATGAATATGATTAAATAATTTATTAAATATATATAAATGTATTTCCAAATATAATTTTTTTTAAAAATTATTAATAAATAAAAACTCATCTTTTAATAAAGATATTTTATTCTACAACAATGATGTTTCCTTCATAAGTGATATTTATTACTTTTTGTGATAAAATATTGTAATTATTTTTTTTGATATTTTATAAATGTCATTTTATTAAAATTAAAATTCTTTTATAAATCATAACATCAATATTAAGTTAGGGTGAAATTCTTGGGGTTTTCAAAAAATATTGATTTTTCAAGGAATGGTGAAAAATACCGATTTTTGGTAAAACAATCATTTATTTTTAATAAATTAAGTAATTTAAAAATAAAATTATTAATTTAAAGTAATACAATTATTATTCATTTATATTTGAATCAATTAATTACATTTCAATCATATTTATATTGGATTTTAATATAAGATTATTTTATGGCTTTAAAACACTTTTTTTGTTTTAAAGTGCATAATGTTTCTCCATTTTAACAAATTAAAATAATCCACAATGAAGAGTTATTTAAATAAAATTTATAGATTATATATCTATAAATATTAATTTAAATTCATTTAATTATGGTTACATTTCATATAGTTATTATAAGATCATCTTATGCTTGAAAAATTCATTTCTTAAAAAACTATTTTTTCAACACGTCTACGAGTTTAATTTTAAATTAAATTATACGAATTGTATGAGTTGAATTTTTTAAAATAGATTTTATATTTATAATAATAATAATTAATATTATATTATAATTCCAACTAAATTTTTTACCAAGATGAATAGTGAAAATAGTAAAAATTAGTTATTGTGGTTAAAGTGAAATTGGGTTTACCAGTGAGTTAAACTAAGAAGAAAAGTGTTAAAAATGACCTAAAACTTGTCCAAATTACATTTTATAGAAATATTTAGACCTTATAACCTCTAATGTTTTTTATTTAACCATTTTTTTATCTTTTTGGAATGTGAAAATTGTGAGTACACTTTAATATTTTCAAAAATCTCATGTGTGTTCTCTCACCCACTTATAAAAGGCCACACCCTCTCATATTCTCTTAACACATAAACAATAATTTGGTTCTGAAAATAAATAAACAAATCCCTTAATTTATTCTCTACCAATATCCTATAGTCCTTATTTTGATCATAGATCCAACCTATGAATGATTTTGGTGAAAACCTAAATAAGTTTATGATGAAGAGGTAATGTTCTAATTTTTATTTTATCTCGTTTTCCAACTCCTTAAAATATTATTAAATAATTATAATATAATAAAAATAGTATATAACATATAATTATATGTCATTATGTCAATGGAATGATCTATATCCATCTCCTCTTCCATCAAGTGGGAAACGAAACCATCGATCATGTGTACGGAGGACTACCGCCTTGTGAATCGTTATAATTCATCTTCCATCACAACATTTCAAGGATGGATATAATAATTTATTTAATATATGTATATTATATTTATAAAATTTATGTAATTATGAAATTATTATATAACATATACCTTCGTACTTCCCATTTTATGGGGGATGGGATAACGTCGCTCGTGTGTACATCGAACAATTGGCTTGTGAAGCGATGAAGTTCATTTTTAACTTACACTTTACATGGAATATAATTAGAAAAAATTTAAATAATATATGTGATATTTATGAAATAAAAAAAATTATTGAAATATAATATCACATCTAAATTATTACCTTGAAACCCATCATATTGCAATATCATCGCTCATGTGTACGAAGGACTACTGTCTCACAAACCAATGTGATGTGTATTTAATTTCCCTTTAAATTGGATAGTAATAAGGATATATTAAATTAATATATAAGATATATATTATATAATAACTATTATATATGTGTGAATTATTATATACCTTTCTTTTATTCCATCCATTGATGAAAAATGAAAATAATGTTCATACATAAGTATAACCTACCATCTCCTGGAATAGAGTAACTCATTTTTCAATATATAAAATTTATAAATGACTATAAATTTGCATATAAAGAATATATATGATTTTTAAATCATTATTAATTTTTTTTATATGATTTATCAAAAATAAAAGTACAAGTACTGAAACTATCAGACCAAAATATATGTGACAAATGAAGCAGTTATCGCCAGGAATAATGATTTTGATAAATAATGGTTAATAAAAAGGTGATAATAGTTTATAAGTAAAAAATATATGGTATGATATATATTATTAATGTTACAAAATATATTTATGATTAATCTATATTTATTATTCAGGAGGTCCGGACATGTATGAAGGAAATCAGACCTAAGGTAAGGGGTTTTGCCTCAATTTTCCTTGATTGAGAAATATTTTAATGTTTTGAACATAATTTATTTTATATGGTATATATACTGAAAATTTTACATTTAATATTAATAGAACAAATATTTTACAAATTTTACTTTTAATTTTAATGTTTTTAATCCGAGAAAAGTTTTATTTTAAGGGAAATTCTCGCATTTCATGATTTTAGTGGTATTTTGAGTTTAATCAAAAAATGATCTATTTTGAATATTAAAAATTTTAAATTATTTATGTATTTAGGCCCTAAAATATTCTGTACTTATCCAAATTTTTAATCAACTTATTTTAAGGATTCTATACATCCAGGTGTTCATTTTATTCTTGTATACCCAAAGCTAAATCCACAATTTGGAAGCCCAAAACTAGCTCACAAGTTGTGCCTTCAAAACAGTTCACTATTCTAGAAAGTTTTGAAGGTTGGACCATGTATATTGATTTAATGGACCAAATTCACTATAATTTGGACTCGTAACTCACAATAAATTTATTAAAAACTTTCATGTAGTAAGACACACGTTCATTGTCATTTTTCAAGGCCATTAATTCATGAGAAAATAGAGACATGGAATATGTAGAGTCTGTTAGTGAAGATTAAATTCTTGGAGTGAAACTGGCATAAATCTCTATAAACCTGAAAAAATATGTATAAATTTGGATAGGAAATTCTAAATACATTTTTAATAACATTAATGAAGTATTTAATACTTGAATCATCCATTATTTGGGGATAAAATACAGAAACTTTCGAAGGGAAATTTGGGACTTTAAAAGTAGTAGAGATCCTCCTTCCCAAATCATTCCAATCCATCCCATACCATCATTTGGAGCACTAGGAAGGATATATACACTGAGAGATACCGAGCTCAAATCTCCCCCATTTATTCTTCTTAATTTTTTAGTTTTATTTATTTTAGTTTTATTTTCAATTGTCATTTAAATTTTAGGTTTATTTAATTAATCCATTCATTTGTGTTTCTCCATAAATTCCACAATTCTTCTTCTTTATTTTCTTCTTTTAATTATATGTATTATTATTATTAGTATTAGTATTAATATTAATATTAATATTATCATTGTCATTATTATAACATTATTATTTTAAAATTATTTTATCCTTTTATTTATCCCTATTCTTTTTTCAAAAAATATTACTTTAATAATAATAATAATAAATATTATTATTTTAAAATTATTTATATTTAATGTATTTTATTTATTTTATTTATTTTATTTATTTTATTTTATTTCTTTCTCTACCTCTCCCTCTCTCTCTATCTCTCTTATTGTCCCCCATTATTCCATTTTTATATTACTTATCTCATACAACATTATTTATTTACATTATTTTTCTTCTTCTCCTCTTATACACACTCCTATAATTAATTTATTACACTCGAAAATGTGAGGATGGCCCTGAGGCTTGGCTTGGGGAAGGCGAAGGTGTTAAATAATTTTTCTTAAAGTTTAATTTTATGTTTTCAAATATAATTGAGTATCATGCATGGGTGAGGTGAATTTCCCTGATATGGTGACTGCCCCCAATGACATGCAACTAAATCTGTCTCTATTCTTTTATTTAATCACTTTTACCTCTCTCCATTGGTTAATTCTCCACACATTGGATTTGAGATAATCAATGAATGAAACAACACTGATAGAATTGGGTCTTGAAATATGGAACATCATAGAACAAGGAGTGTCATCAACCATGACTAAAGGAGGAGGTTGAATGAAGAGTTCTTTATCTTTCAATGATATTTCACATTTTCTAAATAAATAATGCTAGTGTAAACATGATATTTCATGTTTAGATTATCAAAATAAAATAAAAAAATATAAAAGGGAAAAATGATTGAACCTTAAACCAAACCCTAGAACCAATTGATTTTTTATTTAGTCATTATATTTATATTTTCATATTAGTTTAAATTGTTATTTTTCATTTCATTGATTTAAATAATAAAAAACAAAGAAAAAGATTTTTCATTTTTTTCTTTAAAAAAAGAGAAATAGTTTAGGTGATTTAGAAGAATTACTTAAATAAAATGAGAATCTCCTCAAGTGAGATGACCCTAGTCAGCCACTTTGATACACTGGGAAAAATTATAATTACTTTGAACACACCCTATGATATGTGTGCGCCAAAACTGGTTCTGTTTCTGGGGATCCAATCAGTCATTTGCTTTACTTTTTCTAATTTTAAAATTTTAGATAGTTTTTAATTTTATTAAAAAAAATAAAAAATTATTTCCATGATGAATTAAAATTATTATTATTCTTCATGGATTGATGCTTACTCATAGGTGCCGGAACAAGTAGTTGAAGCTCTATGTTCTAAAGAAGAAAGTGATTCATTACCGTCTAGATAGATTTGGGGATCCCAGAGACAAATTTTCATTAATGAGAAATTAAAGGACCTCATCTAAGATCTCAAGGAGACCCTTGAGAAATAAATAGTTGAATGATTGTCCAAATATCTCACTAAATTCTGGGATTACTTCCCAGAATTCTATCAAGAAGAAGCCAAGACACAAGAAGAGTGCTACTCGATTCCTTACAATACTTTTAAATAATTTTCTCTTGAATATTTCCAAAATAAAGTGGCAGAACATAAACTCAAATATAATATTCAATATATTTAAGATATAATGAAATATCTACAAGGATAATTGGATTAGATAACTGCATATGTCCGAGCACCATCAGAGCAATCTAAACCTAAACCAGAAGATGAGCCATTTTTCTTACCTGAGGAGGCTAAAGAGGAATACTTTATTAATAAGATACATGTGGGATATCAATAAGAATTGGATGAATCCAAGAATTAATGTGAAGAAATTATTGATCCTTCTGTACCATGAAAAGAATAAGAGCCAACAAAATTGATGGAAGACACCATCCAGGTGGTAGAATTTGAAGTGAAAATGGATGATCCCGACTACCTACCTCTGTCCTCCAAGAACCAACTCCATGAGGAAATCACCACAGAGGAATTGATTAAACCTAAACCAAATCAGGGATTTGAACCTTTCTTTTATTCTTTATTTTTTGATTTTATTCAATCTAAATTATGCATTACTCCCTATTGTTTTGAAATTTTACATTTATAAAATCTTTTCCATGCCTTAGAGGAGAATGAACCAAATAGACCAACACTTGTTGAGGAACAAATGGAGTTCCCTAATTTCAATGAACATGCATTGGGGGATCCCCATCATGAATAGATCTATGTTTTTGAGCATGAGGAAACCAAGAATGTGGCTTCTCATTTTAAATAAAATATAAATCCATCACATGAAGATAATGAAGAGGTTGTACAAGTAGCAACCAAGATGGATGATGATTCAAACTTTATCCTTCCCCTTCTATGCAAGATATACCTAATTTTTAAGGGGTAGTATATGATATAATATTTTCATGGATAATTCCTCATTAGGAAGGATTAATAACTTTCTAGGAAAATCTACATGTTTTGGTTCAAATTAAAGAAGCTTCATCCACTGTCTAATTTTTCATAGTAGCTGGCACTACCCTTTAGAGTTAGTAAGAATTCAAGTTCCACTTTGGGGATCATACCAAGACTTATCCCTTTAATTTATTTATGAGAATTTATATTTAAATTTTTATTCTTTTGAATAGTCCAACATTAAACCCCACTCCCTCTATATTTTTAAGCTTAAATGACATGATCTTTGTGCTTAATTGTTTAATGATCTTTTGTAGGATCATAAATTATAAAAGGTATCCTAAATAGTAATGGGAGATAGGAGGACCAATCATTAATGTGGAATGGAGTTCAATTTTTATGATTATATTTTAAAATATCTACATATTTTGTTTGGAAATCTGTTTTGAGATTTAATGTTAAAATTGCATACCCACACTTAAATCATGCTTTACTTGACTTGTTTAGGAGACATGAGTTTTTTAGGAATCATGTGATTCCATGTTTTATATTTCAATTTTGATATGATTAAATGAGTAAAATTTAGAATTAAAATATTAAAATGAATCATGGATATTAAGATAAGGACTTGTGATTTGAAAGAAATAATTGATTCTTATAATATAAACACCCTAACCATTTTTCATACTTTTATTTTTCTAAAATTTATGTGAATTTATTTATTATTATTAATAATGCCTTGAGTAATTTTCCAAAATCATATGTCCATTCTTGAGAGTTTTTCTATACCAATTACTTATTATTTTATCTTGATAATATTTCTTGAGTGATCTTGGAACATGTCACCTACTAGAACTTTAATTTGAACTTCTCAAAGCTATGACTGCACAAAAACATATTTTGAATGATTAAATAATCTTTTGGTAATCCAATTATCCTTAAAATACAACCTTTACATAAATCCTTCTTTATCACTATATAATATGAATTAACTTTATAATAATGAGCCTTGTTTCATGCCATTTTATCCATTCCCACCCTGGTCTTCATATTTGTAGGATATTTTAAAGTTGAAGTGCGGGGGTAAAGGGAATCAAGATAAATGGAATGATTTACATTGTAAGAAATAAGTGTGGGGTGCTTATTATTGGAATTTTAAAATGTTTTGGATTCATTCATTGTACTATATTGTTTCCCCCTATTGAATATAAAAAAATGAAAATGAAAAAAAGAACAAAAAAATGATAAAAATGGGCTGTGATTTGAGAAGACCAAAAATCACTAATACTAGACCTATGATTTCTATCATATGTGGTAAGGTGGTGAATTTGAGGTTTATTATGAAGCATAAATTTCGAAAAAAAGTAAAAAGTTCTTTTAAAAAGAAAAAATGAATAATATATATATATTCTAGAGAGGTCAAAAATTATTTATTATGCTTTAACTAATCATAATATTTACTTTGAAATTTTGGGGACGTTGTGAGTTGATATAAATTGAAGGGGATAATTCCATTAAAATTTTAATTTGAATATCATTATTTATGATTTAAGAGATAAAACTCCTCCTTGAGATTTAGTTTTTATTATAAAGTCTTATCAAACTTAAGCCTAAAATTCATTTGAACCTTGATTACTAGCCCTCATGATTTTATGTGCTTTTTCCTTTAAAAAGTTGAGAAAAATTTTCTTTTAAAATATTATGTATAAGGATCATGTTCTTATGATAGAAGCACAAATATACAATAATTTTATCTTGAGTGATGAGATAAAATATTGAAAAACTGAGGTAAATCATGATTTGTAATGTTTACTAATAATGAATTGTGGAGCTTGAATTAATGAAAGGATAAGTTCCATAATTTTTCAAAGGGTAAAAGTAAAATAATTGAATTAAGTGTATCATTGAAAAATTGAATATTGAATTGATATTTTATGTGGAATTTAAAATTTTGATTTTATATTAAATTTTTTTTGATTATATTTCATTGAAATTTGAATATTGATAACATTAGTTCCCTTTTATTTTAGAGGTTGAGATTTTGTTCTTGAGGAAAATCATGGTTTAAATTTGGGAGAATTGAAATAAAAAATATTATCTATAATTTTACTTTGAATTTAAAAGTTTTTAAATCCAAAAAAAGTGTTATTTTAAGGGAAATTCTCATATTTTATGATTTTATTAGTATTTTGAGCTCAATCGAAAAAATGGACTATTTTGAATTTTAACTATTTTAAATTATTTCAACATTTAGGCCATAAAATATTCTATAATTATCCAAATCATAAATTAATTTTTTTTGGATTATATAAACCTAGGGATTCATTTAATTTTTCTGGACCCAATATTAAATCCATAATTTTGAAGCCCAAAACTAGCTCACAAGTTGGACCTTAAAAATTGTTCACTAATCTGGGAATTTTTTTAATAGTGGGACCATATATCTAGATAGGAATACCCAAATATTATTCAATTTGGAGTGGAAAATGAAAATACATTTATTAATAACTTTAATTAAGGAGTGCATGTGTGAATTTTCCATTTTCAAGGATATTAATGAACGAGAAACTAAATACATGAAATATGGAGAGTCTGTCTAGGAAGATTAAATTCTCTAAGAGAAACAAGAATAAATATCTTTAAAAAAGGAAAAATATTCTTAAATTTTGAGAGGATATAATAAATACATATATTAAAAACTTTTATGAAGGATTCCATGTGTGAATAGGGAATTTATTAGGTCTAACATGTGGACAATTTCAAAGGGAAATTATGGCCTATAAAAGGAGGAGAGATCCTCCTTACCAAATCATTCCAATCCATCGCATACCATCATCTGGGGTACCAAAGAGAAGATATCCACCAAGGGAGTCTGACAAAAAATCTCCCCCATTGCATCTTCTTCATTTTTAAATTTTATTTATTTTAGTTTTATTTTCAATTGTAATTTAAATTTTACTTTTATTAAATTAATCCATGAAGTGGTGTTTATTCATATATTACAAAATTCTTCTTTTCAATTTTATTCTTTTAATTATAAGTATTATGATTATTATTAGTATTAATGTTAATATTAATATTAATATTAATATTATCATTATTATAATTATAACATTTTTATTTTAAAATTATTTTACCCTTTTTTCTCTATTTTCTTTTTAAAAAATTATTCCTTTAATAATAATAATAATAATAATAATAATTTTATCATTATTTATATTTTATATACTTTATTTATTTTCTTATATGATTTTATTTATTCTCTCTCCCCCCTCTCTCTTATCATCTCCCATTCTTCTATTTTTATTTTTCTTCTATCATCCATCATTCTTTTTTTAATTTGTTCTTTTTTTTCATATTCCCCTCTTCCACCCATGCACCAAGTAATATATTACTCTTAGAAATGAGAAAGTCACCACGAGGTTTGTCCTGGGGGGAGGTGAAAGTGTTATTGAATTTTCTTTAATGTTTAATCTTATGTTTGTAGATAGAATTGAGTAGCATGAAAGGGTAAGAAGAATTTATTTGATGTTATGATTCCCCCAATGAAATGAAACTCAATATATCTCTATTATTTTATTTAATTACTTTTCCATATCTCCATTGGTTAGTTATTAACATGTTGGAGTTAAGAAAATTAATGGATGAAACAACATCAATAGAGTTAGGTTTTTAAATATGTAACCTCCTAGACCAATGAGTGTCATCAACATTGATTAAAAGAGGAGGTGGAATTAAGAGTTCTTTGAAATTCAATGATATTATACAATTTATAAATATATAATGGTAGTTTATACATGATATTTCATGTATGGATTATCAAACTAAAATCCAACATATAAAAGGGAAAAATTATTAAACCTTAAACCGAACCCTAAAACCAAGTGCTTTCTTATTAACTCATTCCTTTTAGATTTTAATATTTGTTTAAATTATTATTTTTCATGTCATCTCTTTAAATAATCAAAAAAAAATATTTTTTATTTTTTTCATTAAAATACAAAAAATAAGAAATATTTTAGGTGATTTAGACGAATTAGGTGAAAAAATGAGAAGCTCCTCAAGTGATACAACCTTGGTTAGTCATTATTCCACACAAAGAAAATTTATAATTGCTTTTTACCACATCCATGATAGGCATGAACCAAATATCATGAATAAGTTATACATCCTAGTATTTTAAGTTTCAATTTTAATTATTTCATCCAAGGGTATTTGACTTTAATGTTACTAAGTGGTAAATAATTTTATAACTCAATTTAATTTCATTGGGAAATATTGATTCTTCATTGTATTTGATATTCTTAGATTATTTGTGTAATGAATTTTGATTAAATTATATTCTATTTACACTTTTTGATTTGGATTTACATTTGATACACATAATAGATTCATCAATTAATTCTCACTTAAACATTATAATCATTATAATGGTTTCTCTTCTCATTTTTACTTTTATTGGACATATTCCATATTCAGAACTTATTTATTTTTTGTGGTGTATATACTGACCATTTGATATGTTATATCCTGGATATATTTATTTTCATGGTATTTTAGGTTTTATTTGATGTTATTTATTTTACAGGTATTATGATTCATAATTTTCCAAAGTGGTAAGGGTTTATTTTATAATCTCATAATTATTTAGAATTGTTTATGTTTAAGTACACCTTTAGAGAATTATGCAGTATTCCTATCCCAGAACCAATATATTTTATTCACCCCCCATTATTCATGATCTTTTTAAAGTATTACTACCATCTTTAATCTCCATGGTACTTTAAAATATTTAGAAAATGTTTTAAAATAAAATCTGTTTTATTTCTCTCTTTAGTTAAAAAAACTTTTTTTCCAATATCCATGTTTTTGGAAAATGTTTTCAAAAATTTTTTTGACATTAATTTTTTTTATTAATGATATTTTTACCCATGTTTTATTTTTTATAAATATTTTTAAAATGAATCTTATTTCCATTTTTGAATGACGTATATTTTGTCTTTTATCAAAAATGTGAAAAGAATCTTTATTTTAATTTGTACAACATGAACAAAATTTTCCACCACCATGAACAATCAACATTTTCAAGATTACAATTATATTTTTATGGTTATTTTCAAAGAAATTTATTTTCATAATATAATGTGAATTTTTAGTTTTAAAATATGATTTTCAAAGTGAAAATATTATTTTCCTCAATAATGTTTTATGGATCTTTTCATGGAATTTTTATTCATCAATGACAATAACACTTATTATAATTATTATCCATTAGGGATATGTTATAATGACACCATTATTATTATTTATCTATATGATTTATGATTATTTTTATTAGAGATGTACTATTTTGTTTCTATTCATCATATTACTATTGATGGTTTATGATTATATTTATTGATTGGGGGTAAATGTTAACATTTTATATGTTGGTTTTTTAGTATGAATGATTATGTTGATTATGTTTCACCCGTTTTATATGAGGAATGAATTTTACTTATTAAGTGATGGGTGTGGCCCAGAATTATATAGCCCCTTGATGCATCGGTAGGTATCATGAGACAAAATATATTGGATATTTATATGAGGAATTACCAATTTATGTAAGATTTTATAGAATGTGGAATTGATGATAAAAATTCATGGAATTATGCCTTGATGGTATGTTTATGATGTCTAGAATTATGAATTCCCTCATCTTGATATTTTTTATTGATGTCCATGTGATTATTTTATTAGTTATGATATCCATGGATAAGTTTCAAGCTTATGTGATTATGTATATAAGTTTATTTGATTATAATTTATTATTACCATATTATAATCAAGTAAATATTTAAATGAAATGTGTTTCAGTTATTTACCTTTCCATATTAATTATTCTTATTTATTCATGATAGCTTCTATTGTATGCATACCCTTACTGAGTATCTAATTTCACCCCTTTATTATGTTTTATTTTCCCCGGGATACTGAGAAGTGATCTACGATTGATATTCAAGGATATGATACTGGGAATAATTCATTTATCAAGGAAAAATCCTTTTTTATTTTATGTTTTAAAATGAAATGTGGATTTCATGTATGTATCTAGTTTACCGAGAATATTAAGCTATCAATTAATTTAGGAAGAAATTTCTATATCTAGTGAAAATGTAATAAAGTAACCACCAACTCTGGGCTACTAGGATTGGGGTATTTATAGTTCATGCTGTTGAATACTAATAGAATTATTATTTATCTTTGGTATATTTTTTCTTTGATAAATAAAAGGTTACATTAATTTTTATGTACCATTAAGGGATTTTCACCACAAAAATACTATATTTTTATCTCATACTCACTTTATTCAATTTACTTGAATGAAATATTTTTCTTAGGTGGTTGGTTATCCCTTTGACCAAAACCTTCTTAGATATTGTACTCTCATTCTTCATAATTGAGTTCGATTATGGTTTCATGATGATATAATGGATGACAATCATAGAATTATTGGTTTGGGTGTATGGAAATAGAAAAATAATAGGTTTTAGGAATTATTCAATCAATGATTGGATGAATATGGACTAGATGATGATGGATGGCTATAAATCACCCTGATAAGGTTTATTGGAGGATCTGAGGGATACTATTTTAGATGTTAGTGGAGATGTAGCTCGTAATGGTGGTGAAAACTGTGTTGGCAATATGAAGATGAAGTTTCTTGGATTTTTTTAATTTCCATGAGTATATGGTGTGTGTTCTCCGACTACACACCATGTACTTTTCCATCCATAGTTTTCACATTATTATTAATGCGACAAGGCTTATGACTTTAGAAATATCATTGTGTGACTTAGATTTGATGATGTTAGGGTTTCACATGATTTTAAATATCACAAACCATTTTATTTCACCCCACAAATCATGTAACTCTATAAAAAATACTTCTTTATGTTACCATATACATATTTAGATAATGAGATCGATTCACATGATGTGTACCACCTTGAAACACATCGTGTATTTTGGGTTGGGCAGATTGGCATGTATAGGCTACACATTCCAGGATCCACATGGGCCTACATGCTAAATATTCTGGAGATATATCATATAAAACTAGTCTGGTGATATATTTTGTGTACCACACTAGACATACCATGTATATTGACTTCACAAGGATTGATCTATGAAGGTACCAAATCAGCCTTGCCTGAGAGACCTATATGCCATGTACCTCATTAGAAACACTCCATAATTGGTTATTTATAATATTCTTCATTATTTTTTACATGGGTGTCATTTTTGGATTTATAAAAACTCCATTTTGATAATTTTTTCCATGTAGAGAAAAACAATGTGATCCTCTCAATCATTCGAAGCTATTCACATAGTGTTTTGGGTGGTTTGAGGATATTAGGGACACTGAGGTAATGATAGAGTATGAGTGAGAGATCTGAACTAGACATAGAGGTCAGGTACTCCTTCATGTTTCATAGAAAAATCATCTATGCATGGGGTACATGTACTCCCCTAGAAAGATAATCATAATAGGGAAAGATACCCTTTATGAAAGATAGAGTTAGTACCCCATGTGTTGGGGTGAGGTCCTATATCCATGGAGTTAGCACTTCCCCATGTTTTGGGGTGTGTTCCTCTATCAAAAAAGCTGGTAATCCCCCATGTATTGGGTTTTGATCCTCCATATGGGGTCAAGTATCCATCAGTCTATACACATAGACTCGATAAGGCGTGGTCCACCACAATGATTTCAAGATGGTAGAATGGACGTAGTGAAATTTTAGTAGTTCATGTGTCTTGGGTCTTATTATGTTGTATCATATACAGATGTATTCAAGTTACTAATGTTATATTGAGACTTTATTTATACCTTATAGTTATGATTTATTGTTGGGCTATTAATTTTTTGTTTTATAGTTTGTTTAATACTCTTTGTATTATTGTTGCTATTGATATTCAAACCTTCAAGGAGTTATGCTAAAAAGTATGAGAATATCCCTTTCCCATGGATGTATTAAATCTTGATATTATATGGTGTCTTTGGGATACTTCCTATTATTACCTGGTCCTATGTTCTGATTTGGATTATTGGTTTATCATTACTTTTTATTTTTGGTGAATCCTACCGAGAATGTTTATACTCACCTAAAAAAGGGCATCATACCCACAGTGTTGTGTCTGTGTAGACATGACACAATTCTAGGAAAGCCTTAATAGACATGGAGCTAGTAGATTTAGAAGAGTGGTTTCAAGGTAGTTTATGGTGGTTTTTGGTCGAGATAGTTGAAGATGTAGTTTATTCTAAGAGACAATATGCATAGGAGGTGTCATCCCATACCCAAAGTATATTGTAACTAGTGTTTTTTCTTATTCATATGTGTTTCCCCATTTGTTATTCTCTAATAATGGTGTTGTGATTGAAAATTATTTACTATGATTACATTTCATACAATATATATATATATATTAGTTTCAATGGATATTATTGTATATTAGTGATGCATTTATATTTTATTATTATTATAGGATAATGACTCCCACATGTGATTTTTCCTTCTTGGTGCCAGACAGCATCACAAGGACTATTAGAGCTAGGATTGGGGTGAAAAAAACCGGCAATCTATTGACCTAGGGTGGGCCCTTGGAGGGTCAGACTATGAAAAATATAACTAAAAACATTTGGTAGAAATTTTTTCCCAAAAAATTGTAATAGAAAATTCAACTAGATTATTTTAAATAGAAAAGATTCTAATATTTTCAGTGTATGTTTATTCTAAATCAGATCTAGTTTAATCCTCCATTTATTTCAATCAAGTGAATATTTTTATCCGATTTTATAGAATATAAATGATGAACTTTTTAGTGAAATAATAAACTTAATACAAATAAAAAAAACTAAAACATTATTATGAAAAATAACATGAATAAAAACTTTCTACATGATTCAACCACTGAAACATTCTATATAACATCCACAAAAAAATGAAATTTCATAAATTATGTACCTTTATCTTCTATGGTTCACCATAACTAATAAATCAGAAAAATTATAATTCCCTAAAGAAGTGGAAATGGATTGACCATGAGTGATATAGTAAATCCAAGGGAATTTAAAGATAAATACACCATTAACAAAACTCATGAATTGATAAGAAATTGTTCATAAGCACAAATCAATGATTTAGGCCTCTTAAGAAAAACCCTATGATTTCAATAGGCTGATGATGTAACATCCCAAGCCTAGTCATCATTCATACATCTCAATCCATAGCATTTCATGAACTTAGGAATGCATATCCTATACACTAGAGGGTTTTCATAAGTGGAGAGGGTTCGATAGGATCATTTTGGGATATTATACTCTTAGTATCATCATACACAATAACATATAAGTAACATAAATATATATTACAAGAATACATTAGAGTACAACATATGGAATTATAGTGGAAGAAATGATGTAAATAAATAACATCACCATGCTATAATAATTGAAATTATGTAGTTCATATAGTCATAAATCTCAATAGAGATATCCCAATGGGATAATCATATATAATATAGAAGAAAAACTACAAATAACTAATAATGAAACACAAAAATTGTTTTTGAACTCTCCTAGAACCTATCTCCAAAACCCATCCTTGATCCTCCCACTCATCCCCTATTATTGGGATCATTATATGGCCTACATGAACATAATAAAGTCTATATATTCACTAGGGTATAGGTGGTGGGTTTGACCATAAAACTTAGTAAGAAAATACCAATGGTTCCCCTAATAATAACTAGATATATACTAATGCATGTACTGAATGAAATGAATGTGTAAAAAAACACATTCACACACCTATCAAATTGTGGATACATAATAAACCAACCTGATGGTCAACTCGTACATACTTCACCTAGTGTTTTTATGGGACAATGTTTTCCATTTTCTGATCACATCTTTTAAGTAGAACCACTATTCAATGTTTGATCCTCATAGTTCATTTAATTCTCCCAAGTGGTGAATAGGTAATCCCAACTACTAAAAAAAGTAATGGTCAATTGGTTATCACTTACATCTAATAAGTCAATGATGAAAAAGTCACCACAAATATTTCTAATAATGGTGAATGTGTCATCACCATTTCGAACAAAACAATGTCTAATGGGTTATAACCTCCATAAAATAATTCAATGGTGAATGGTCCTTCACAAATCTACCTGATAGTGATAAATGATTCATTATCACTCTTAATAAAGAAATGGCGAGCAGGTTATACCCTATATAAAAAAATTCAATAATTAATGGTTCTTCACTAATCCTTTTAGAAGTTGTGAATATTCCATTACTACTTTGAACAAATAGTGGTGAACAAGATATCATCTCCATTAGGTAAGTTAATGTTTAATGGTTTATTACCTTTCTTAATCTCATATTACGCTAGGATCATGATTATCCTAATTCTATATCACCACATCCTCCTATTAGTGGTAATATACACATATTATATTCTCTAATTATAATCGAAATATAATACCAAATCAATATTTTTCCTTAGATCAATTGAAATATCACAATATCACAATATTTAGGATAAATCATCACACTCAAGGAAATTCTATACTCAAATCCAATCCCATAAATATAACCAATCTCACAATTTGAGAAACACATCCTGACATAACCAACACTTATCCCTTATCGAAAATCACTAACCATATCATATTAATCATGAAAAACCATTAGAATCAGTAGGGATTATCCATCCAAGGTTCAAATAATCACTCTAGGAACTCACCTCTCCAGTGGTGTAGGCCACATGGATATAACTCATAGATTCTATATATCTATGGTTATTTAATAGACATATCATCTATCAATCATGAATCACTATACCCTCATTAAATCATTTCTCACAATTTCACAAGACCAATGTTATTCTAAACCATTAGAACCATTCCATCTCAATAGTGACCCATTTCTTGATGAAATAGCCAAAAAGGCACATCACTAACCAAAACATAACTCTAACAAAAAAAAAACAATCATCAAGGAATTATCTTACCAATACATCCCTAGTGAAAATCCTTATAATAAATTAATGTATCTTAAGGATAAACCTAATAATTTTAATTTAATACCAAGTTTCATCCCTTCTGTATACCCATTACCCATATTTCTACCCCAAAAACCATTCACTAAACTCATCCCTAGCTCAACACACAAGGGAAATTCTATACATTATCATATCAAACCTCTCATGGTTAGAAAATACTTTGATCAAGGATAAAAACCTTCCATGGGTACAATGTCACTCTAACCAATCATTTACCATAGATATCATAGCTCTCAGTATCTCTATAATCATGGAATAATCCTCTGAGGCACCACTAAAAGTCTAACAGACTACACTAGAATTGGATCACCCAAGGGAACACACCTAAAATTCCATCATTGATTATTCTCAATCACTTACCCCCATTTAAATATCACATAATACATTAAATTACATATAATGTGGTAAAATTAGGGACCACAATCCTTGTATCAGAGTTATCCCCTTATCCACTATTTCCACCCACTTTACTTTACCCAAGATTAAATACCTTGTCTAATCCAATGACGAACATCATTAATGTTCATGAACCTTTAATATATCACATTAGATATATAATTAATTATAAAAAAAATTATTATTCAGAATCATAATTATATTCTCATATATTATAGTTCAATAAACTCACTAAATGACCTCCCATTCCCAAACCCTTGTGAAATAGAGTGTAAACCGCTCTCATCATGCCTTTGAGTCCATGATAAGAAAAAGCCCCAAATTTTAATCGTGTTTCATTAATTGATTTTATATATAGTCATTAAAATTCAAATAATAATTAATCATGTCACTTAACATATAATTAATAACATGCCCCTTTGTGTGTTTAATAATCACAATCTTCATTTAACTACTATGAACAAAATCCCCATAATCTTGAAATGATTCCATCATTACCTAGTGTAATTTTCATTCAATACCTAAACATATCAGAACTAAAATCAAATATTAAGATGAATAAGAAGATATGTATATATATAGGAAGTATCGCATCTCAAATCACAATGAGAAGGACCACCAAAACGATCCCCAATCATTGGGAATGAAGCGAGAGAGAAAAGTGGGGAGGACCCAACCAAATATATTTCGTTGATCTAACTTTTCTATATGAAATTTTAGGGGACCAACAGTCAAAATAATATTTTTCCCACTCTTTTTAAAATGGAGAACTAGGACTAATGGGTACCGACACACCCACACTGGGTATTTAGTATCATATCTAGAAGCATGATTCATCTAGCCACCCCATTGGTTACTGGACACCCCACCAATGGGTACCCGATGATATCTCTAGTATTTTTAAAGATCCAATATGTCACACTAGGTACCAGTGACCCCATCATTGATTAACTAGTGTTATTTAAAGTATTTATACTAATTTAATAGATCACATAGGTTACCTGGTACCCACCACTAGGTGACCGACAATATCAAATTACCTTTTTTAATCTTTACAACTCCTTCATTATATCACCTGATCCTCCTAAATTTCTTTAAAAACTCTATACACCTCCAAAATCAAACTTTATCCAATACTTTAAAAAAATTAAATATGAAACTAGAAATAAAAATCTACTCCAACTCCAGTTCCCTTGATGTTTGTATTTTCTATGGTTCCATCAACCACATATGATATGGTTTGTTAAAAACTCCCCTCCATACCATTTCATTACTTCAAAAAGAATCCAAATATATCTCCTGTGAATCACATTGGTAACCCAAATCCAATACATACTCTTATCTCTATATATTCTTATGATGTCCCACTACTAACCCTAAAAAAGGGAAATTTTACAATCTCTAGATACCTCTTAATATAGATCATTTCATAAGCCATTAATTACTTAAAAAATATGCATTGAACCATAAAAATGTCACCATACTCAACTGCATGTGAAATACAACAACCATTACACCACTTCACTGATTAGCATAAAAATATTGATGGCCTACATACTATGGGATTGAATAACTTCACTGATTCCACTATTTTTCACTATCCCCGATGACATCCATGTTTTATCACCATAACTGAAGTCAAATTTCAATGACTAACATATTTGGACCATGAAAAACCATATCTTACTCAGATATATTCTTGAATATATCCCAAATCACATAAACCTATAATTCATAATCTCTGATCAAGACCTAATACATCACATAAAGACTTGTTCCATTGAACCAATCATTGTAATCTCCCAGTAATATCAAAATTCTCTAATCCCAATAACCATATAGGTTCATTATTTGAATATCATACTTATCAAGTAATCAAACATACTAACCTCACTTGATCATTCTATACTTATACCCATGCTTGGGTATTTCTAACTTACCAATAGATATAGGACTCTTGCATATAAGTACTAATAAATGACCCCAACTTTAACTAACCTACATTTGTTTTTTTCGTGCATGTAATATGAAACATTCACATAAAAATATTCTTAAAATAAGGGTTAAAAACCGAATACATATATGGTATACTCCCCACTATATAAATTTCCTTATTAGTCTATGTGTACTATCCTTATAATATTTTATTATCATCTGAACACTAATACTCATGAGCCATACTGGTTAAATCCCTAATATACCCATCCCACAAGCCTCTATTTTATGTCTATAAGCCTAAATGTTATTTTTACCACTAAAATATAGTTTCATAACTAATTTTTTTCAATAAAAATCAAGTCTCTAGAAATATGCCTTAAGGTTAGAGATCTCACTATCACTGCCTCACAGTTCTCACATTCAAAATGGCTAAAGACTCCACATAGTCCTGCCAATATATCTATAGTTTATTGATGTACAACTAATAGTAGTTTAGAAACCTCCCCTATTCCCTTGATTATCTTTCCAATCCATGAGAATCGTCTACATTCTATAAAACCAAGTGACTATCTCAGTGAATTTCATGTTTATGAAAAATATTGCACCCAATACTCATATGTTCTTCCCATATCAATTTACTCAAAATACTCATGATCCTTCGACCATTTCACTATCACCCTCTAAAGACCTTGTCTTCTATACCAGTCATGCATCGATTCAATGGTGTTCACTAGTCACTCCATGTCTAACCATATATAGAGCATATCTAATGTAACTCGTTAATAATGTATCATAAAAGGTATAACTCCCTTATCAATTTCTAAATCAATATGATGTGTCTCATATATTTCTATGGGTCATGTCACACTTAATCACATCCCACACATGATCTCCCACCATGTCTCATAAAAATCCTACAAATTTATCCAATAAGTGAGGAACTATATAGAATACTCTACACTACCACAATTCATAACTACCTTTCATGGTCAGACACTCCATATGTGTAATAGAATAAGATTTATATGTATTCCTTTGAAATAAATATGAAGTATTCAATAGCTTTATTTACACACAACCCTGAGTCTAAATGAACCAAGATATATTTTAAACTTTATAACTGAGCCTATAGATTAGAAAGTATGAATAGAATAAAAAAAATTATAAAATTTATATAAACATAAATTATTTACATAATTCAAATGTATTTCTTAATGACTAATAAATATTAATTAAATTCTAATAAAATTATTTCAAGATTAAAATACTCGTTTTTCTGAAGAAATATATTTTAAAAAATGTTAAGTATTTTTATATAAAAAATATATCTACCACAATTAAAAACTGATTTTAATTAAATTTATTAGTGATTTATGAATCATTATTCCTAAATTATTTTTCTATTGGTTAGAAATGAGGATAAAACCAGTTGAAGGTAAAATATATTATTTTTCAGAAAACAAATTTATGTGTGCAATGTGTTTTTATCTTAATAAATTAAATTAGCAACTGTTTATGAATTATTTTAATGAAATATATATATATATATATATATATATATATTATATCGAATAATTTGTTTTAACATTCATCTAATAGTTTTTACTAGGCTGGGAATGATAATAAATTCAATTTTCTGCTTAAAATTCATTTTTAAAAAAGTTTTCATTGCATTATTCATGATTATTTTAAATTTAATTTCTATCAATTATAGATATTTATTTTTATAAAATAGATTCCATATTTTAAATAATTATATTCAAATTTTTAATGAGTCTAATTTTATTTTTTATCATAATGAATATTAAAAATAGATACAAATTGTTTCTATGATTAAAGTAAAAATGAGTTTATTAGGAGTTAAACCGAGAGAAAAGGGTAAAAAATTACACATAAACTTATCTAAATATTATTGGTTAAATATATTTTGACCCTATGTTATCATAAATTCTAATAAATTCCCATTTGGTTCCACTTTTACATGAATGTGACTTTATATTATTTAAATCTTTTAACTAATTCCATGTGCGTCCCTCCCCTCACTGAAAAAAGGGGACCTCTTCCCCTCTATTATTCAAAAAAAATTGACTCTCTATATCATCCATGTAATACGAAAAAAATAATATATTTCATACCTGAATTATTGATCTTTTTTTCTTACTGAAAGACCATTCAAACAAGTCTTGAAGTGTAATCCAAATAATGTCTCTCAATGAATAGATAATCGTCTTACCCAACTCTTTCAATGTTTTTCTATTTTTATACATACTCTAAATCTATTGTATCCATCCTAACATAATGAATATAGTATGATAAATATAATTAGATGTTATTATTATTATTATTATTGAAAAATCATTTCCACCTCCTTTTCATCAAATGAAAAATGAAATTGTCAATCATGCATATGGGTGGACTACTGCCTCCACGTAGCGATATGATTCATTTTCCATCACCGCCTCAAATTTATTGATATAATGATGAATTAATAAATATATATGATATATATTATATAATTATTATTTTTAATGAGAAATTATTATGTATATTTCTTTTATTAGAAAATGTAAAAAACGTTAATGCGTACATACAAACTACCGTCTTTATGAGCGGTGTAATTAATTTTTCAATTGATGACTTTTATGGGTAGGTTTAAATACATATATAATGAACATATGTGATATTTATATCATTATTTACATTTTAGATATTATTTAATCATGAGAAAGATTATAATACCATAACTTACGAATTGAAACATACATAAAAACGAAGTTGTTAATACCCAAAATTATGATGATAAATGACAGATTCTTAATAAAAAAGTGATAATATATTGTTAGTAAAATATGTATGGTATTATAAGTATAAATATTTTTATATTATATAATAATAGTAAATTTAAATTTATTATAAATTTGGTTAAAAGAACTTATTAATCAATTCAAATCTTAGGTATGGGTTTCCGTCTAACTATTGATTCTATGAGATATATGCCATATTCACAACTTTTTTATTTCATATAATGTATATAATACTACTTATTTTTTATATCATTAATATATTTATATTCATGTCATCTAATGTTTCATTGGAATTTATTACTTATATGGGGGTTTTTATTAAAAAGTTACCAAATCAATAAGGGTTTTACGTTACAATATCACTATTTATTAGGAATATTTATGCTTAATTTTATGATGATAAAATTATATGATCTATCTATCAAAAATAAAATGTATTTTATTATCATTTTATTATTTATTTATATTATAAATTTTATTTCCATTTGTCTCTCTTTGATTACTCATAATACTAAAATAATGTTTTAAGGGAAAACCAATATGGTTTTTCTTTTCAATTGATAATATTTTTCATCAATGTTTATATTTTATTTAAAATGTTTTAAATAATGTTTATATAATTCTATAATGATTTATTAAATAAAAGTTTACCCATATTTTACTTGATATAATTTTTTTTAAAATAATATTCTTGTCATTTTTCAAACGTTATACTTTTCACCAAAGGTGTGAAGAAAATATTTTTTTAACATTTATCGAAGGAATGTATTTCCCTCAATAATAACTATTATATATCTTGAATATTAATTTATTTTTTTTGTGATTTTTTCATGGAAAATAATCTTCCTAATCTTATGTATATTTTTATATTTTAAATGAGTGATTTTATAATGAAAAGGGTATTTTCACCATGAAATATTCTAATGATTTATTTAAAGGTATTTTCATCTATGAAAAATAATTTATTTATGTTAATTATGTTTCACTAGGGATATAATACAATGATACCATATTAATTATTTCACTAGACGGTTTATTATTACTATGATGATGAAATGATGATGAAACCCATTTTTTCCATGAGTTAAGATATTATGAAATAATAAATGTTTTCATGATCTTGTGGTAAAAATATGAATGGATTATGATTATGTACATGTGGGTACATTATATTGCTATAATAAATTGGTTTATTTTTAATTATTTATGATCCCAAAGGGTACAAAAGCGTTTATCCCAAAACAAAAATAGGGTACATTAGTGTCTATCCTAAGAATGACATGGGTACCAAGAAAGATATCCCAAGACCAAAGTAGGTACATGGGTGGTTAACACAATATTAACATGTGATGAATGTATTTGTGGGTATCCTTGACATATTATTTCAATTATTATTATTATGAAACACCTTTTATGCCACTATATATGACATATTCTTATGATTATGATATGATCTCATGTGTAGCACCCCCAGTTTAAGGTAGATGACCCTTTATTCTTGTATTTTGAGTCTAGATAATGTTTGGGTTAAGTTTCAAGATCTTACAATGGGGTTTTCATGTTTTTTAGGATTTTATAGAGGTTCACGGTTTGTGAACAGTTAGTATAAAATTTGCAATATCTCTAGGAAACCGTGGAAGGGGAGACAGTGGGCACTGAGTAAGTGTATGGTTAGCGAACAGTTCGAAAAAACCATGTGATTGCCTAGGGGAAACCGTGCTTCTTAAAATAGAGGGTAAGGTATAGCTGGTGCAAATTTGTTCTAACCATGAAATCCAATTGTGCGAGTTGTGGCCTTCAGATAGTAACACCGCATAATTTTCACGCATTTAGTCAAACAGTGTGGCCTAACCATGCGGCATATATTTTTTCCTCCTTAATTTTCGATCTAATATGAATTAAACCTCCAAAACCCCTCTAATAACCTAATCAATACATAAGAAGAATTCAATTTCCTTGCAAATATTGAGATAATTTTCAATTCTATCTAGAAGAGATTCTTAGGCAAATCAAAGTGTGTTAGAAGCCTGTATTCATCGATAAGTTTTTGTTCTTAATCATTATTCTTATAACTATTTATATTATCTCTCTTGGAACCATATATCTAGTCCATTATAGATATATTTATGTTTTGGTATGTTAATATTGATGAGATATTTTTGAATCCAGTAAAGGGAATGTGGTTGGTCATTGAATATAGAATATATAACTATTATTATTCATTTTCACGAACTGTTGTGAGGTTGGTGGATTATCTATTATCTCCAATTGATTTAGAACTTCAAGGCTTAGTTTCAATTAAATATTTTTATTAATTCTTTGGTGAAATCCTTTTGTGATTCTTGGTGGAAATCTTGATTGGTAATTTGATTAGGAAAATTGTAGGAAAATCGGTTGGATTTTATAAAACCCTATGGTTTATAATTTTAATATATAAAATTTAAAATTATGGTTTTATTTTGATGAAAGGAAATTTTTATGGAAATTATTTAAATAAATGAAGATTTTTGTAATAGTTTTACATGTATTTTGTAACTTATGATTTTTTTGAGTTCATTTTCATTAGACGCGACCCTGTAGATGGGGTGTGTTCCAATGGGAAACCTAGTATTGGTAACCTTGTGATAACTTGGTAGATAAATGAGAGAATGATAATGAGTATGAAACTATTACCTAGGAATGATTTTTTAATGGATACATAGTTAAGGGAATTAAAAATGATTATAAAAAGGTTTTCCACTTGAAAATTATTTCCTTGTAAATTAATTATGGTTTTGATATTAATTGTTTAACCTGATTTTAAACTATTTACATAAATTGTGATAACAAGTTTTGTCATAGTGGAATGAGTTAAAAAGTAATTGGGGAAATTATACTAAGTTTAGAATCACCCCCACTTGTACATTGTTGTGAGTTATTATATGCCATCAATCAATACTTGGGTAAAGGAAAGGTATCTCAGTTCTTTAGAGACGCTTCTTGATACCATGGGATTGACATGTGGAGTTCGATATTAGATCAGGTTGGGTGTAGCTGGTTTATTTCTCATTAGAGTTTTGAGTTTTTGGACCTTTGGTTCTCTTTGAGTATGTAATTTTGTTTCCATTTGTACTCTTATATGCTTTGTTGGTTTGGTTATGTTTGAGTTTTTTTACTCATGTATTATATAGAGTTTTGGTTAGTTATTGTTTATGTGGTTTTTATTTTTTATCTTTGAAAGGGAAAATCACCCCAAAATGTTCCTGAGACCCTTAGAATTTATTAACATACTCTGATGTATTTTTCATGTAACCTAAGGTCTAGTACCCCCATTTCTCCTCAATATAATGGGGAGGAGCATAATGTTACAAATGGTATCAATTTCATTTAGTCCATCTATAATTTTTGGGATAATTGTTTTCACTTATGTTTGGTTCTAGAGTTGTAAATAATATCAGTACATATCTTGAGATGGTATTAAGGATTAATATCATAATATATTGAAATACAGATCATAAAAAGTCATAGATAACCTCTTTATAATGAACTTCAAGTGACCATAGTGTTTGGGTACATGAGGGTTTTAAAACAATTATAAGTGAGTTGTCACCTCATCAACATGGGTTTAGGTGATGGGAGTTTCATGAAATTCATTGATAGTAAAACAGAACAATAAGAATTAAATTTTAATTATGAGTTTAATGGTTTATTAAAGATAAAAAAGTTATGATTTTTGAAAAGAGTGAAAAGGTTTTTTTAAAGCATGGTTTTTGTATTTTAAAAAATGGCTAAAATTATGACAATGGTTGAATAGTAGAAATTTATGTTTGTGATATTATTTGATTTAGTCAATTGAAATTGATAAGCCTTAAGTTTCTAAGAAGTGATACTAAATATTTTTTTTCCAGTTATAGTGAATGACACTAAGTAGGAATAATAGAAATCAACCAGAAGAGGTTGTTGAGAATGTGGTTTCACCGGAGCCAAATGTGAACCAACAACTGGTCCATGTCTTTTTCTAGAATTTAAAGGCCATGAATAAGGGTAATAAAAATGAGGAACCTTGGAAAGTGATACTTTTAGTTTATTTACAAAATTATAAAACACCCATTTTTCGATGGGATTCCAATTCCAAAAAACATATGTCTTGTTGAATTAGATGAATCGAGTCTTCGATTTCATTAGAAAACTAGGAGAGATTAAAGTAAAGTTGGAAACGTATATACTATAGGATTTGGAAAACCAATAGTGGGAATTAGTAGTTGAAGCTAAATCAGACCAAGGCATGAAATGGGAGTTTTTTCAAGAATTGTTTAACAATAAATTCTATCCTCAAACTTTTTATATTACAAGAACAATGAACTTATTCATCTTGAAGAAAGAGAACCTCATAGTAACATAACAGGTGACTAAATTCATGAATTTAGTTTGCTTTACTTATGAAGTTATTGTAAGTGAATCCTTTATGGAATAATTTTTTTAGTTAGGGTTGAGGCTCTTAATTTTCTAAAATATTGTCATTCTTTTTATAACAAATTAAAATGAAATTTTCAATGGAGAGACAGTGGTAGAAAGAGATATATTAAGAAATACGGTTGAAGGGAGAATTTTTATTTCCATGGGAATAAGTGGGAACTCTATGTTGGTAACAAGAAGAATAGGGAAACGTACTTCTAGAGTGGTTATAAACCATAGAATTAGATAGTGGGATTAGTAAACATTCATCCTCAACCGAAAAATAATCCATGATATTTTCAATATGGTTATTTCAACCATATGAAGTGAGATTATACAACACCACCTAGAGGATGTCAGAATTACAACATTATGGGAAATATTCAGTGTTATTGTTGTAGTGCTCCAAGGTCGGGTCCTAGAGACACATCTCATTTTTTATAGAATCTAATGATTCAATGGGATGAGTACAACATAATAACTCTCATCATTATAATAGAGAAATCCAAGGTGATTCTGGGAACACCATGACTCCTCAACCAGTATAAACTCAGTAGGGTAACAAATAGAATACTGCAGCAAGTAAAAAATTATAAGAATTTGAAAAAGTGATCATGGATGATAAATCTATTCATTTGATAGTGAGAGGTATGATTATTTTTAATTCTACCCTTATTCAAGCTTTTTTTGATACAAGATCATCCCACTTGTTTATTTCTTCTTGTATTGTTGATCATATGGGTTTTCATGTTGAGATGATTACTTATATTTTGAAACATAAAACTACTCTTGTACAAATAGAGTGTTTAGCCTTTAAGTATAAATCATGTATTGAATCTCTCCTTTTTATTACATAAACTTTTCATTACATGGTACAAAATAGAGTATATTTTAATGTTTAGTTTCCTCAAAATCAGGAACATAATAAATGAAAAATTAAAATATTATTCTAGTTCAATTTAAAGTATTATTAAAAGTTTCATCCTAAGTACATTTAGTGTACCTCATAACATGGGGACATAAATAAAAGGAATGGGGTGATCATGAGGCTCAGTAAGGAAAAAATAAAGGGAAACAATTTATATGTATTTGTGAGAAATATCAATAAGTACATGAGGAATATATTAAAAGAATAGTAAAGGGAAAATGAGGAATATAATAAAAATAACATGATTTATAACATGGATATGTGGATATAACATTTAAATTAGACATTAATAATCATATCACCAAGGTTTGTCATTGAGGTTTCATAAAAATTACTAAGGTTATTCACAAAGGTACCGCAAAACATGTCATATCTAGATATTAAATTATTTACTCAATGCATTGGAGCACTATCAGGGCACACCCTTAATATGTATTATTTAATTTTATCAACATATATCATAATCAAACATTTCATAAATAACCCATGTAGAATAAAAAAAGGTTTTATATCAAAATCATGTCTTTTCAAAAGTTCTTAAAAACATCAATATTATTCCATTTTCTACCCAAAGAAAATGAATGCATGTTTTATGTATATTAATGAAATAATAAAATAAATAATTTTTAAATTTAGGTGAATAAACTTGGAAAATAAAGAGGCTTGGGTATTAAAAAGAATAAAATAAAAGGGAATTTCTTGAGGAAAGGAGAGAAATTTTGAGAAGCAAATTTGGTAGCATAAAAAGTATAAAAATGTGGTTTTAGAAAAGGGTAAAAAGAGAGGGGAAAAGTTTCTCCCATTGATAAAATGTAAATTAAAATTAATGGTATGATATTAAGGGTACTATAATAGGGTAACCATAACATTTATAAGACATATATGAAAATAGGTTATTGAATTGAAAAGAAAATAAGGTTAATTTTCTTACCTTAAAAAGTAACTCCTACAACTTAAGGATTGGGACCTTGGGGGATTGAGAAAACCTTAGGAGGACTCCTTGGGCTGTAAAATTCCATAGATTCATGTAGAATGGATTTTTAGTGAAGTAAATGGATAAATGGGTGGTTATTTATAGAAAAACTGGAGGATTTGTTTAATAATTATCAAATATAGGCCGTAGTAATCTTGGTTGTGGAAAATGAAAAACCATGGGATTTCCCATGTTTTACCTTAATTTTAAAACCTTGAGACATATTTTATGTTATCTTAACCGAAAATAACTTAAAATCATATTATATTACTTATTTTGGCAAGTAAAAGTAAATCTTCCACAAAAATAATGTTTTTAATGTTAAGGTTTCCATTTTAGTCTTTGGAAGTTAAATTATAGGTTTGGAAACTAAATAAAATATATTAAAATACATGATATTAATAAAATAACATATTTTAGGCCATGAATTATGTTTAATTAATTATTAAATCATTATTAAATAATTATGAAGTCATTAAACATACCGAATACGCAAAACTATATTTTTACTATTCATGGGAAAAAAATATTTTAGAAAATTCTCATAAATTCACTATAACCTAATTTTGACATGTTAATTTCAAAAATGATGTTTATTTTATCATAAAAATTCTCTAAATATGATAATATGAAATTTTAAATATAAAAAACATTATTTATTTAAAATAACAGTGGGTTGAAATATGCATAGTAAAATTTCGAACACTTAAAATTTTTAAAATTATTTTATCATTAATATTTAAATAAAATTGTTTTTATCATACTATTTAATTAAATATATATTATTCATAATATCATAATTTATTATAAAAATTTATATATTTTCTAAAAAGTACAATTTTTGTTTGAAAAATCAATTTATCAAATTCATCATATATTTTATTAAGAAAAACTATCCTTTAAAAAGTATTGATGGAATAATAATTCTATTTATAAAAAATAATTAAACCTAAAGTAAATAATACCAGGATCTAAAACCCCTTATTACACCTTTATTCACTTTAAGAGTAATGTGTGTGATGGTGGTAGTTTCGTGATGTTCCTTAGCTAACATCAACCAAGTGGTAATCTATAATAACTTGAACTTCTCCTGTAGGTGATTTTGTTCAAGCTTCACTTATTGAAGCTCGTCTTGGGATTGGTCAAGGTAAAACCATAGTGATGATACCTGCCTCCCATGTTCTAACTGATGGGATTTAAACGACCTGAATCTACTAGTTGAGGCCATATATTCTTCTATCTGTATTAATTTTCTTCACTATTAATTATGAGCACATAATTATAATGGTAAAATTATTACTGAGAGTATAGTTTTCAATGGTCATATTTGACCAATGGTTATAAAACAGTCGAATCCCGACGGTCACATTTCCCTTTATAATTTATAAATTCCACTTCATTATTAACGAGATATAGTTTTTTGTGTATAATATAATTTAACACACATTTTCAGAAAACAAATATCATTTAAAAATTATGGGTCTTTACATTCTTCTCCTCTTAAGAAATTTTATCCCCAAAATTTCAACTCATTCTCCTGGTTGAGAAAAGGTGTGGGAACTTATGTCTCACTATATCCTTTGGTTCCCACATTTCTTGTTTATATTTATGGTTCCTCCGAAAAACTTTTATGAGGTGGGAAGTCTTGTTGCGTAGAACCTTGTCTCTATAGTCCAAGATCTCCACCAATTTCTCCTCCTAAGAGAGGTCATGTTCCAGTTGTACCACCTCTAGATTCTATACATGGGAGGGATCATGTATATACTTTCTCAAGAGAGATACATTGAATACATCATGAACTTAAGCTATATTATGTGTCAGCTAAATCTTATAGGCCAATACTCCTATACAATCAAGGATTTCGTAGGGGCCAATATACCTGGAGATAAGATTCCCTTTCTTCCAAAACCACATGACTCTCTTCTATAGATATAGTCAAAGATAAATTTTTTTATAAACATCAAACTCCAAGTCCCTTCGATGGTTGTTAAAATAGATCTTATATTGACTATGAGTAGACTTAATGTGTTTCAAGACTGTATGAACCATTTCTATTATATCTTTCCCAATATCAAGCCCAAGCATATTTCTATCACCAAATTCACCCCAACATATTGGATTTCTACATTTCTTTCCCATATAACGCTTCATAGAGTTCCATTTGAATACTCAAATAGAAGATTTTGTTGTATGAGGGCTCAATTAGTCGGATATTTTGATCCCATCCACCTTCAAATTCCATTTACCATGTTCTTAGTATATCCTTGAGTGTTTGAATAGTTCTTTTAGATTAGCCCTTAGTTTTGGGGTGATAGGCCATATGAAAATTCAATTCGGTACTCAGATCTTGTTGAATAATTATCCATAATTTTGATGCTAAACTTGGATCATGATCATAAATGATAGAAAGTGGCACTCCATGAAACCTCCCCACTTCTTTTACGCAAATATTGTCAACTTTGTCAGGAGAGAAATTTTCCCGAATATCCATAAAATGGGTAGTCTTGGTGAGTTTGTCCACTATAACCCATATAAAATTATTTACTTTGTATGTTCTTGGGAGACCAGTGACAATTTACATAGTGATATTATCACACTTCCATGTTGGTACAAGTAGTGGTTAAAATAACTATTTAGAAAGTTTTCTCTCTTCCTTCACTTGTTGGAATACCTAGCACCTTATAGTGTAGTAGAAAATCTCCCTTTTCATGTTATCCCACCAATAATGATCCTGAAGCTCCTCATACATTTTCTTGCTTCCAGGATGTATAAGGAATATAGATCTATGAGATTAATACTTAATATCCTTATTTATTTCTGAAATAGATGAAACACATAGTCATGTACTAAATTTTAGTCTACCTTATTTATCAATATTGAACTCAATAATCTTCCCAATTTTCATAGACTTTTTCTTATTTTTTTACAAAAAGATTTTATCTTTTAGTTTTATTGATTTTCTATAGTAATTATGGTTGAGAAATTATTTGGGATAGTGTTAATGATGTCCTTTCCCTTATGATTCCCATGTCTAGTTTTACTATATCTTTAATCAAAGGATCTCCTTGAATCCTCATCATTTCCAAAACAATAGGGTCTTTCCTACTAAATTAATGAGTGACTTAGTTTTCTCTTCTGAGGTGATAATGAATTAAATAGTCATAGTCTTTAAGAAGTTACAACCATCTCCTTTGTCTCATGTTTAATTTTTGTGTGTGTGTGTAAATATACTTAAAACATTGGTGGGTTGTGTATATGTCACATGTATCTCCATAAATATAGTTTCTCTATATTTTCAGAGAAAAAATAATTGTAGTTAGTTCCGGGTCATGTGTAGGATAATTATTCTCATGAGGCTTTAACTATTGAGATTCATAAGCAATCACCTTGTTATTTTTCATGAGAATGATCCCAAGACCATTCAATGATGATTCACTAAAAATAACTAATACTTCTCTGATAGAGGGTAGAGTTAACACGAGTTTAGTAACTAATCTATTATTCAGTTCTTTGAAACTTTCTTCAAACTTCTTTAAACATATAGACCTATCCTTTTTTCAAGTTAACATGGTTAGCAGATTATAAATTCCGGATTTTTTTGCACAAACCTCCTATATTATCCTACTAAACCAAGGAAACTATGAATCTTAGTCATTGTTTTAGGATATGGCCACTCCTCCACAAACTTTATCTTGGAAGGGTCAACTAAGATCCTTAATTGGTTACAATGTTCCCTAAGAAAGAAATTTGTTGTAACCAAAACTCGTATTTGATGAACTTTCTAAATAGACTATCCTTCATCTGAGTTCTCAACATAACACTTAGATTATCCTCATTCTCCTCATGAATTTTCAAATATATCATAATATCATCAATAAAAACTACCAAAAATTTATCAACACAATCCTTAATGTTGATATTCATCAAATCCATAAATATAGCTGGAGCATTAGTCAAGCTAAAGGGTATAAAAAAATCATAATTCCAATATCTTGATCGGAAAGAGGTATTTATAATAGTATCTTTCTTCACACTAAATTGATGATAAATAGGCCAAATATAAATCTGGGAGAAGAATTAATCCCCATGATGTTGGTCAAATAAATAATCAATCCTTGGGAGGGGGTACTTGTTCTTAACTATGAACACGTTAAGTTATATATAATCAATTCATATCCACATTGATCCATACTTATTCATCTTCAAAAATATAAAGGATTCTGCCCAATGAGACACACTTGGTCATAAAAACACATTCTCCAAAATATATTGAAGTTATTTCTTTAATTCTTCAATCTCTGCATTTTCCATTCTATATGGGGTTATTGATATTGTCTTAAATATAGGTATGAGTTCAATAGATAACTCTACCACTCTTTCTAGGGGAGGTCCAGGTAACTATTTTTGAAATACATCAGTTTATTTCTAAACTAAGAGATAGTTTTTTATTATTATACTTTCATTTACTTATTCATCTTCACCAATTATATCCACAAAGAAGGATATAGGAGTTTCTCCTTGAAAAATCCTAGGTCGGGATATTTCTCCTTTGAAAATAACTGTAGGTTTTCCATCCAATACATCTAATATTTCCTTTGTTCTAAATTTGATCTTAAAATTATTATTTTAGTACTATTCCATACCTAATATAATTTCAAATTCCAACATGGAAATGACTACTAGATTTTTGATGATATTGTTCTCACCAAATTCAATACTGGAGTCTCTATACACTTTTGATGCATGGATAATCCCTCTAGGAGTCTAGACTGATAACTCTACTTATAGAAGTTCAGGTATTGATTTTATATGCTTTCTAAACTTAGAGGAAATAAAGGAATGGGTAGAACCAGAATAAAACAAAGTACTTTTAAGCTTTGAGATAACAATGATAGTACCTTCCACCATATCATTTAGATCTTCTACTTTATCAATTGTGATATAAAATGCTATACCTTGATCCCTTTTTCAAAGATGTGGTTGATGGTGGTTCCCCTCCATTACCTTCTAATTTGAATAGTTATTGGGAAAGTTCCCTTGCTATCTACCCTTATAGAATTAGACATTTGGATGGGTTTTCACCATCTTCCCTTTGTCATTAGTGTTGAGAAGTTGAGGTGTCACCTCACTAAAATAGTTATAAGCTATATGACGATCTATTCCACAATTTTAACATTTAAACTCCTGAGAATGTAGTTCCCCAAATGATTATTTCCATATTTTTTTATGTAAGAAGTTTCAATTGATTTACTACTCTTCCATGATCAAAGTTCATATCTAAGTTTGGATCTAAATATATCTTATTTTCATTCAATTTATGGGATCACTACATCTCTCCAAACTCTTGTTCAACATTCATAGAACTCCACAAAATATTCTCATAGCTATCAAAATCTCGATTAGAAAGATTTCTCTCTATATGGGGTCTTAGTCCACCAAAAAATATATTAACCTTTCAATTAGGCTCCATAACAAAGATAGAGGTGTAAGGAAAAAGTTTTGTAAAGTTCATTTCATAGCTTCCCAAAGATTCATTTTCCTTCTTCTTTAGCTCTAGGAATTCCTTCTCCATTTTCATTCACATTGAACAAGTTAAATATTTATTAAAAATGATCCCCTAAATTCTTCCCACTCTATAGAATCTATCTCCCTTATTGGCTTCATGTTTTTAATAAGCATCCACCACTGATCAGCTTATCCCTCTAAGTGGTACACAACTAGGGTGATTTTATCTTATTCTGAACAATAGAGTATAGAAAAGATATTTTATATTGAGCTCATACAATTTTTTAATAATAAATGGGTCGGTAGATCCACTAAAAAAGGTGGTTGTTGAGGCATAAGGAAATCAATATAAAGTTTATCCCTTTGAGGTGAATCTGATCTCTCGGCTTCATTTATGTTATTGTCTATAACTTGAGTTAGTTGATTCATCATTCTCATGATGGGTTCCATTACAGCTACCATTGGAGGACCTTCAGTGCATGGTCCATTATGCTAACTATTTACATGGTTCCTAATATTTCCCACCATTTTCTAAAATAATAATACATTAGTGAGATATTTGGTTCTTTTAAGAATCTTATAATTCAAAATGAATTTTATTTCTCAAAATATCATGATTAAATATGTTATTCTTATTAAAAAATATATTTTATGTAAATCCTTCATAATGGTTCATAAAAAGTCTGTGATTAACCAAACATATCCCCCCAAGAGTTTCAAACTAGGTGTGAAGTAAGGCCCATTGTTGTGTACCAGTTCCCATTTGATTCTAGCTCAAATATTTTTTTTTCGAGTGTTACCCCTAGATACATCTTTTCTACAGGCACATACACTTGTTTGTATCCAGATAGGTATTTATTTGATCAGAAACCACTTACTTAATATTTCACCAAAATTCATGGATTTTTTCATATTTTTAAACATTTATGTAGGTTTCTTCCTAAATTTTTAAAATACTAATTTACACAAATAACTAATTTTTTTTGATACTAACTATGGAATATTGCTTTTTTATTGCATAAAATTTTCATTACATGGTACAAAACAGAGGATTTTTTTAAGTTTAGTTTCATGGAAATTAGGAACATAATACATAAAAACATAAAAATTTATTCTTATATACTTGAAAGGATTATTAAAATGTTCATCCTAGTTAAATTTACTACATATCATAACCTAGGGATATACATCAAATGAAAGGGGTGATCATGAGGACTATTAAGGGGAAAAGAAAGGGAAATGGTTTATATGTATTTGTCGGGAATATTAATAAGAACATTATGAATATGATTCTATAATGAGTATGGAAATATGAGGAATATCATAAAAAGAACATGATTCAAAACATGGACATGTGTCTACAATATTTAAATGAGACATTCGTAAGCATATCACCAAGGTTTTTCACTAAGGTGTCATAAAAATTACCAAGGTTATTCACCAAGGTATCGTAAAACATATAATCTCTAGAGATTAAATTATTTACCCATTGAATTGGATTGATATAATGGAACTCCTTTCACATGTATTAATTAATATTATCCACAAGATCATAATAAAAAAAACTTCATAAATAACTGATGGAGAATAAAAAAATGGGTTTCATATCAAAATCACGGCTTTTCAAAAGTGCTTAAAAACATGAATATTATGTCATTTTCAACCCACAGAAAATGAATAAAAGTTTCATTATTATAAATAAAAGAATAAAATAAATCATTTTTACATTTAGTTTAATACCCTTTGAAAATAACGAGGCTTGAGGATTCACAAGAAGAAAATAAAAGGTAATTTCTTTAGGACAAGAGAGAAATTTTGAGAAGTAAATTCGATAGCATAATGGGTATAAAAGGTGGTTTTTGGAAAGGGTAAAAAGATATTAGACAAGGGTATCCCATTAATAAAACATAATTTTTATGTAGAGGTTTGATATAAAGGGTAATATAATATATAATCTATAAAATTTAGAAGGCATATATAAGAAGAGGGTCTCGAATCGAAAAGAGAAGAAAAATAATTCCCTTAACTTTAAAAGTAAATCCTAAAACTTGAGGATTGGGATCTTGGGGGATTGAGTACACCTTGTTAGGACTACTTGAGAAGTAAAACTACTATATATTTATGTATTATGTATTTTTAGTGAAAGGTAATGGAGAAATGGGTGGCTATTTATAGCAAAAGTGGAGGATTTTTTTAATAATATCCTAATATAGGCCTTGGAAATCTAGGTTGTGGAAAATGAAAAACCATTGAATTTCCCATAATTTTGGACCCTTGGGAAATATATTGTTTTATTTTTACCCATAAGAACCAAATATCATATTATATTACTTCTTTTGGTAAGGAAAAGTAAAGTTTCCAAAAAAAACAATGTTTTTAACGTCAAAGTTTCCATTTTAGAATTTGGAAAGTAAATTATTGGTTTGGAAATTCATTAAAATATATTAAAAAACTTGATATTAAAAAAATAAAATATTTTAGGCCATGTATTTTATTTAATTAATTATTACATCATTATAAAATAATTTTGAAGTTTTTAAACAAATCGAAAACCCAAAGCTGTATTTTTATTATTTAATGAAAACCAAAATATATTAGAAAACCCTCATAAATTCACCCTAACCTAATTTTGACAGTGTTATTTCTAAAATAATTTTTATTTTATCATAAAAAATTCTCAAAATATGATAATTTTAACTTTTAAATATAAAAATTCTTATTTATTAAAAATAATATCCGGTTGAAAAATTTATAGTAAAATTTATCACACTTAAAAATTTGAAAATTATTTTATCATTTATATTTCAATAAATGTATTTTTTTCATAATATTCCCTTAAAATATATATTATTCATAATACCTTAGTTTTTTTATAAAAAATTATATATTTTCTAAAAAGTACAATTTGTGTTCAAAAAATTAATTTATCAAATTCATCATATAGTTTATTAAAAAAACTATTCTTAAAATGGAATTGATGGAATAACAAATTTATTTATTGAAAGGAATTAAATTTTAAGTAACTTTGTCCTAGTCATGTAACCCCTTATTACACCCACATATTCCTTGAGGGTAAGGTGTGTGATGGAGGTAGTTTCCTAGGGTACCTCGGCTAACATCGACCAAGTGGTAATATCCACTAACTTGAACTTCTACCATAGGTAATTTAATTGAAGATTCACTTGTTAAAGCTTTCCTTGGTATTGTTCAAGGGTGAACCCCAATGATGATACATACCTCTCATGTTATGATATATGGTATTCAAATGGAATGACTATACTGGTTGAGGCCATCAATTCTTGTTTCTATATCAATTATCCTTTTTCATTATTACTTATAGGAAATTAATTATAATAGTAAAATAATTGTCAAGAGTATAGTTTCCAACAGCCATATTTGAAAAATGGTCCTATAATGTTCAAATCCTAATGTTCATATTTCCATTTATACTCTATAAATAACACTTTATTATTATAGTTATATAGTTTTTTTGTGTATAATATAATTTCACACACATTTCCAGGAAACAAATATCATTTCAAAAGTATGGGTTTTTATTGATTGTTTTATAACTATCTATAGGGATGGGTTGATTTGAGATTTATCTATGCTTCAGATAGATGATTATGAAATGATTTTGGGTATATATTGTTTGGCATCTGTCAAATTCCACATTGACTATAATTCCTGAAAGTTTATTTTCACATATCTAGATGGCATCAACCATCTGTTTAGAGGATATTGGGATATAAAGGCATATGAAAATGGTAGTTTTTCACTAGTGGTTGAAACTATCTCATATAATTTGGAAGTTATAACTTTGGTATATGTGGATGAGGTTAATTATATTTATTTTCCAAGTATTTTTAAATAATTTAATAATGTTTTCACGAAACATTTCTTAGTGTTTCCACCCAAAAGGGATGCAATGTTTACCATTGATTTCTTACCCAGGACTAGTATTATCTTATTTTTTCTTATTGGATGGAACCAATAGATTCTAGGTAATTGAAATTTTAGTTTAAAGATTTAGTAAGTGAAGGATTTGTTCGACCTAGGATGTGTCTATGGGATACACTAGTTCTATTTGTAAAGATGGTGGATGGAACTATTAGACTTTTTTCGGAATATCATAAGCTTAACCAAGTTATTATAATGAACCGGTATCCTATTAATCCATTTATGTTCTATTGATCAATCAATGGGAGCTTAATGGTTCTCTAAAATTAACTTACATTTGGGGAATCACTAACGGTGAGATCGGAATGAGGATATTCCAAAGAAAGATTTCAATAGTAGATATACCCATTCTGAGCATGTGGTTATTCCTTTTGTTCTTATAAATATACAATCCATATTTATGAAATTGATGAATAAAATATTTCAAAGTTATTAAGATTATTTTATTGTGGTATTTTTTGATGATATACATGTGTATTATAGGAAAACGATGGATCAATAACAACACTTGTCTACAGTATTGGGAATCTTTTGGGAGCATCATTGGTATGGAAATTTATCAAACTATGAATTTTGGATACAAGATGTGCATTTCCTTGGCTGTGTTATTTATGAAAAATGTGATTATGTTGATATTGGAAACATAAAAGTTATTTTCTCTTGAAAACTACCAAAGAATGCCTTTAAGATAAGTAGTTTCCTTAGCTTTGAAAGATATTACATACATTTTATACATGATTTTTCATGTTTGGAATCATCGAGGATAGCTTTGATGAGGGCATGTATTCCTTTAAAATGGAATGATGGATGTTAAAAATCATTTCAATAACTTAAGTTTAGAAATAATTCCTCACATATCCTCGCATTTCTAATGTTTGGATAGGGATATATAATCTAATTGTATTCATCAAGATCTGGGTCGAGGTGTATTCTAATATAGGTAGATCTTGTTTTTTCTTATGTTTTATGGAAGTTATGGTTTAATTATAAAAACTACCCGACACAAAATTTGGAATTAGTTATTTTGGTTCATGATTTAAAGACAAGGAATCATTATATATTTGTTGATAAATTCACATTGTTTATGGATCATAAGAGTAGGAAACACATTTTCTCACAAATGGATTGGAATTTAAGGTAGTAGAGATAAATAGAGTATCTACAGATGTTTGAATTTGACTTAATGTATACACCAGGTAAAGGGAACTCTACGGTAGATGCATTGATCTAGAAGTCATATTCTTAGTTGGATAAAGAGGATTCAAACTAGTAAAAAATAATTTTAGTCATAGATGATATGAATCTAGAATGATGAGATCAAAGTGGTGTTCTAGTTTTCTTTCTAGTTTCATTTGTTCCAGGTTTGGTTGAGAAAGTTAGAAAGGATTAGACATCCAATATCGATTGTGTTACTATGAGGTCAAAACCCAATAGTGAGGAAACCATTGACGGATGGAAGCTAGATGGGAATTTAGTGTTTTGGTTTAGAGATCATATAGTTGTAGCTTTGGGTAATAAGGAACATATTCATACTACCTACCACCATTCAAGATGAGATATTCACCCTAGGATTCATAATATGAATAAAGTGTTAAAAGAATATTTTTTGTTCGTTGGAATTAAAAGACATGTAGAAAAATATTTTTCAATATGCCTAACCTATCAATAGGTCAATATAGAGCATCAACGACCAACTAGTATGTTTCAGTCATTATCGATTCCTAGGTGAAAATTTGAGAAGATAACCTTTGATTTTATAATATTTCTACCAAGGATGGTTAGGAAACTTCATGTGATATGAGTGATTGTTCATTGGATCACAAAGTAATCTAACCTCATCTCGATTCATGAAACTAATACACTGGAATACTTTTCAGAAATATACATTTGGGAAATCATAAATATGAAAAACATTATAGTATCAATTATATCTGACCATGAACCTAGTTTTACATCTCATTTTTAGAAATCCTTGAAGTAATATCTTAGAACATAGTTGATTATGAGTACAACTTATCATCCTCAAATGGATGGAAAATTTGCACGGACAATCCTAATGCTGCAAAACATTCTTAGGGATTGTGTAACAGATTTTCTTAACTCATGGGAAGATCATTTTATATTAGTGGGGTTATCATATAATAGACATCATTAGGCCTTGATAAATATATATCTTTTTGAAGAATTCTATGGGTGTCCTTGTCATTCCCCACTTTTTTAGTGGAAATAGGCGAGACTTCACTAATTTGAACAATACTTGTACAAGATATAATAGAGAAGATTCAGTTGATCAAAAAATGGATAAATATGGATATGAGTCATCAAAAATTGTATGTGGATCATCGTTGGTGGTCATTTTTGTTTGAGGTGAGAGATCATGTGTTCTTGAGAATCTCTCCAAGGCTTGAACATAATTGATTTTGTAACTAGGGAAAGTTGTCTCCTTGGTATATAGGCCCTTTTGAGATACATGAATGAGCTATTAAGGTAGAGTATCAGTTGTATTTTCTATCAATGTTTATTTTAGTGCATAATGTGTTTCATGTATCTTTGTTGAAGAAGTACCAACCTTATCCTAACCATGTGATTCAGTAGGATGATGTTAACATGGAGCCAAATTCTATGTTGATTCACGTGTCGATATAGATTATGGATAGATAGAAGAAGATATTGTTTGGGAAAATCATTGGTCTAGTGTGGATTTTATGGAAATATGGTAGAATTCTAGTAGAAACATGGGATCATTTGAAAGAAATGTTAGAGAATTGGCCCAAACTATTCCAACACAATAAGGGGTTTCTACTTTCTATGGATGGAAAGGCGAATGATGGGGAGAACATATCACCCATGGTTTTAAGACCATGACCCTTTATTCATGAATTTTGAGTCTAGATAATGTTCGGGTTATGTTGTGAGAGGTTCTAAGGGGTTTTGTCATGTTTTGGAAGATTTTACAGAGGTTCATTGTTTGTGCATGATTTATAGAAACCATGAATTATCTCCAAGCAACAGTGAAATGGGAGATAGTGGGAAATGGGAAGGCACATTGTTGGTGAATGGTTTGGACAAACCATTAAAGTGACCAGGGGAAACGTTTCTTCTTAAAATAGATAGAAATTCATAATTGGTGTGCAATTTTTCTAACTGTGTGATCCAACCATGTAAGGTGTGGACTTGAGATAGTAGAAACACATATTTTTTACATGGTTTGAAAAACCATGTGGCCAAACCATGCAGCGTAGAGTTATCCATCATTAATTTCTGAATTTAATCTTAATTAATCCTTAGAACCCCCTATAATTACCTATTCTATCCATAACTCGAATTTTTTTCTCCTAAGGATTGAGAGACTTTTAATTTCAATCCATAAGTGATTCTTAGATGAATCAAAGTGCATTAGAGTCCCTCATTCATCGGTAAGTCTTCATTCATCATCTTTATTCTTATATCTCTTCATATATTCTATTTTATAACCATATATCTAGTTAATTATGTATATATATATATATATGTTTTGGGATTTTACTCATGATGAGATCATTTTGAACCTAGTGAATGGAATGTGGTTTGTGATCAAATCTATAATATCTAGGTTTCGTTATTTGTTTTTGCGAATCGCCGTTAGGTAGGTGTATTCTATCTCGTCTCCACTTTATTTAGATCTTGAAGACATAGTTTTAATTAAATGTTTTGATTGAAATTGTGGTAAAATAAATGTTTGATTCTTAGTGTAAATATAGATTGATAAATGTATTTGGAAAATTATGGGAAATTTAGTTGGATTTTAGAAAACCCCTTTGGTTTATAATATTAAAATGTTAATTTTAAAATTATGGTTTTGTTTTTATGAAAGGAAATTGTATGTTTAAATTATTTAAAGAAATAAAGGTTTTTGGAATGGTTTTACATGTATTTTCTCATACATGGTTTTGTGGGTTCATTTTCATTAGATGTGACCCTATGGAAGGGTCATGTTCCATTACGGAACCTAGTATTGTTAACCCTGTGATGACTTGGTGGATAGATGAGAGTCATATCATGAGTATGAAACTATCAATTGGGTATGCATGGTTTATGTGGAGACATTTTATGGGTATTTCAGATGTCTGTAAAAAGAATTTCTACTTGTGATTTTTTCTTAGGAAATTGATTTTGGTTTTGTTATAAATTGTTTTAACTTCTTTTAAACTATTTATATAATTTTTTCTAATAAGTTTTTCCCTAGTGGAATGATTTGGGAAGTCATTGGGGAAATCCTACGGAGTTTAGAATCACCACTTTCTTGGGCACTGTAGTGTGTTTGCAGATGTCATCTATTGAGATTTAGGTAAAGATAATGTATCTCAATTATTTAATGATGCTTCTTGATATCGTGGTCTTGGAATGTAGAGCAGAGCTTAGAGTGGGTTGACGGTTACTGGTTGATGTCACTTTTGAGTTTTGAGTTTTGTTGTCTTTTAGATCTCTTTGAGTATGTAATTTGGTTTTTATTTGTACTATTATATGGTTTAATAGTTTTTTTATGTTTGTTTTTTATTTTTTGTAATAATGCATCATATAGAGGTTTGGTTGGTTATAGTTTATGTAGTTTGGATGTTTTATCTTTCAAAGGAAATTATTTTACCCCAAATGTTCTTGAGACCCTTTGAATTTATCAGTAGCTGTTGGAATCTCAGGGATGTCACCTAAATCCTTGTATCCCCCTCATTATCCTCAATCCAATGAGGAGGTGTGGTATATTACATCACAACTTTTAATATTTAATTATTCTATGGACCAATTCTTATGAAATATCATAGCCTTATACTATGATTATGATCTATGAATTGTTGGGTATGATTTTCAAATGTTAATATCATATTCTGAAAACATTATGCTCATTTTATTCTTATATATGATCATGTTCAAATATCTCACATTTTTACCCTTACTAATCATCTAAGATCACCTTTATTATATTTACTTTCCCAAGGTTATGAAGAAATGTTTTATGTAAGGAATGGATATGAAGTATACTATTTGAGAAATATTTTTTGGTATATGTTGAAGATATTTCATGAAATAAAATATTTATGTATCTATTACTCAAATACACTAAACATTTATGGTTCTAGGGTGTGTAATATAATGATATGAATTTTATATTCATAAAAAATGATGTAATATTTATATATGTAACGTTTGGGTTACTTTAGTTGTTATCATAGAAGGGTTTATTTATTTATGGATATTTGGATTAGAAAAATTTAGTGAGAACATTTAGGATAAGCCTAAGTATATTATAAAAACATATGTTATAATAAATAAAGGATTGCGGTTTTATTAGAAAACAAATCGCTGTCTAAATACTACAAAGTGGATGTAGCTATGGCACTGATGAAAATAGGGGTAAAAAATATGAAAGGGGTGGATTGGGTATTAATTTTATTATCACCAGTTCATGATTAGTGGGACTAATACTAGAAACCTATATAGACACTCTTAATGGATATGAATGGGCCAATTCACATTTTATTTATATACCATTATAAAGGATTTGAGTAGATAATTACCATGGATGACCTAGGTTAAACCTAAGGTGTTATATATTGAAAATAATGTGCCATGGTTGGGACATACTATGAATTATTTTTCATAATTATATTATTACTCACTAAGATTATTTTTTATTTTACTATTCATTTATTTTTAGTTAATGGATGGAACTAGGAAGAATTTTGTTAATGCTGAATGTGAAATATAATGCATTGATTGTATTTATGAGAAAAAATTGAAATGGGATCTAGAATGAAAAGTATTGTGATTATTTATAACTAACTATCTTGATATATGATTAACAACCTAAACATGGGTGAGTTTCTTGACACACCTAATAAGAGGAAATTGGAGTTTCAAGGGAGTTTGATTTATGAAGACCATGGAAGAAAGAAGATTAATTTTCCAACTTTTCAAGAATGTGGGAAGTACCCAGGGAAATGTCTCAATGGAATTGGAATATGTTTTGTGTGTGTAAAGTAAGGATATATGTCAAGTAATTATTGAGGGAAAAAATGAGTAGTTAAATGGGGGGAAATAAATTACATCCTGAGGTAACATTTATAATTAAATGTCTTATATGTGGGTAACTTGGAAATTATATTAGTTAATGCCTTAATCCAAGGGCTAAATCCTATACCAAGGAAGAGTATATGCTTTTTCAATCATTTAAGTGGTTCATGATGGTTAAGGAATAATTTCCCTCTACTCTAGATTTAGGGATGTCATATTTATGCTTATAATAATTTTCTATATTCAAATATTATTATTAAAAATTTAGTGTAATTTTTTTGTGATTTGGATCATTGATCATCTCCCTCTATATAGATTCTAAATAATTTTCTATAATAAGGAAATAATATTTGATATTTTAAATCAGTATATAATTATCTATCGATGTGAGTATGAATATGAACTTACAATATAAATTTTATGGGTATTTATTACTATTCACGAGGGGTATTTATCTCAAATGTTCTAGGATAAAATCAACATTGAATATCTATTGATTGGGAATATGTTTATGTATTTCTTTAGGAATTTCTTAGTCTTACCCTGAATAATTAAGTATAATTTCCAATAGAACTCATTCTAGGTGTTCAAACTATTTCAAATACTCCATATAGAATATATGTAATTGGGTTGCAAGAATTGAAGAGGAAACTCCAGGAGAATATTTCTAATGGATTAATTTGGCCTATTGTGTTACCATAGGGTGTAGATACTCTTTTAAAGAAGAATGATAGATCAATGTGACTCTGTATTGATTATTTTGAATGTAACAAGATTATGATCAAGAATAAGTATTATCTACCCTGTATTGATGAATTGTTTTATCAACTACATGGAGTTAAATACTTCTAAAACATTGAGTTTCATTATGGATACAATTAATTAAGGTTCAAAAATGAATACATATAGAAGGAAACCTTCTGTATGAGGTATGGATACTATGAATTAATAATGATTCCATTTGTACTTACTAATACCTTCACTATCCACATGAATTTAATGAATAAATTCTTTATATATTACCACAATCAATTTATGGTAGTATTTATAGAGTATATTATTATATAATCTATGTCTAAGGAAGAGCATAAATATCACATGAGAATTGTGTTGAATCCCCTAAGAAAAGATAATTTGTATCTAAAGTTTTCCAAATGTTATTTTTTATATATAAGGTTTCATTTTTGGGTCATATAATTTTAAGTGAGGGTATATTAGTAGATCCTTGTAAGATAAGAGTCAATGAACATTGTCCCATAACTACCACACTAGCCAAGATCTATGATTTTGTTTGGTTGGATGGATATTGTAAATGATTTGTGAATAAATTATCAAGACTTTCTAATTAAATCACCAAGTTAACTCGGAAGGGAGTCAAATTCTTTTATATTGATGAATCTGAATAAAATTTCAAGGATTCAAATACATGGTTGGTCAATAAAACTTTACTCAAACTACCCTATAATGGATAAGGGTTTGGAATTTTTAGTGATGCATTAAATAAGGGTTTGGGATATATTATTATGTTGAATGAAATGGTGGTATATTTTACCTCTCATCAATTAATGGTTCATGATAAAAATTACCAGATGCATTACTTGGAGTTATCTGTGGTGTGTTTTTCATTAAATATATAGAGACACTATCATTATAGATAAAGGTGTGATATATATTCTGAAAATATAATTTTAAATTACATATTATCCTAAAAAGAGATAAATATTCTCCAGAGAAGATGGATGGAGTTGATAAAAGATTATGACTGCTCAATACATTACCTCTCTAGGAAAGAAAACAAGGTGAATAATGATTTTCAAATGATCCTGTACCCAAGTGGTATAGGCTCCTTCTTGGCATCTAAAAGACCCAAAATCGAATCCTGGAAGGGATATATTCATGGGTACTGTAGTAGCCATATATCAGGGCATTGTATTAGTACTATAGCAGTGGTGGAAAATAGTTGTGGTGAAACTATTGTGGCAGAGGAACTGTGGCATGAACTGTAGTGGTAGTGGTACTGTAGCAGGTATTGTAGCATCCTAGGTACTGTAGAAGTATTATTCACTGAAGATCCCTTTACGAAAAAACAAGCTTTCGAGCATTTTATTCAGGTCATTTTTCCTTGAGCCTTTGGGATATGTCATGGGTCTCCCTCTACCCAGTTAAAAGAGGTCTTTTCTTTAATAATATAATGAGTCTTCGGCCCCAACCTTTTAAAAAAAGGTGGATAATGCTTTGAGTAAAAAGGAACATTCTATCTTATCTATGATCAGGATCACCAAAGATCTAATATTTATGTATTTTCAATGGATATATCTTAAAATCATTAAGGGGATAAATATTATCTTTCTGAAATGAGTGTTAAACCATCTATCCATATGAAGAATAAAGAGGCACGAAATGAATATGTAGTGCTAAAAAATAATGAGAAAATTATTCCTGAGTTCAACATTGAATGTGATGGCAAGATAAGGTACAAGAACAAAGTACTTGTCCTTATTATAACATAATTAAAGAATGAGATATTGGGTAAAGCTCACAACTCATCACTCTATATTCATCCAATAAGTATGTAGATGTATAAAGACCTTAAGAAGAATTTATGATGGGATAACAAAAAGGGGGATATTATGGAGTATGTATCTCAGTTTCTAGTATAATAATAATTTAAGGCTAAGAGACAAAATTATAAGGTGATATTACCACCATTACCCATACCTATATGTAAATGGGAAAATATCACCATGTATTTTGTCATTGTAATCCCCAAGACATCTAAATGGAATAATTCTATTTGGGTTGTAGTTGATCTCCTTTTGAAGTTATCATAATCCATTTCTCTAGGAGAAGTTTTATCTCTTTCTTAGATTTATTATATATACATTAAATAAGTGGTAAGTTTACATGTAGTACCACATTATTTTGTATATTATCAAGATACTAGGTTTAACTTGAAGTTCTGGTGTAGTCTTCAGTAAGTTCTGGATATAGAGTAGTGTTTTAGTAATTTAGATCATCTAATATATGGTTAGTCTAAGGGGACTATTCCTAACATAAAGGATATATTGAGATCATTTTCTCTATATTTGATAGGTGGTTGAGATCAACACCTACCTCTTGTCAAATTAAAATATAATAACACCATTTTATAGAGAATTTAGATGGATCCTTATGAATCACTATATGGAAAGATGTGTAGAACACCAAAATGTTGGTATTAAGTTATATAATGAAAGGTATTGGGAGAAAAGATACCTGAGGGAATGGTATAAAATTTTAGATGCATTCAACTTCACATCAAGGTAGATTAGAGTTGATAAAAGTGTTATTCTCCCAATCATCAGTGAGATCTAGAATTAAAAGTTGGTTAGAATTTATTTTTATGAATTTTTACATTGAAAAAGGTTATGATATTTGGAAAGAAAGGGATTGATAATCCCTAGTTATATATTCCCTTTATATATTCTTGATTGAGTAGGGATGGAAACTTATCACTTCAATACTACAAAAATGTTTTTTAACAACACTGGTATTTACCAGCGCTATAAAAAAATGCTGAGAAATGGCATATTTATTAGCGATTTTTTCATTGATAAAGGTAACCTTTATCAACATTTTATTTTTATCATTGATAAAGTATGTCCTTTATCAGTGATTTATTTTTAATGCTGATAAAGGGTAACATTTATCAGTTCTTTTTTAGCACTAATAAAGGATACACTTTATCAGCACTTTATTTTTAGAACTGATAAATATTTATATCATCCATTTTTTTAGCGTTGATAAAGGTTTGAATAAATAAATTGAAATAATTAAAAAAAATGAATTTATAAAAAAATATTAATTTTTTTATTAATTAAATAATTACTGATAAAAATGAATAAATTTATTATACATTATTAAATATTAAACATTGTCCTAATTAGATAATTATTATAATTAATGTTATTAAATTTTATATATTAACTATATAGATATATATTAATGTATATAAATATGATTTATATATTACAAAATATTTTTTTTCTTTACATAAAATTGTTATATATTTATTAAATAATTGTTTATAATTAATAATTAATATGAATTAAAAATATGGACTAATTGCATAGTACTCTACATATAATTGAATGTCGTTTGATTTTTCAATTTAATATAGATCAAATCCGTGTTACATTGATTTCAAAAATACATAATTAATGATTTTTTATATACAATGCACAAAAATAAAACTTACCCATTTTTTCAATATTGTTAAAGTGTACGTATTGTTAATTAATTAAATTTCACTAATTTTTAACATATATGCACACAATTAAAATTAGATATTCATTAATAATTTTAGAAGTATATTTTTGTAAAAAAATTATAAATAAATATATTCATAAATGTACATTTACTATATTTATATAGTTATATATTTATAAATATAAATAAGTAAATATTTTTTAAAATGTATTTCTATAATTATAAATAAATAATTGTATATATTTAAATAATAATTAAAATTTCCATAAATTTACTTAAATAATGAATATATTTACTATATTTATATTTTTATATATTTTTAAAATATATATATGTATAATTATATAAATATTATCTTTCATAAATATTTCTATAATTATAAATAAGTAATTATAAAATTATAATAAATATTTTTAAAAATGAATATATTTACTGTATTTAAATTTATATATTTTTATTAATTATATATAAATATTTACAATTTATATATATTATTATAATTATAAATCCTTTAACAACACTTAAGTAATAATTAATGATAAAATCATATTTATCTGCATTTTTTTCGCAATGAAAAAAATGAGGTTTTTTCAATACTAAACAAAGCACTGATTAAATGAAAATTTATCAGCACTATAAGTTTAGTGATGATAAAGCGTTCTTTTATGAGCGCTAAGGTAACAAGCACTGATAAATGGACTCTTTATCAGGGATTTTTTAAAAGTGCTGATAAAAGTATCCCGATCTAATTAAAAAAACCTAAACAATTACAAACCCATCGTGATATTGGAATATTTATGTAGAAACCTCCCACTTATGGCACTCCTCCTCGGTTAATCGAAGTTTGAATCGCACCACTCGACTACCTCCAGTTGCTCAAACATCTCATCCGACATCTGGTGTACAATTGTAATTAGGGTTTATGAAGGGGGTCTCAGATTTTCTTCAACCTAGCGAGATAGTATTTCTGTTGTTCTTTGTGTATTTTTGGATTCATTTTTTATTTTTTATTCAATTATGTAATTATTTTTGGTCCAGTGATTGTATAGTAGCGAGTTAGGCCTTCCGATTTTCTTAGTTTTCTATTTTTATTCAACTCTTGATCGCACATGTAGAGTTTATTGTTTCTGGATTCGATGGTGAAACATAGAGTCACATGGAGTTTAGTTGGTTGTTTTATTTTGTTTACATTTCATGAATTGATCATCCAAAGTTAACATACATATTTTTCATTCATTATTTTATTAATGTATTTCATACACGTGATATTTTATAAATTAAAATAGGGGATTTTGTGTGTGTGGATGATGAAGGTAAGTTATTGGATTTATTTTATATTATACCACTTCATATCTTCTTTTTTCTACTTATCTGGGTTGGTGTGATAATCCAATGTATGGATGCATCATGGTAGTTTCTATTTAAATTATCTTTCTACAAGTTTTATTTATTTTTTGGGCCAAATCATTCTAACTGTGTTGTTTTTCATGCCCTGGTTCTTATTTCTAGCCCGAGGGGGGATCGATAATGTACCTTGGACACTATCATTATATAGATTGACATTCCACACATAACATTTGAAAATTTTATTCAATTTTAAATGGGTGCTAATATGGGTTTTCAATATTCATTTTGAAATTTATAAAACACATCCCTCACATATATGGATTGGTAAATTAATATCCCATGAATTCCATGAGTCGCCTATAAATGAAGGAAAACATCAACTCAATAATCATCAACATTTAAACATTTTTCATTGTTAATGTGGTAAATTATTATCATCGTTCATCTCTTGAACGTATAAACATTATGTCATCCACATTGATAAACACTTTAAATCTATCCATAATATTATTTTTATGTAATAATTATGATCAATTGCTCATTTTCAAATTAATGCTTCTTTAATAATTCATATAACCTTAAATACCAAGATATTAGTTATTATTTCAATTCATATATCACCTTTGTCAATTTAGAAAAATTATTATAATATTAAATAATGATAAAACTATCTATTTGTTTGATATAATTCCTATTCGTGTAATACATTAGTAACTTCTAATTTTAAATCCAGTTGGAGTACCTGGAATTTCCTTAGGATGGGTCGGTGCAGTGATATGACATTCCAAGAGTCTTGAGATGTTTTCAAATATTGAAAATACCATTAATTTTAAATGAAATAATTCCTTAAGTGTCTACATCACATGTTCCAATACATTTTTATATCTTCTAGTTGATTGAATGAGAGTTTATTATTCTTGTTTATCATATTTGACTTTCGTATTACTTCTTAATTGCCTATATTATATTTTTCATTTTTTTAGGGGATTTAATAAATATTTTATATGGAGTAATTATTTTCTTAAATTCAATTACCCATTTTCTTCAACATGCTGATATTCTTTAAAACAATCAAATGTTGAGTTTCCTTTATTAGAATTATCTAAAACTTTCACTTTGGATAATGAATATATTATGTGCATTTATTCATATATTGTATAAAATTAATCTTTTATGAACCCAATAAGATGAATATGAATCAAAAATGGATGTACAATAATTTTTACACAAATGAATATGAATATGGAGTTAAAGATTTTATCAAGTTTTCAAGAGCTCATGCTTGCGACCCTTCTAAAATACTCTATCCATGTTTAAGTTGTTATTATTCAAGAAAAATTATTCCAAAACTAGGATTGGATGTTCATAAATTAAAAATATGATAACAAAACTAATTATTCTATGTTCACTTCACTACTACTAGGTAAATACTGCTTAGTATAACATCTGACATGAACTTCATTACCGAAATCCATGTGATACTCTCATCCCACACATAGAGAAAAAAAACTAATTAGATTCGTGAACATAGAGAGAAAATTTTGGAGAATAAGCTAATTCATTGGGTAAAGGTTTTGTGGAAAACACATATGATTGAAGAAGAAACATGAGAATCATAAAATGATATGAATGAAAAATATTCCCACTTGTTTAAATAATGAATAAAATGGCGAGGAAGGGAAGGAAAATTGAATGTTGAATGGTGATATGATAAAGATGGTGGAGAGTGTGTGTGGGATGAGAGCATCACGAGGATTCCAAACCATAAGTTTAGGTCAGATGCTATGCTAAGTAGTAGTTAACCAATAGTATTGAAGTACACATAAAATTCTCTGTTTTGTTATCAATGTTGTGAGTGATGCACAACCAATCCTTGTTTTGACTCCACTGATCAATGGATACAAGTAGATTTCAATATCATTTATTTCCTCACAGTTTCCTAACATATATATAGTCTTCTAAAACATAAATAATTTCAGATAGAATACTTAGTTTTGTTATTAGATTATATTTGGACTAAATAAACCATTTGGAAAGATTTAAAGGTAATGTTATGATTTACTTTCTCTATTTTACTGAAGAATTATATAATGAAATGTTGATTAAATTACCATTATTCCTTTTAGAGTTTATTTATTTTATAATATTTCTTTCCATGTGTCATTCCATTGCTGGAAGAGAAATGATGTTATCTCTGCTCAAACAAAAAGGCAATCTTGATGTTTTTACAGTAAAATCATTATCCATAGAATTAATTTATTATTTCATATTTATGATTAATTTATTTCTTTTTAGTATTACTCACATAATAATTGTTTTCATATACAGCTGGATTATTTTTTTGAGTTGGGATACTCTATCCAACTTTCATTCTTCTTATTCCTTAAAACCTTTTCACTACTATAGTGGTGAATTTATTACTTTATTTAAAATTACCTCCTCTTACTTTTTAGGAAGAGAAACGATGCTGTCTCTTATCAATCATAAACTTAATCTAGATGTTTGCACAATAAAATCATTTTCCATAGAATTAATGTATTATTTCATATTAATGTATTATTTATTTATTTTTATTATTACTCACATAATAATTTATTTCTTATATTGGTGGATTATTTTTTTCAAGTTGGGGTTCTCTATCCAACTTGGGTGATTCTTCTCCCTTAAAACCTTTTCACCCCTATAGTGGTTCATTAAACCCTATATTGTTTCATTTTTACATTTCTTTAAAATTACCTGAACTACCTTTACAGGAAAAGAAATGATATCACCTCTACTCAATTATAGAGGTAATATTGATATTTTTATAGTAAAATAATTTCCCCTAGAATTAATATACTATTTCATATTTATGTTTAATTTATTTTTTTGTATTACTCATATAATAATTGTTTTCTTATACAGCTGTATTGTTTTTCTTGAGTTGGATTTCTCTTTCCAACATTCATGCTTCTTCTCCCTTAAATTTTTTTACCCCTATAGTGGTTCATTTATCACTTTAATTAAAATTATCCCCACTGCCTTTCTATGAAGAGAAATTCCACTAACTCTTCTAAATTACAAAGGTAATCATTATGTTTTCATAGTAAAAACATTGTCAATAAAATTAACATATTGTTTTATATTTATGTTTAGTTTATTTCTTTGTAGTATTACTCATATAATAGTTGTTTTCTTATAAAGGTGTATTATTTTTTTCTAGTTGTGTTTAATTGTCTATATTTCATCAATTTCTACACCATAAATTCCACAGACTTGTTCTCCCTCAAAACCTACCACCCCTAAAGTGTTGAAATTTATCAATTTACTTCAAGTTACCTCTACTACTCAATGAAAGAGGGAATCTTGATATTTTCACAGTAAAATAATTCTCCATATAATTAGTTTATTATATCATATTTAGATTAATTTTATTTATTTTTAGTGTTACTCATAATAATTGTTTTCTTAAATAGGTGGATTCTTTTTTTTTTCGTGTTAAAGTGGTTTTTTTGAAGCTAATCATGCAGTGTTGGAAGTTTTATAAATAAATTCAATGGAAATCATGGTAACATTGATAGTTAGGATTTTTTTGAGACTCTGGTATGTGTAGGAATCAACCTCACCTAAATCCAACACACAATGTGACTGGTATGACTCCAAGTGCTTATTTATATTTTCAATTTACATTAAATTTAGTAAAAAGGACAACTGACTCAATGTGTAGGTTATCAATTTCAAATCATCATTTGACTTTAAAAGTTTCAATCACTAAAAAATAATCCAATATCGTCAAATTTTATTGACAATTCAGGGAATCAATTCATAAATCATTTATGATGTGTATGAATCAGTATCACATCAAACCAATACATGATGTGATCTTTATAAGAGAAAGTGTGTGTTTTAATTTTAAAATGAAATGTTAGTAAAAAATAATAGCAACGTACTCAAAATGGAGAAAACACATTCATATTGTTTTGATAATTAAGGAAAAATATATATAAGTGATTTGGAACATGTAGGAATCAACCTCACCTCAATTTGATGCATAGTGTGACCGTTATGACTCTAAGTGCATCTTTATTTTAAATTGACATCAATTTTAGTAAAAAAAAAAGACCTAATCAAAACTAAAAAAACACCTTAATATTGTTTTGATAATTTATGAAAAATATCCATACGTTATTTGAGATGTGCATGAATCAGCCACACCTCAATCTGACACAAAGTGTGACCGATATGACTCTAAGTGCATGTTTTTATTTAAAATTGACATCAATTTCAGTAAAAGGACATCTAACATACTCAGGACTAATAAAACTCATTGAAATTATTTAAATACATTAGGAAATAGATATATAAGTCAATTTTGAGGTTTATTAATTAGATGTACCTCAATCAGATACACAATACGATCGGTATGAGTCAAAGTGCATGTTTTAATTTTAAAATAATACTTTTGTAAAAAAGATAAGTGATGTAATAAAAATATAGAAAACACATTTATATTGTTTTTGATACTTTAGTAAAACGTTTCATAAGTAATTTCGGATAGGTAAGAATCAACCATACCTCAATCAGATTCACGGTTTCACCAGTATGACTCAAAGTGGTTCTTTTTTTTAAATTGTCATCAATTTTAGTAAAATAAGCAATTATCCTACTCAAAACTGAGAAAACACATTCTTATTGTTTTTATACTTTATTAAAATGATCCATAAGTCATTTTTGAGATATAGGAATTATCCACACCTCAATTCGATACACAATGTTCCAGGTATGACTGAAAATTCCCATTAAAAGTTTAAAATCGACATTTTTGTTCAAAAAGTGTCACTCACTAAAAAAAAATCAAACACAGTTGAATTTTCTTGACAATTTATGATAACTATTCTTAAGTTATTTGTGACATGTAGGAATCTATTTCATGTCAAACCAATCCATGATGTGATCATAATGAGTCAAAAGATTATGTTTCTAGTTTAAAATTACATTTCAGTAAAAAAAGACTACAAACATACTCAGAATTGAGAAAACACATTAAAATTGTTTTGATACATTAAAAAATGATCCACAAGTCATTTGAGATGTGTTTTAATCAGCCACACCTCAATCTGATGCACGGTGTGACAGATATGACTCCAATTGAATCTTTTTATTTAAAATTAACATCAATTTAAGTAAAATTAACACTTTTTAAAAATTTATTTCTTTATATTAATACTAATATAATAATTGTTTTCTTATAAAGGTGAATTATTTTTCTCGAACTGGGGTGGTTTTTTTGGAAATATCATGAGTCGGGTCTGGATTAAAAGATAAAGGAACATTGATGTTTTTGAAAGTATGTAATAATTTTTATTTATGTAATTGTATGAACCAATGTTTGGAATGTCTATAATATAGTGTTTTGTTCTTGTGTTTGTGTTGTAAATTTCATCTCATTTAAATCCTGTATTGGGACTTTTTTTTGTTGATATCTGGTGTTTTTATGGTGTTGCGGTGTGTTGTAACAGCACACTAGAGTGGTGATACAGTGTGTTGTTGCAACACACTATAGTGTGGCCTTTTATCAGCACTTTTAAAAGAGATGATAGATGCAGCATTTATTAGTGCTTTTAAATTCACTGATAAAGGCCTACTTTATCAGCACTCATATAAGTGATTCTAAAGGTACATTTTATCAATTCTTGAAAATCTGTAATAAAAGACTGGGGGTTTTAACCTCGCTCATGTAGTCAGTTCCTTTTTAGCACTGAAAAAGGCCATTTCTAGTCTCTTTAAAGGCCAGTTTTGTAGTAGTGCTTGGTGCTTCCACTAAACCTTTCTCAATTTCATGATGTATTCCATTTATATATTTTTAAGAAGTACATACCTGATTCTTCATATATACTAAAATCAAGGGTTATACAATTGGATCATGATAATTCTTATGAAGAGAAACTAATAGAAATATTTCATCACAGAGATGAAGTGTTATTGAACAAGACTACACACCTGGTTAAAGTTTACTGGAGGAATCTGGAATTCATGGAAGCTATTGGGAACTAAAAGATTTGATGAATCATAAGCATCCTCATGTTTTTTATCAGTTTTATGTAATTTCAAGGAATAGATTCATTTAAAGGGGGTATAATTAAACACCCTAATATTTATATGTATTCATTTGAAATAGATTTGAAGTATTCTATAGCTTTATTTTCACACAACCCCAAGTCAAAACGAACAGTGATATAATATAACCTTTATAACTTAGCCATTGGATTGGTGAGTATGAATAGGATTAACCACATTATTATATATATATAGAAATTTTTTCCTTAATTCAAATTTATTGATTAATTCCTAAAAAATAATAATTAAATTCTAGTAAAGTCATTTCATGATTAAAAGCCCTTTTTTGAAGAGATGTATTTTTCTAGGTGTTATTTTTTTTATATAAATAAATATATTCAAAAAAAATTAAAAATAAATTTAATGAAACTTATTGGTAATGAATGATTTATTATTAATACATTATTTTTCTAATGTTTAGGAATTAATATAAAATCATTTAATGGAAAAAATAGTTATTTTTTTAAAAAATATTTTTATGTGCATAGTCTTTTAATATCTTATTAAATTAAATTAATAACTATTGATGAATTATTTTATTGAAATTTATATATTATATATCCATTTATTTTTTTTAACATTTGTCTAACGATTTTTACTAGATAAGTAATAATAATAAAATTGGTTTTATGCTTAAAAATGAATTTTTTTAATAAATGTTTTCCATTGAATTTTGAATGATTATTTTAATTTTAATTTCTAAAACTTATCAATATTGAATATGATAAGATGGATTCTATATTCATAATAAAAATAAAAAAATAGTGGTTCCACTTTCATTTTTGTTCATAATGAATAGTAAAAATAATAAAAATCAGTTACCATGGTAAAAGTTAAAATGAGTTTACTAGGGGAGGGAGTTAAACTATGAGATAAGGGTAAAAAATGCCACATAAACTTGTATAAATATTATTGGTTGAAAATATTTCAACCATATCTTATATTTTCATTGAATTATTTTCCATTTGGTTCAACTTTCACATGGAAATGATGTTATACTATTTAAATCTTTTTAAGTAATTCCATGTGTGTCCCTGCACATGAGCATCAGCCGAGTTGGAGAGGTATCCTTAAGTGCATCCATGAGACCCAGGTTAGAAACCAGGAGGAGACATATTTTTGGGGGTATTTTAGTAGTACTTCAGTAGGCACTGTGTGGCTACTGTAGTAGGTACTGTTCGGCACTATAGCAGCAATGAACTATTCACCTTAGGCCACCGATTTGGGCTTAGAGTCCTTAAGGCCGTCGGGCCACCCAGGCCTTCGGGTCAGTAGGGCTTTCGAGTCACCTTCAAGGATTTTGGGCCACCTCAAGGCTTTCAAGCCACATACAATTGCACCATAAAAACTCTATAAAAAAGGGGCATCCCCATAGGAGGATTTAGAGTAGGCGCACTCACCAGAGAAGAACCAATGGATTGGGAAAGAATGAGAGGGTATGGATATTCCATCAGGACCAGCCTATGTTTTCACAGGATTCTTATTTAGATGTCCATGCGAAGGTGGAGAGCTTCCAACATGATGCAGATGCAGGGGTGGGGCATTTTTTTGTAGTTATAGTCTGGTTAAATTCCCTAAAGACCTTCGGGTCATGTAATGTCTCTTAATCCTACAGGCCATGTAATCTATGATCCTATGGGCCTTCTCAGGGTTCCCCATCATCCCTTTAAAAGGGGGTTATCAAAACTCAATAAAAGGAATGAGGCCTTCAGGCCAATCGGGCATGTGTGTCCCTCCCCACACATATAAATGTGAACCTCCTCTTCTCCATTATTCACAAACTCTAAGAAATATGTCTTAGAAAATACCTTCCAAAAACATTTATAGCTTCCTTTCCTTCATTGTTGTGATTTTTTTCCTAACGTAATATCATCCTAATATGTCTTAAGCTATAGGCCAAATGAGGTATCTCAACGAAGAGGTAATCATTTTACCAGACTCATTCAAATTTTATCTCCTCTAATACTTCCTATAAATTTTTCATATGCATCCTAAAAAAATTGATACAATATCATAAATATAATTATATGTTATTATTATTATGGTATAACTATTTTCCACCTCCTTTCTTTGAAATGGTAAAAAAATGTCACGACCCGTCCTCGGGGCCCGTACTGTGACTACCCCAAGCCCGTCTTCCATAGGATAGGGGCTGGAGACTAGAACCAAAGGCGTAAATCCCGATAAAAGGGAAGGAATTGCCTTTATATAAGTAAAGAAACACAACAGAGTACGCAAGATGAAGTAAACAATAAGTAAACTGAGTATAAAAGTAAGTGCTGGAAATTAAATGGGTTATAATAAAAACCCAACTGAAAGTACAGTACAACTGAAAAAAAGTACGATAGTATTAAAGTAAATCAGCAACCACCGAATCATCCTCCAACTATCCCACCTGAAGGGTGGGTACAGATGGTCTCCACAGCTCCTTGGGTCCAGCAGTCCACTCCGTGTACGTCCCACAAAGTGGTCCACCTCAAGGTACCGTCCCGCTCCACAAGACTCAACCATGATCAGCGCTATCCGTTGTCTGCATCCAACACAATGTAGTGCGGGCATAGCTCGTGCAGGGGTGAGTATTCAATACTCAGTAGGGACCCTGAGACTCATGAAGGTCTCCCATAATCCACAAAGGATGTATCGCAAAGGAAAGATAAATAGAACGAAGTATCAACCAACTCTACTTAGGTATATGCCAATACATATACCTAAGTAATCAATTCCAGTTCGGCTCCAACTCACGACCCCAAGTAAAACCCAGTCCACACAGGAAAACACAACTCAGTCCACACAGGAAAGCAAGTCAATCAAATCGATGATAATGATTGAAAGTAAAGACTCATCTCACATAGGTATAATACTCACAAAGAGGGGTGGAGATGATTAGATGTAGCCTTTGAATCATCTCCTCTGCCGAACCCACGTAGGATCCAAGTACAGAATTCGTTGCTGCCAAACCCACATAGGATCCAAGTACAGTAACCATCGCTGCTGAACCCATGTAGGATCCAAGTATAGTCTTCATCACTGCTGAACCCATAGAGGATCTAATTACAGCCTTCCTCGCTGCTGAACCCACGTAGGATCCAAGTACAGTCGCCATCGTCGTCGCAGTCCCAGCCAGCTCTAGGGTTCCCGCACAAAGCATGCTCCATTCCGAGAGGGTCCGCTCCATGATCCAAGAGGGTTGATACATAAACTATCAATAAGTCCAGAGTTTATGTATCACAAAGTTCCGTCTCGTCAATAGGAACTCAACGCGATAGACGGCGCGTCAATCAGACGCCCGGTCTGAGAGTTATTGGCTTTTCCGTCCTAGGGGCCCGGTTGGGTTTTAAGATAAAACCAACCCGACTGTACTGTATCTATGTCCAAAACTCAAGTGGATTAAGCCAAAATAACTGTCTCACCATGAGCAATTCAACTTAATTGACAGAACGTCATTCGGACATTCGGTCCTTTTGTTATAAGCATTTCTGCTCCAAGGGCCTGGTTGGTTTCGGGTTCGAACCAACCCGGTTGTACACAAACTTCATCGAAACCTCGACTATAATATACTGAAACGACCATATTGATCCAAGTATCCATACGCAACTGATGGTACGTCGATCGGAGGTCTGTAGCCAAAGATATGAGCATTTGAACGAACCTGGTCCGAAAATAGGGGGTCTGGGCCCGGTCCGACCCGGCCCAATACCCCCTGGGTTGGCCCGAATCGGGTCGACCTGACCCGGGTTTGGGTCGGCCTGATTGGGCACGTCCCGGACTGGCTGGCGTGGCCCGACCCAGCCCGTGCGGCCTGCGGCCCGACTCGAAAGCCAGCCATGGCTCGGCGCTGGCCAAGCGGGCGCAAAGGGGTGGGGGGGCTGCCCCCTTTTTTCCAAAACGGCGGACCCGTGGGGTCCGCCCTAAGAATTTTTCGGGGGAGTTACACCCCCCCCATTTCCTTCGAACGGCCAGCAGTGATGGCCGACCATGTATAACCGCGGGACCCCCCTCGGGTCCCGCCTTCAGGTGGTGCCGGCGGCCGACAAACTTGGATTACCGCCATGGCCTTAGGCCATGACACTTGATCGACTGACACGGTGCGACGGCGCCACGCCCCACCGCCACGACCCTCCCCGACCATGGCCCCTTGAAGCTTCGGTGCAGCGCGATGGTGCCGCGCCCCTCCGCCACAACCCGCTCTTGGTCGCGGCCTCACCGGTGCGGCGCGACGGCGCTGCGCACCACTGCCGCGGCCCGCTTCTGCCGTGGTCCTCTTCATTCCCGCGCGGTGTAACGGCACCGCGCCGCCTTCACCACAATGATCAATGAGGATCAACAAGAAAAGGGGAGGAGGATCGACCATTTTTGTGCGGTCCGATCTCCTCCCATTATGACGATAACAAGCTTCCAAATTTTAAACAACGAAGGTTGATAAATAAAACTCGAACGAAGATAACCCCTACCTCGATAAACGATGTCATTTTCCGGCATCGCGGAAAATGGCGTCGCAGGGTGAGGTTTTGAAGACGGCGTTGGCGTGCGTCCAAGGAGGGAACATCGTCTCACACTAGCTGCAGAGAGAAGAAAGAAAGGCATGAAGTCTCTCCTTCTGGTGACGTCGTTCTTCATCGAAGAGGTGAAGTTCTTCACGAGAGGATGAAGTTCTTCACGGAAGGATGAAGTTCTTCAAATAAAGCTGGAGTTCTCCCATATCTCCTCACACAACAATTCTAACCCAAAATAAAATAATCTACTCCTTATTTTATTTTTCTTTTCCATGCATTTCAAAAAGTTAAAAATCAAACACTTAGTTAAATTAATTGAAGAGGTTTAATCAATTAATTTAGCATGTGTTGGCATGAATTAAAGGGGGAGAGGAGGAGTTACTGAAATAAGTTCAAGGGTTTTCCAACATTAAACACAAGGAGTTTAATGGGTGTTTTAGGGAGTTTTAGGGAATGTGAAGGGTTGGGGCTCGTGTGGGCCCCACCTCACATTTATCCTCACATGGGTAGTTAGGATGATAATGTGTCCCACCCTATCTCTCCCATGTAGGATAAAACCACCTTAGTTAGAAATAAAATTGTACCACAATTTTATTCACTTTTTATTTAAACCACTTTTTTTTAACAACACCTCCCAACCAAATGCATCTTCGGTAAAGGTCCTCCTAAGAAATTACCGGTGCTGTTGTTTCATCGGTGCCCTCGGATTTCAATTCCAAGTACTGGTTCAAAAGATAGAAAAACCCGCTCATTCATTCACTGAACGTACCTGAGCTAAACATCGGAAATTGATTCCGAGCACACCGAGCCTCGGAATCAAGTGCCGTCAGAAACTGTGTACTCGTAAAATCCCAAATAATTTAAGAAAAAAAATTTCTTTGAAATTTATGGGTCTTTACATTACTCCCACCTCTGGGGTTTACGTCCACGTAAAGATACACCATAAACTAGGGAAAAAATGACGGTACTTTGCACACATCTGAACCTCCCGCTCCCATGTGCTCTCCTAGAGGTTCCCGTGATTCCAACGAATGCGCACCAGAGGAAACGACCATCCATGTAGGACCCGCTGCTGTCAATCCTCGATCTCCACCAGGACCTCCGCAAAAGTCGTCCCGTCTTCGATGTCCAACTCCCTGTGATCAATAATATGCGTCGGGTCGTGCACGTATCTCCTCAGCTGAGATAAATGGAAGACGTCGTGCACCCGGTGCAACTGAGGTGGAAGATCTAGGCGATAATCCACCTTTCCTATCCTGTTGAGAACCTGAAAAGGTCTGATGAAGTGCAGAAATAACTTGCCGCCCCGACCAAATCTCCGTAATCCACTTCGAGGTGAGACTCGTAAGAAAATGTGGTCACCATCCTCGAACTCCAGTGTCCTCCACCTCCTATCAGCATAGGACTTCTGTCGGCTCTAAGCAGTCCTCATATGCTCCTGGATGATCTGTACCTTCTCTGTCATAGCCTGGACCATCTCTGGTCCTATGAGTGCTGACTCCCCAGGGTCTGTCCAGCACAGAGGTGATCTGCAAGTTCGGTCGTACAATGCCTCGTATGGTGCCATCCCGATGGTGGAGTGGTAGCTGTTGTTGTATGCAAACTCCACCAAGGGTAGGTGATCCTCCTATATGAGACCAAAGTCAAGGACACATGCACGGAGCATGTCCTCAAGAGTCTGAATGGTTCTCTCCGTCTGGCCATCCGTCTGAGGGTGGAAGGCGGTCCTCTGTAATTACGTGGAAGCCCTATCATGAAATCCATAGATATCCTGTCCTACTTCCACTTCAGGTCCTCTAAGGGATACACCAAATCTGCTGGTACCTGGTGCTCCACCTTGACCTACTGGCAGGTGAGGCATCGTGAAATGGACTTTGCCACAAAATTCATCATACCTGGCCACCAGTGATGTCTTCTAAGATCCTGGTACATCTTCGCTACACCTAGATGTACCTCCAATGGGGAACTGTGAAACTCCCTCAGCACCTATTCCTGTAATGCAACTGGTACCATGGTACGTCCCCTGAAGAGGATGACGTGCTCCCCGCCTTCAAAAAATCCATCTGGTTCAAGCCCTGAGGGTATCCGAGAACGTCACGCATCACAGTCAAAGTCCCCACGTTGTTCCTCCCTGACCCGCCAAATTAGTGGAGGAGTGACTGTGAGCGACTGTAGAAAGGATGCCTCATCTCTATCCACGATGGATATCTGAAAAGCGACTAACTACTCTGTCACCTCTCCAAGTAGCTGAATTCCCGAACTCATGCTAAGAGCATCAGCTACTACGTTCCCCTTCCCAGGAGTATAGACTATCTCAAATTCATAGTCCTGGAGGAACTCAAGACATCACTGCTATCTCAGGTTCATGTCCTTCTACGAGAAGATGTACCTTAGAATCTGGTGATCAGAGTAGACTGTAAAGCACTCTCCCATAATATAGTGCCGCCACATCTTTAAGGTGAAGACCACTACTGCTAACTCCAGGTCATGGGTAGCGTAGTTCTTATCATGTTTCCTCAACTGTCATGAACCATAAGAGATCACTGCCCGATCCTGCATCAGGACACACCCAAATCCGGTCCCTGATGCATCGTAGTAAACTACGTACCCTACGCCTTCCTCCGGTAGCCTCAAGATGGGTGAACTAGTCAATCTCTGTCTCAGCTCTTGGAAGCTCTGCTGACATCTATCTGACCACACAAAGGGTTTCCCCTTCTTTTTCAAAGCTGAAAGTGGTGCCGCAACTTTGGAGAAGTCTAGAACAAATCTCCGATAGTATCCAGCCAGACCTAGGAAACTCCGCACCTCAGTCACTCTCTTGGGTGGCTCCCAAGCTAGTACTGCCTCAATCTTCACAGGATCCACTGCAACTCCCACCTCAGAGATGACGTGCCCCAAGAAGTGGACCTCTCGAATCTAGAACTGACACTTCGAGAGCTTACCATAAAGACGGTGCTCTCAGAGTGTGTCCAGTACAACCCGTAAGTGGTAGGCGTACTCCTCCTTAGTAGTTGAGTAAATCAGTATGTCGTCGATGAAGACTAAGACAAATAGATCGAGGTAAGGATGGAAGATCCTATTCATGAGACTCATGAACACTTATGGAGTGTTGGTTACGGCGAAAGGCATAACCAAGAACTCATAGTGGCAATATCGACACTTGAAGGCTGTCTTCTGCACATCCTCGTCTCGAACTCTGAGCTGATGATAGCCTGACCTGAGGTCTATCTTCGAGAACCATCGTGCTCCCTTGATATGATTAAAGAGGTCTTCAATCCTCGGGAGTGGATACTTGTTCTTCACGGTGACCTAGTTCAGGAGACGGTAGTTGACACAAAGTCGTAAGCTCCCATCCGCCTTCTTGGCCAACAAAATTGGAGAAGCCCAGGGTGAAACACTGGGTCGGATGAATCCCTTTCCCTACAAGTCCTCCAGATGTACCTGCAGGTCACGAAGCTCAGCAGGAGCCATCCGATATGCTGGTGTAGATATCGGGGTTGTCCCGGGGTACAGGTCAATATAGAAGTCTACCTCTCTATGAGGAGGTAGTCCTGGAACGTAGTCAGGAAAAACGTCCGCGTACTAATCCACCACAACAGGAAAACTCAGACTCCGCACATCAACTACTCCTAGGATGAGAATAGACAACTGATGTGTGATTGGCTACCCTCTCCTCTGCGTCAGTCCATTCTGCGCTGCAAAGGCTCCCTTCTCGCCGGTGAAGATGAAACTGCTTCCATCTGTGCGGACACACCGCACTTTGCGGCTAATATAGTCGATCTGAGCATGAAATGTAGATAAAAAATCCATGCCCAAGATGACTTCATAAGGCCTCGACGCCTCTATAGGAATATCTCATCCAAAGATCTCACCTCCAAGAGTAAGCTCACACTGTCGGCACCAGTGCATAATCGTTGAGTCTGCTCCCGTAGGAGTCTCTAGCCGTAAGGATTGAGCCAACGGCTCCGTAGAAATCTCCAAGCTCCGAACAAGGGAAGCGACAATAAAATAATTACACACTACTATGTCTATAAGAACTGAAGCAAGGGTGGAGTAGACACAGATAGTACCTCGAATCATCTCAAGTGCACTGTGGTCGTAAGCCTCCACTGCCTGAAGCTGCACCTGCCTCTGTCCGGCAGCTCCCTGTGGTCGGGGTGGACCTCCTGGTGGTGGTGGTGGTAGAGTCTCGAAGCGTCTCCCACCACCCGTTGCTCGGCCGGCTCCTCTACCTCGTCTGCCTGCTCCCTACGGACCTCCACGGTCAAACCTATGCCTCTGCCTGGGTGGTCCCTCAACTATCTGCTGCTTCTATGCATGGCAGGTCGAGAAGTCACAATCCATGTGGCCCTGCCCACTGCATGCATAGCACTGTCTACCTCTCTTATGACTGGCTCTGCTACAAGTTCCCCGCACATCTGAACCAGTATCCGGAGGTCGCCCTCCTAATCGCCTGGTCTGCTTAGACCTCTGCGACATCTGTCTACTGCCGGCTGCAGAATACCCCGCTATGTGTCGCCCTGTGGTAGACCTCACTACTGGTGTAGGCTCAGCAAGAAATCTCTCCACAAGAAGGGCTCTCTCCAGTACTCCTGCCTGCGTCGGAATGCTGAGGGAGATCATGGAATCCCTGATATCATGCCTCAGTCCCTGCTCGAAGGTCTGGGCCCGGAAGAATTAGTCCCGTACCATCTCCGTGGAGTAGCGTGAGAGGTCGGTAAATCTCGCCGAGTACTGGGCTACTGTCATGCTGCCCTGCTGAAGCTGTAGTAACTCCTGGATACGCACCGCACGGAGGGTGGCTAGAACAATCTCCAAGCAAAATAGTCTATCGAAGTCCGTCCAAAGCAGTAATGTCTCGTAGTGCACCTGGAGCATCAGGATCCACCATCTACCTGCTGCTGCATGCTGGAGAATCACATCAAAGATCACTATAAGGTCAGATGGTGTCCCCAATAATCTAAAGACTCAGACAATAGCCTCCAGCCAATCCTCGGCTGCCTCAGGGTCCGTCTCTCCACGGAACCTGGGCGGCCTCTGACGCTGAAACTCATGCAGTGCACTCAGACGACGTGCACTCTCAGTTTCTGGGGCTGGTGGCATCGGTGGCTCGGCAGGTAGAGGTACTGCCGATGCCTCTACTGTAATGGGGCACTGCACCGAGGCCTCGTCGCTTGGTGGGCTACCATCTCGGACAAAGCTCAGAACCCTAGCTGGCTTTTGTCGTGGGGCCATCCTAAAAAGAAATAGGTGCACCACGGTTAATACAGTATACCTGGTGAGCTGACACAAAGTAATCAAAATGAAAACTTTTGAAACACGCATGCAATCAATGTTTTTGTGCACTCAGTCGAAAATCAGAAGTCAGGGTCCGGGTGTATGGATATGTTGGCCACTGCACTAACACTGGACTCCATGGACTGATAACCACACTCATTACCCTTAACACTATTTCTTCACATAGAAGAAATTATCAGAGTCCGGAGTTCTGGGGAAGAACCGTTTCCTCTGATACTAATTTGTCACGACCCGTCCTCGGGACCCATTCCGTGACTACACCAAGCCCGCCTTCCATAGGCCAGGGGCTGACGACTAGAACCAAAGGTGTAAATCCGGATAAAAGGAAAGAAATTTCCTTTATATAAGTAAAGAAACACAACAGAGTATGCAAGATGAAGTAAACACTAAGTAAACTGAGTACCAAAGTAAGTGATGGAAAGTAAATGGGCCAGAATACAAACCCAACTGAAAGTACAGTACAACTGAAAAGAAATTACGGTAGTAGTAAAGTAAATCAGTGACCACCGAGTCATCCTCTGGCTATCCCACCTGAAGGGTGGGTACAGATGGTCTCCTTAGCTCCTCGGGTCCAGCCGTCCGCTCCGTGTACGTCCCACCAAGTGTTCCACCTCCAGGTACCGTCCTACTCCACAAGACTCAACCACGATCATCACTATCCGTCGTCTGCATCCAACACACTGTAGTGCAGGTATATCCTGTGCAGGGGTGAGTATACGATACTCAGTAGGGACCCCGAGAATCCCAAAGGTCTCCCAGAATCCACAAAGGATGTAACACAAAGTAAAGATAAATAACATGAAGTATCAACCAACTCTACTTAGGTATATTCCCATACATATACCTAAGTCATCAATTCCAGTTCGGCTCCAACTCACGAGCCCAAGTACAACACAGTCCACACAGAAAAACCCAACTCAGTCCACACAGGAAAGTAAGTCAATCACATCGATGATAATGATTGAAAGTCAAGACTCAGCTCACATAGGTATACTACTCACGAAAACGGGTGGAGATGATTAGATGTAGCCTCTGAGTCATCTCCTCTGCCGAACCCACGTAGGATCCAAGTATAGAAGTCGTCGCTGCCGAACCCATGTAGGATCCAAGTACAGTAACCATCACTGCCGAACCCACGTAGGATTCAAGTACAGTCTTCATCGCTGCCGAACCCATGGAGGATCCAAGTACAGTCGTCCTCGCTTCCAATCCCATGTAGGATCCAAGTACAGTCGCCATCGTCGTCGCAGTTGCAGCCAGCTCTAGGGTTCCCGCACACAGCACGCTTGATTCCGGGAGGGTCCGCTCCATGAGCCAAGAGGTTCGATACATCAAATGTCATGAAGTACAGATTTGATGTATGACAAAGTTCCTTCTCATCAATAGGAAATCAACGTAACAGACGACGCGTCAATCGGACGCCCGGTCTGAGAGTTATTGGCTTTTCCATCCCAGGGGCCCTGTTGGTTTTTAATCTAAAACCAACCTGACCGTACTCCATCTGCATCCAAACCTCAATTGGAGTAAGCCAAAAGAACTGTCTCACCAAGAGGAATTCAAATTAATTGATGGCACGTCATTCGGATGTCCTGTCCTTAAGTTATAAGTGTTTCCGCTCCAAGGGTTTAGTTGGTTTTGGGTTCAAACCAACCCTGCCGTACCCAAACTTCACCGAAACCTTGAGTTTAATATACCAAAAAGTCCGTCTCGATCCAATTATCCCTACACGACTAGCGGTGCATCGATCAGAGGTCCGTATCCCAAGATATGGGCATTTGAACGAACCTGGTCCGAAAATAGGGGGTCTGGGCCCGGTCCGACCCGGCCCAATACCCCCCGGGTTGACCCGACCCGGGTCTAGGTCCAACACAATTAGGTGCGGCCCAGCCCGGCTAGGCGCGGTTGGCCCAGCCCGTGCGGCCTGGATCGGAAGCCGGCTGCGGCACAGCGCTGGCCAAGCGGGGTGCAAGGGGGGGGGGGCACCCCCTTGATTCCAAAACGGCGGACCCGTGGGGTCCGCCCTAAGAACCTGTTAGGGGGGTTACGCCCCCACCGTTTCCTTCGAATGGCTGGCCATGATGGGTGGCCTTGTTTAACCGCGGGACCCCCCTCGGGTCCCACCTTCAGGTGTCGCCGGCAGCCGGCACAGCCGACCGCCCTTTGATGACCGTCGCGGCTCTGGATCGACCAGCGCGGCGCGACGGCGCCGCGCCCCACCGCCACGGCCCGCTCTGGCCACAGTCCTCTTCATTCCCGCACAGTGTAACGACACCGCTCCGCCTTCTCCACAATGATGAACTAGGATCAACAAGAAAAGGGGAGGAGGATCGACCGTGTTTGTGCGGTCCGATCTCCTCCCATTATAAAGATAACAAGCGGCCAAATTTTAATCAATGAAGGTCGATAAATAAAACTTGAACGAAGATAAGACCTACCTCGATAAAAGATTTCTTTTGCCGGCATCACGGAAAATGGCGTCGTGGGGTGAGGTTTCGAAGACGGCGTTGGAATGCGTCCAAGGAGGGAACGACGTCTAACACTAGCTGCGGAGAGAAGAAGGAAAGTCACATCGTGTCTCCTTATTGTGACGACGTTATTCGTCGAAGTAGTTACATTCTTTGCGGGAGGATGAGGTTCTTCATGGATGGATTATGTTATTCAAATAAAGCTAGAGTTCTCCCAAATCTCCTCACACAACAATTCTATCCCAAAATAAAATAAGCTACTCCTTATTTTATTTTTCTTTGACATGTATTTCATAAACATAAAAATAAAACACTTAGTTAAATTAATTGAAGAGGTTTAATTAATTAATTTATCATGTGTTGGCATGAATTAAAGTGGGAGAGGAGGAGTTACTGAAATAAGTTCAAGGGTTTCCCAACATTAAACACAAGGAGTTTACTGGGGGGGGGGGTTTAGGGAGTTTTAGGGAATGTGAAGGGTTGGGGATCGTGCGGGCCCCACCTCACATTTATCCTCACATGGGTAGTTAGGATGCTAGTGGGTCCCACCATAACTCCCCAATGAAGGATAAAACCAACTTAGTTAGAAATAAAATTGTACCACAATTCTATTCACTTTTTACTTAAACCACTTTTTTTTAACAACACCTCCCAAGAAAACGCATCTTTGGTAAAGGTCCTCCCAAGCAATTACCGGCACTACTGTTTCATTGGTGCCCTCAGATTTCAATTCCGAGCACCGGTTCAAAAGATAGAAAAACCCGCTCATTGTTTTCCTGAACGTACCCAAGCTAAACTTCGGAAATTCATTCCAGGCACACCGAGCCTTAGAATCAAGTTCCGTCAGAAACTGCTTACTCATAAAATCCCAAAGCATTTAAGAAAAAAAAATTCCTTGAAATTTACGGGTCTTTACAACAAAAGCATCCCCCTTTCATACATGTGGACTACCACCTCCACGTAGCGATATAATTCGTTTTCTATACTGAATCACATTTATGGATAAAATAATGAATTTAATAAATATATATTATATTTATGATATATGTATGATTCTATAATTATAAAATTTTATTTATATTTATTTCCTTCTTTTTGTTAGAAAATGAAAATAACATTCATGCATGCATATAGACTATCTTTACCTTAAAGAGTGTAATTCATATTTTTATCTTTGAATTTTATGGATGGTTATAAAATTTATATAATGAATATATATTATATTTATATAATCAATAAAATTAAGTATATTATAGAACAATGATCAAGATACAAGGACTATAATTACCGAATGAAAAAAAACATGAAAATGATGTTGTTCACACCCTAAATGAAAATGATAATGAAATATTGTTAATGAGAAATTTATAAGATGTTATAGTTAAACTATATATGGTATTAGAAGTATGAATATGAATCTGGTATATAAGTATAATAAATTTAAATTTACTATAAAATAGGTTAAAATCACTTATGAAAAAATTCATGCCTGAGGTAAGGGGATTTCATCCCACTTTTATTTCTATGATACATATTCCATATTCAACACTTATTTCATCCATGTGGTGTATATAATTTGAAATTTTATATGATATATAATTAATATCATTATATTCGTGGTATTTAAATTTTTATATGAATTTTTTTGTTTCATGAGGGGTATGATTCAAAATTCAGTAAAGTGGTAAGGGTTTTATGTTACAATCTCACTATTTATCAATATTATGTGTGCTTAAATTTATGATGATGAAATTATATGAACAATTGATCATAAATCTTATGTATTTTCTTATACTCTTTTAATTTATATATATTACATGCATTCCTTTCATTGTCATCTCCCTAAGTACTCATAAGACCGAAAGAATGTTTTTAAGTAAAATTGAATGTTTTTCTCTCTTCATTCGGAGAGACTTTTATTCAATGTCCACATTTTCATTAAAATATTTTCAATAATGTTTTCAATATTCCATAATTATTTATTTAATTCATTTTTACTCATATTTATTTTCTATAAAAATGTTGAAAATAATATTAATTCCATTTTCTGAATGAGGTAAGTTTTACAAAAGGTGTAAAAAATACATTTGTTTTTGTATGTTCTAGGTGCGGTGAAAGATAATTTTATAGAATGGGAAACTAATGTTTTTAGTCTTAACATAATGTAAGAATTTATTCATGTGATAAAAATTACATTTCAAATAAAAAATTTAGATTACTTGACTAAATAAAGACATCATAACCAGAATAATAGGATCTTCACATGTAATTTATAATTAATCTATGAATAAATATAGAATTACCTCATAATGTAATTATCTATTAATTGATGATCTATTTTACTAGTTCTCATCATACCTTCATTGTAATGAAGAATACAAGTGAATAATACCTCTAGATGTGATCCACACACGCACCACAATATCTAGACAAAATCATGGAATTGTTGGGTGCTAGCATGACTAATACTAATCACTTGAATTGTTCACGGTTGATCACAATATAATTATTCTTAAAAGAGGATGAAATATGGATTTTATATCAATGAATTGAAAGGGGAGGAAGATATAGTGCATTATAAATATCTAGATCACCCTCTAGGTCTTGAGATATTCTCTCTCTATCCCTTATTCACAATGATAGTGATTTTAGAAAGTATTATAATTACATATTTATTATGGAAATTTTAGGGTCTAAAAATTACACACAAGCCCTTTCCCTACTTAAAAATTCTTAGTAGATTCCATGTATAATAATAATAAAAATATTATTACTATTTATTACTTTACATGCACACAATGTTTAGAATATAAATAAATGTAATTTACACCATTTCTAATCATACCATTAGCTTGTTCCACTTTCCCTCATCGACATTTACTGATTCATGAATAATGAATATTTATAAAATAAATTTCCCTGCATTATTCATTGATAAATATAATAAACATTATATTCTACAAACCTTCAAATAAATACTTTATATTATTATCTAAATAACTTATTATTTCTAATATTTTGTGATTAAATTATGGAGATGATCTAAATAAAATAAATATTATTTATTCTAGTTTGTTAAATTAAATACTGGAATTTAACTGATATTGTGGATAAACATAGTATATGGACCACCATGCCAATTTCTTAGTGGACTTAAGCATAACTTCCAAAAGTATAAGGTTTACATCCAAAAACATTCAAAGGCTCCCATAAAGGAAAAATTTAAAGTTGTAATGACATGAAACCTACCTTGTAATATAATAATTTTTTATAATAATATCTCCAATCAAGAAGGTTGTATGATGGTTCCATCAACCTATATGCTCGATGTATCTTTCTTTGAATTTCAAAAAATGAACTATCTCACAAAACTCTATAGAAAATGATTTATATAGGAATTTACACTCTTATCAAAGGGCCTGTGATATCAACTTTCATCAAGATAAATAATGGCTAAATCCTTTATTTCATTATACATTAGTGAAATATCACTCATGATAGACCGAACATATCATACCTCACCATTAATATATTTCATCTTGATTTTTGTTAAAATATAATTGTACTTGAGGAATGATATATATTAATGATAATATTAAAGTCTAAGGATCAATACATGCATCCACAGATTGGAACATCCAATGACACATTGAAATGTGGATATCCAATTGTTGGGTCTGTTATCATAACCTCACATCTTATAGATTACTAAGGGAAAAATCATTAGAACGTGTCTCGATGTATTATGAGTCTCCTACTCCTAATATCATATATTTTCCATGTCCTATCAAAAAATATCATCCATCCATAGAAGTATATTCTATAATGGTGTCTTGGAACATCTGGGTTTTCATTATAGTGGGGAACTTCTATGACCTTTCAGTGTGACTCACATTCTTAAGAAATTATCACTTACAAATTTAATCTAGGGGAACAACCATGATGTGATAATAAAGTTTATTAATAATAGAAACAAATAATAAAGTAATAAACAAGTTGGTTATAGGGAACCTAATCCAATAGACTCCCACTTACACTAGAGACAACTGATAACATCTTTCAGTCCAATAGCTCTCACATGACACTCATGCCCCTACTAAGATGAAGCATTGGTTAAGGGGACCACCATGTTTTCGTCCATGGATACTATACTCACTGCAAATTCACATCATTGAGAAAATTCCCTCAAGATATGGAACTTTTGAATTATTTTATTCTTTCATTTGCCAAGACCTCAACTCTTTGGAGAGATCCATCGCTAAAGTGTTATCATAGTAAACTATAATAAGGTATTTATTAATAGGAACCAAATCAAGATATTAGACAAAGTTCAGAATCTAAACCACTTACTTGGATACATCATAAGCCAAAATATACTCAAACTATAGTTTAGAATTAGTGACAGCTGGATGCATTAAAATCTTTCAACTCACAGATCCTCCATTGAGACAAAATACATATCGAGGCTGCGATTTCAAATCATTATAATGTGTCTAAATACTAGCATCTATATAACCCCTGATGAATATTTCTTAACATCCTCCATAAACTATAAAAATATTTTTATTTTATCTTATATTTCTTAGGATAACCTTAATAGTAGTCCAATTTTGTTTACCTGGTTCTATTTAATATCTTCCTACTATGCTCAAAGCATAAAAAACATCAAGCCTCATACATACATGGCATACATGATAGATTCTATCGCAGAAGAGTATGAGATTTTATTAATTATATATCATTAATATTGTATCTTATGTAACACACAATTTTTTTAGAAAATATTTCTATTTATATAATTTTACTTCTTTGATGGACTGCGCTACACGAAACACAGAATTTAAACGAACCACGAAAAACTATTACAATATTACCATTTAATGTGATAATTATAACCTATCATTTAATTTAGACGATAGGAATATGATTAAATAGTTTATGATATATATATATAAATATACTAATAAATATAAATTTATTGATAAATTATTATTCAATAGTCATTCAATTTTTAGCGAAGTCATTTTATCTTTAAAAATACATTTTCTCAAAAAATGTCTTTTATTGTGACTGAATATTATAATAGAATTATAAATGTTATAAAACATTTATTTTAAAAAAATAAATTATATTTCTTTATTAATCATGTAAAAATTTTCTTAGGATTATTTTTTGATAATTTTCGGAAAAGAATAATTTTTTAGTGAATAGTGAAAATACTGATTTTTATAAAAATGTCATTTTATCTATGTTCAAAACCCTATTATGATTTTATTTTTATATAAAAGTAAATTAAGTACCATTTACTTATCTATATTATAATCAATTACGTTTTTATTATCCATAATCCTTCTTTAAGTATAAGTATATTTTTAGGCTTAAAAAATCATTTGTCAAGAAAATTGTTTTTCATTACGTTTTGGGGGATTAATTATAAATTAAATTATAACACTTTTATGAGTTGAATCATGAAAATTGGATTACATATTTTAAATCAATGGGAAAAAATTTGGAAAATTTATCCCACTTATTTTTTGTCATTAATAATAGTAACTATTGTAATTTTATTACCTCGATAAGGGTAATTCAGGTAATTTTGGTCAAAAATAAAATGATAAATAATATTAAATAACCCAAAAACTTGCATAAATTATTTTATGTGTTATTTAAATACATAATAATATAAATCTACTTTTTATTACCTTTTCGGGCCATTTTTATGAGATTATAACTTTTATAGTATTTTATTTCTTGAAAAGACCAACATGCCACATTCTTGTTTTTAATAAATATAATATTTTAATATGGTGTTATCTAAAGGATATGTTTTAATATAAATGTTATTTTTAATTATAAAATATTTATCTTTATCATGGTAATTTATTTTAAATTTTCAGGGAATAAATAATTATCTTAAATTCCAACACAATGCTAATATAGTAATTATTCAATTAATGAAAAATCAAATAAATCATATTAGTAATATTAAAAATATTATAATTTTATTTAATTTATGCATAGAATAAATTTTATATATTAACATGAAATTTTAGGGATGTATTAAAATATATTTTTTAGAATTTATATTGTTGTCTAGATGTTATTAAAGTCAAAGTAATGAATAGTGTAAAAATTGACAATAATGTTATTTTATGAACATAATATTATATTAAATTATCTAAAAATTATAAAAATATTAAAAAAGGAAAAATTGGATAATATATGGTATACATGTAATTCCATGTTCATTTATAGTTCATTTAGAAGCATTTATCCCTAGAATAGTCTTATAATAATTTAATCTTTTGAGAAATTCCAAAAGCACCCATTGCCTCAATTATAAAAGGGCCCTCATACCTCAATTATTTATACTAATTTGAGCCTTAAATATCGAACATACCCTAAAAAATAATCTTATAAACTTCATTATACACATTTTATAGGTTTTTTTTATTCTAAAAATATCAACCCTAGAGCCCTTAAGAGGAGATATAAGAGATTCGTATCAAAGAAGAGGTAATCTCCCTAACCGATAACATTATTTTTATACTCTTCTTTACCTAATAAAAATATATGATATTTATAATAAAATAATATATTAAGTACAATAAATATTCATTAATGTTATTATGATTGTGAAAAATCCACTATATACCCTATTTTACATCAAATAAAAAGTGAAAGTATCGCTCGTGCATACGTATGGCTTACCGTCTCCACAGAGAAATATAATTCATTTTTTATCACCAGATTTTATGGATAGGTATCATGATGGGTTTAAAGTTCATATATTATATTTATAAAATTATTATACTTATTAAATTATAATATCATATCTACATTATTACCTTCCAAAATTTTAAAAAAACGATAACATCGCCCGTGCGTACTGGTGGAATACCACCTCCGAAAAATGGTGATTCATTTTTTGTTTCAATTTTTTGACTGATGGAAATGAGGATGGATATGATTAATATATATGATATAAATTATATAATAATGGTTTTGAGAAGGTGAATTATTATTTACCTTTCTTTCATTCCATCCTTCAAAAAGTGAATACAACGTTCATGCGTACGTACAACCTACTGTCTCCATGAATGATGTAATTAATTTTCTATATATATAATTATGGATATATTTATATATATATAATGAAAATATATTATATAATAATCATTTAAATTATTTTTATATATATGAATGATAAATGTTAATTTATTATACAAGAGGTTAAAGAACTTCTAAAGGAAGTCGGAGCTAAGGTAATGGATTTGTGTCTCACTTTTATTTCTATGGGACACATTCCATATACCCTACTTATTTATTTTGTGTGGTATATTTAATTATCATGAATATATTTTATAAGTATTATACTAAAAGTTATGGTATTTAAATATCCATCTAAGTTTCCTTCTTTCATGGGGATTAAGATTCAGATGATACCAAAGTGGTAGGGGTTTATTTAAAAATATCATTTATATTTAAGTCTCCACTAGGGAATATTTATCTTCCATGTAAATGTTTTCTAAAAATTTATGATTTTTTTTACTATTCTCCTATAATTTTTTAAAATCATTTTTAGCCATTTTTTAACGTTTTACAAAATAGTTTCAAAAGAATCTTTTTTTTCTAAACATGGTTCCTTGTGACTTTTCCAACAAAAATACAGAAGTAATTTTTTTAAATTTATTCCTAAATAGTGAATTTTTCTACCATCATGATGCATTAATTATTTTAATATTACATTACATGTATTAAATATAATTTTCATGGAAAATAATTTTATTTATAAGTGATCAAATTTTGAAAAAAATAAGTGATTTTAAAATGGAAAAATTATTTTCTTCATGAATTATTCCAAGTGATCTTTCAAAATCATTTCCCATCTAAGATGAAATTATTTGATGTTACTTAATATTTTCTAGGGATATCATCTAAGTATACCATTATTATTATTTATTGAGATGGTTTATGTTTATTGTAAAAATATTAAATGTTTATTTAACCCATTTCTTTTTATGGGTTATGATATGATAAAAGATTTAAGATCCTATGGAAGACAAACATACGGTTTTCATTATGTAATGGGTGGGACCAATATCTCCAAACTATTCATTCGGTAAAGTATTATATCTCATTATATATTTATGAGAAACAAGTTTATGTGTCTGATCCATAATGGGAAACAAGTCGATGTGGTTGATCTATTTTGGGAAACAAGTCGATGTGTTTGACCGACTATGGGAAATAGGTGGTGATTCCTGATCTGATGGTCTTGGTAGATAACCTCGACATATGAAATGTTTTCTATACTTTTGATTATTCCACATAAATTTATGACATGAAATTATGGTTCATGATTTAGTTAGGATGAATTCTCATTCTTATGATTCATGTCTTTTGAGATGCTAAAGTTTTATTCCATAGCAAATGTTTTATGATATTTTATAGATTGGGTATGATCTTTGTAATGATGGTCATGATCTTATACCCTTATGATTATATTATTCTTTCATATTATTACTAATAGATATCTTCTATGATTACCCTTACTGATAATATAATCTCACCATTTATTATTGTTCATTTCCCTTGGTTATCAATAATTTTTTTTTGTATGGTATTCCTCTGAAGAGTACCATAAGGGATGATTTTCATAAGAGATGTTTAATATATGTTATAAAATAATATTGGTAACTAATCTCAAAATTCACTAAAATTATATGGTCTTCGAGCGTATTTTTTTGTTCAATGTAATGAATATTCATATATTAAGATGTAATATTTATGTATGATAATCCTTGGTTGTTATAGTTGGCATCAGATCAAATTTTAGTCAATATTTGGAGATTAGGGTTATAAAAATTTGGGGAGAACCTTGGAGATGTGTCTATGTATGGGATAACATCCTAAAGTTTTGGTAAGGAATATATTATGTGATTTTACAATAAATTACATCCCTTTATGGATACTACAAGTGTATGTGGCTTTGGAAGAATTATACCTAGGGGTAATAAACCAAAAGGGTGCATCGAGCTACACTTGATTGTCACCTGGTACACAATAATAGGCCTTGATAGACACTTATTTTGATTCTCCTTGGGGATATTCATTGGTTCAATCCATATTTTCTTTATGAACCATTATGAACTATTTGAATTGAATATAATCATGAATGACCTTGGTTAAACCTAAGGCGTCATAGACTGAAAAAAGGTGTCATGATTTATAAATTATATAAATGATTATGCAGGTTATATATTGGATTATGGTTTATCACACTATGTTTTTTGTTTTAGATAATGGATGGAACTACGAGGATCAAAGTTAATGTTGAATGTGGTGAAAAATGGAATGATTTTCCACTTGAGAAACCAAATGAAAGAAAAATCATAAGAATAAACACTAAAAAACTGCAAATTAGTGATGGTTTTTATAGGGGGTGAGGCACAACCCCCTCTAAATTTTTTAGCATTATTTTTTAGTATTTGGTTTAATTTTAGAGGTGGTTATTTCAAAACCGCCACTAATTTAATAATTAGTGTAACTATATATTCGGTAGGATTTTCGAGGAGCTATATATATAAAATTCTTTTGGATATATATATATATATATAATTTATTTTTTGAAAAAGGAAATAGAGGAGGTTCACAACCACATCTAATTTACGATATTAGAGAGACACTACCACAAAAACGGGTTTCCATAGAGCCATCCTTAAATTGTGATAAAAAAGAGGTGATAAAGGGGTTAAATTTATCAACTCTAGAAAAGGCACTCATAAAGGTACCCCCTTTATCAGTGATTTTTTAGCACTATTAAAGGGCCCCCCTTTATCAGTTCTTTTTTTATTAGCACTGATAAAAGGGGTTCTTTATCAGTGTTTTTTACTAGAGCTGGTAAAGGGTATATTTCAAAAAAAAATCATTAAAATTAATATATTAATATATTAATATATAAACATATTTATATTAATATAAATATAATATATATATTTAAATACATTTTAGATAAGTATAAATAGACATTTACATTTAATATATAAAAACTTTAGTGAAAATGGAATAAAAAATATTGTAAAAATATTATTAATTAATAATTTTATAATTATCATTGACTAATAATAATTTAATAACAATTTAAAGACACAAAAAAAATTAATAATATATCTAATATAAGTTGAAAACGTAACTCAAACTTCAAACGATAATAACTTTTGATCCGGTCGTCCGTTTGAACTCTACAATATATCAAATTGAAGCCTACGACAAGCTCTATGTGATAGAAACATAATATAACCTTCCCTTCCATTTTTCTTGGCCCAAAAGGTCTTATAAGGACTCCAAAACTATGTTATTAGTTGGTATACCCAATTTGTTTTAACATTTGATGGAATTTCAACCTCATTTCAGGGGGTCTTTTTGCCATTTTTCTATGGGGACTAAATTTATTCTAAGGGATTACATTCATATTGATATTATGACATTGAAAGTTTTTTATTTTTCCCAATGTAATGTTATTTTTAATCAAATATATAATGATATATACAGATTTTTTATATATTCACACGTAAATATTTAATTTTATAACTAAATAATTAAACATATTTACATATAAAGTATATTTCTCAATATATAAGACTTATAATATCCATTTTATTTAAAATAAAAATATATTTATATTTATATACTCATGTAATGTGTGGGTTTGTGTATATATATATATATATATTAGTGTGTGTCTGTATTAACAAGCTGATATATATTATCTATATATTCTAACATATGAATATACATATGAATATACATATGAATATATATATGAATATACATATGAATATATAATATATTTAAATATATATAAATATGTATAATTATACTTACAGATACACATACATATATAAAATATATATAAGTGTTTGTATGTTTGTTGCATGTTGTATATATGTGTGTATGTATTCATTTATAAACACTCACAAAAATATATATTTTATAAATGTATTTAAAAATATTCTTATAAATATATATTAATATAAGAATATATATACATATATGTTAATATTACTAAATATACATATATATATATATAAATATAAATCTATATTAATATACAAAGAAATATAAGTATATATATATATAAATAAATAGATATATCATTAAATTGGGAACAAAGCAACATGGAGGAGTGGTAAAGGGTCTATACGCATAGAAGAGAGGTCTCGAGTTTGAATCTTGGGGGAGGCAGAGGCGTACGGGGGGTGTAGGTGGGGGGCTAGTGCTGTTAAAGGGGGTTGGGCTAGCACTGTTAAAGTGGGGGTTACGGGGGCACAAGCCTGTGTAGGTAGAGGATATAACTATTAAAGGGGGTAAAAATTTGTTAAAAGATGGCTCCAAATCAAATATATATATTTTTATTTTTTTTACTTTTATCAACACTTTTTCTTAGCACTGATAAAATAGCCCTTTTACCAGTGTTTTTTTAGCTCTGAGAAAAGGGGCCATTACCAAAGCTTTTTTGAGAACTGATAAAAGCAACCCCCTTTATCTTTGATGAGATAAACACTTTTTTGCATTGTAAATACCCTTTTATAGTGATTTTAAAGGCCATATTTTTAGTAGTGAGAGTTCATGAACCGCCGCTAATCCCTTTGATTTTAGAGGGTGTTTTGAACCCCTTCAAATTTATGAAATTATAGGGGGTTTGAACCACCTATAATTAAATAACTTTTATGGGGGTTATGAAACATCAATAATACCTTTGATTGGGGGGGGGGGGGGTTGAACCCCCTCTAAATTTTTATTTATTAATTAAAAAAAATCTAAAATAAATTAAAATTCTACAATATATATGCGCGCGCGCCCATGTGTGTGTGTGTGTATTACATAAACATATTATATAAATGTATTTAAATACATTATATATATATAAGGAAAATATATAAACACTTTAAATAAATACTTATACAAATAAAAAAAAATGTGTACATACATAAATATTGGTTTACAAAATATAAATGTAATTATAAATATATTTCTTCAAATTTAAAAAATTTATGTATGGTTTTATAAATAATATACATTTATTTTAGGATTTATATTATACATATATTATATTAAATAAACTTTTTTTGTATATTTCTTATAAATACATTTAGATTATATAATTCATTAAAATATATATAATATTGACAAAATTAAATAGAAATATACTGTAAAGACCCGGAATATCAATGTAATTATTTCTAATTAAATGAGAATTTTACAAGTACGCAAAAATTGAAGGCACGTGATTCTGAGGGTCGGAGTTCCTGAAATGAATTTCTGAACTATATTTCAGGTACGTTCAGTAAACGTGCGAGAAGGTTTTTCTAAATTTTGAACCGATTCTCGGAATAGAAATCCGAGGGCACTATTGAACTCGCAGCGCTGGTATTCGCTTAAAAAGACTTTCACCTCTACGAAAGTTGGTCAAGGGTGAAAGAAGAATTTTGGGTTTTTCGTGAATGAATAAAATAAAAAAAAGTTGTGTGGCTTTATTTTTATTTTATTTGTTAAAACCTCCATGTGGAATTTGTGAAGTGGGGACCACCAAACCTTAACCTTCCATGAGAGGTTATGGTGGTGGGGACCACCCGAGTATAACCTCCCATGAGAGGTTATGGTGGTGGGGATGACCTGATGCGCAAACCTCTTCAACTCCCTCTTTAATATGGAGGAGCCTCTTGAGCTTTCTCCACATTAATTGTACCAACCCACATCCACATTAATTGTGACAACCCTTGGTATCCTCCAATTTGAATTTTATGCCAATGCAACCCATTTATTATTGCCAATTAATTAAGCAAACTTTGATTGCCAACAAATTAAATAGATAAACATATTTTATTTGGCTGTCTATTCATTTGTTGGAAAAGTTTTGGAAAAGGAGGATTGAGAGAACTTGGGAGAAATCTCTCCAATAATGAACGCTTCCTCCACGAAGAATGCTGAAAAGGAATGTCTTTGAATACGAAGAACTGACGCACGAGCCCGGGATTGGTGGTGTGTGTTGGACGAGACGAATGTCGATGACGATACTACCTTCTTGCACCGACATCATCAAGTGAACGAGGTAGGGATTTATTGTTTATCACTTCCCATGTTCTCCCGTTATAATTATTTTTCAGGATTTGGGAATTGAGATTGACGAGGGCTGTGGTAAATGATGTTCTAAAATATCTTCCATACACGTTCATGCTTCGTTCTTTGTGAACCGCTTGCTATCACTCTAAATGCAGAGGGTGCGGGCCAAAAAAACATGGTCCGACCCATCCACCATTCTTCATTGGTGTACTCTTCGAAAATGAGGAAGGCGATGAAGGTGATGAAGGTGACGAAGGAAACGGTGCCGCCATTCATGACCTCCGCGACCCGTGCCGCCCTCGCGGTGTTCTAGTCTCCCGTCCGTACCGGCCGCGTGCCCTGGATCCACGCCCCGGTCGAGCCCCCCCCCCCCCCCCCCCCGCGGTGCTCCGGCCCCTAGCCGAACCAGCCCTGCACCCCCGCGGCGCTCCAGCCTCCGGGCCGAACTGGACCCATGCCCCCGCGGCCCTCCAGCCTCTCGGCCAAACATGCTTTGCACACCGGCTGAACCACCCTCTTCGCGGCCCTCCGAGCCGCCCCGGCTCGCGCTGCTCGCGTCCCTCTGAGCCGCCCCGACTCGCACCGACCGTGGCCCTCGCGTCGCCCGCGGCCCTCTGAGCCACCTTGGCTCGCGCCACTCGCCGACCGTCCGAGCCGCCCTCGTGACACCGTCGCAACCCAACCGGTCGGGCCGCACTGCGGCCCGGTCCGGGTCGGCCTTGATCGGACCGGACCCGGGCCAACAACGACCCAATTACTTTCTTTTGGCCATAACTTTGGAACCAGATGTTCGTTTGACGAACCGTCAACAGTGCTGGAAATCATAGAGCGAGATGGTCCCTTTTATTGATACCCCACTGACTTTTGGATTGATATCGGGAACAGTCAGGTTGGATCAAGAACAAATCCAACCGGCCCCCTTGGACTAAAAGGCTAATAACTCATAGATTGGGCGTCCGATTGACGCGCCTTCAATTGAGTTGAGACCTCTATGACATGGCAGAACTTTGAGATACTTCTTCGTGGGAATTCAAGGCAGTTAGATTATCGACGAGTAGCTTGTGTATCAGACCCTCTTGGAGATGAGTGAGCATGGTGCGAGAACCCAGTGGCTAGCTGAGACTTGATGACTGCTGACCATTTCGACTCAGAGTGAATCCAATAGCCTAGTGGGGAGCTCCTTGGTGATGCGGCAGACCCACGGTGGGGAGCACCTTGGTGACACGGTAGACCCACAGTACTCGACTGGAGGAGTACCTCAGCAGGCTACAAGGGAGAGCACCTCTGTGTGACGTGGCAGACCCACGGTGGGGAGTTCCTCTGTGTGACGTGGCAGACACATGAAACTTGACAGGAGGAGTACCTCAATAGTCCAAGGTTAGTGGGAAGCTTCTCTGTGTGACGTGACAGACCCACTGTACTCGATAGAGGAGGAGTTATCCAGCATATGAGGTGTTCGACGTTGTGACTGTAAATGTTACTTAACACTACCCCTAGAATAAAATCCAGGTATGAGTTGAGTCAGAACGTCCGTGTTTTCTCCATGATTGGTATGGATTAATTGATAAATTAGGTATATGTATGGTAATATACCAAAGTAAGGTTATCGGTTATTTTCATAATTTTTGTTTTATCCTTGTTGGATTTTGTGAATCCTAGAGGGTCTCGGGGTCCATTCTGAGTATTTTTATACTCACCCATGCATGGGCTATGCTCGCACCATATTGTGTTGGATGTAGACTACGAACAACACTGAATGAGGCTAAGAGTAATAAGACTGGACGATACCCGAAGGTGGAACTTACAACGAGTCGGTACATGGAGGAGACGGACGGATGAGGAGTGCTAAGGAGGCGATCTGTACCTACCCTTCAGGTAGGAATCTCAAAGGATGACCCATAAGCTAACTTTTCCTTTTCTTCAGTTGTATTGTATTATAGTTGTACTTGTACTTTCCAGTTGAGCTTGTATTTCGGCCCCTTTTACTTTGAGCACTCTTTTGTTATACAGTTTACTTAGTTTTTTGTATCTAGCTATGTGCTCGGTTGTATGTGTGTTACAAGTTGTAAAGGAAATGCCTTCCATGTTTTAGGGAATTACACCTTTGGTGCTAATCGCCAGCCCCTAGCCTATGGAAGGCGGGCTTGGGGTAGTCACGGCACGGGCCCCGAGGGACAGGTCGTGACATATACATACATACACACACACATATATATATATATATATTATTGATATTTAATTGTATATAAATTAATATATATTATATAATTATTATATATATATATATTATACCATATTAATTATAAATTAATTTAGTAAATATAATTATATAAATATATAAATATATATATATCATTTAATTATATTATATATTTCCAATTATATGAATGTATTTATTTTTGTGTGTGTGTATATATATATGATATAATATAAAGTTATATAATCACATAAATAAATAAATAATATAAATGTATTTAATATAATATATGTATAATATATATCATAAAATATATAAATGAATAGTATTTATAAAACCAACATTTATTTTTTATAGTCTAAAAAATAGGTTTAATAATAATAATTTTAAAATTATTATTTCCACACACCCACATACATATATACAAATATATAAAAATTATTATATATATATAGTATAAATATGTTAGTGGTGGTTCCTCATAACCACTACTAATGCATTTAGAGGGGGTTATAACCCCGTCTAGACTAAAAAATAACCCCCTATAATCTGGTCATTCTTTTATAGTGAAACCATATTATTATAACAAATTAACAATCACATAATATAATGAAAAATCTCAAATTATGTGAGTTTATATACACACATAATAAGAGGAAAAGGGAGTTTAATGATGAAAATAGAGGAATGAAAGTTCATCCATCATCATTTCAAGAATGTGGGAAGAAGCAAAGAGTAGAATCCCTCAAAAGAACATGAAGACGTTTCAGGTGTGGAAAAGAAGGGCACCAAGAAAGTAATTTTCAATGAAAAGCTAACGGTTTGTTTAATAAAATGAATTAGAATAATGGTTTCAATAAGGTATCATTGATATTTTAATGCTTTAAATGTTTAAATTATAGGCATTATGAAAATCAATATCCTAGGGGGAAATCCTGAGAAAAGGGTCAGTAAGGTTGTATGAGTAATGATTTTTCCATTGATAATGAATAGACTATGAATGAAATATCAATGTAAAGTAGTGTTAAGGAATAATATGATGAATCCCGGTTAATAGATTAATAAGGATGTGGAATGATTGAAAATATTATGTATTAGGATTTGAGAATTTTGTTTTAAAAGTTTTTTATGAATAATATTATGGATTATAGGAATCATAAAGGATCTATGGATTGTTCCTCAGTTGTTTTTCCTTGAGGAATTAAAATTATATGTTGAATGGTACCAATAACCAAGAAATTTGATTTAGTGGTAAGATTATCTTTTTTTAAATCACATGATTGAGGGAAAAATAACCCTTAATACATGTGTAATGTGGAGAAAATAATGTTTGGTGTGGATAAAGAGATGATTGAATCTGATGGGATAATATTAGTAACATTAAAATTGGTTAGTTATTTCATAAAGTTTATTAAATTTTGGATTTAAGAAATATATTTAATAGTATGTGGTTTTATTTAAGGAAAAAGTATAATGTTAATTTTTGGAAGAATGCATGTTTTCATTCTGTTTTTATGGTAATTTACGTTATTACCACATTTCCAAAGAATATATAACCAATGTGTTCACATATTTGGTATGTGAATTTAAGAGATACTTTTAGGGATTAATGGTAAGTTTATTTTAGAATCATAGAGAATTTATTTCTATATTTTTAATTCTCAAATTTGGTCATACATATTTTGGAGGAGTTTACGAGTAACTACTTATGGTTTGGTTTAAGCTAAACCTTGGGAATAATTTATATTTTAAAAATTAATGTATTTATCCATATTTGATAACCATTTTGATTTCGGTTAATATATAAATATAGGACCATTATCATGTTATCATTATATGTAATATGTAATCCTTTAGAAATTGATATTAGTGCTTGAGGAATGAAATATTCATCCTATTCATTATTTGGAGAAAAATATGAGATTGTTGTGGAAATTTAATAACAAATGAAATTATACTTTTAAAGTTAGCATATTTACCTATGTTCCTATTATATATTGTAAATGAATACGTATAATCTATAAAATTATCTTAATACAAAATTCATTCATATAACCTTCAATTTCGATGAATTTATAGTCTTTTCCACATGTGTGTTTTATAATTTTTTGATTATTAACTATCTAAAGACCATTCACATTCTTATGATCAATGATCTATAGAGATTAAATTTATTCCATGCCCATTCCTTAATTTCCTTCTAATGTTATTCTATTTGGAAAGCTAGTATGTGTAACCCAATATGACCTTCATACTTCTATTTACGTCTTTAAAATAAAAATTTAGATAAACTCTTTTAATGATGTGTGTTTCCACAAAGGAATTTTCCAATGTTAAACCTTTGATTACCGAGATCAATTTAAAATTGAGAGGATGAAATTTATTAAATTGGGGGTGGGGGGGATAGGGAATGTAACACCAGAAAAATTTAGAAAATATTTCTATTTTTATATTATTTTATTTTTTCGATGGCTTGCTTTACAAGCAACACCAAGTTTAAATAAACCATTATACACTATTAAAATATTATTATTTAACATGACAATTATAACATACCCATTAATTTTTGGGTATGAATATGACTAAATAATTTATTAAATATATTAAAATGTCCTATTCAATATAAATTTATTTATAATTTCTTAGTAAATAATCCATCAGTTTTCAGTAAAGTCATTTTATTCTTAAAAAATATGGTTTCCTCATTTTTTTTTCTTGCGAGTGAATATTATAATTAGTATAGCAATGTTTTATAAAATATTTTTGAAAAAATTAATTTAGTTTTTTAATTCATCATTTCAAATTTATCTTAGAATAATTTTTGATAATTTTCGGAAAAGATTAATTTTTCAGTGAATAGTGAAAAATACTAATTTTTTAAAACCATCATTTTATTCATCTTAAAAAGTCACTTTATAATTTTAATTTTATATCAAAGTAATTATTTAATATTTAGTTATATATATATTATTTAATTACATTTTTATCATCATTATACCTTCTTTTCGTATTAGTACATTTTTGGGATTAAAAATACAATTTTTTAAAAAAACTATTTTTCGTTGAGTTTTGAGGGATTAATTATATATTAAATTTTGCGTATTATGTGAGTTGAATCTTGAGAAATTGTTTCCATATTTTAAATCATTGAGTTAAATTTTTTTAAATAGGTCCCTTTTGTTTTTGGTCATTAAGAATAATAACTATAGTAATTCAATTACCATGTTAAGGGTAAATTGGGTAATTTAGGTTAAGAATCAAATAATAAGGATAATTAAATAACAAAAAAACTTACCTAAATTTTATTTTTTGTGTTAATGTAGTCCATAATAATACCAAATTATTTTTTATAACCTTTTTAGCCATTTCTATGACATTATGATATTTGTAGAATTTTATTTCTAGAAAAGTCAAACATGTCACATTCTTATTTTTAATAACTATAATATTTTAATATGGAGTTATTGAGTGGATATGTTAAAATATAAATAGTTATTTTAAATATAATAGATTTATATTTATCATATTAATTTATTTTTATTTTTTAGGGTAGAAATAATTACCTTAAATACTTACACAATACTAATGTAGTAATATATCAATTAATGAAAAAAATAAAATAAATGATATTAAAAATATTAAAAGTTTTATAATTTGAGATAATTTATGTTATAAATAAATTTTATAGACTACAATTACAAATTAATGAATTATTAAAAGTTTTTTGAATTTATATTTTTAATTGATGTTATTAATGTCAAAGTAATGAATAGTGTCAAAATTGACAGTAATGATATTTTATGAAAATAAAATTATATAAAATTATTTAAAAAACATAAAAATATTAAATAAAAAATGGAGATAATATATGATCTAAAATATCATAAAATGTGAATTTATAGGTCATTTGGAAGCATTTATCTCTAGAATAGTCATATTATAATTTAATATTTTAAGAAATTCCAAAAGTGCCACTCACCTCAATTATAAAAGGGACCCTCCTCCCTGATTTCTCTACATAAAATTTATCATTATATATTTACCATAACCTACCAAATTATCTTCTAAAATTAATTATACAAATTGTATAGGTCTTTTCTTCTCAAAATACCAACCCTATATCCCTTAAGTAGACACCTAAGGGGGTCATCTCAAAGAAGAGGTAATCTCCCTAACCAATCACATCATTTTTCTAATCTTATTTAACACAAAAAATCGATTATATTTATCATAAAATAATAATATAAGTATCATAAATGCTATTAAATGTTATTATAATTATTAAAACACCACTATAAACCTTCTTTCCATCAAATAAAGAGTGAAAGTATCGCTCATGCGTATGTACGATTTATTGTCTCCATGTAGTGATACAATTCATTTTTAATCACCATATTTTATGGATGGGTATTATGATGGGATTAATGTTTATTTATGATATTTATAAAATAATTATACTTATTAAATGTATAAGGCCCTAACCTTAAACATTACATAATCATGAATTAAGTTAATAAAATCACATCGAGGATCTTTTTATCTTTAGAGTTTTAGAGAATTAGGCCATAACTATTATATTACATATCAAATATTTCAAAGTAGACACTTCTAATCAGTATCCATTTTTTTCATTAAATAATAACTCTTAAAAGAAAATAATAATTCTTTTCTTGATATAAATCTTCTTGCATTATTCCTTTATCCTACCCCGCCTTAAATCCTGTGAAAATCATTTCAAAAACTTAGGATGAGCATAAAAAGAGCAGTAAAGGTTATAAAATAAGGAACAAAAACATTAGTCCATCAATATGTAAAAGTAAATGAAATCATAATTTTAAATCTTTAACATAACAAAAAATATCATATGATTTATGAATAACACACGGAAATCATAAATCTTAAAGGTAACTTGTGGCATCTGTAACATACTTACGTTGTAGCTTTCACAACTACGTAGGGAGTTACATTTGAAATACCCATCATAGTATATTCCATAAATCTCTTAATAGAAACATTAAAGTTTACCTCCTTTATTTTAACCAATGAATTGAAGAGCTATCTCAGGCTCACCCACCCTAGGATTATCACGGAACCACCCATATACATAAACATTGCCCAAGAACCATAACATATTCATAACACATAAAACAAACATAAAAGAAAGATAAAATTTCCGCATTTCAATCACAATATATTATTTCAAGATATTGAAATAATAAATCAATTCTAAAAAACATTTTCAATAAAAAAATATATAAAAAGAGAATATGGTATTTATTTTCCTTTTAAAAACACTACGACTTGAAGAGGAAGCCAAATATCAAAAAATGCTTGTTGCGGCGGAAAGTTCGTTGTCACCACGTACATTAAAAAGAAACATTCCATTTTTTGTTTATTAAAAAACTATGTATAAAAAAATTACATTTGGATGCAATGAAAATTAAAAGGGGTTTATAAAACTTATAAAAGAATGTTGTGTAGAAAACAAAATATGCCTCAATGAAATGAGATTGAGACGACATCCCTTACCTCGTGTCCGAATTGACTCGTTCGTTCTTTAATATTTTAAATAATAAACTAAAGTTAATTTATACTTGATTCAAAACCTTTTTCATGTTTATTAATCCTTTTATATTACTTATTACCACATTATAAACATTACATAATCATTTAAGTTAATAACATCAATTTTGTCGATTTTTGGTACTTGAGTCAAAAATAAACTTCTTATAATTACATGTTGTCCATGTAGTTAAAATTCTATTATCTCCAGAATTATATTAATGATTTTGTTATCATATATATATCATATATATCTAGTATATATATGAATATATTATAGTACACAACATTTTGAGACAAGAAATGAAATGCACCGTTCATGGAGACGGTAAGCTGTGCGTACGCACAAACACTACTTTCATTTCTATTTCACCATTAATGGAATGAAAACTTAATGATACCTAGAAATATTATAATCAAAGTATAATATCATATACAATTTCATTAACTTCGTCCTTTATATATTCCACATATGACATGAACGAGTCATATCACTTTGAGGGGGCGGTAGTCCGCATTTTCTCAAATAAAATTATCTTATTTACCCATTATGGAAACCATAAAGGTATAATATAAATGAAAAATATAGAAGAATAGAAAAAATGTAAATATAATATATATCACATACAAATACAGTTCCATCATAATGGCCACCATGGGAGGTGGTATGAGAAGATTGAACAATCATCGTTTCGTGAGGCAGTAGTTAATGGTCCACAGAAATAGTAGGTTCATATCCATAAAATAAAGGTGTATAGGAGTTTAGTTCAAATACATATCATAAAAAACATATTATATTTAGTATACTGGTGTTTTTATTTATGCAAATAATAAGAAGATCATAGGGAGTGAATAAGTAAAATAAAAGAAGAGAACTTGAGGGAAACACTACCTTTGAATCAAGTAACTCCCTTTGGTTTGAACCAAAAGGCTTTCTTAAAGTAACTTATACCTAAGTTATGGTTTCTAGGAAAACTATAGGGATGTTGGGACCTTATTTGGTCAGATATTTTATGATACAAGGGGCTTGACAGGTGTGAGTAATGGGTTAGAGGTGGTGTCCTTTTATAAGAGGGAGGAGGGGCTCTTTAGGAATGTTTGAAAGTATTATTTTCTTATAAAATTATATTTGGTTTAAAAGGGTCCAAAAATTATTTAATTCGAATATAATTTGCATATAAGTCAAAATAAAATCATCCAATAAGATTGGGACAGGTTTTGGATATTTTTTAATCCTTATCTTTTTAATTTAAACCTTTGTTAACTTATTTAACTTTTACCATGTCCTCTTATATATTCATACTATATGGTTAATATATTTACTATAAAAGTACAAGAGACTAAAAATGGATCATTAATGAAATTTTTAACATCATATATTTCATTTTAGAAAATATTATATTTTTAGGACTATTTTATCATTTAATAAAATATTGATTGATTTAAAAAAACTCTTTTACGTCAATTTTAATACTATTCATATCATGACTTTTAAAAAAATCCAAACCAACTTGATTCTTTAGAAAGACATTCATTAATTCAAATATAAAAAGTAATCCTAATCTATAAAATTCTTTTAAGGAATAAAACGGTTCAAAATAAATTTATTTTAATATTTATAATATCATTTATTTGAATCATTTATTAATGAAGCAGTTACAACATCACCATTGTGACATAATTAAATTTGTTTATTTAATTTATAAAAATTATAAATAAAATACCATGACGTAGGAAATAATTTTATCTTTTAAATGAATATTTATAGTTGAATCGATCACTTATATCACCAGATATACTACTATTTTACTAAAAGATATATGTTTATGTTATTTTTGTCCTTACTTTAAATTAATTAATATAAAGTGTCATTTTCACTTAAAAGTGGCTCTATAGGGTCCAAAAATCAACCCAAGGATGACCATGGTCAGAAAAGAATCATAGAATAGGATTGAGACACATGTTAGGGTAATTTAATATTATTATAATATTATTTATTTTAGCCTTATTTACCAGATTTACCCTTTTAACATGGAAAATAAAATATTTACTGAATTAAATATTCATAATGTATAAAAATAGAAGTTACCTATTTACAGAATTTGGAAATCCTGATTACAAATATGGAATCCATTTTTTCCAAATTCAAGACATATATGTGACAAAAATTAATTTAAAATTAATTATGGTTGTCAAAACAAAAATCTTGTTTTTAAGAAATAATTACTATCAAAAGATTAACCTTTGTTTATGTCCAATTTAAGAGTGAAATTAATTAAAATGACCAAAATTGTATTAAATGGTAAAAATATAATCCAATTACACTTTAAAACCAATTAACTGATAAATCTAACTATATTATTAAATTAGATTAAAAGGTGGGTTTTAATTAAAATGCATTATTTTTCACTTTTCATTACAAATTGAACATTATCAGAAAAATACCAAAATATAATCCAAAGTAAATTTTGATGTACCTATTCTAAATAAGAATATTATTTTTTCAAATAGAACATTTAAAAGTGGCAAAAAACTATATTTAAAAAGTTTTCACCATAAAAAGGCAGTAAATTGACCTTTTAAAGAATATTAGAGTGTTTATGCTTAAAATTGGATTCATTCACACTTTAAGCTTCTAAATTTTCTTGAATAAATGTAAAAACATTTTAGAAACATTTATGATCATATTTTAGTTAGTTATGTTCATTCTCGCCAATACAACGACTATGTGTTGATTACCATTTAAAATAATAATAATATAATATTATTTTTCGGTATAACTCAACATTGTGTGAAATGTAAGATTTCAAAGAAACCCTTCGTTTTGTATTGAGTACGCCATCAAAAATAGAATCACCTTTAAAGTAAAATTAATATTTAATTCAAAAAATTTAATAAATATGAAAATGTCATATTCTTTATTTACCTGGGATGTTACATCTTTACCCCCTTTTGGAAATTGCGTCCTCAAAATTTTATTCACTTATCAAATAAATGGGGGTATTTATCCCACATATAATTTTTAGATTCCCACATTACCTCTTCAACCATTTGGTTTTTTCACAAAACCTTTACCTGGTGAATTACCTTATTCCGCAACACTTTCTCTCTACGGTCAAGAATCTAGATTGGTTTTTCCTCATAAGAAAGATTCTCTTCCAACTGAACTATCTCTAGACTCAAAACATGAGATGGATCTGGCATATACGTTTTCAACATTAAAACATGAAAAACATTATGTACCTGGGATAAACATGGAGGTAAAGCAACTATGTATGCAACTGACCCAAATTTATCCATGATTTCATAGGGTCCAATGAACCTCGGACTCAACTTTCCCTTCTTGCCAAAATGCATCACACTTTTCTATGGATAAACTTTGAGAGAGACATGATCAACTACCTCAAATGAAAGATCATTCCTTTGGTTATCCGCATAAATTTTCTTCCTGCTCTGAACTGTTCTCATGTGCTTCTGAATCAATTGAACTTTTTCTTCCATCTCTTCTACCAATTCTGGTCCCATCAGTTTCCTTTCACCCACTTCATCCCAAAAAGATGGAGTTTGAAACCACTTTCTATATAATGCCTCAAATGGTGCCATTTGAATACTGGAATGAAAAATTTTATTATAAGAAATTTAAACCAATGAAAGATGTTGGTCCCAAATTCCCTGGAAATCCATTGAGAAAGCTCATAGCATATCTTCTAATGTATGAATTTTTTATTCTAACATCCCATCTGATTGTGGATGAAATGTTGTAATGAAATTTAATTCAGTACCCAACAACTTATGAAGGCCTTTATAAAAGTTAGAAGTAAACCTAGGATCATGATTAGATACAATGGAGAGGGGAAATCTATGAAACTTGAATATATCTTTAACATACAACTGAGAAACTTGATCTAGAGACAAAGTATCTCGAATAGGAATGAAATGAGCAGATTTAGTCAATCAATCAACAATAACCCAGATTTAATTGTTACCTCGAGATGTCTTTGGTAATCCCACAATGAAGTCCAAGGATATATTTTCCCATTTCCACTACAGAACAGGTAAAGGCTGAATCATCCCTTTAGGTAACTGCCACTCTGCTTTAACTTGTTGACAAGTAAAACACTTCATAGTAAAGTCAGTAATATCTCTTTTCATTCTATCCCACTAGTAATACTCTTGAAGATCTATGTACATCTTAGTACTGCTAGGATGAACTGAAAACAGAGAACTATGAGATTCACATAAAAAATAATTCTTCAACTATGAATCACAAGACCCACATAATCTCTTCCCAAACATCAAAACACAATCATTATCAATGATAAAATCAGGCAACTTACCCTTCTGAACCAACTTTAACTTTTTCTACAACCCACTGTCTTCATTCTGTTCTAGCTTAATTCATTTAGCAAGGGATGATTTCACTGAAACCTGAAACAAAATAGAGGAATTTCCTATACCAACAACTTCTATGCCAAAGTTCATCAAATCATTAATCAAATGATCTTATTCCAAACGTAACATGGTTAATGTAGCATTACTCTTTCAACTCAAATAATCATCCACTTTATTTGACTTTCTGGGATGGTAATGAATCAGGAAATCATTATACTTGATTAATTTCATCCATCTACTCTGTCTCACATTCAATTCATTCTAAGTGAATTCATACTTCAAACTTTTTTTGTCAGAATATATTTCACATTTTACTCCATATAGATGACGCCTCAAAAATTTTAATTTAAAAACAATAGAAACTAATTCCAAATCATGTGTAGGGTATTTTAACTCATGAGGTTTCAACTGACATGAAGCATAAGAAATTATCTGATCATTCTTCATTAGGACACAACCAAGTCCTTTCAACAAATAATCACTATAGATAACAAATTCACCATCTCTGGAAGGCAGTGCCAAAACTGGAAAATTCACCAATCTACTTTTCAATTACTAAAATCAATCATCACATTGTTTGGTCTAAATGAACTCAACACCTTTTTGAGTTAACTTAGTCATTGGACTAGATAATTGTGCAAAATTTTCAACAAACCTCTTATAATAACCAGAAAAACCAAGAAAACTATAGATATCAGTTATATTTCTGGGTTTTTTCCATTCTTCAACAACTTTTGTTTTATAAGGATAAACAATTATTCCATTTTTTGAAACAATGTGACCAAGGAATGAAATTTTTTGTAACCAAAACTCACAATTGATGAATTTCCCATACAGTTTCTTTTCTTTTATGTTTTTCAAGACAAACCTTAAATAACTTTCATGTTCCTCTTTACTTTTGTAATAAACCCAAATATAATCAATAAACACAACCACATACTTATCTAAGAGATCTTGGAAAATTCTATTCAAAAGATCTATGAATACAGAAGGTGTATTGGTTAACCCAAAAGGCATAACTACAAATTACCATATCTAGTATGAAGCGATGTCTTCAGAATGTCTTCTTCCTTTACTTTCAACTGATGGTACCCTGACCTCAAATCAATATTCAAAAAATACTGAGCTCCCTGAGCTGATGAAAAAAATCATCGATATGAGGAAAAGGATACTTGTTATTAACAATGATGTTTTTCAATGCTCTATAATCAATTAAAAGTAAAATTTAACCATATTTATTTTTAACAAACAAGATAGAAGCACCCCATGGTGATGTGCTAGGTTGAATGAAACCTTTATCTAATACCTCATGTAATTTCTTCTTTAACTCTAAAAGTTAAATTTGATCCATTCGATAAGGGGGTTTTGAAATTATCTTAGTATCAGGAACTAAGTCAACAGTAAATTCAACTTCTTGATTAGGTATTATACTAGGAAACTCATCAAGAAAAACCTCAAGATAGTCATTTACAACTATCACATCATTAATTTGAATAGTTCTTTTTTTTAAAAATATGTGAAAGGTAACATTCATTTCTATCTTTTATTAGTTTCTTGACTTCCTGATATGTTATCAAAAGTAAGGGTTCATTCTTGTACACAAAATGAAATTATTTCTAAAAAGAAACCAATTTAGATCTGCAATAAATCTTAGAATGATAAATGGGAAGCCAATCCATACCCAAAATAACATCAAACTCTACTAGAGGAAAACAATAAGGTTTTTAGGTAGATTCCTTCCACACACAAGGACTAGAAGGTTCTTATAAATTCTTCTTGCCTCAAAAATTCCTCCCGGTGTTATTACCCTAAGTTCCAGATTCATATCTTGAGTTGTAATTCCCAATTTACAAGAAAACTTCTTGGAAATGAATGAATTTGTAGACCCTTAATCAAACAACACATTGGCATAATTTGAATAAACCAACAGTATAACTGATACTACTTTATTTGATGGACCAACATCTGCTAAAGTAGTTTCAAAGGATTTCACCACTCCTTTCTTCTTGTATTCCAACTTCTTTCCTTTAGTTGAGTTCTTCATTGGACACTCATTTTAATAATGACTCATTTCATTGCAATTAAAACATTTTACTGACTATAAATCCAATTTTGTCTTACCATTACCCTGATCTTTTTCAGTGCAATTACAAGCCTTATGCCCCATTTTTCCTCATCTGTAACACTTACCAAAATTCAAAAGACATTTCCTAGCATTATTTTTACCAAAATTTTCACAAATTTTAAACTTAAGTTTCTTACCATTATACTTTTTTGAAGAGTTCTTCTATGTTTTCTACCACCTCGACCTCTTATTGTGTTGTTTGTCATAGAACACCTGATCATAAAAAAAGTTCATTTCCACCAACTCTACACATCGAACATGTTTTTCATAACTTTTGAACTCACGAGAAGCTAAATCCCTTATATAATTTGGCATTAATACTGAGTAAAAATGATTTATTTTACTATCAAGATCTCGTATGAAATTTGGAGCATACCTTTCCAGTTGAGTAAATTTTTCTTCAAAAGCAGCTACTGAGTCATCATCATGCCTAAATTTGAGTAATTATTTTTCCATCATAAGATGAACCACCTTATAAAAATATTTCTCAAGAAACATACCTTTTTAATTCATCCCAATCAAGAGAATAAATCTCCTCACTATCCTTGAAATTTTTTACCATCGACCGCCATAGATCAATTTCACCTTCAAAATAGTAAACAACAAGACTATCCTTTTGATGTTCTGAACTCCCCATAAAATAAAAAATCTTATCCAGTGATTTAATACACCTTTAAGCTAACACAGGGTCAGATACTTCTCTGAATGATGGGGGATGTTTCATCCTAAAATTCTCCACTAATGAAACGTTCCTCTATGGTTGATCTGGCTGATCTCGTGCATGGATACCACCACTATTTATAGCCTGAGTCAACTACACCATCACAAAAAAAAAACTATTCAGTTCCAATTCTGACCATCTCAGGTTGTTGATTTGGAAGGTTGTCTTCTCCTGATGTTGTCCCATCATAGCCACCCTATTTCCTCTGTGGAAAACCATTCTGAACATAGAAATATCTTAGGATAAGCAACATGGTAATCTGTAAATGTCATATCATTTCAATTTGTCCATAAATTAATTTATGGATATTAATTTAACAATATCCTAACTCTTAAAGTTGTATAAACCGACCTCTGATACCAACTATAACGCCCTAGCCTTAAACATTACATAATCTTGAATTAAGTTAATAAAATCATATTGAGGATCTTTTCAGGTTTAGAGTTTTAGAGAATTAGTCCATAACTATTAAATTACATCTCTAATATTAAAAATTACACACTTCTACTCAGTATCGATTTTTTTCATAAAATAAAAACTCTTAATATAAAATAATAATTATTTTCTTCATATAATTCTTCTTGAATTCTTCATTTCTCTTACCCTACCTTAAATCTTATGAAAAAAATTTCAAAAAAATTGGAATGAGCATAAAAATATTAGTAAGGGTTATAAAACAAGGAATGAAAAAATTAGTCCATAAATAAATAAAAGTAAATGAAATCATACTTTTCAATATTTAACATGCCACAAAAGATCATAAGATTTATGAATAACACATAGAAATGATAAATCACAAAGGTAACTGGTGGAATCTGTAACATACTTACGTTGTAGCATTCACAGCCACGTAGGGATTAACATTTGGAATGGCCATCATAGTATATTCCCTAAATCTATTAGGAGAAACATTAACATTTACCTCTGTCACATTAACCGATTAATTGGAGATCTCTTTTGGGCTCACCATCCCTAGGTTTATCCCGGAACCACCTGTATACGTAAACAATTCCAAAGAACCATAACATATTCATAACAAAAGAAACATAAAGGAATGATAAAATTTCCACATTTCAATCACAATACATCATTTAAAGATATTGAAATAATAAATATATTATAAAAACCATTTTAAATACCAAAATACATAAAAATAGTATATGGTATTTATTTTTCTTTTAAAAACACTATGACTTTTAGAGATCACTAAATATCAAATAATTCTCGCAGCGGCAGAAAGGTCGTTGTCACCACGTACGTTAAAAAGAAACATTCCCTTTGTCATTCAGTAAAACACTATGTATAAAATGACTTCATTTGGTTGAAATGAAAATTCAAATGGGTTTATACACCCTATAAAATAAAGTCATGTAGAAAACAAAATATACCTCAATGAAAGTATATTGAGATGAAGTCATGTACCTCATATCCGACTTGAATTGTTCATTATTTAATCTCCTGAATAATAAAATAAATTTAATTTCTACTTGATTCATAACCTTTTCAAGTTTATTATTCCTTTTATATTACTTATTACCATGTTATAAACATTACATAATCATTTAAGTTAATAATAGTCATTTTGTCAATATTTGGTACTTGAGTCAAAAATGAACTTCTTATAATTACATGTTGTCCGTGTGGTCAATAGAACATTATATCCAGAATGATATTCATGATTTAGATATCATATATATATATATCATATATATCTAGTGTATATATTTATTTATTATAGTACATAACATTTGGAGATAAGAAATTGAAATGCACCGTTCATGGAGCTGGTAAGTCGTACGTACGCATGAACGCTACTTTCATTTCTATTTCACATTTTAGGAAATGAAAACATAATGATACACAAGAATATTATAATTTCAGTATAATATAATATAAAATTTCATTAAATCCATCCTTTATATGTTCCATGTATGGTATGAACGAGTCATATCACTTTAATGGGGCGGTAGTCCACACTTCATCAAATGAAATTATGGTATTTACCCATTATGGAAACCATAAAGTTATGCTATAAATGAAAAATAAAGAATCATATAAAAAATTTAAATATAATATATATCACATATAAATATATTTCCATTATAATGGCCACCATGAGAGGTGGTAGGAGATGATTGAACAAATCATCCTTTCGTGAGGTAGTAGTTCGCCGTCCACAGAAACAATATATTCATATCCATTAAATAGAGGTTTGTGGAAGTGTAGTTCGAATACTTATCATAAAAAAAACCTAGTATATTGAGGATACTATTGTTTTTATTTAAATAAAAAATAATAAGAGAATAGGGAGTGAAGATGTAAAATAATAGAAGAGAACTTGAGGGAAGATGTTACCTTTAAATCAGGTAACTCCCTTTGGTTTGAACCAAAAGGCTTTCTTGAAGTGTATTATGCCTAAAGTACGGATTATAGGAGGAATAGAAGGATGTTGGAAGGTTATTTGGGTATATTTTGGATGATAAAAGGGGCCTGATAGGTGTGAGTAATGGGTTAGAGGTGGTGTCCTTTTATAAGAGGGATGATGGGCTCTTTAAGAACGTTTGAAAGTATTATTTTATTATAAAATTATTTTCGGTTTAAAAGGGTCCAAAACTTCTTTAAATGAAAGATAAGGTACATAAAAGTAGAAATTAAATCATCCAATAATAATTGGATAGGTTTTGGATATTTTTTAGTCCTTATCTTTTTTATTTAACCCTTTGTTAACTTATTTAACTTTTACCATGTCCTCTTATATATTCATACTATATGGTTAATATATTTACTAAAAGATTAAAAGCACCCAAAATGGATCATTAATGACATTTTTAACATCATATATGTAATTTGGACGAATATTATATTTTTAGGACTATTTTTTCATTTAATAAAATATTTATTGTTTTAAAAAACTCTTTTATGTCAATTTTATTAATATTCATATCTTGACTTTTAAAAAAAATCCAATATAGATTTATTTGTTCGAAAAACATTAATTAATTCAAAAATAATAAGTCATACTAATCTATAAAATTCTTGTATGACATAAAAAGGTTCAAAATAAATTTATTTTAATATTTATAATATCATTTATTTGAATCCTTTATTAATGAAGCAATTACTGCATCACCATTATGTCATAATTAAGTTTGTTTATTTAATGTATAAAAATTATAAATAAAATACCATGATTTAGGAAATTGATTTATCTTTTAAATTAATATTTATAGTCAATGATATCACTTATATAACCCCATATAGAATTTTCTTACTAAAAGTTATATGTTGATGTTATTTTTGTCCTTACTTTAAATTAATTTATATAAAGTGTTATTTTTACTTACAAGTGGATCTATGGGGTCCCAAAATAAACCCAAGGATGACCATGGATATACATGTATCAGACCATAGGATTAGGACACATGTTAGGGTACTTTAATAATATTATAATATTATTTTTTACCCTTATTTACCAGATTTACCTTTTAACCATGGTAAATAAAATATTTACTAAAGTAAATATTCATAATGTCTAAAAATAAAAGTTACCTATTAACACAATTTGGACCTAATAATTCCAAATATGGAATCAAGTTTATCCAAATTCAAAACAGATAAGTGACATAAATTAATTTAAAATTAACTCTTGTTGTCAAAAAATAAGTGTGTTTTTAAGAAATAATAACTACCAAAAGATTTACCTTTGCTTATGTCCAATTTAAGAGTGAAATTACTTCCAATGAACAAAATTGGATTAAAAGGTAAAAATATAATCTAATTATGATTTAAAAAAATTAAAATAACAAGCTAAATATATAAATAAATTAGATTAAAAGGAATTTTTGAGATAAAATGCAGTATTTTTCACTATTCATTAAAAAAATGAGCATTATCATAAAAATACCAAAATTTTATCCATAATAAATATTGATGTCCCAATTCTAAGTAAAAATATTATTTTGTCAAATAGAACATATAAAAGTGAAAAAAACTAGATTTAAAAATGTTTTTCCATCAAAAGGATATAAATCAACCTTTTAAAGAATATTAGAGTGTTTATGATTAAAATTGGATTCATTCACATTTTAAGATTCTAAATTTTATTGGATAAATGTAAAAACATTTAAAAAACATGTATAATCATATTGTAGTTAGTTCTGTTCATTCCTGCTGATACAATGGCTATGCGTTAAATTTCATTTAAAATAATAATAATAATATATTATTTTTTGGTATAACTTAACGTTGTGTGCAATGTATGATTTCAAAGAAACCCATTGTTGTGTATCGAGTATGCCATCGAAAATAGAATACCCTTTAAAGTTAAATAAATATTTAAATAAAAAATATTAATAAATATGAAAATTTCATATTCTTTATTTACTTGGGATGTTACAAAATGATTATATCATATCTACCTTCTTACCTTCCAAACTATTGGAAAATAATAACATCACTCGTGTGTACGTGTAGAATACCACCTCTACGAAGAAATGTGATTCATTATTCATTTATATTTTCAAATGGATGATAAAAAGTATTGATATGATGAATATATATGAAATAAATTATATAAAAATTATTCTAAAAATGTTAATTATTATTTATCTTTCTTTCATTCAATCCTTCAAAAAGTGAATACAATATTCATTCATACATACTGCATGCCGTCTCCATGAATGGTGTAATTCATTATATACATATATATCATTATGGATGAATTTAAATATATATATAATGAATATATATGACATAATAATAATGTAAATTTTGTTAATATGTATGTATAATAAATTTAAATTTATTATATCAGAGGTTAGATAACTTTCAAAGGAAGCAAACATAAGGTAAGAGTTTTTTTGTATCACTTTTATTTATGTGGGAAACATGCCTTATACACTACCTATTTATTTTTTATGGTATATATACTACCCAAGAATGTATTTTATGAGTCTTATCCTAGAAATTATGGGATTTATATATCTATATATTTTTATTTCTTTAATGGGCCTTATGATTCAAATGATACCAAAGAGATATGGGTTTGTTTCAAAATCTCATCATTATTCAGAATTTTTTATGTTCAAATATCCACTAGGGAATATTTATATTAAATGTACATGTTTTCTCTAAATTTTATAATTTGTTTATATAATATTCTCCTATAATTGTTTAAAATAGTTTTTACCCATGTTTTACTTTTTTACAAAAAAGTTTTCAAGAGAATCGCTTAGTCATTTTATAAACATTTTTCTTTGTGAATTTCCCAACTAAAATATGGAAGAAATATTTTTTTTAAAATTATACAACATGAGTGAGTTTTAACCTATCATGAAATATTAATTCTAAAAATCTTAATTTATATTTTTTTAATTTTATTTTAAAATATTTTATTTATTTATAATTTAACAACTTTTTTTACAAAATAAGTTATTTTAAAATAGACAAGTTATTTTCACTAAGAATTATTCCAAGTGGTCTTTAAAAATCAATTTAATTATAATATGACATACTTTAATGTTACTTAATATTTAATGTGGATATTATCTAGGGATACAAACCCTATTATTTTTCTGTATGTTTTATGTTTATGGTGAAAAGATGAAATGTTTATGAAACCCATTTATTTTCATGGGTTCTGATATGATGAATGATTTATGATCCTATGGAACACATATATGTAGTTTTCATTATGTGATGGGAGATACCTATATCTCCATCCAATTTATTGGGTAAAGTATTATATATCATGAGATAGTTTTGGGAAACAAGTTTATGTGCTTTATCCATTTTGAGAAACAAGTTAATGTGCTTGATTTGTTATGGGAAACAAGTTGATGTGTATGATCCACTATGAAAAATAGGTATTGATGTTTTATATGATGGTATTTTCAGATAACCTTGGAATATTAAATCGTTTCTATAGTTTTCATTATTCCATGCACATTTATGAAATGAACGTATGGTTTATGATTAAATAATGATGAATTCTCATTCTTATGATTCATGTCTATTAAAATCCTAAATTTTTATGCCATAAATCACATTTTATGATCTTTTTCAGAATGGTTGTACACTTTTTAGCAGATGGTCATGATATTATACCCATATTATTATCTTATTATTTCATGTGATTGTTAATTGATATCTTTTATGCTTACTCTTATTAAGAATTTGAGCTCACCGTTTCTTATGTTTCCTTTCACCAGGTTATATAAAATATTTTTAATAGGATATGCCTATGAAGAATACTACAAGGCAAGATATTTATGGTAGATGTTGAAGATATTTCATAAAATAATAACATTATTATCTAATCTCCAAACACACTAAACTTATATGGTCCTTGGGAATATTTTTTGTACAATGTATTAAATATTCATATATTAAGATGTAATATTTATGTATAAAAATCGTGGGTCGTTACATATGAGGACAAATTTTCTTATAAATATATATACCATGATAAACTAGAACCAATAATCTCTTGGATTTTACATAATAATCTAATTTAGTATTTGGTAAATTTATATACTTTGACGTAGCCCATGTAGCCTCTTGGATCTATCATGCTTGATCTTGATCCCTCTATTATAGGATTATTCATCTATGTCCTTTATGTAGAATCCCATACACAAATATTCACTATCCACTTGTAAGGTTGGTATATCATATCCAATTAGTAATATTTCATCAATATATAATACACTAAAAACATATGATCTCCCTCTAAACCACTTGTAAAAACCTGAATCACATTCATTCTTAAGGAAACTGAATTATTTTCTGGCTTTATCGAATCGAATATTCTATGAACTGGATGCTTTAATCTATAAATGGTTCCCTACAAATTTCATACATTTTTAGAATTTACTTGAGTTGCAAACCCATATGGTTGTGTTATACACACATCATCTTGATGGATTGAATTAAGAAAAGTGGGTTTGATATCAATTTTCCAAATCTCATAGTCATGGAAAGATGCTTTGGAAAGATAAAATCTGAGGGATTCAAACATGAAAACTCGAGAAAAGATTTTTTCATTGTAAATGCCTTGAATTTTTGTAAACCCTTTAGATATTATCCATGATTTATAGGTATTTACCTTACCTGCCATGTCCATTTTTCTCTTGAATATCCATTTTCACACAACATGATTTACATCAATTGGAATATTTATCAGATCAAAAACTTGTTTTTGATTAATGGAATCTAACACTGAATTCATTGTTTCGTACCATCTTGTATCTTTTGAGAACTCTACTTCCTCATTTTAAGAGAGAGGATAATTATTTTCAGCCAATAATTAGTCACCATAATTAGTGACTAGAAAACAATATTTCTCTAGTTCTATTGTATCTATAGTGATCCCACATAGAACTTGTGTTTTAGGAACATTTTTCCCATGGGGACCTATGGAATCTATTTTTTTACCAAATCTTATGTATCTTGAGCATCAAATTCATCTGAGTTAATCTTTCTCCTACTATCATATTTGAGGATGTTCTCTCTATTAAGCCTCCAATTTTTTTTTAATTATATAATCCACTTTGAGGGTGAAGTGGGAACCGTGGGAAACCATTCAAATTTCAAAATCAGGACGCAAAAAAAAAGAAATACAAATGCAAAGGGCATGCAATGGGAAAAATATTCACTAAAGATCATGATGCCACTGGATGTCAATGAGTACTTCACCACCACTTTTGTCTTTACATTAACAACACCATCAACGTCGACGCCGCCATCAACAAATCATCATCATCACGACTCATTGTCATCGTCCACTCCACACATCAGTGTTGACTGCCATGTTGCCGATGACGCAACACAATCCACCATTGCCAAAACACCGTACCTTTATTATCATTGGATCATCGGTGGGATCCTTTTGACCAATGTACCACCGCATCATCAAACCACCATCACACTTCACACATCTTTATCACCACATGACTTGTAATTAGAATCCACCAGAACAAAAACCATTGACATTTTGAAAAACTGAAAACCTTTGAAATGATAGGGACACGACTCACCGGAGCATCAAACCACCATCACCAGAGGCACCTTCAGCCTCATCAATGAAATATCACGATTTCACCCTCAAATCTAACCAAAATTCAAAACCAAAACCCCATCGTAGCATCATAGAACATTATCGGCTTTATCAAGGCTGAAAACTAGAAGGTTACCCACACCTCAAACCTCAAACGTCGAACCAATGAAAAAATTAGGAATAAAGAACCATTAGAAAACCAAAAATAATGAGATGAATTTCACGACACTAAGACACAATCAACCTCCCAAACAAAACTTCCCAAAGCCTCTGACGAGACCACCATGTTGAACCAAACAAAGTAAGAGGGATAGAGAAGGAATCTAGATCATAGTTTGTGGCAGGAAAGGGCCCTAGCATCGAACCAAAATCTAAACTAGGAACAAGAATCACTACAAAGAGAACTTCAAAAAATAGGAGGAAGGAGATAGTCACAGACTACTCTTCTGAGAAACCAATGATCTCTCATCCAGCATAACCCAAACCGCCCAGATGAAACCGGTGTACCGGACCATGATGGGGTTAGAAATATGGTAATCAGAAAATAAGAGCGGATAAAGAAACAATGAGGGCATAAACATAGAGTAGCAACTGTAGAAGAAATCCAAATGCAAGATGCTGACCAAGGAAAATAAAGGGAACTAGAGAGGAAAGGCCATCATAAGGGAGGAATAGGGAGGGGAGAGGGAGGAAAGGGGGAGACAGCACCAAAGACAATATATAGACCTCCCCCCTTTGATTCACCATTGAAGAAGAAACCCCAAACCAAGAGGAGGAAGGAGAGATGCTGCTCATTCTACCTCTTATGAAATATAGTCTTTCCCGTGATAATTAATTTCTTGTTCGAAGGATTTCATAGATAGTATCCCCTTATTTCATTAGGATACCCTATAAAGATAAACTTCTTACCTTAGGGTTTTATTTTGTTACTTGATATGTCCTTAAAAAACTCTACATAAACCCATGAAAAAAAATGTGACAAAATGGGTTTCTTTATAATCCATAAAATGAATGGAATTTTATTTACAAATTTAGTTGGTACTCGGTTTAGTAATTATGATTTCATTTTATTTCATTTACCCAAAATGATAACGAAGGCTTGTATGAATCATCTTCGACCTTACCATGTACAAAAAGGTAACATTACTAATTTCACTAAAACCATTCCACTGTAGTGTATATTGTGGAGTGAGTTTAGATAAAATCACATACTCCTATAGAAAAGTCAATAAAGTATTGGTTAATATATTCAGCCCCTCAATCTGATCAAATTTTATTTATCTTCTTTCCATGATGATTCTCAACATCATTATTAAACTCTTTTAACTTATCAAAGGATTTATAATTATACCTCATCGAGTAGATATAACTTCACCTACTCAAGTCTTTGATAAATGTAATAAACTATGAGAATCAACCTCTGTATTCTACTTGAAAAGGTCCACACACATCATTGTGTAAAAATTCTATAATCTCTTTAGACTTTTTTCCTTTAAAATTTAATGGGGTTTTGACAAATTTACCTTGTAAATAAGTGTGACATCTTTCAAGTGGTTTAATATAAATAGAGTCAAAGTAAATATCTTTATAGAGCCTTTCCGATCGATTATCATTTTCATGAATAAGATTATGATGCCACAACTAGTTGTTATATGAGCTGTACATATTTTTTCACTATATATTTCTAATATTTTATTTTTTAAAAAATTTAATACATAGTGATCGTTATTTAACTATTTCACAACATAACATATGTTATCTTTATAAAATCATAAACTCTTATTTATAAAAGATGAAAATAAATCCATCCAAGTCTAAAAAGGAAATAAATACGATTCTCTTGATAACACTAGAAAAAACAAAAAAAAACTATTTAAAAGAAAAATAAATCATGATGTAAATGGGATATGGTAGTCTCTAATGGATTGAGCAGTCAAACACACTCCACTAGGAGCCCATAAATCCACCTCACCTGTAGAAACCTTAAAAAGTATACTTGGATCCTATATTTGGATAGAAATGTGAGCACAACATGTAGCATCAAATAAAAAACATGTATATATTGAAATATGAAACTCTAACAAATACACTTGAAGATTCCCATTACTTCTTTGTTCGGGTAAAATTCCTCTTCTAGTGGCCCTACTTTCCATGTGAACAACATATCACATCTTATTACTTTACTTTCTTATGGATATTTTCTTCTCGGAAGGATAGTACTCTAGAGCCTTAGACATGGAATGAGTATTAATCCATTTTTCCTTATTCTTATTCTTATTATTTACCATAAGGATAGTGTATTATCCATGACCCATGACTTTATCAACTTGGTGAATAAGAGTAAGAAGTTAATAATGTTTCTTCTCACTATTTATCATATTATAATTCAAAATAAAACTAGGGATGTTTTTAGATAGTGAGGATATAATGAGATAAGTGAATAGCTCATCAGGGATATTAAAACCCAAGATATACAAGTGCTCAATATAGATGATCATCTTGAATACATGTGTCCGCGATAGTGCTAAATCTCCAAGATTTCATATGAATAGTGCATTGGATATCTCATATCTCTCTAATATCACCTTGTCATGATATAGATATCAGAGGCGATAAATGATTATATACACATCCATATCCATATATTTCTTTAGAAGATCATTGGACATGGAGGATATCATGAAACATTGGAAATCCATTACACTAACCAAATGCCTCAAATAGAGAGGTAATTATTCCTCAATAACCTTTTTTCGAAAGTGGCTAAGGAAGTGGGGTTTCCAGCACGTATAATTTGGATTCATGGTATAGTATAACATGTAAGAAATTATACCATTCCTAGAAATTCACATCAGTGATGAGGTTATCACTCTCTAGTATGTATCACAATTATATTATTGATGTTTTTTGGATTTAAATTTCTATATATTAAGACAAGATAATTAGTACCTATTTGATTTCAAAAGAAAAAATAAGTTTAATAAATTTAAATTTTATTAAATTCCATTAATCTCTCAATATTTTTTGAAATCTAATATCTCTCACTGGTAGTTAAATAATACCTTATCCCTTATATATTATAGTTTAAAGGATCTATATCCACCTTCTCATAACCCATAGATGGTTTTGAAAAGTTTTTTGAAGGATTTTAGGCAAGTGTAACTTTCCAACTACATTAAATCACAGTTCCTTAATCTGTTCAGTGGACTCCCCAATCTTGAAATCCTAGATAAATATTTTCTCAACCCTTGCCTATTTTTCACCAAGTCTTACTTGTTAACCCAATCCTTGATGTGAACCAAGTTAAGTCAACCCAATCTTCAAGCTAAAATTTCCCCAATAATTGAAAGCACCAAAAATTGGGTTTTTCAAACACTTAGAACTATGATTTCAATTCTAATTTATGTAGTGGAAGGATATACTGATATAATATTTTAGTTGTGGTAATTTTAATATTTATTTGTAAATAACATTTTATCACCTGTCTTATTAATATTAAATGGATTTTAATTAAGTTATTAACCATGTATGATAAAATATTCATGCATAATTCAATTATGTTTGTTTCCATATTGTATGATCATAAGATTATATAATTGTTCTTTTATCTAGAGGATTATAAACTAAACCTCAAACCTAGGGGAAACACATTGAATTGTATCTTGGTTTATGTTACAACATTCCACATTATCTGCTATGTATCAGCTTGATTAGTTTCACCTTGACTCATGGACTCATACCACCTCTTATCAACTTAGAGCTCTATCCTTACATAAACATGTAATCAAACATAAGTGAGGGGATCCAATGGATTGGAAAATGGGAGTTTACATAAAAAATTGTGATCATGCATTCCCTTACATAATACGAACGTTGTTATGAAAAAAAGCCATAAATTTTAATTTAACCATAATAAATTAAAATGAAACCAATCCTATACACAAGGATATTATAATCTCATGATCATCCAAACAACATACAATGAAAAAAAATCAATCTAGTTATCAATTACTTCGATTTGTTTATTAATTAAGACAATTCAGTTTATCATAATTCTATCAAGGAATGCTTAAATCAACATTATTTATAATTTTTAAAAAATTAATTTTATTTAAAATTAATGAAGCACACAAGTGTTCTTGTAGGAAACCGTGCATACGAATCTGAATTACCTACTCTTGTTTATTTGGAATTTGATATGGAAATTAATTAAATATATAATTAATAATCCTATGAAATGCATGTAATATAAAATAAATAAAACATGGAACACATGTAAATAGGTTTAATCATATATTTTAATTTTCTCCCTGGGTTATATTAAGTACATTATCTGTAAAAAAGTACACAACATGTACTATTTAAAATGGCATCACTTGTCACCTACCCATTTTTTCAAAGCACGCCTTGGGACTGGGCATATTCCCTACCATATATGAGTTCGAGGTACATGGTGTGTTATCCATCATACACATCATGCAGACTCAAATTTACATTGATTTTCAGTCTTTCTGTGATGTATCCAATACACAGAACGATGGGAATCCCCTTGTTAATATCCATTAGAGGCGAGGACTACACATCATGTACAAGGGTTACACAACATGTAGTTCTTTAAGTTATTTTCCTGTCTTTCCACCTATACATGTTTATCTACTTTTATCTGATATTAGATCCAATTTTTTTCAGGTATGAACTAAAAAAGTAAGATACATATGAGAAAACCTTAAAAAAATGTTCATTATGGAATTACACACCATGTACTCTAGTTTTGTCTTGGTAGAACCTTTTTCACCTCTAGATGGTGTATTTTAGATGTTTATTAATTTTTTAATCTTAAATGTTTACTGGTTATGTTAATGAGAATGAAGAAAGGAAAAGATGAAGATATTGGATTTAAAAAATAGATAAATATAATTAAAATAAATCACAATAAAATAAAAACAATCATAAAATAATAAATAATTAAAAATTAAACATGTGCCATCTCTAATACCACCTATAGGTTTTGGGCGCTGTGGAAGAACCTTTGATTTCATGTACTACTCTGCTATTTGTCTTAATTTATGTGTAATAATTGGTTCACATGATTAAAATATAATGTAAATATAAAACCATATATTACTTGAATAAATAAAAACATTATAACTAGAAGAGGATGATCTTTACATTTAATTTTAATAATTTTACGAACAGATATAAAATTACCACAACTAGTAATTCTATATTCATTGAGGATCGGGTTAAATATATATCATTATACCATCATTGTTCTATAGGATCCAAATGTATAATCCATCTAGTAGTGATACACACATGCACTATAATATCTGAATGTCGTCGTAGAATCATCAAGTGCTAGTATGAACGATCTCGATTGCTTGCGTGTTTCATGGTTCATCATAGTTGAATTCTTATTAAAGGAGTAAGAACTCCAGATCTTCTCTTAGTGACTTGCGTGGGTGGAAGAGAGAGAATGTTCTAGATATCTAGATCTATATCTAGGAATTGAGAGAGTCTCTCTCTATATTTTGTGCACAATGAGAGTTATTATAGAAAGTTTTATAATTATATATTTATTATGAAATGTTTAGGGTTGGAAAATCACTCAAAGGACCATTCCCTACTTAACAATTCATAGTTTACCCCAGGTAAAATAATAAAAATATTATTATTATTAATCAATTTACATGAAAAACACTTTAAGAATATAAATAAATATCATTTATACCATTTACAATCATACCATTTTGTTCAGTCCACTTTCCCTCATCAACATTTACCAATCATTGAATAATGACTATTTTGAAAATAAATAACAGTATATTTTTCATTGATAAATATAAAAAATATTATATTTTAAAATCCCAGAAAATAAATATTCATTATTACTATTTAACTCACTTATTTTTTCAAATAAATTTTGATTAAATTATGGTGATCAACCAGATATGAATAAATATGATTTATTATAACTTGTTATATTCAATAATTTAATTTAACTAATATTGCAGATAAACTTAGTGTGTGACCCACTAGGCCTCTTTCTCATTGGAAATAGGAATAAATACCTAAAATTCAAGGAATGAATATTGAAATACAGAAATAATTCCATATGAAAAAAATAAAGTCACAATGAAATCCAACCCCTTATAAACACTAACTGTGAAACATAATCTCTTTATTTTAGTATCTCAAATAATTAAAGTTGTATATCGGTCGCATCAAACTATATGCTCGATTTATATTTCATTTCATTTTAAAAAATTAACGCACCCACTAAACACCATATAAATGTATTATATAGGCATTTCCACTCCCATCAAAGGGACTAGGATGTCAACTTCTATCAAGAGATAAAAGGGATAAATCATTTCTCACATTATCCATTAATGAAACATCACTTGTGACCCACAAAACATATCCAACGTCACTACTAACATATGTCATCATGGTTTTCATCAATACATAAAAGTACATGAGTCATGATATACATTAATGATAATCTTAGAGTATAAGGATCAATAAAAGAATTCGTAGATAGGAACATCCAATGACACATGGAAATGCGAATTTCCTATTGATGATATTATTCTCATAACCTCGTATCTTAGAGATTACTAAGGGAAAACACCATGATAGGGTGTATCAATGTATAATGAGCCTTTTACCCCTGATAACTTGTATTGTATGTGTCCCATAAAACAATATCATCCAGCCATATATCTATACTCATGATTGATGTTGTGGAACGTCTCAGTTCTCCTTATAGTTGGAAAATACTATGACCTTTTAGTTTGAAACATATTCTTAGGAACTATCATATAAAAATTTCATGCATAAGAATAATCATGATGTGTTAATAAGGTTAATCGATAATGAAAAAAACCATAATCAAGTAATAAATAAGATAGTTACAAGAAACCAACTATATCATTTTTAAATTTTAATATGTGAAATAATTTTTGCAACCACCATAACTATTTTTACCTTGAATCTTATTTTACAAGATTTCAGGGTTATTTTAAAAGAAAATTTTTCCCTAATATTCTATAATTTTTTAGATTTTAAATAAGTTATTTCAAAATGAGAAGGGTATTTTCTTCAAGAAATATTATAGTTATTTTTTGTAGGTATTTTCATCTACGACATCCTCCATTGATATAACTTTTTCTTAACTAAAGATATGGTCTAATGATTCTATATTTATTATTGATCTAGATCGGTTATGATTATGGTGATGAAATATTGATGAAACATTAAATGATAAATGTTTTTGTGATCTAGTGAAATATATATGAATAGTTTTTGACTATGTGATTTTTGGGTATGTTATAGCCATATAATTGATCATGAAATGATTATTATTTTATGAGAAAAAATGGAACATGGTTGGTAATCTCAAGAACAAAATAATATGCGTATATGGTTAGCATTAGTATAACAAGGGCACCGAGGTTTTTTCCCTTGCTCAAAGTATTCAAAATGGTGGTTTTTCACAGTTTGACATCTAATGATTGCCTTAGTGTTTACCCTAAACATATTATTTCTATGATTATGATTATGCCACACTTTTTATGACACCCTCTATGACATGTTATTGTGATTATGATATGATATCATAACTCTTCATCTTTGATTATTCTATGAATCATGTCTAATGAAATGTGAAATCCTTATATCATGATTATGATGTATGAATTACAGGGTATGTTTTTCAAATGTTAATCTCATATTATCATACCATTACTCTCATGTTATGTTTATATACGATCATTGGATGATATCTCCCTTGTTTACACTTACTATGAATATGATCTCACCGTTTCTTATGTTTATTTTCCCCCAGTTATGAAGAAACATTTTATGTATTGTATGACTAAAAAGTGTGCTATGTAAGAAAAATTTGTGGTAGATGCTGAAGATATTTCATGAAATAATATGTTTATATATCTACTGTCTAAATAAACTAAATGTTTATAGTTTTGGGGTGTGTATTATTATGATATATATTGAATATTCATCTAAAATGATGTAATATTTATGTATCTAATGATTATTCTGCCTCAGTATAACTACTAAAAAACATGCCTTTAACAGCACTGGCATTTATAAGTGCTAGAAAAAAGCACCGATAAAGGTTCCATTTGTCAGTGCTAAAACAAGCGCTCATAAAGGATCATTTTTATCAACTATTTTTTGTAGTGCTAATAAAAGGCACCCTTTATCAGCATATATTTTTTAGTGTTGATAAAGGGGGACCTTTATCTGTACTTTATTTTCAGCGCCCATATATAAATTCTTTACCAGCTCTTTTTTATTACTGATAAAATTTTTAACAAAATGAAATAATTAAATAAGTAAATAATAAAAAAGATTTTATTTAAAAAATAAAAATTTTATTAATTAAATAATTATTGATAAAAATGAATAAATTGATTATACTATATATAAATTATTAATTATAATACATAGAATATTTTAAATATATATATATAAATGTAAAATTAAAATTAAACCAATAAAGATTAAAAATAAGTAAATTGAGAAAAATATAAATCATTTTGTTAATTAAATAATTATTGATAATGTTAATAAATAGTATATATTAAATATATAGATATATATGAATGTATATAAATATGATTTATATAATAAAAAATACTTATAATTTACATTAAATAGTAATATATTTAGTGAATAACGGTTTATAATTAAAAATTTACATGAATTAAAAATACTGACTAATTGTATCGAGTAATTTACATAATTGAATGTCATTTCATTTTTCAATTTAATATATATTAAATGTGTGTTATACTGATTTTACATATACATAATTACAATGTATTTTTATATACAACGTACACACACAAATATTTTTCTAGGAATTTAATCTATTTATATATATATATATACTTACTATGTTTAAATATTTTCAACATGTATTCATATTTATTTCAATATATATCCATTTTTAATAATTTCTATTTAATTAATCAAACTTATCCAAATTTTCAATATTATTAATTAACGTGTACTCATTTTTAATTATTCAATTTTACTAATTTTTATATGCATACACTAAAGATGAAATATTAATTAATAATGTTAAAAATATATTTGTTAAAAAATATTTATAAATAAGTATATTTATAAAGGTATAGTTACTATTTTATACATTTAAAATTATAAATAAAAAATAATATTTATTTAAAAAGTATTTATATAATTATAAATAAATAATTATATATATTTATTTAAATAATAAACATATTATTATAATTATATATATATTATATTATATATATATATATATTATATCCATATACATATATAATTATATAAATATATAATGATACAAATATTATTTTTTTAAAAGTATTTATATAATTGTAAATAAATAATTATATATTCAAATAATTATAAAATTGTTATTTTATGAAGAGTATTATTAAAATTATTATAATTATATATAATGATTATACATTTTTTAAAAAGCAATATTAAAAAAAAGTATTATAAGTATTTTTTATCTATTTTTTTAGTGCTGATAATGATAGAGATTTATAAGCACTAAAAAATTTCTGATAAAATTAATATTTATCAATGCTAAAAAATTGATAAATATTCATTTTATTAGAACTTACTAAATTAGCACTGATAAAAGGTATCTTTATCAATTCTTTTTTTGGAAGCGCTGATAAAAAAGTCTCCCGATCTATGTTATGAACCCCAACCATCACTTAACATATCACAATATCTAAAGATCTCTGTAGAAGCCTCTTGCTGTCAGTGCTCCTTGTTATCTAATCCAAGCTTGAATCTAGTCTAGAATGAAGGATCCAACTATTCCAAGTCTCAAATCCAAGGCTCTAGCGATTCAAGGGTCGAACAAAAACAAGGCTCGAACTAAATCCATGTTTTACAATATCTCTACTTTCTCTTAGTTATTCGCTTAAAATTATCATCACACATTCATATATCCCAACAACTCCAATTACTATATCATATAATAAAACAACCAAAAATTCATTGGTTTTTAGATATATTGAATTATCATCTTCCTGGATAACATGTGGCTCTCTTTGGGACAACATTGGTTCTGTGCAACTTCAAATATATCAAACCCAATGTTGGTTAATGTTTTTGTGAGGTATAATATTCTCCCAATACCTATATTCCATGAAATATACCTCTTTTCAATCATCATATTTTTTAAAATTCATCCATATAGCGGACGATGTTGTCATTTTTTTGGAATATTCCATTGAAAATCACTTGGGAACATATTTTTCATATTTTGATTGAGAAATAAATATACCATTATTTCCTTGATTCATCTATAAACCATGGAAAATGTTTCACCAATCATATAAATATCGATATGATACCTCATATGATCTATAAAAAATGCACTGTGCTTTGTCAAATCCCCAAATATTATGTCTTACGCCTTCGAGTTTTCACCGAAACTATCTGATCACCAATGAAATTTTATTCATTGATTTCGGCATTGCTTTTATTTCTTATCATTGATAACCCACATTCATTTTACCCACCATAAATATATTATTTTGAGTGTACATTATCCTCGTGTTTTCCCCTCTATGCTAATCAATTCAATACTAATTTCTTTCAAAGTTTTATAAATAGTTTAATTATTAAAAATCTCCCCATTATAATTAGTAAAAAATATCTATCAATTTTATCTTGTTATCATAAAAAAATCTCAACCCACCCTTTTTAATTCAGTATTTAATTGTCTCTTTATGTAATATGTTCAATTTTTAACTACCAAAAATAAATTTCCTCTTTAAAACACAATTACCATAAATTTTTTACCGAACTCAAATCAAATTATGGTTAGACTAGTTCTCTATACCTTTTTAAAAATACATCAATCTTTTAATTGATAACCCACTCATTAATACATCATAAAAATCACTTCATTTATTTCATCGCACATCTAATAAACACTATGTATGTTTTACATTAATCTATCTAAACATTGATCATTCTTTAACATTGCATTTTGGTTCCAACCTTAAGAATCTATGATTACCATCCATGTAATTCTAACAAATAGGAGAAAATACCCCTTCTAAATAACAAAATAGAGTAAAACTATCATCTTAATCAGTTTTATCTTCTAAAAAGTTATTATTTCGATTTTTAGTTTAGAAATCATCCCCCATAACTTTTATGTTTCTTTTACTACTATGAGGAGTAGTCATCATATGGATGACTACTTCTTTGAGTATTTCAAGAAACATATGTGCATGTACACAACATATGGGGGATGAGTTCCAAAAAAATAAAATGATAACTATTCAGAAGACAAGATAATAAGGATGAAAATTTTCTATAACTTTCACTTATGGATGAATTCAGAGGATAACACCTACCATAGTGGAGTAATTATGGTCTTAAATTCAATTACTAATTTTATTAAAATAATTCTGAAATTATTTTAAACAATCAAATATTGAGTTTCCCTTATTAGAATTATCTATAAATTTCACATTTGATAATGAATATATTATGTGTATTTATATAATTATTGTAAAAATGAGTATTTTATAAACCCAATAGGATTTCTCTACTTTCTCTCGAACGATTAAAAGCTTTAATCGAAGATATATTATTTTATCCTCATCTTTCTCACTCATTTATTGATTGTTTGGTAAGATCTATATGTTTTTATCATCATTATTTCATTACCATCAACATATCCCTGTGGTTCACAATATTTTCACAGTAAAATAATTCTACATATAATTAATGTATTGTTTCATATTTATTTTTAATTTATTTCTTTTTAGTATTACATATATAATAATTGTTTTCTTGTATAGGTGGTTTCTTTTGTATGAGTTGGGGTGGTTTGTTCGAAGCCTCTCATGACCGTGAGGGGTTAGTCTTCAAGCCTGAAACTGAGATAACGACAATAAGGAAATGTTTCAAGAATTCATATAACCATCATGAAAAGTTATATTCCAACTAATTATTTAATTAATTTTTTCATTATTTGTTATTTTATTTTTAATTTAATTTCCTTATCATTTTTATCTAATATTTATTTAATTTTTTCTAATATCTTTTGGTAAGAAAATTATTTATTACAAATATCCACAAAAAGGCACAAAAGAGATAAAATATTTATTTCATTTAATGTTACCACATTTTCATTTTCATTACCTTTCTTTGTCGAACTTCTAGCGCTGCATATTGAATCAATGATGTTAGTCGAAAAATATTTTTAATTGTTGAAATCCATAAGAGTAGAGGAAACTCATATACCTATTTTGATGAATTGTCATGATATAATGGTCACATGTGTTTCCTCTACTCTTTTGGATTAGAAAAATGAAAAAGGTTTTTTTGGATAATAAAAATGATTCAATATATATTAAATGTTTTTAATTAACCATATAAAGAAAATAAAAACATTAAAAAATTGGTAGTTTGGATTTCTTGAGACTTTGGGATGTATAGTATTCAGTCGTACCTCAATCTGACACACGATGTGATCAGTATTACTTCAAGTGTTTATTATTATTTATAATTGACATTAATTATTGTAAAAAATAAAACTGACATACTCAACACCAATAAAACATATTCTTATTCTTTTTATACTTTAGTTTCGTGATCTATAAGCCATTTGGGATGTGTAAGAATCAGACACACCTCAATTCGATGCATCATGTGACTTTTATAAGTCAATGTCTCCATTATGAGTTTAAAATCAACAGTTTAGTTCAAAACATTCCAGTCACTAAAAATAGGGAAAACATGCTTGTATTTTCTTGAAAATTATTTATATTGATTCATAAGTCATTTTTGATGTGTTAGAATCAGTGTCACATCAAACCGATACACTATGTGATTGGTATGAGTCAAAGTGCATGTTTTTAGTTTAAAATGGAATTTTAATAAAAAAAGTGACATACTCAAACCAAGAAAAAACATTTGGAGTATTTTTATACTCTATGAGAATGATCCATAAGTAATTTTAGAAATTTATGAATTAACCACACCTCAATTCGATGCATGGTGTGACTGGTATGACTCAATGTGTGTCTTTTTATTTAAAATTGACATTAATTTTAGTAAAAAGGAAAAGTAACCCACTCAAAACTGAGAAAAAAATTAGGATTGTTTTGATAAATTAGGTAAATGATCTATAATCCATTTTTACATAAAGTAATAATCCACACCTTAATATGATACATGATGTTCTCATTATGACTCAATAAGTCAATTATCATTTTAAAATTGACACTTTAGTTCAAAAAATGTCACTCCGTAAGAACTATGAAAACAAGCATGAATTTTGTTGATAATTTAGGAAATATATTCATAAGTAATTTTTGATGTGTATAAATTAGTCTCACATTAAATTGATATATGACTTTATTGTTATGATTCAAAGTGCGTGTATCCAGTTTAAATCGACACTTTACTAAAAAAGATAAGTGATGCACTCAAAACCAAGAAAACACATTTAGATTGTTTTGATACATTATTAAAATGATTCATAATACATTTGAGACATGTATAAATAATCTAAACCTCTATCTTATGCATGGTGTGGATGTTAGGACTATAAGAGCGTCTTTTTATTTAAAATTGACATCAATTTTAGCAAAAAGGAAAATTGGCCTAATTAAAACTAAGTAAACACATTCAGATTGTTTTGATACTTTAAGGAAACTATCCATAAGTCATTTTTGACATGTATTAATCATCTTGAACACAATCCTACAAATATTGGGATTGGTTTGACTCCAAGTATATCTTTTTATTTAAAATTGACATCAATTTTAGTAAAAAGGATAACTGACCTACTAAAAATTAAGGAAACACATTCTGATTATTTTGATATTTTAGGGAAACTATCCATAAGTCATTTATGATGTGTTGGAATCATCCACACCTCAATCTGATGCACGATGTGACTGGTATGACTCCTACTACGTTTTTTTATTTAAAATTAACATCAATTTTAGTAAAAAGGACAACTGGCCAAATCAAAAACAAGAAAACACATTCATATTATTTGGATATTTTATATAAATGATCTATAATTTATTTTTGATGTGTAGAAATCATCCAAATATCAATACCATGTATGGTGTGACTAGTATAAATCAATGTGTGTAATTTTTTTAAATTGACATCAATTTTAGTAAAAAAGAAAATTGACCTTCTCAAAACTGAGAAAACACATTAATATTATTTTGATATATTAGGTAAATGATCCATAAGTAATTTTTGATGTGAAATAATCAACTTCACATAAATCTGATACATGATGTGCCAGATATAACTCAATGTATCCGTTATTAGATTAAAATCAATATTTTAGTTCAAAAAGTTTAACTCGTTAGAAATAGAGAAAACAAGATCAAATTTTCTTGATAATTTATAACATATATTCATAAGTAATTTGTGAAATATAGGAATCAGTATCACATCAAACTAATACATGATGTGATCAGTATGAGTCAAAGTGCATGTTTCTAGTTTAAAATGAGCTTTTCGTAAAAAGACAAGTCAAATGCTCAAAACTGAGGAAGCACATTTCAATTGTTTTTTATACTTTAGGAAAATGATCCATATGTCATTTTAGGCATGCAGGAATTATCTACACCTAAATCTAATGGATAGTGTGACTAGTATGAATCCAATTACATCTTTTCAAAATATAAGTGTCATTTTTGTCTAAAACTTGCATCACATCACCAAAAATGAGAAAACAAATCATGATTGATCTTATATTTCTATATTATATTACTTATTTAATTTCTATATAATTTTTATCTTATACTTATTTAATTAATTTTCATAGAGATAATTCTTGAAAATGAACAAGAAATAGTGTGACATGAAAGAATCAACCGAAACCCAATCTAATACATACTGTTCCTAGTATGAATCAAATATTAGTTTAAAAATAATAAGTTCTATTAATTTATTTTTTTTATATTATTATTAACATAATAATTGTTTTTTTATACAACTGATTTTTTTTCTTGAGCAGGGGTTAGGATTTATAGACAAGATAAGACTATAGTTTTTTAATTTATATAACAATTTATACTTTTTAATTATATAAAACAATGTTTAAAATGTCTATAATATAGTTTTTTTCTTGTATTTGTGTTTTAAATTTTATTTCATTTAAATTTTGTATTCATACTATATTATCCTGATTCGGTGGTGTTTTTGTTATTGTAGTGTGTTATTATAGCATACTATACTAGTTTTGTAGTATTCTATTACACCATACTACAATATTAACCTTTATTAGTGATTCTATATGTGCTAATAAAATATTAGTGCTTTTAATCTCACTCCATTAGTCAGTTATTTTCTAGAACTGTTGAAGGCCATTTTTAATACTGTTAAAGGCCTATTTTGCAGTAGTACTGGTATCATAGTAGGGTTTAGTTAATTTTGGAGAATAGAATTAAAAAATTTAGTGATAACCATCAGGATAATCCTAAGTATAGGAGAACATCCTAATTTATGGTAAAGAAAAAATTGTGGTTTTCCAAAAAAATACACCCCCGTTCAGATGCTGGAAAGAGGATGCATCTATCACATAGATGCACCCCTGAGTGACAAATTTAAAAGGGGTAGATTTTTTATTAACTCGCCCATCACCAGGGAATGATGTATGGGAATAAGAATGAACACCTAGCTAGAAACTTTTGGAGGAAATTATTGGGTTAATTCACATTTTCTTTATACACCATTATGAAGGATTTGAATAGACAATAACCACAGATTACCTAGGTTAAACTGAAGGAGTCATATATTGAAAATAAGGTATCATGAATTATACATCCTACGAATTTTTTTTCATGATTATAATATTACTCACTATGATTATTATTTCTCATACTATGCATGTTGATTTTAGTTAGTGACTACAACTAGAAAGAATCATGTTAACACAGAATGTGATGGACAATAAAATGATTCTACTCATGGGAAACCAAATGAAATTGTAATTGTAATATGAAAAATTGTAATTATGAAAAACCCTATATCTTGAAATATGGTTAAAAAACTCAACATGGGGGAGTTTCCTGACACAGATAACAAGAGAAAAATTGATTTTTAAGGGAGTTAATTAGATATATACCATGAAGGAAAGAATATTAGATTTCCTATTTGTCATGAATGTGGGAATTATCTCCAAGGGAAATATATCCAAGAAAAAGGAAGATGTTTCATCTATGGAAAATAATTGAATAAATAAAGTAACTATCAAGTAAAAATGAATAGTTCTATAGAAGGTAATAAAGTACATCCTAAGGTACAATTTATAGTTTAATGTATTATATATGGGGAACTTGGTCGTTATTTGATTCAATTACCAAATCCAATGGATAACTGTTAAACTATGGAAATGTCTATGTTATGCCAATCATTGAAGTAGCTCGTTATGGTTACAGTACACTTATCCTATACTATAGAACTGAGTATTCCATGTTCATGTTTCTAAGAATGTACAATATAAAATGTATTCTCTATAATTTAGTGTAATTTTATGTTATTCTGATCATTGATTATCTATCTATATATAGATTATAATTAAACTTATAGAATAAGGAAATCACATTTTATATTCTGAATCAATATATAAATATATTTCAGTGTGAGGTTGAATATAAACCTCTAACAGAAATTGTATGGGTCTTAATTCCTATTAAAAATTGGTATTAATATATATTTTTTATGGAAAAACTCAACACTGAATATATGCTTATAATTTAGGAATATTATGATGATCTTACTAAATACGTTCATATTATTCCCCCAAATCATGAACTTTATTTTTTAATAGAACTCATACCTAGTTCTACACCTATTTCAATGACTATATATAGAATAGATTCGATTGAGTTATAGGAATTGAAGAAGTAACTCCCAAAGAATCTTGATAAGGGATTCATTAGGCTAAGTGTGTCACCATGGGCTGCACCTATTCTTTTTATTATGAACAAATATAGAACAATTTGACTTCACATTGAATATATGGAACTTAAAAATATATGTATCAAGAATAAGTATCCTCTACCCCATATCAATAATTTTTTGATAATCTATGAGGAGATCAATACCTCTCAAAGATTAACCTTCACTTTGGTTACTATGTATTACAGGTCAAAAGTGAAGAAATTCCTAAGACATTCTTCTGTATCAGGTATGGACACTATGAATTCATAGTGATTCTATTTTTATTTACTAATTCTCCCATTATCTTCATATATTTAATAAATATAGTCTTTATAGATTACCTCGATCAATTTTTGGTTGTTTTTATAGATGGTATTTTTATATAATAAATGGTAAAGGAAGATCATGAATATCACTTGAGAATTGAGTTAAAGACCCTATGGAAGGATAATCAGCATGAAAAATTTACCAATTATTAATTTTTGAAATAGAATATTTCATTTTTTGTTCATATAATCTCAAGCGAGGGTATATTAGTGGATCCTTATAAGATAGAAGTCATTAAAACTTTTCTTAACCAACTACAGAGACCAAGATCAATATGTTTCTTAGTTTAGATGGATATTATCAATTCATTATGAATAATTTATCATGTCTATATAATTAACTCACATTGTTAACTCAAAATGGTGTAAATTTCCGTTAGAGTAATGAATGTGAAGAAAATTTCAATGAGATGAAGAGAAGGTTGGTAAGTGCACTTGTACTCACGCTACCTTGAAATAGATTAGGGTTTGTGATTTTAAATGATGCATTAAATAAGGGAGTAAGATGTGATAATATTAAGAATGGAATGGTGGTAGCTTATGCCACTTTTCAGTTAAAGGATATTGAAAAAAATTACCCGATGCATGACATAGATTTAGCTGTGGTATTTTTTGTATTAAATATATTAAGGAATTATATTTATGGTGAGATGTTTTATATAAATAGATAATAAAATATATATTCAATTTAAAATATTTAAATATATTCTAGAGAATATGTATGGATTTTATTAATGATTATGACTACTCAATTCATTACCACCATGTGAAAGAGAACAAGGTGATTGATGATTTTATTCTAAATAACCATTATATATTATCTATTATAAGGATCACACACTATCTAATATATATGAATATTCAAAAGATAAAACTTTAAATATTTATGGAATAGGAAAATCTTATATTTCACAATTGAGTGTTCAACCATCTATCCATGTGATTATTAAAGAGGCATATAAGAAAGATGTATTGTAACACCCCAAGTAAATAAAGAGTATGACATTTTCACATTTATCCATATTTGTGAATAAAATATTAATATGACTTTAAAGGGGACGCTATGCTTGATGGCGTACCTAACACGCAACAACGAGTTTCTTGGGAATCTTACGTTGCACTCTAATAAGAAAATATTATTATTTTAAATAGTAGTTAACACCTAGCCGTTGTAATGGCGGGAATGAACAGAACTAACTACAAAATGATTATATATATTTTTCAAATATTTTTACTTTTTACAATAAATGTTAGAGGATTAAAAATGCAAATGAATCCAATTTTAAGCGTAAACATTCTAATATTATTTAAATGGTCGATTAACTGCCTTTTGATGGAGAAACTCTTTTAAATCCACTTTTTTACAATTTTATGTGTTATCTTTGACAAAATAAAATTCTTCTTTAGAATCGGGATATCAAAATTTACATTGTGTAAATTTTTGGTATTTTTCCGAAAAAGTTCAATTTTTAATGAATAGTGAAAAATGTTGTATTTTAATTCCAAACCACTTTTAATATAATTTATTTATATGATTAGATTATCTTTTGAATTGGTTTTAAAGTTAAATTAGAATATATTTTTACCATTTAATACAATAGTGGCTGTTGGAATTAATTTCACTTTAAAATTGGACTTAAACTAGTGTCAATCTTTTGATACTTATTATTTCATAAAAACACGCTATTTGCTTTGACAGCGGGAATTAATTATTAAATTAATTAATGCAACTAATATGTTTTTAATTTTTTAAAATAGACATAATTTTTGTATTAATAATATCAAATATAGCTTAGGGTGAAGTTTTGGTATTTTTCTGAAAAAACTTCAATTTTTGATGAATAGTGAAACCACTAAGTGGTACTTATGAAAACTGATTTTCCGTTTAAATGAAATTTTTCCATCATTGTGTGTTGAATTTCAAAAATCCGACATACATGGTTGTAATTAAGAAGTAAAATGTGGTTCAATGGGATTAAAATAATTTTTTTGGTGAATAGTAACTTATTAAGTTTTTAATCGCGATTAGAGGTAATTAGTGTAGTTTAAGGTAAGAATAATGTTTTAATAAAATGAAATGACATAGACACATGTCCTACCCTCATTGGATGTGTCATGGACGACCAAGAAAATCCATGGGTCAACTTGGGGACCCCATGGAGCCACTTTGGTTGGAAAATGACATAAATACCTTTTTATTTAATGTTAAAGTAAAAATGAAACAAACATGAGATGTTTTACTAAAACAATTTTTACATGGAGTTATACAAGTCAGCTTTTTGACTATAAATAACCAATGGAAAGGTACAAATATTTCCTACATCATAGTATTTTTTTTTATAATTTTTAGACATTAAATAAATTAAATTATTTATGACATCATGATGATGCAGCGATGACCTCATTATTTAATGATTTAAATAAAATGGAAAGATAATGTAAAATCTAAGACCTAAACATGTCCAAAACCTATTTGATGGGTGGATTTCGAACCCTTATCACCTTATCCATTAATTATATCAATTTGGGACCTCTTAAATCCGAATATCATTTTAAAATAAAGTGACTTTTTTTTTACTTTCCAAGAGTGCCCCTCCTCTCCTCTTACAAAAGGCCCCCACCTCTACCTCCTTACCCACACTCCAAAAGCCTTTGGCTCGGCCAAACCCTGCCCATTTTGTCTCTCCACCTCCATCTCTTACTCCTTGAAACCTCACTTTGGGCAGAAGTCTTCCCAAGGAAGCCTTTTAGCTCAAACCAAAGGGAGTTACCCGAATTTAAGGTAATGTCTTCACTTGAGTCCTTTTGTTTTATTTTGCTTCTCCAACCACCTAAACACTTTTTATTCATTTATTTTGTAACAACTACAGTATATTAAATATACTAGGATGTTTTTATAAGAAGTATTCGAGCTACACTTACACACACCTACATCTAATGGTTAAAGAACATACTGTTTCTGTGGATGGCGAATTTCTGCCTCACGAAATGATGACTGTTCAACACTCATATAACACCTTCAAAGGTGGACATTAAGATGAAACTATGTTTATATATGATATATAATATGTTTAGGTTTTACTTAAGCTTCTGTATTTTTCATTTATGGCATACATTTATGTTTTCCATTATGGGTAAACGTGATATCTTCATTTAAGGAAGTGCGGACTACCGCCCCCTCAAAGTGATTTGATTCGTTAATACCATATGTGGTACGTATAAAGGATATATTTAATGATATTATATATGATACCATACTGTAATTAAAATACTATTATGGATCATTATGTTTTAATTCCATTAAATATGAAATAGAAATGGAAGTAGCGTTCATGCGTACGTACGGCTTACCGTCTCCATGAACGGTGCATTTCATTTCTTAACACTAAATGTTATGTAATATTATAAATGCATGAATATACTGGATATATATGATATATATGATATATACATCATGAATACAATTCTTGATATAATGAACCTTTGACCACACGAACAACATGTAATTGTATGAAGTCCACTTTTGACGTAAGAACCAAATATCGACAAAACAAACATTATTAACATAAATGATTACATAATGTTTATAACATTTAAATAATTGATATAAAAGGAATAATGAACTTCAAAAAGGTTATTAAGCAAGTATAAATTAACTCAAGTTTATTATTCAGGACGTTAAAGAACGATCGAGTCAAGACGGACCCGAGGTAAGGGATCCTACTCCTCTCTTTCTTTTTAAGTACACTCTTTTATGTCATTCCTTCTAAGCTCAACTTTATTGTGATTGGGATGTTCTTTTATATTACTCTTACTGTAATTTTTATGTTCATATGATGAGAGACCCTATTCTCTCTCATAAATCCATTTTGGAAGTTTTGAGTGGCACCGTTAGGCTGCCGAATTTTCATAAGAGATCCAACCTCTCTCTTTCTTTTTAAGTACTCTCCTTTATGTCACTTCTTTTATGATCCTCTTTGTTATGTTGGGGGATGTTATTTTGTATTCATATTTCGGTAAACATTATTTTGATATGATTATATACCCTATTTCCTCTCATCAATCCATTTTGGATGTTTTAAGTGGCGCCGTTAGGCTGCCGAGTTTTCGTAAGGGATTTTTCATCTCACTTTTATTCCCGTGACATTTATGCTACGTTTTCCACTATTTCATTTGAGTGGTGTATGTACTTCCCATTATTATACACTTTGTGTATTATAATATCATTTATGTGTATTTACATCTTCATTGTATGACCCTTCTTCCATGGGGTGTACGTTTCGAAAGTTACCCAACTCTGTAAGGGGACCTTTCACCCTCCTCTTTTTAAAAGACTTATTTTGTTATGTCTTTTAATTTACATCTTATTATGTAGGGATATGTTATTCTATATCCTTATTTATGTAAAGTTTATGTCCATGTGATGAGATACCATTCACTTTCTCATCGACTAATTTTCTGAATTTTGAAGTGACGCCGTTAGGCTGTCGAACTTTTACGAGGGAACGTCTTAACCCAATTTCGATTTCTTTGGTTTCAACTTGTACTTCTTGAACATGTCATCCTATGAATATGTGTGAATGACCTATGATTGTTTCACAATTAATATCCACTTATATTGGATGTATTTATATTTCTCATACTTAATTATTTGATATATTTATCCTTAATTTAAGGATACCATATTTATAATGGATTTCATCTCAATTTACATTTCCATTGAGACTTTATTGTTGTTATGCACCAATTCATTCTTATATGGTGTGTATACTGTAATTTTACATATTATATCATGAATACATTTATTCTCATGATATTATAAAGTTCAGATTAAATGTTATTCCGCAATTATTTGTATTCAAGAGTCTCTCATTTTGTTAAAAACTCTTTAACAAAAATATCGTTTTAAATGTTTTAAAGATTTATTATTCTAAATATTTATCTTTAATGTCCATGTTTTCGAAATGATTTTCAGTATTTATTTATATGGACATTAATTTTTTAAAATTTTAATTCCATTAAAAGCTTCAAAGTGGTATGGGACACTTTGATTCAAAAATCACTTTTAAATGGTTTTTGAAAATGGATTGATTAATTCAATATCTGGGAATTACTTATTGTGATTGAAAATGAAATGTTGTTATTGAAATGTTTATATTTTCAATATTTTATGTGTAATGATGGTACTTGGAAATTTTACGGGTGGTTACATGATAAACCATATGAAGGGTGGTGCCGTGAATACCAGGACGGGTGGTTACATTATAACCTCCAATGCATTGGGTATGGAAGTCGGCCGTATGGATATTCCATTAAGTATGTATGGAAGTTGGCCAAATGGCTATGCCATTAAGTGATATGTGTGGAAGTCGACCTTATGGTTATTCCACTTAAGTAGGTTTCTTTCCCAAGTTACCTTTATATGTTATGTGATCTTTATATGGGTTTTATGGTAATCTTTTGGTTATATAATGGTAAGTAATGAACTTTTATTCAGTGAAGAGTTTTTTACTACTTCGAAAAGGTGAAAATTATTACTTTGTTAAAGTATACATGGTTTACTTGTTGTTTTGAAAAAAACTAACAGTTTTCATTCTTTGTGTATCCCTTACTGAGATTTTTATGCTCATCCCAAGTTTTTGAAATGTTTTCACAGGACTTAACATGGAATAGGGTCAAGGATGGGATCAAGGGAAAGTCATGCTACCAAAAACATGGAACTAGACATGTTTCATTTTAAGAGTTTTTATTTTATGGAAACATAGTTGAATTTTCTACTTTGTAATCTTTTGAGATGTAATAGTTATGTCCTAATTCTCTAAAACTCTAAACCTGAAAAGATCCTCAATGTGAATTATTAATTTAATTCAATATTAAGTAAGGTTTAAGGCCGGGGTCTTATAGTTGGTATCAAAGGTTGGTTTAGATAACTTTAGAGGTTAGGGTATTCTTTAAGCATAAGTAACATGACCATAATGGTTAGGATTTCATAAACAGTACTAGTTTTAGATAATGTGAATGAGTAAGTATATCTTAGTGTTTATCTTCCTCTTTAGTACATGATGGTTTTGTTGATATACTCACACTGACCTTTTTGGTTTTAGTAAATGGCTAGATCTAGCAGGCACCAAGGTAACGATGGATGTGAAGGAAACTGTGACAGTTTTCTGAGAGAGCAACTGAATGATATGGAAGCTGCAATGAGAACTCTTGTGTTTATCCTCAACCAACTATCTGGAGTCATGATTAACCACCTAAACCTTGGTGATTTCTATAAGGAATCGTATATACGAGAAACAAATCCCTATGGAACTACAGGTAATAATCATAAAGGTAAGTGTCTTCAAAAACCTATGTGTTATAGATGTGGAAAGAAACACCTAGGAAAATGTTTCAAAGGGAAAGAAATATTCTATAGATGTGGAAATGAAGGTCATAAAGCAAGAACTTGCCATGAAAAAAGGAAGCATCCAGTTGACTCGAGGAAATGGAAAGAAGTTTTTTCTGAGGGATCAATTGAATGTTTTAAATGTGGTGTGCATGGTCATTATGCAAACACATGTCCTATGAAGAAGTTTTGTGAATGGGATCACCAAGTTCATACAAATACTAGTTTACCAATACTTAATGCCATTCTGATTGAGGATGAAGAAACTGACGATGACCAATCAAAGGTATGGATTATTTCTTAACTTTTGTTTTCTATTTTGGAATCTTAGGATATGATTCATGATTTTGTTTGTAGGAAAGAAGTATTTCAGAATAAGTTGGAAAGGAATGGTTAATGGATAATGAAGAATGTTGAATGAGTAAGAAGTCAACATATAAGGGCTTCAAGAGTTATGGTGAAATTCTTAAGAGTATTAAGTGTCTTTTGATTATGGGGTACATTAGAAGACTTTTTATAGTATGTGTAACACTGATGTTTGATATATGAAAATTTTATTCAAGGAATAGTTATCTTTTCTTTTGTGGACATAGTTATAAAGAACCATTTGGGTTTATATGATCCTTACTTTTGAGGTAATTATGTGTTACTATATGTTATGATTGAAGTGAAAGGCATGAGATAAAATTGAGGTTAAATTATGTTATGGTTATTTTTGATGATTTTATCCCTTTTTGGGGAATGATTTAAGAATTATATAGTTTTGGAAAAAGGACAACATGCAAACTGTGTGACTACCCGTCGCGTCGGACAAAGCTGCGGGAATCAAACCCACAACCAAAGTGCGACTGGTATTTATCGCCTACCACTGGACTACATGAAGTCCCTGGTTAGTTTGACTGATTCTTTTTAGTTATTTGATTTTATGAATTAAGAGTAAGTTGATTTTGGGTTATTTATGAAAATTATTAACCTATCATGGAGGATATGTGATTAGGTTAATTACTTTTCAATACGAGACATTAGGAGCAACTGATGTTGTTTGGTGATAAATGTTACGATTTAACTTGGAAGACTATGTGACTAAATCCTTAAAATATTTGTGTTTCAATCTTAGTTTGGTTTACATTGAAGAATTTTATGGACAAATTGTTTATCGGATGGTCGTCGTTGAACTTTGGGTTTTGTTGGACAAATTTTGGAGATTAAGAATAGATTTGTTTTTTTAAAAAGGATTATCCTTTTTGGGTATTATATGATCTTATACTAACCTTTTTGGTTTTGGTTTTGGTTAGAGTCTAATGAAATGGGAAGTATATTTTTCTCTATTGTGGATTAGGTGATTCTCTGGAAATTGATTATAGTAATCTTAATGCGAACAAGTCTTCCTAAATACTCGTCTTTTGGAGAAAATATGAGTTTGATTAAGGAATCTAGTAAATGTTGAAAGTCAACATGATAAGTGATTATATTTCCTTATGAATAAATTCCTCAATAAAAAGTAACTTAAAGAAAAAATTTTGTCTATTAACTTTTCCTACTGGGGAATCGAATACCGTTTAACCCATCACAAGTTTGTGATTTTCTTATGGTTAACTTTCTCCTAGACATGTTTACTATCACTCTCCCTCGAGAACATGACCCTTTGCTTTTTCTTCCATGTCCATGTTTTCCTACATGAAATCCTAGTATGGGTTAACTCGGGTGACCTCCGTACTTATCTTTCTTTATTTTAAAGTGATTGTTTTACCGACTCTTGTTCCGATGTGGGACTTTCAAGGATGTTTCCGAGCCCAATTTTAAAATTGCGAGGACGCAATTCCCAAAAGGGGGGAAGGATGTAACACCCCAGGTAAATAAAGAGTATGACATTTTCACATTTATCCATATTTGTGAATAAAATATTCATATGACTTTAAAGGGGACTCTATGCTCGATGGCGTACCCAACATGCAACAACGAGTTTCTTGGGAATCTTACATTGCAATCTAATAATAAAATAATATTATTTTAAATAGTAGTTAACGACTAGCCGTTGTAATGGCGGGAATGAACAGAACTTACTAAAAAATGATTATATATGTTTATCAAATATTTTTACTTTTTACAATAATTGTTAGAGGATTAAAAATGCAAATGAATCCAATTTTAAGCGTAAACATTCTAATATTATTTAAAAGGTCGATTAACCACCTTTTGATGGAGAACCTCTTTTAAATACACTTTTTGACAATTTTATGTGTTATCTTTGACAAAATAAAATTCTTCTTTATAATCGGGACATCAAAATTTACTTTGTGTAAATTTTTGGTATTTTTCCAAAAAAGTTCAATTTTTAATGAATAGTGAAGAATGTTGTATTTTAATTCAAAACCTCTTTTAATATAATTTATTTATATGATTAGATTATCTTTTGAATTGGTATTAAAGTGAAATTAGAATATATTTTTACCATTTAATACAATAGTGGTCGTTGGAATTAATTTCACTTTGAAATTGGACTTAAACTAGTGTCAATCTTTTGATACTTATTGTTTCATAAAAACACGTTATTTGCTCTGACAGCAGGAATTAATTATTAAATTAATTAATTCAACTAATATGTTTTTAATTTTTTAAAATAGACATCATTTTTGTATTCGGAATATCAAATATAGCTTAGGGTGAAGTTTTGGTATTTTTCTGAAAAAACTTCAATTTTTGATGAATAGTGAAACCACTAAGTGGTACTTATAAAAACTGATTTTCTGTTTAAATGAAATTTTGCCATCATTGTGTGTTGAATTTAAAAAATCCGGCATACATGGTTGTTATTAAGAAGTAAAATGTGGTTCAATGGGATTAAAATAATTTTTTGGTGAATAGTAACTTATTAAGTTTTTAATCGCGATTAGAGGTAATTAGTGTAGTTTAAGGTAAGAATAATGTTTTAATAAAATGAAATGACCTAGACACATGTCCTACCCTAATTGGATGTGTCATGGCCGACCAAGAAAATCCATGGGAAAACTTGGGGACCCCATGGAGCCACTTTGGTTGGAAAATGATATAAATACCTTTTTATTTAATGTTAAAGTAAAAATGACACAAACATGAGATGTTTTAATAAAACAATTTTTACATGGAGTTATACAAGTCATATTTTTGACTATAAATAATCAATGGAAAGATAAAAATATTTCCTACATAATAGTATTTTTTATAATTTTTATACATTAAATAATGTAAATTAATTATGAAATCATGATGATGGAGCGATGACCTCATTATTTAACGATTTAAATAAAATGGAAAGATAATGTAAAATCTAAGACCTAAACATGTCCAAAACCTATTGGATGGGTTTATTTCGAACCCTTATCACCTTATCATCGAATTATATCAATGTGGGACCTCTTAAATCCGAATATCATTTTAAAATAAAGTGACTTTTCTTTACTTTCCAAGAGTGCCCCTCCTCCCCTCTTATAAAAGGCCCCCCACCTCAACCTCCTTACCCACACTCCCAAAGCCTTTGGCTCGGCCAAACCCTTCCCATTTTGTCTCTCAACTTACCTCTATTACTCATTTAAGCCTCAATTTGGGCAGAAGTCTTCCCAAGGAAGCCTTTTAGCTCAAACCAAAGGGAGTTACCCGATTTTAAGGTAATGTCTTCACTTGAGTCCTTTTGTTTTATTTTTCTTCTCCAACCCCCTAAAATCTTTTTATTCATTTATTTTGTAACAACTACAGTATCTTCAATATACTAGGATGTTGTTATAAGAAGTATTCTAGCTAAACTTACAGACACCTACCTCTAATGGTTAAAGAACATACTGTTTCCCTGGATGGTGAATTTCTGCCTCACGAAACGATGATTGTTCAAAACTCATATAACACCTTCAAAGGTGGCCATTAAGATGACACTATATTTATATATGATATATAATATGTTTATGTTTTACTTAAGATTATTTATTTTTCATTTATGGCATACCTTTATGGTTTCCATTATGGGTAAACGTGATATCTTCATTTAAGGAAGTGCGGACTACCGCCCCCTCAAAGTGATTTGATTCGTTAATACCATATGTGGTACGTATAAAGGATATATTTAATGATATTATATATGATACCATACTGAAATTAAAATACTATTATGTATCATTATGTTTTAATTCCATTAAATATGAAATAGAAATGGAAGTAGCGTTCATGCGTACGTATGGCTTACCGTCTCCATGAACGGTGCATTTCATTTCTTAACTCTAAATGTTATGTAATATTATAAATGCATGAATATACTGGATATATATGATATATATTATATATACATCATGAATACAATTCTGTATATAATGAACCTTTGACCACACGAACAACATATAATTGTACGAAGTCCACTTTTGACTTAAGAACCAAATATCGACAAAACAAACATTATTAACATAAATGATTACATAATGTTTATAACATGTCAATAATTGATATAAAAGGAATAATGAACTTGAAAAATTTTCTTAAGCAAGTAGAAATTAACTCAAGTTTATTATTCAGTACGTTAAAGAACAATTGAGTCAAATCGGACCCGAGGTAAGGGATCCTACTCCTCTCTTTCTTTTTAAGTACACTCTTTTATGTCATTCCTTCTAAGATCATCTTTATTGTGATTGGGATGTTATTTTATATTACTATTACTGTAATTTTTATTTTCATATTATGAGAGACCCTATTCTCTCTCATCAATCCATTTTGGATGTTTTGAGTGGCGTCGTTAGGCTGCCGAATTTTCGTAAGAGATCCAACCTCCCTCTTTCTTTTTAAGTACTCTCCTTCATGTCACTTCTTTTATGCTCCTCTTTGGTATGTTGGGGGATATTATTTTGTATTCATATTTCTGTAAACATTATGTTGATATTATGAGAGACCCTATTTCCTCTCATCAATCCATTTTGGAAGTTCTAAGTGGTGCCGTTAGGCTGCCGAGTTTTTGTAAGGGATTTTTCATCTCACTTTTATTCCCGTGACATTTATGCTACGTTTTCCACTATTTCCTTTGAGTGGTGTATGTACTGACCATTATTATTCACTTTGTGTAGTATAATATCATTTATGGGTATTTACATCTTCATTGTATGACCCTTCTTCCATGGGGAGTACGTTTTGAAAGTTACCCAACTCGGTAAGGGGACCTTTCACCCTCCTCTTTTTAAAAGACTTCTTTTGTTATGTCTTTTAATTTACATCTTATTATGTTGAGATATGTTCTTCTATATCCTTATTTATGTAAAGTTTATGTCCATGTGATGAGATACCATTCACTTTCTCATCAACTAATTTTCTGAATTTTGAAGTGACGCCGTTAGGCTGTCAAACTTTTACGAGGGAACGTCTTAACCCAATTTCGATTTCTTTGGGTTCAACTTGTACTTCTTGAACATGTCATCCTATGAATATGTGTTAATGACCTCTGATTGTTTCACACTTAATATCCACTTATATTGGGTGTATTTATATTTCTCACACATAATTATTTGATAGATTTATCCTTAATTTAAAGATACCATATTTATAATGGATTTCATCTCAATTTACATTTCCATTGAGACTTCATTGTTGTTATGCACCAATTCACTCTTATATGGTGTGTATACTTTCCTTTTACATATTATATCATGAATAAATTTATTCTCATGATATTATAAAGTTCATATTAAATGTTATTCCGCAATTATTTGAATTCAAGAGTCTCTCATTTTGTTAAAAATTCTTTAACAAAAATATCGTTTTAAATGTTTTAAAGATTTATTATTCTAAATCTTTATCTTTAATGTCCATGTTTTCGAAATGGTTTTCAGTATTCATTTATATGGACGTTAATGTTTTAAAATTATAATTCCATTAAAAGCTTCAAAGTGGTATGGGACACTTTGATTCAAAAATCTCTTTTAAATGGGTTTTAAAAATGGATTGATTAATTCATTATCTGGGAATTAATTATTGTGATTGCAAATGAAATGTTGTTATTGAAATGTTTATATTTTCAATATTTTATGTGTAATGATGGTACTTGGACATTTTACGGGCGGTTACGTGATAAACCATATGACGGGTGGTGCCATGAATACCAGGATGGGTGGTTACATTATAACCTCCAATGCATTGGGTATAGAAGTCGGCCGTATGGCTATTCCACTAAGTATGTATGGAAGTCGGCCGAATGGATATTCCATTAAGTGATATGTGTGGAAGTCGACCTTATAGTTATTCCACTTAAGTATTTTTATGTCCCAAGTTAACTTTATATGTTATGTGATCTTTATATGGGTGTTATGGTAATCTTTTGGTTATAGAATGGTAAGTAATGAACTTTTATTCAGTGAAGAGTTTTTTACTACTTCGAAAAGGTGAAAAGTATTACTTTGTTAATGTATACATGGTTTACTTGTTGTTTTGAAAAAAACTAACAGTTTTTATTCTTTGTGTATCCCTTACTGAGCTTTTTATGCTCATCCCATGTTTTTGAAATGTTTTCACAGGACTTAACGTGGAATAGGGTCAAGGATGGGATCAAGGGAAAGTCATGCTACCAAAAACATGGAACTAGACATGTTTCATTTTAAGAGTTTTTATTTTATGGAAACTTAGTTGAAGTTTCTACTTTGTAATCTTTTGAGATGTAATAGTTATGTCCTAATTCTCTAAAACTCTAAACCTGAAAAGATCCTCAATGTGAATAATTAATTTAATTCAATATTAAGTAAGGTTTAAGGCTGGGGTATTATATATATAGATACAAAGGAAGGAGACAAATGTTTTTTATTTCAACCTTGATTGTGATGGAATGATAAGGTTTAATAACACATCATTTGTCTTTGTTATAGCATAATTGAAGAAACAACTGTTGTATAAAGCTCATAGCTCATCATTATCTATTAATATTGGAAATAAAAAGATTTATATATAACTTAAGGATCATTTCTGGTTGGAAAACATGAGAAGAGGTATTACAGAGTATGTGTCATGGTTCCTAGTATGAAAACAAGGTAAGGTTAAGCATCACAAGTCTAATGGGTTGTTACAACCATTACCTATACCTGTATGGAAATGAAAAAATGTTACCATGGATTTCATCACAGGATTCCCCAATAAATCTAAAGGAAATAATTCTATTTGGGTTTTAGTTGATCTCCTTACAAATTTTACACATTCCATTGCATTTATAAAATTTTTCTATCTTGATCAACTTTCCCAGATATACATTAAGGAAGTGGTATGGTTATATGTAGCACCATATTCTATTATATTAGACCACGATGCAAGGATTACCTTGAATTTATGGTGAAGTATTCAACAATATCATGATATAGATTTAGTATTCAGTACTTAATATCATCCTAAGATATATGGTAAGTCTCATAGGAACATTAAAACCCTATAGGATATGCTAAAATTTTATTCTCAAAATTTCAAAGGTGGTTCAGATCAACACCTTCTTCCTTTTGAATTCTCTTATAAAAATAATTTTCACTCAAGAATTAAAATGGATCTTTATGAATCCATATAAGTAAATAAGTATTGAAATATAACATTTTGGGATATATTTAGAGAATTAAATATATTGGGACATGATATAGCTAAGAAAATTAGAGATGAGGTTAAATCCATTTAGTTACACATCAAGGAATCTCAGAGTTATAACAAGAGTTATGCTTATAATAATCAGCGAGATATGTAATTCAGAGTTTGTGAGATTTATTATTGCGAGTTTATCATGGGAATAAAGTTATGATATTTGTAAATAAAGTAAATTTTATCCCTATGTATATTACACACTTTGAGATTTTTGATCGAGTAGGGATGATAGATTATTTCTTGGTTATTCCAGTAAACCTATCTAAAGTCCATGATGTGTTCCACATAACTCTATCAAGTATGTAAATTCCTAATCATTAACATGTATTTAAAATAGAGGTTATACCACTGGAAATGATATTTCTTATGAATATAAACTATGATAAATATTTTATCATAGAGATAATGTGCTAGAGAAGAAAACTACTTACCTGATTAAAGTTATTTAGAGAAATAATAAATTTACAGAATCCATCTAGGAATCCTATGATGTCATGAAGAACAATTATCCATATTTATTACAATTATATTGATGGAAATTTAATGAAAAAATCATTTTAATTCAGGGATAATGTAACACTTCAAGATTTTTATGTATTCCTTTGAAATAAATTAGAAGTATTTGATATTTTTCTTTGCACACAACCCTATGTCAAAATGAACTACAATATATTATAAAATATATAACCTATACATTATATTTATAGGTTTTAATAGGATTATAACCATTATGAAATATATTTATATAAATTTTTTCCTCATTTAAATTTTATTGATTAATTTATAATAAATAACTATTAACTTCTAATAAAATTATTTCATGATTAAAAGTCGTATTTTTCTAAAGAAATGTATTTTTATTGGTGTTATGTATTTTTATATAAATAAAAATTTTAATCACTATTAAAAAATAATTTTAATTAAATTTATTTTTTATTTATGTATAATCATTCATACATTAGTTATCTAATGGTTAGGTATGAAGATAAAATTATTTAAATGTAAAAAGAGTTATTTATCAGAAAACTATTTTATGTGAATTTTTTTTATCTTAATAAATTAAATTAATAATTATTGATGATTTTTTTTGATCAAATTTATATTTTATATATTCAATAATAAATTTTTAACATATATTTAATGGTTTTTACTATGTAAGTAATGAAAATAAACTCAGTTTTCTACCTAAAATAAATTTTTTCAAAAACCTATTTTCACTGTGATTTGAGAGATTATTTTAAATTTTATTTCTTCCACTTATAGAGATTTAATTTGATAAAATAAATTAACTATTTATAATCATAATTTACAAAAACAAATCGATTCATGTTTCATTTTTGGTCATAATGAATAGTAACAATTTGTCACCAAAGTTAAGGTTAAAATAAGTTTACTAGGGGGATAAAGTAATAGATAATGGTAAAAAATTTCATATTAACTTTTAATAATATTATTTTATGAAAATATACAGACATTATATTATATTAAATTTTAATTATTGGATATTTTGTTACAATTTCACCTGAAAGAGACTTTATATTATTTAAATCTTTCATGTAATTCCATGTATGTCCCTCCCCTCACTTATAAAAGGGCCCCTCTTTTCCTCCCATATTCACAAAGTTTGATATATTTTGATAAAAAAATAACTTCCCAAAAACCTTCATATATTAATTAACTTCATTCTTGAGAAAAATTTATTACACTAATTCTATCATAAAAAGGATTAATGTTTAAGAAAAAGGAGGACTCTCAAAGATGTGGGAATCACCTTATACGACTCTTTCAAGGTTTATCTCTTATTTTCATTCTAATAAATATGTTTCATCTATACTAACATAATTTATTTAGTAACATAAATATGATGATATTTTATTATGATTATGGGACAACCATTTCCCATCCACTTTCCATCAAATGTGAAAGAAAGTATTGCTCATGCGTACGTGTGGACTACCACCTCCACATAGTGATATGACTTGTTCTCCATCACTGAATCACATTAATGAATATAAATATATATTTAATAAATATATATTATATTTATGATATAATAATTATTTTTTAATGATAATAATTTATTTATCATTATTTCATTTTTTGGTAGAAAATAAAAACATTGTTAATGCGTATGTACGGACTATCGTCTCAATAAATAATGTAATTCATTTTTATATATATTAATTTAATTTATGGTTCTAAATATGTATATAATTAATATATATTATGTCTATTTAATTATTAATATTCTATATATTATGTAACCATGATCAAGATTCAAGGACCATAACTACCGAATCGAAACATACATGAAAAATGATGCTGTTAACACCAGAAATGATGATGATAATGAAATATTATTAATGAATGGGTGAGAAGATGTTATATATAATAAATTTTAGTTATTATAAAGATGAATGTTATTATATTATACAAGTATAATAAATTTAAATTTATTATAAATTAGGTTAAAATAACTTATAAAGAAATTCATATTTGAGGTAAGGGTTTCTCGTATCACTTTTTTTGTGAGACCTATTCCATATTCACCACATATTTATTTAATGTGGGGTATATAATACCCATTTTATATGTTATATCAGTAATATATTTATATTCATATAATTAGAAGTTTCATTTGAAGTAATTTCTTCCATGGGGGTTATGATTCAATGATTACGAAAGCGGTAAAGTTTTTATGTTACAATATCACTATTTACTATAATTTCTTATGATTACAATTATAATGAAGAAATTATAAAATATATTACTCATAAATGTCATTTTTTTCTTATACTATTCTTATTTATAGATATTACATGATTGATTTTTTCATATTCCTCTCTTTAAGTACTCATAAGACCAAAATAATATTTTTAAGGAAGACCAGTTTTGTTTCTATTTTTGGTCATGAATAATTTTCTTCCATGTACATATTTTCATTAAAATGTTTTATAGAATATTTTTACAATTTAAAATTATTTATTAAATTAATTTTAAACCATATTTTAATTTAAATAATTTTTTTAAAATAATCTTATTATCATTTTCTGAGTGAGGTACTTTTTAAAAATGGAGTGAAAAAATATTTTTATTAAAATTTACCATATGAATGAATTTTCCTTCCATCAAAATTATTAATTAACTTGAATTTTTTTTACAAGTTTCCCTGGTAATTTTCAACGATTGTTTCTTATTAATTTTTGGATTTTGAATACTTTATTTCAAAATAAAAAGGGTATCTTCCACAATAAATATTCCATTGATTTTTAATGTTATTTTCATATATGAAAATATTCATTGATGTTTCTTATACGTAAGGGGGATATTATATAATGATACCATACTTATTATTTCTCTATATGGTTTATTATTATGAAGAAAAAATATTGATGAAACTCATTTTATTTTCTACAGGTTAAGTTATCATGAAATGATAAATAGTTTCTTGATCTTGTGGAAAATATATCAATGGATTATGATTATTTGGTGGGTGGATCCATTATATCTAGAAAATGAATTGAGTGATGATTAATGATTTATAAGTACAAATGGTACATGAGAGGTTATCCCAATCCAAAAATAGGGTAAATGGGTGATTATTCAAAGCCTAATAAGGACCAAAAAAGGTAATCTCATGGACAAAGCAAGTACATAGGTGGTTAGACCAAGCCTAACATGAAATGAATGTATTTGTGGGTAGCCTTAAAATATGATTTATATGATTATGATTAGACCACACTTTTTATGACACTCTATATTTCATGTTCTTATTCTTATGATATAATCTCACGGCTCTTGATCTTTGATTATTTTATGATTGATACCATATGAATTTGAAAATCCTTATACCATGATCATGAACTACTAATTTATAAGTATGATTTTAAAATGTTAAGATCAAATTTTCATACCATTATTCTAATGTTATGCTTATATATGATCATTGGCTAATATCTCTCATGCTTACCCTTACTGAGCATTTGAGCCTTCCATTTATAATGTTTCCTTTACTAAGGTTAGGAAGAAAGGTTTTAAGTCATTTATGTATAAGAAGTGTACCAAGTGAGAAGTACATTATTAAATATATTGAATATTTTTCATGAAATAAAATTTTTATATATCTAGTATCCAAATACAAAAAACCGTTTTAGTTATAGGGCATGTATTTTTATGAGATTTATTGAATATTCATCTAAAATGTTGTAATATATATCTAAGTAATGTCCATGTCACCTTAATATGGTTCTCAAATAGACCAACAAACATGTCCCTATTTAGACTAACCCATATACTAAGAAGGGTATCGTGAAACTCTATTTCATCAAAGATCATCATTGTGACCGTACTATAGAGGTCACATGAATATTAATACTAAATCTCACCACCTAGGAAATTTTTATGAAATACTACAATAAACATATCACACCTACTACCTATGTACTACCATGCCTAACCAATTTCTAATCTCTCTATACAAGGGTTGAGCTTAGTACTTCCCTTTTTTGATTAGGTATACACCCTAGTTCAACACTTCTATACAACTTGAATTATAAAATTATGATTCATATCCCAATGATCTTAGGCTCACCGAACTAATCAGTTGAACATGCTTCCCATACACGTTAATCACACATATCACTAGACACCATTTTTACCCCATGGATAAACATACCCAATGTATCCCACACTATAGGAAAAGCATGGTTAGAGGTGATTGTTTTAAATACATGAAGGTTAAAACTACCTTTAGTTGAATCAATACTTTTTATGACCACCACATATATCAATGTTGGTGATAAAACCATAACAATTTAAATTTTTTAGTAGCATTATCTTATAAGAGCTATATATGTTGTAATTAGTGGTAGTTATTTTTAATTCAATGGCTTTTTTGATTAGAACAGTTTAATTAATTGTTTTTTAACCATTGCTAATAAAATATAAATTTTTTAATTAGATGAGGTTTAAACCGTTGCTAATATAAGTTATATCTAGTATAATGGAAGTTTAAAACTCTCCTAAAAACCAATAAAATATCATATATAATTAATAATATAATCTCCCCTCATATAAAGTCATACAACTATACATCATAAATTAAGAAAAGATAAAATAGAACAAAAAAATAAACCAAGTCATTTTTGTCAATTAGATTCCATTATTACATTTAGAAAACTACATATAAATATATAATTAGAATAGTAAAATGTTAAAAAAAATCATGTTTCATTCATCAAAGTAGTTTCATTTTTGTCAATTGGATTCCATTCCTATTTCATTTGGTTTTTTATGAGTATGTTTATTGCATTGGCCACCACATTCATTACTCACATGATTCCAACTAGTTCTATCCATTTAATAAAACCAATAATATTAGTGTGAGTATCAAAAATAAATAATTAGATTAAGAAATCATATGAATATGAAAATCATTCTTATAATGTCATAAATTAAGAAACCTTATTTTAACTCATTACACATTAATTTAATATCATATAACTATGGATTATAATATGCTCTCATAGATTCTATCATATCATTCATCATAATGGTTCTTAATGAAAATGTGAATTAACCTAATAATATCACTCAAGAGTGTATATATAGGTGTTTATTATTATTCCCACTCATCATGAACTAGTTAAAATCATGTTAGTACCCAATATTCCCCTTTTAGAGTTATTACCCCTAGGTAAATTTGTTTTACAACCGCATCCACTTTCTATTATCCCGATTAATATGTTTTTATTTTCTAATAAAACCTCAATCCTTTAATTACCATAACTAAGGATATTCCCTTATATTTACAATTATCCTAATGCATATCACTATATATTTCTCATCCTATTTTATAAAAATAAATAATCATTTCTTTGATACCAACTGAGGTGAACCATACATTACATACTCAAATATTATATCATTTTAGATGAATTTTCAATTCATCCTATAACAATACACCCCTATAACCATAAATTATTAGTGTCTGTGGTGACTATATAAAAAAATATACTATTTAATTAATTATTTCTGACATCTACATCATAATTCTTATTGCATTATATCATTCTTAGACATACCCTAATTAAAAAATTTCTTCAAACCCCATGAAAAAACATAAGAAATGGTGATATCAGATAATCTTTAAGGTTACAAATGAATATATTAGCAAATTATAATATTTGAGAATAGAATGATCATAAGGGTATGATAATATGATATTAAAATTTGAAAATGATTCCCAAAAATCCGTATATCATAATCATGGCACAAAGATTTAGCAGCTCAAAAGACATGATTTATAGAATAATCAAAGATCATGAACCATGAGATTATATCATAAACATAATAACATGTCATATATATAATAATAAAAAGTCTTGAATAATCATAATCAAATAATTTATATGTCAAGGATACCTACTAAGAAATTCATCACATATTTGGATTGATATAACCTCCCATTCACCTACTTCAAGCTTAGGATAACCTCCTGTGTACCCTCTTTTTGGATTGGGATAACCACCTATGAACCCTTTGAATAGATAAAAAATGAACACCCAATTAATTGGAGGGCTATAACAAATATACCCATCACATAAACAGAATATATTAAAATGTTTTCCATAATATTATGAAAAATATTTATCATTTCTTCAAAGATTAACCCATGAAAAAGATAAATAGTTTCATTGAGATTTAATCATTATAATAAATAAATATAAACTAAAATAATATGTATAGTATCATTGGATCGTATCCCTATTGAATCATATGTAACATCAATGGATATTTTAAAATATAAAAATTAAATTAAAAGACACTAGATCATTTCTTGAAGAAAATACACTTCTTATATTGAAATAACTTATTAAAAATAAAAAAATTATAAAATATTAGGAAAAAATATTTATAAATAACCATGTGATCTTGATAAATATTTAATGAAAAATTCAGTCCTGCGGTATATGTTAAAACAAAGATTTTGTTCACACATTTGGTAAAAAGTACCTCATTTGTAAAATGAAAAAAAGACTTCTTTTAATTTTGTTTTAATAAAAAAAATGGTTAAAAATTATTTTAATAAGTCATTTAATAGTATTAAAAACATTTTAAAGAAAACATGGACATGTAAGGAAAATATTCCTGGGTAAAGACGAAAATAAATTCAGGTTTCCTTTAAAACATTCTTTCAGTCTTATGATCACTTAGAGAGAGGAAAGAACAATTAAAATAAGTAATATATATAAATAACTAAATTATAATAAAATAAATAATATTTTTGATAGATATATCATATAATTCTATCATCTAAAATTTAAACATAGATAATCCCAGTTAAAAGTGACATTATACCATAAAATACTTACCTCAAGAACAAATTTATTTGTATAAATACTAACCACACATATAACATATTTAAATTTATTATAATTATATAAAAACAAATATTCATACTTATAATATCATATATGATTCAATTATATCATTTTATCATCTAGTTATTAATAATATTCATTAAAAACCTTATTCTGAGTGATAACTGTTTCTTTTTTCATGCATGTTTTGGTTCGGTAGTTCTGATCCTTGCACTTTTAACATTATTAAATCATATCTATAATTTTAATCATGAAATTTATATAATATTATTAAATAATATCCCAATTAATTAACATTCCTTACTCATTAATGTCATAAACATTATAACATATCTCATGTAGATGGCACAACTGACCTATACATGAGCATGTTATAAAGCTTGAATGAGTAAGAACATGCTACTGTATAATCATAATATAGGATTTATATAGTACCATTAATGTAATAAGTATTATATATATTCATTAAATATAATTTTATAATTGTCCGTAAAAGTTAGATATTGAAAATAAAATACATAACTCATAGAGACGGTAGTCCATACATACACATGCATGATACTTCTATATTCTAATGAGAAAAATAAAAAGAAGTAGAAAATATTTTAAAATTAATGAATAATTTTTATATCATAAATATCATATATATTCATTTAATTCATCATTATACCAATCCATGAGTGTCACTGATGTAAAATGAATCATATCGTAACATAGAGGTAGTAGTTTTTACATACACATATGTGATAAATTCATTTAACATTTGATGGAAATGGGGTAGAAAATGGTTGTTACATAATCATAATAATTTTTTTTATATTTATGATACTATATTAATTATTTTAGGATGAATATAATATATTTTTAGGAAGTATAAGAAGAAATACACTTCGAAATAGTCAGGTAAGACAATTACCTCTTCATTGAGAGGCCTCCTTTGGTTTACACCTTAAGCATTCTTCGGATTCTCTTAGGGTAAGAAAATGAGATCCAAAATGAAGGTAAGGACTCTATGAATTATTTTGGTTAGGTATTTTATAAGATATCATGCTCAATTTTTGTGAATAAGGGTGGATAAGAGGTACCCATTTATAAGTTATGGGAGGGACATACATGGATTTACATAAAATATTTAAATAATATAAAGTCAATTTTGTTGTTAAAATGGCACAAAATGGCCACAGATTTGAAGGTAAGACAATATAATATCTTAATTTCTTCAAATAAAATATTTATACAAGTTTGATTCGTATTTTACCCTTATCTCTTATTTTAACCTCCATTATAAACCCATTTTAACTATAATTATGGGAACACTTTTTTACAATTTTTTACTATTCATTTCAACAAAAAATGAAAGTAGACTCATTTAAAAAATTTATAATTATTATTCAAATTATTGAATCCATTTTATCAAATTCAATTTCTATATTTAACATAAATTATCTTTAAAATAAGTGTGCAAAATGCAATAGAAACCCATTTTGGAACTTTTTATTCAAAAAAACTGAATTTACATTCATTCATTAACATATAAAAACAATTAGATGAATTTAAAGATATTTGATTGAATATATAATAAAAATGATTAATTATCATAATTAATAAATACTTTATTATTTAATTTATTGATATAAAAAACATTACACACATAAAAAACAATTATCTAAAAAATAAATCTTTTTACCTTAAATTGATTTTATCTTCCTTTATAACCATTAGATAACCAATAAATGTTTTATTAATAATAAATAATATATAAATTTCATTAAAATTATTTTTTAATAGTGATATATAAATATTTTTATATTTAAATATATAACATGTAGAAAATTACATTTCTTAGGAAAATAGGTCTTTTAATCACAAAACAATTTTATTAAAAATTTAATGATTATTTATTATAAATTAATAAATAAATTTTAATTATGGAATATATATATATATATTGTAATTTGGTTAATAAAATTTATATCCATGAATCCAACAACTAGTTTATAAAGGATATAATTTGTTGTCATTCATTTAGACTCAGGGATGCATGTAATGAAATCTATCTAATACTTAAAATTTATTTAAAGGGATAAATATAAAATCTGTAGGTGTTAAAATTTTTATATAATAATTAACTATAAAATATATTTATCATAAATTATCAAGGGTAAGTCAAGTATAAAATTCCAAAATATTGTTTCCATTCCATAAAAAATAATCCACTTTATTGGGATTTCAAAACAAGAACATCTCTTATAAACATAATTGAAACCAAGAATATACTTCAAAATAATAAGATCCTTTAAAAACCATGACTCTAGAACAATTTAATTTTCTATATGATACTCAAATAACATCCAATAAGAAAAAAATAACATAACTCAATTAATAATTTATGTTTAAATCCTCATATTAACATTCCCTTCAAAAATAAACATTTATAAACCTAATAATCACTATATTCACTTATAGTATGATTTTTAACAGAATAAATCACTTAAACATAAATAATAATTCTCATAAAAACAATTTAAATTTTATCCATGCAAGTAAATTTTTTAAGACATGCCATAATATTTAATTATAAATCTTTATAATGATCACTTTTCCATTTAATCATACTGAAAATATCATTAAAACCATCAAATTCGTTATCATCATGTTTAAAAAAAGATAATCGTGGATAATTAATATCAAAATAATCCATAAATATCCTCATTTTGAATTTAGATTACTTTTATATAATAAATTTACAATTAATAACATTATTATTCAAACATTTCATGCCACATTGGATTGAAATTAATAATAATATTTTTTGATAATTAATTAATAGAAATAAAAATAGAAAATTAATAAATATATAACCCCTAATAAATTAAAAAATCCCTAAATCACTATGATTATTAATTCCATAATACCCTAATATTTATTACATAAAAAAAATTTACATTGGATTTCGGTAGAGGTGGTTAGTAACTAAGATTAAAAATAATAAATGGACTAAGATCACATTTATTATGAAATACTAAAATAAAATTTTGGTTACAACCAAACCTCTAAAAAATAATGTTGAATGACTGGAAATTATTTTTTTATTATAATCAAAACACTTTTAAGGGAAAGTGAGAAACCACAAATCCGAATTACATGTCTTGAAACCATAAAACTCAGAACCAAACTAGAGGGACCGCCCCTTTCCAACCAATAAAAGGAGATAAAAACCATCACCATCACTTGACCACTCAGCAAGCTATCTCGTGCATGAATACATGATCTCAGAACCGATGGCAGAGCCATACCCGATCAATGAAACAATTCTAAATGGCATGCACTAGTGAAGGTTTAAGCTCTGGTCCTCATATGGAGCAGACACCTCTAGAATGCTGCTAGGACATCACCAATCTACCTTCAAAATCAAAAAAAATCTTCTCCAAAATCCCACACAACCCGAACCAACATGCTTCCCAATCACTCAATAGATTCCACCCATTTAAACAGAATCATTGAAAGATAATTTTATTTTACCGGAAACCAATTCCCTAAAAAATTACAAGAGGTAGAGGTTACCTGTATGCTTAGGATTGTTGACATCATATTTTCTAGTACAGAAACTGTAACACCCCAGGTAAATAAAGAATATGACATTTTCATATTTATCCATATTTGTGAATAAAATATTAATATGACTTTAAAGGGGACGCTATGCTCGATGGCGTACCCAACACGCAACAACGAGTTTCTTGGGAATCTTACGTTGCACTCTAATAATAAAATAATATTATTTTAAATGGTAGTTAACATGTATCCGTTGTAATGACGGGAACGGATAGAAATAACTAAAATATGATTATATATGTTCTTAAATATTTTTACATTTATACAATAAAATATAAAGGCTTAAAATACGGAAAGAATTCAATTTTAGGCGTATATGCCCTAGTTTTCACTAAGGGTTCACTTATCACCTTTTGATGGAGAACCGTCATTAAATATAGTTTTGTTCACTCTTAAACATTCTTTTGGACCAAATAAAACTCTTATTAAGAATCGGGACATCAAAATTTACTTTGTGTAAATTTTTGGTATCTTTCCGATAAAGTTCATTTTTTTAATGAATAGTGTAAAATGTTGTATTTTAATTCAAAACCACTTTTTAATATAATTTATTTATATGATTAGATTATATTTTGAATTGGTTTTAAAGTGAAATTAGAAAATATTTTTACCATTAAATCCAATAGTGGTCGTTGGAATCAATTTCACTTTGAAATCAGACTTAAACTAGTGTCAATCTTTTGATACTTATTGTTTCATAAAACACGCTATTTGTCATGACAGCGGGAATTAATTATTAAATTAATTAATGTGACTTATATGTTTTGAATTTTTTAAAACGGAATTCATTTTTGAATTCAGAATATCAAATATAGCTTAGGGTGAATTTTTGGGATTTTTCTGAAAAACTTCAATTTTTGATGAATAGTGAAACCACTAAGTGGTACTTATAAAAACTGATTTTCCGTTTAAATGAAATTTTTCCATCATCGTGTTTTGATTTTCAAAAATCCGACATACATGGTTGTAATTAAGAAGTAAAATGTGGTTCAATGAGATTAAAATAATTTTTTGGTGAATAGTAACTTATTAAGTTTTTAATCGCGATTAGTGGTAATTAGTGTAGTTTAAGGTAAAAATAATGCTTTAATAAAATGAGATGAGCTTGACACTTGTCCTACACCTATTTTTTGTATCATGTCCGACCAAGACAAGCCATGGGTCAACTTGGGGACCCCATGGATCCACTTTGGTTGGGAAATGACATAAATAACATTTTATTTAATGTAAAAGTAAAATTGACACAAACATGATATGTTTTACTAAAAAAAATTTTAAGTGGAGTTATACAAGTCATATTTTTGATTATAAATATTAATTGGAAAGCTAAAAATATTTCCTACATCATAGTATTTTTTTTATAATTTTTACACATTAAATAAATTAAATTATTTATGACATAATAATGATGCAGCGATGACATCATTATTTGACGATTTAAATAAAATGGAAAGATAATGTAACATCTATGAACTACACATGTCCAAAACTTATTGGATGAGTTTATTTCGAAGCCTTATCACCTTATCCACTAATTATATCAATGTGGGACCTTTTGAAACCGAAACACATTTTCAAATAAAGTAATATTTCTTTACTTTCCAAAAGTACCCATCCTCTCCTCTTATAAAAGGCCCCCACCTCTACCTCATTTAACACACTCCTCAAGCCTTTGGCTCGGCCAAACCCTGACCATTTACTCTCTCCACATCCCTATCCTCATCCTAGAGGATTCCCTTTGGGAATAATACTTTCAAAGGAATCCTTTAGGCTCAAATCAAAATGAGTTACTCTTTTAAAGGTAATTCATTCTCTCATGTTCATTTGTTTTATTTTGCTTCTCCAACCCCCTAAACTCTTTTTATTTACTTCTTTTGTAACAAAACCAGTATCTTAAATATACTAGGATGTTGTTATAATATTTATTCGAGCTACACTCTCACACAACTACATCAAATGGTTAAAGAACATACGGTTTCCGTGGATGGTGAAATTCTGCCTCCCGAAACGATGATTGTTCAATACTCATTTAACACCTTCAAAGGTGGCCATTATGATGTCACTATTTTTATATATGATATATAATATGTATATGTTTTATTTATGTTTCTGTATTTTTCATTTTTGTCTTACCTTTATGGCTTCCATTATGGGTATACGCGATATCTTCATTTAAGGAAGTGCGGACTACCGCCCCCTCAAAGTGATTTGATTCGTTAAATACCATATGTGGGATGTATAAAGGATGGAAATATGATATTATATATGATATTATACTGGAATTATAATATACCTTTATATCATTATTATTCCATTCTATAAAATACGAAATAGAAATGGAAGTAGCGTTCATGCGTACGTACGGCTTACCGTCTCCATAAACGGTGCATTTCATTTCTTACCTCTAAATGATTATGTAATGTTATAAATGCATGAATGTACTGGATATATATGACATATATGATATCTAAATAATGAATACGATTCTGGATATAATAAACATTTGGCCACATGAACAACATGTAATTGCAAGAAGTCCACTTTCGACTTAAGAACCAAATATCGGCAAAACAAATATTATTAACTTAAATGATTACATAATGTTTATTACATTGTAATAAGTGGTATAAAAGTAATAATGAACTTCAAAAAGGTTCTTAAGGAATTATAAATTAACTCAAGTTTATTATTCAGGAGATTAAAGAACGATCGAGTCAAAGTTGGACCCGAGGTAAGGGATCCTACACCCCTCTTTCTTTTTAAGTACACTCTTTTATGTCATTCCTTTTAAGCTCATATTTCTTATGATTGGGATGTTCTTTTATATTAATCCTACTGTAATTATTATGTTCATATGATTATAGACCCTATTTTCTCTCATCAATCCATTTTGGAAGTTTTGAGTGGCGCCATTAGGCTGCCGAATTTTCGTAAGGGATTTTTCATCTCACTTTTATACCCGTGAGATTTATGCTACATTTGCCACAAATTCCATTGAGTGGTGTATGTACTGCCCATTTTTCTACTCTTTGTGTAATATAGTTTCATTTATGAGTATTTACATCAATGATCTATGGTCCTTCTTTCATGGGGTGTATGTTTTGAAAGATACCCAAGTCGGTAAGGGAACTTTTCACCCTCCTCTTTTTTAAAAGACTTCTTTTATTGGGTCTTTTAATTTACATATTTTTATGTTGGGATATGTTCTCATACATCCTTATTGATGTAAATTTATGTCCAAGTGATGAGATACACTTTTTATCTCTCATCAACTCATTTTTATGTGATGTCGTTAGGCTATCAAGGGAACTTTTTAACCCAATTTCGATTTCTTTGGGTTCAACATGTAGTCATTGAATATGTCATCCATTGAATATGTGTTAATGACCTTTTATTGTTTTACACTTAATATCCACTTATATTGGGTGTATTTATATTTGTCACACATATTTTTGAGATTCATTTGTCCTTAATTTAAGGATACCTTCTTTATAAGGGATTTCATCACATTTGACATTTCTATTGAGGGTTCATTGTTGTTATGCACCAATTCACTCTTATATGGTGTATATACTGTCCTTTGGAGTATTATATCATGAATCCATTTATTCTCATGATATTATAAAGTTCTGACTAAATGTTATTCCTCAATTTTTGTATTCAAGTGTCTCTAATTTTGGTAAAACCACTTTAACCAAAATATCGTTTTAAATGTTTTAATTATTTGTTCTTATTAATATCCATGTTTTCACAATGGTTTTAAGGATTTATTTATATGGATATTAATGGTTTAAAGTTTTAAGCTTCAAGGTGGTATGGGACACTTTGATTCAAAAATCTCTTTATTAAATGTTTTAAATGGTTTTGGAAATGGTTTCTTTTTGAATGGATTCATTATTTCAATATACTAAAATGTTATATTGTGATTGAAATGTGGAAATGCTATGTTTCCTTTATGCATGATTTATGTGATACGATTATGTTATGGTCCGTGGGAATTGTTATGAAGAACGGGTGGTTCCGTGATAAACTAATGGCGGGTGAGCCCGTTATAGCTCTCCAATGCATTGGGTAACGCGAAGGAGTGAAACGTTAAGGTTTCTCCGAAGAGATTTAGGGAATATACTGTGATGAGTATTCCAAACGTAACCAAGAGGGTTACTCCCTACGTAAGAATGTTATGAATGCCTCAAGTTACCTTTATGTCTTATGATTTCTATGATTAATTCATGGTTTGATATGCCTATGTTTTATGGGTAAAGTATGATTTCATTATTATGTATATATGAACTCATGTTTCCTTTCCATATTTTTATAACCCTTACTGAGCTTTTTATGCTCATCCCAAGTTTTTGAAATGTTTTTCACAGGTCAAGGGAAAGGTACATGATTTGATGATAGTGTCAAGGATGTGTCAAGAAAGAATCCGTGTTATATTTTAAATATGTTTCCGTTGATGGGAAGAGTGAATACTGTCTTTTATGTAACCACTTTGTTTAAATGTGGAATGTAATGCAAGTTTCATGATATAATTCTCTAAAACTCTAAACCTGAAAAGATCCTCAATGTGTAATCTTATAATAACTCAATATTAAGTAAGGTTTAAGGCTGGGGCCTTATAGTTGGTATCAAAGGTCGGTTTAGATAACTTTAGTGGTTAGGGTATTCTTTAAACACAAGTGGCATTACCATAATGGTTAGGATTTCAGAAAGAGTCCTAGTTTTAGATAAAGTGAATGAGTAAGTATATCTTAGTGTTTATATTACTCATTAGTACATGACGGTTTTGTTGATATACTCACACTGACATTTCTGTTCTTAGTGAATGGATGGATCTAGCAGGCACCAAAGAGACAAGAGGGTTGAAGGAAACTGTGGTGGTTCTATGATTAAGATACAAGATAAAATGGGGGATTCAATGAGGAAACTCGTGGTTGTTCTAAACCAACTATCAAGGAGTCATTATAAACCACTTGAACCTTGGTATGATCTTTAATTCATCATGTACGAGATGTCCAATCGATGTGGAAGTTCAGGTAATAATTATAAAGGTAACCATTAGAGTTTATATGATCCTTACTTTTGAGGTAATTATGGGTTATTATATGATATGCTGGAAAAATAAAGTCATGAGATAAACATGAGGTTAAAATATAAAGATTTTATCTCATTTTGGGTAATGTTTTAAGAATTATATAGTTTTGGAAAAAGGACAACACACAGACCGTGTGACATCCCGTCGCGTCGGACAAAGCCGCGGGAATCGAACCCACAACCAAAGTGCGACTGGTATTTATCGCCTACCACTGGACTACGTGAAGTCCCTGGTTAGTTTGAATGATTCTTTTTTTAAGAGTAAGTTGATTTTGGGTTATTTATGAAAATGATTAACCTATCATGGAGGATATGTGATTAGGATAATTACTTTTCAATGCGAGACTTTTAGAGCAACTGTTTTTGTTTGGAGATAAATGTTATGATTTAACTTAGAAGACTATGTGACTAAATCCTTCAAATATTTGGGTTTCAATATTAGATTGGTTTACTTTGAAGAATTTTATGGACAAATTGTTTATCGGATGGTCCTCGTTGAACTTTGGGTTTTGTTGGACAAATTTTGGAGATTAAGAATAGATTTTCTTTTTATAAGGGGTTATCCTTTTCTGGTTTATCTGATCTTGTTCTAACATTTTTGGTTTTGGTTTTGGTTAAAGCCTAAATACATGGGATGTATATAGTTCTCTTTTGGGGATTAGGTGATTCTCTAGAAGTTGATTATAGTACTCTTAATGCGAAAAAGTCTCCCTAAATACTCGTCTTTTGGAAAAAAAATATGAGTTTGATTAAGGAATCTAGTAAAAGTTGAAAGTCAACATGATAAGTTATTATTTTTCCTTATGAATAAATTCCTCAATAAAAAGTAACTTAAAACAAAAATGTTGTCTATTAACTTTTCCTACTGGGGAACCCAACACCATTTAACCCATCACAAGTTTGTGATTTTCTCATTGTTAACTTTCTCCAAAACATGTTTTCTATTACTCTCCATCAGAACATGACCCTATGTTTTCTCCTCCATGTCCATGTTTTCCTACATGGAGTCCTAGTATGGGTTAACTCAGGTGACCTTTGTATTTATCTTCCTTTATTTTAAAGTGGTTGTTTTTACCGACTCTTGTTCCGATGTGGGACTTTCAAGGATGTTTCCAAGCGCAATTTTAGAATTGCGAGGACGCAATTCCCAAAAGGGGGGAAGGATGTAACACCCCAGGTAAATAAAGAATATGACATTTTCATATTTATCCATATTTGTGAATAAAATATTAATATGAGTTTAAAGGGGACGCTATCTCTATGGCGTACCCAACACGCAACAACGAGTTTCTTGGGAATCTTACGTTGCACTCTAATAATAAAATAATATTATTTTAAATGGTAGTTAACATGTAGTCGTTGTAATGACGGGAATGGATAGAAATAACTAAAATGTGATTATATATGTTCTTAAATATTTTTACATTTATACAATAAAAGATAAAGGCTTAAAATACGGAAAGAATTCAATTTTAGGCGTATATGCCCTAGTTTTCACTAAAGGTTCACTTATCACCTTTTGATGGAGAACCGTCATTAAATATAGTTTTGTTCACTCTTAAACATTATTTTGGACCAAATAAAACTCTTATTAAGAATCGGGACATCAAAATTTAATTTGTGTAAATTTTTGGTATCTTTCCGATAAAGTTCATTTTTTTTAATGAATAGTGTAAAATGTTGTATTTTAATTCAAAACCACTTTTTAATCTAATTTATTTATATGATTAGATTATATTTTTAATTGGTTTTAAAGTTAAATTAGAAAATATTTTTACCATTAAATCCAATAGTGGTCGTTGGAATCAATTTCACTTTGAAATCAGACTTAAACTAGTGTCAATCTTTTGATATTTATTGTTTCATAAAACACGCAATTTGTCATGACAGCGGGAATTAATTATTAAATTAATTAATGTGACTTATATGTTTTGAATTTTTTAAAACGGACTTCATTTTTGAATTCAGAATATCAAATATAGCTTAGGGTGAATTTTTGGGATTTTTCTGAAAAACTTCAATTTTTGATGAATAGTGAAACCACTAAGTGGTACTTATAAAAACTGATTTTCCGTTAAAATGAAATTTTGCCATCATTGTGTTTTGATTTTCAAAAATCTGACATACATGGTTGTCATTAAGAAGTAAAATGTGGTTCAATGAGATTAAAATAATTTTTTGGTGAATAGTAACTTATTAAGTTTTTAATCGCGATTAGTGGTAATTAGTGTAGTTTAAGGTAAAAATAATGCTTTAATAAAATGAGATGAGCTTGAAACTTGTCCTACACCTATTGGTTGTATCATGGCCGACCAAGAAAAGCCATGGGTCAACTTGGGGACCCCATGGATCCACTTTGGTTGGGAAATGACATAAATAACATTTTATTTAATGTAAAAGTAAAATTGACACAAACATGATATGTTTTACTAAAACAATTTTTAAGTGGGGTTATACAAGTAATCTTTTTGATTATAAATATTAATTGGAAAGATAAAAATATTTCCTACATCATAGTATTTTTTTTATAATTTTTACACATTAAATAAATTAAATTATTTATGACATAATAATGATGCAGCGATGACATCATTATTTGATGATTTAAATAAAATGGAAAGATAATGTAAAATCTATGAACTACACATGTCCAAAACTTATTGGATGAGTGGATTTCGAAGCCTTATCACCTTATCCACTAATTATATCAATGTGGGACCTTTTGAAACCGAAACACATTTTCAAATAAAGTAATATTTCTTTACTTTCCAAAAGTACCCCTCCTCTCCTCTTATAAAAGGCCCCCACCTCTACCTCATTTAACACACTCCTCAAGCCTTTGGCTCGGCCAACCCCTGCCCATTTACTCTCTCCACATCCCTCTCCTCATCCTAGAGGATTCCCTTTGGGCAGAATACTTTCAAAGGAATCCTTTAGGCTCAAATTAAAAGGAGTTACTCTTTTAAATGTAATTCATTCTCTCATGTTCATTTGTTTTATTTTGCTTCTCCAACCCCCTAAACTCTTTTTATTTACTTCTTTTGTAACAAAAACAGTATCTTCAATATAATAGGATGTTTTTATAAGATTTATTCTAGCTACACTCTCACACAACTACATCAAATGGTTAAAGAACATACGGTTTCCGTGGATGGTGAAATTCTGCCTCCCGAAACGATGATTGTTCAATACTCATTTAACACCTTCAAAGGTGGCCATTATGATGCCACTATTTATATATATGATATATAATATGTTTATGTTTTATTTATGCTTCTGTATTTTTCATTTTTGTCTTACCTTTATGGCTTCCATTATGGGTATACGTGATATCTTCATTTAAGGAAGTGCGGACTACCGCCCCCTCAAAGTGATTTGATTCGTTAAATACCATATGTGGGATGTATAAAGGATGGAAATATTATATTATATATGATATTATACTGGAATTATAATATACCTTTATATCATTATTATTCCATTCTATAAAATACGAAATAGAAATGGAAGTAGCGTTCATGCGTACGTACGGCTTACCGTCTCCATGAACGGTGCATTTCATTTCTTACCTATAAATGATTGTGTAATGTTATAAATGAATGAATGTACTGGATATATATGACATATATGATATCTAAATAATTAATACGATTCTGGATATAATAAACATTTGGCCACATGAACAACATGTAATTGCAAGAAGTCCACTTTCGACTTAAGAACCAAATATCGGCAAAACAAATATTATTAACTTAAATGATTACATAATGTTTATGACATTGTAATAAGTGGTATAAAAGTAATAATGAACTTGAAAAATGTTCTTAAGGAAGTATAAATTAACTCAAATTTATTATTCAGGAGATTAAAGAACGATCGAGTCAAAGTTGGACCCGAGGTAAGGGATCCTACACCTCTCTTTCTTTTTAAGTACACTCTTTTATGTCATTCCTTTTAAGCTCATATTTCTTATGATTGGGATGTTCTTTTATATTAATCCTACTGTAATTATTATGTTCATATGATGAGAGACCCTATTTCCTCTCATCAATCCATTTTGGAAGTTTTGAGTGGCGCCATTAGGCTGCCGAATTTTCGTAAGGGATTTTTCATCTCACTTTTATTCCCGTGAGATTTATGCTACATTTGCCACAAATTCCATTGAGTGGTGTATGTACTGCCCATTGTTCTACTCTTTGTGTAATATAGTTTCATTTATGAGTATTTACATCAATGATCTATGGTCCTTCTTTCATGGGGTGTATGTTTTGAAAGATACCCAAGTCGGTAAGGGAACTTTTCACCCTCCTCTTTTTTAAAAGACTTCTTTTATTGGGTCTTTTAATTTACATATTTTTATGTTGGGATATGTTCTCATACATCCTTATTGATGTAAATTTTATGTCCAAGTGATGAGATACACTTTTTATCTCTCATCAACTCATTTTGATGTGATGCCGTTAGGCTATCAAGGGAACTTTTTAACCCAATTTCGATTTCTTTGGGTTCAACATGTAGTCATTGAATATGTCATCCATTGAATATGTGTGAATGACCTTTTATTGTTTTAGACTTAATATCCACTTATATTGGGTGTATTTATATTTGTCACACATATTTTTGAGATTGATTTGTCCTTAATTTAAGGATACCTTCTTTATAAGGGATTTCATCACATTTGACATTTCTATTGAGGGTTCATTGTTGTTATGAACCAATTCACTCTTATATGGTGTATATACTGTCCTTTGGAGTATTATATCATGAATACATTTATTCTCATGATATTATAAAGTTCTGACTAAATGTTATTCCTCAATTGTTGTATTCAAGTGTCTCTAATTTTGGTAAAACCACTTTAACCAAAATATCGTTTTAAATGTTTTAATTATTTGTTCTTATTAATATCCATGTTTTCAAAATGGTTTTAAGGATTTATTTATATGGATATTAATGGTTTAAAGTTTTATGCTTCAAGGTGGTATGGGACACTTTGATTCAAAAATCTCTTTATTAAATGTTTTAAATGGTTTTGGAAATGGTTTCTTTTTGAATGGATTCATTATTTCAATATACTAAAATGTTATATTGTGATTGAAATGTGGAAATGCGATGTTTCCTTTATGCATGTTTTATGTGATATGATTATGTTATGGTCCTTGGGCATTGTTATGAAGAACGGGTGGTTCCATGATAAACTAAGGGCGGGTGAGCCCGTTATAGCTCTCCGATGCATTGGGTAACGCGAAGGAGTGAAACGTTAAGGTTTCTCCGAAGAGATTTAGGGAATATACTGTGATGGGTATTCCAAACGTAACCAAGAGGGTTACTCCCTACGTAAGAATGTTATGAATGCCTCAAGTTACCTTTATGTATTATGATTTCTATGATTAATTCATGATTTGATATGCCTATGTTTTATGGGTAAATTATGATTTCATTCTTATGTATATATGAACTCATGTTTCCTTTCCATATTTTTATAACCCTTACTGAGATTTTTATGCTCATCCCAAGTTTTTGAAATGTTTTTCACAGGTCAAGGGAAAGGTAAATGATGTGATGATAGTGTCAAGGATGTGTCAAGAAAGAATCCGTGTTATATTTTAAATATGTTTCCGTTGATGGGAAGAGTGAATACTGTCTTTTATGTAACCACTTTGTTTAAATGTGGAATGTAATGCAAGTTTCATGATCTAATTCTCTAAAACTCTAAACCTGAAAAGATCCTCAATGTGTAATCTTGTAATAACTCAAGATTAAGTAAGGTTTAAGGCTGGGGCCTTATAGAAACCACCTAATATCAGGTCTATATGTACTCCTCAAGGATGATATTCTCTTTATTGAATCCCCCACAAGAATTAGGTCTTGTTTATCAACCCAGGAGTATTGTTCCTCATTGAGTGACACCATTAATGACCTCCAAATCACTTTATCTACCTTCTCATCAGACGCATTCAGCAATAACACATAGTTTACCACCTCTTTATTAGAGCTTAATAATAATTCCAGAGTAATGTTATCCACAACCTCTAATTCCGTTTTCATGGAATTTAGTTTTTTTGCAGATCATGTCTCCAAATGAGGCTATAATGGGGAGTAATCTTTCCTACTTTTTCTCCTCCAATTACTTACGTTACTCCTCGAACATGCATCTTCACCAACCAAGAGAGTAGTATTATTTCAATTGGTTTCTAACATGTGTTCCCCATTTACATCTATTGAAATAATGATATTATAACATAAAACAGCCTCTACAAGACCTTTAAAATTGTTTCTCAGCTTAATTGGATTGAGGGTCCTTGAAATAGCACCCCTTGGCCCCCAGCTCTAATGTGACTGTCCAGTTCCTGCCTTCCCTTACCTGAAACATCCTTACCCGAACTCAACACCTCTAAATAAGAATTAAACTCTACATCTAACTCTCAACTTTCCCGATATTCCATAGCAGTTGAACCCCCACCCGAAGGCCTCGCCTCACAAACAGCTTCATTCTGAACCAAACCAGCCCCCAGTCTTACTCCCTCAATGGAATCAGCTCCTTAGTATAAGAAAGACCTACAATATCCTTCTTTAACCGATTAGAAACCTTTGTGACCTTCGAATTAACCACATATTCCAATGCCTTCTTCCCCAAAGTCGCACCATGACTATCCTCCAAATACCCATTGGGTATCGCTGGGTGATAGTCGGACCACTTTAACTCCACAAGTAGCGATGAATGAGGCACATCCACCCCGTTCTGCATGTTATTAGGGTTGACACCCCGCCCACTACCTTTTGAACCCTTGTCCATCTATTTCAGTGAGCCAACCACATCATGGGCCTTTGAAGAATTACCACTACGTCTACCCACCTTCCTAGAAGGAACAAGATCTCCCCATCGACAATTATCCATAGAATGACCCAGCTGATTACAAGTAGAACAGAAGTCCACCCATGACTCATAGATAGCTTGTTTCTTGCACATGTATTCCTCACCAACTGTAACCCAAATATATTCGAAAGGAATTATTGAAACGTCCATTTCGATCCAAACTTGTGGGTTGATGGGATGACATATTAATTCATTTCAACAATAAAAATAGAGAAATATACCCATGAGCTTTTCAATCATCCTAATGACAAAAGTATTTTGAAACAACAATGGTAAATTTAGAAAAATCACCCAAACCGCAAATGTAGGGGAGTCACGCTTCATATGGAAGTCGAAGGACCAATGAAATAAGAAGAACAGATACCCATTTAAGCTGTGGGGGGAACTTGACCAGGCAAGGATGAGGTCCTCCTCCGAAGCGAACTGAATCATAATGTGGTGCCTATCCAGCAAGCCCACTGTTTTCCACTCCTAATTGTTCCATGAGTCAAATACAAATTGGTCGAATGAATCTATAGAAGGTCTCATATGATTGAACTGAGCCACCAATGTGAGGTTTAGAAGAGATGACATTTTTTTGAACTCCAAATTTGGCGACTAAAGATTCGATAACCCATCAACCAGATCCGATTCTTTAGGGCATTAGGAGGATTTTGGGACAGAAGGCATAAAATCAGGGTTATAAAACGAGAAGAATGATGGCCTTACTCTCTTGAATGACTCGGAAGGTCCCTCCCCCACCGGGAGGGGAGGGACTGACACAAATTCCTCCATCTTCTCTATGGAGAGAGCATCGTTGCCATCATCCCTTGAGAGAAACCACTTACTCCCTATCAACGGTGAATGGGTTATACCTTTCTTATAATAATTCAATGGTGAATGGGTCATCAACAATACTCTTGGTAGTGGTTTATAGGTTTTCACCAATATAAAAAAAATAATGGTGAATAATAAACATCCTAACTAAATAAAAAATGGTGAAGAAGTTATCCACAATATTATCTGTAGTGGTTAACAGTTCAACACTACTCTAAAAAAATAAATAATGGGATACCACCTCTATAAAATAAACAAATTATGAACAAGTCACCTAAAATACTTCTAGTAGTGGTTAATGGTTCATCACCACTCCAAAAAAATATAATGCTTGACATGTTATCACATTTATCAAATATGGCCATGTTTAAAAGGTTATTACCATTAATGATCTTTTAATATAATAATATTAGGATTAACCTCTTACTATCTTGCTATATCTTCCAATTTAAGACACCATACATTTCTCAATTTATATAGTGACCACCCAAATATCCTGAACACTCTCAATTCATCCCTCAAGTTAATAGAAATATCACAATGACCCAATAGTTAGGATAAATCATCATAATAATGGTCATTCCTGGAACAAATCATAAACATTTAATATAACTTATCGCACCCCATGTGAAACACATACTGATATAACCAACTCCTAGGTCTCTTCTAGCATTATTTACCATATTACATACATCATGAAAAACAATTACACTTAGTGGGTATAGACCATCTCAGTCTCAAATCATTACCCTAGGAACACACCTCTCTAGTGGTGTAGACAGATTGAATATAAATCAAAAATTCTATATACCTCATGTTATGTCATAGAACTATCATATATCAATCATGCATCAACCCGGTAGGTTATTGAACATAATGTAACATGAACAATTTTAGTATTAGAAATTATCTCTATGCTATCTTACTAGTCACCCTTCACTCTAAGATTTCATAAAAATGTATCATTGTAAGACTAAACCACACTCTAATACCAAAAATGAAATAATCACTTGAAAGTTAGATCCCTAGGGAATCCTTGGTGAAACTCTCAATGAAGAATTTATAACTATCAAGGAAACACCCAATAATACCAATCTAAAACCAAGGTCCATCCATCTTGGATAACTATAACCCATATAACTACTGTAACCACCATTCATTGAAATCATACCTCACCCAATTCTCAAGTGACATTTCATACTCAATTAACATAGAATTTATAAGATCACTAGAGCCTTAGATCAAGTTAAAAAACCCTATATTATTCCAATATTACTCTAAAAAACCTTTCTCATAGGTTTCATAGAAATTATTTGCAATGAAATCAAGGAATAATCCTTAAAGGCCCTATTAAAAGTGTAAGAAAACTGATTAGTCTCACCTCACACAAGGGAACCCACCTATGGTTCCATCCTGGGTCATTATTACTTACTTACCCCAACTTAATGATAACATAATATATTTAACTACATATAAATAGTAAAAATTAAGGACTACCTACCTCATATCAATTTTTTACCCCACTCTGTTATTCATTCTTAATTTATCAAAGTATAACCACTATAGCCAAGCCTATACCATCCCCAATCCAGGTTCATGAGCCTCAAAACATTCAAAATAGACACATAATTAATTGGAAAAAATTTAAAATTAATTATCATAATTAAATTCACATGTGACATAATTGAATAAACCCACTTAGTAGCCTACCAAAGAGGAAACCTTATACAATAGAGTGTGAACGACTTCCAACATGCCTCTAATCCCATGATAAAAAAATACTCAAATTATCATAGAGAACTATTAATCAATTTCAACCATAATAATTGAAATTATAATATTAATTCATCGTGTCACTTAAATATATTTAAATTATGTGTAACATTGTTTTTTAAACACTCCCAAGCCTCTTATAGCTACCAAAAATAAAATCCCGATTGTTTTGGATTGATTATACCATTCATTAGTGGAATCGTCTTCCAAACCTAAAAAACACAACCAAAATTAGATGGGGTGATGGAGAAGAAGATAGGAGGATATAAATGAAGGATTATATATGAAATATTCAGGAGAAATACCACCAAAACCATCCGCAATAATAGGGAATGAAGGGAGTGGAAAGAGAGGAGATGATATAACCAAATACACTCCCTGATACCCCTTTTATGTATAAAATCCAGGGGGATAACTAGGAAAATAGGGATGTTCCCCTCTCTTTGAAAAAGTACAATGGTCATACCATGTACTCAATGGACTATCCAAGGGAATCCCCCTTTTAGACACCCCATAGAGTAATTGGTACCCCACCACTAGGTTGTCATAGGTATCTATAATCTTTCCGTAGATCCACTATATTACACTAGGTACCTGATACTCACCATCACGTGCCTGAGGGTATTAGTTTAAATTTGATAACTACACTATTCCTTTCATTTATCACTTAATATACCAAAATTCCTTATAAAGGCTCTACAATTTTCTAAAATCAAACTTTATTTAATGATTACTCTTAAAAAATTCAATCCAAAACCAAAAATTCAATTCCACTTAGGTTCTAATTCTATTGAAGTTCAGTTTTATCTGAGTTCTACTAACCACTAATGGTATGGGTCATTGTGGATAGAGACTCTAGTGAAGTTTAAGAATGATACGGGACATTTTTTTTGTCTAAAAAATCCAAAAAATTCCTCCATATCATTATTTTAATGAATCTAATGGATTTTTTAGAAATGTGAAAAGATAATATACACCATAGGAAGTTCCAATAAATTAAATTACTAGAGAAGATAATTTTAAACCACACTAAACCCTATATTAAAGTAATTAAAAATATTTATACCATGATTCCAATTTCAAATTAATAACATGTGTGGTGAAAAAATTAAAAAATTAATTCAGAAAAAAATAACACAAGTTGTGGTATGGGTATCTAAACACAAGAATCCAACAATAATGATTTTTTTATAAAAATTATTATCATTACAAGACTAAAAAAATAAAAAATATCATTATGGAATTGACATGATTCATATCTCATTCCTATATAAATATATTAGAAAAATAGATTATATGAGTACATATGCGATGTTTGTGTTAGGTTTTAGTATTAGAAAAAATAGATGCTAATTTTTTTTCTATATGATCCAAACATAATCATTTTAATTGTATAAAAATTAACGATGATGATACACTAAAAGACACCTCACTTTTTTTGAATAATTTGATCTTTGTAATGTTTAAAAGTTATTTTAGGAAAATATCCTTCCTCTAAAGTTGTACATGAGTTGTATAAATCACCTAACACCTAAGATTGAACTTTTCTTCATTCTAAAAACAACTATAAAATCTATGATTGGTAGAAAAAGAAAAATGAAAATAAAAACATTGAGTTTTTATATGATCTAATCACTACATTATCTATAAAATTAAAACACCATATCATATTAATAACCAGTATTTATAAATATTTAATTCACTCTTTAAAAAGATTTATAATTAACATGGAATGTTTTATAAACAATGGTGTTAATTTCATATGTTATAAAAATTTTCTAATTTGCTAGTTTATAAAAGAATGTAAATGTTTAACATTTAATTTTTTCATAAAATCCCGTAAATCATTAAATGGAAGATAAAAATATAAGTAAAACTTATCAAGTGTTATCCTAGAGTATATACACCATCCTAAAAACTATAACGCATTGAATTTACTACTCCATGTTTTTCTATAGGAAAAACCATATTATTGTAGCATTCATCATAATGAAGTTTTTTACCATTATTATATAAATATTTTGGTATGGATATACATAATTTTGATGTATGGAATACACCTTTAAGAAGATACATGTGAATGAGTAGTAATGAAATGTTGATAGATATCACTGTTTAGTCATAGTATTAAAGTAGAAATTAATAATTGTTATTAATTATACAAATTTCGGCATGGTTACACTACCCAAATTAAATGAAATTACATTTTTTAAAAGCTATTTGTTCATAATTTTTTAGAACTTATATGATAGTTTAATCTAAAAGAATTCATATATATATTTATATACTAGTTATATATGATGTAAAAAAATATGAAACATGGATAAAATATATGAGACTTAAGTACAAGTGGGATATTGAATGAGATATACATAAAAGTTTCATATTTTACTATACCATATGATGAAAATACTATTATATTAATCAAATATATCATATTTTATTTAATGGATATGTGTGTTATGATATAAATATATTATATTGTCTCAACGTATCATATTTATTCTACAAAAGTTATTAACAATTCAACTATCAAATAATTTTATTTTATAGTAAAATATATCTAATGTAACACCCGAGACTTTTATGTTATATAAACCATCAAAGGAATCTTTTTCTACACAACACTTTCTTGGCTTGCTTTACACGCAATCGCGACCTTCCTCGACAGCTTGCGTCGTACGCAATACCGAGTTTCACTAAACAACAATATGCTATTAAAACTAGCCGTTATGAATAGTAATAATCAATTTTTGAAATTTTATAAATTTTATTTTTCAAAATGGACTTCATTTTTGGACTCAGAATATCGAAATTAGCCTAGGGTGAAATTTTGGTATTTTTCTGAAAACTTTCAATTTTTGATGAATAGTGAAACCACTAAGTGGTAGGTTAAAAACTGAATTTTGCATAAAACATAATTTTGCCGCTTCTGTGAATGGAATTTCAAAAATCCGACAGACACGGTTGATATCAGTAAGTAAAATGTGGTTCAATGAGATAAAAATAATTTTTTGGTGAATAGTAACTTTTTACTTTTTTTTTACCGCGGTTAATAGTAAATAGGGTAACTAAGGGTAAATATGATATTACTATTACCCTAACACATGTCCTAATTCTATTGGACAAGTGTAATTCGACCAAAAACAAACATAGGAATAAAATATGACCATTTAGGCCCACTTGGATTAGATTAGGACATTTATTATTAATTTATTTAAAGAAGGGTTAAAATAGTTAAAATCAAAGTTTAATAAATAAATCATTTATAATATGGGGTTATACATAAGATAAATTCGATTGTAAATATTCATTAGAAAGCTAAAAAGATTTCCTACATGATGGTATTTTATTTGTAATTTTTAGACATCAAATAATTTAATTTATTTATGACACAAAAATGATGCAGTAATTATCTTATTAATGAAATATTGACATAATTGATAATATAAATACCAAAATAAATGTAATTTAAGACTTTTTATGAATTCCAATAATTTTATAGGTTACTATGATATATTAATGTTGATTTAATCAACTTGGTTAGAACATATAATTCTGTTATGACTTTCACAAAAATCATATATCAAATAGTGTCAAAATTGACACAAAATAGTTTTTAAATCAAATATTATATTATTAATTGTTATTTTATTCATAAAAATCTAAGGTTCGGCCAAATGACTTAGATAAGGATATATATATTAATAATAAACAATTTGGGGTTCGTTTGGCATGTTATAGTAAGTTTATTAACCATATAGTGAAAGAAAACAAAAAGACATGGTAAAAGTTAAATTATTTAACTTAGAGTTAAATCTAATTGATAAGGTTAAAATAATACCCTAAACTTGTCTAAATCCTATTGGTTGACAGGATTTCGGCCCATCCCCACCTTATCTTCGAAATAAGACCCTTTGGAGCCATTATAAACCGATTTTGACTTTAATATAAAATAATATTTTGAAATATTCCTAAGGTGCCCCTCTCCTCTCTTATAAAAGGGCACCTCCTCCCCCTCCTCCTCACACCAATTTGAGCACTCAAGCTCGGCCAACCCCTGCCATTTTCCCTTCTACACTTCCCTAGAAACATCCTAGAGGTTCTGGTCTTCCTTAAAGACCAATTTTAGTGCCCTAAGAGGAGGTCTCAAAGAGGCGCTTCAAAGAAGAGGTAATTCTTTCATCTTTATTTCTTCTTCCACTTCTTCTTCTTAGGTTGTTTCATTATGAAGTAATAACATCAGTATTAATCATATACTGATATGTTATTATAAGTATGAAACAACCCTATTTCACAATCTATCCATCCTACGGAAAAAGAAATCACCGCGCGTGCGTACGTACGGAATACCGTCTCCACGCCGTGGTGTAATCTATTTTTCCACCATCACTTTACAAGGATGGGTATAATGGTGTAATGAGTAACTATTTATGATTATTATAAAGTAATATTGATACTGAAATAATATATATACTCCAATACAGTTCCACGATCATAGGAACGATATCATCACTCGTGCGTACGTACGGAATACCGTCTCCACGATGTGATGCGACTCGTTCTACATGATCATCATTACATAGTAATTATATAAATGAATTGAATGAATAAATATGATATATGTTACACTAATACCATTCTGGATATAAGGTATCTATAACCTTAAAAGAAGAATAAGAATGTATTCGGCAAAACACGCATAAGAACAAAAGGCAATAAAGACCCGAGTAACAAGTAACAATGAAATATTACTAACAAGAAGCTAAGAATATGACCATATATGATATCATATCAATATGTATGATTCTGTAATAAGTCAATAACATTATTTAAACCATTATACAGGAGCTTCGGACACATACAAATCTAATCGGACCTAAGGTAAGGGAAATATCACAATCTCATTTTTATCCGAGATTGTTTATTCGTAAGTATTTACTGGGGTGTATTTTATCATCCACATCCATGTTTCATCAATATGTAATATTATTTCCATCCACTTACAATAGTTTAAATCCAATTTTACCCTTCGGTGAGTTTTTAGTAAAGAATATGAAAGGAATCTTTTGTCGTTTTTTTCCTACGATGTACTTTTTGACTTTTCCGACAAAGGTACGAAGAATGTTTTTTTTACTTATACGGCATGAATGGATTTTTAAAACATTATTTCCAAGAAGCTTCCTTTACATGTTTTCATGTTTATTTTTAATCAACTTCTTTTATTTTAAAATTGTATGACATGTTAAGAAAGGAAAAGTGTTTTTGAAGTAGAAAGGATATTTTCCTCAAGAATGAAGTTCAAGTGTTTTATCAAAATTATTTTCCATCTAAGATAATAAAGGGTTCTGTTTCTATCCATATTTTTACATTGATTTAACTATGTTGTGATGGAATTATGTTTATGAATTCCATTATCTTATATGAATGGTTTTATGATGTCATGTTGTTTAAGAATCCCATTTTTATTACATGGGTTATGTAATGATGTATGATTTATGATTTTGTGGCACACATAAGAAAGGATTCATTATAAGATGGGTGGGACCTATATCTCCCTCCAATGCATTGGGTAAAGATTTTATATCTCATGAGATAGACATGGCTGGAACGGAAGGTTATTTCGGTTCAGTGATACAGGACTGAAACGAGGAGTGAACTCGGTTCAGAAAGGGACTTTGTCCACTAAGATAGTCTTGGAAATGAGTCATGACTAACAAGAAATGATTTTCCATGATTATGTGTGCATGACACAAAGTTTCAAGTTTTATGTTATGATTATGGGGATCTCATTTTCACTTCTATGATTTATTCCATGTTAAGATTTTATGATCTCTTTTGCAGGTTTTGATTTTCATAAAGATATGATATGATTTTTATTTCCTTTATTTTCCCTTGCTGATCATTTGAGCTCACCCTTTTATGTTTTCTTTTCCCCAGGCCAGGAAGATGGATATTAAGTAGAATATGCTAAAAGGGACCCTAGATATGATGAAATAAATGGGAGACACTGTAGAAGATTTATGAACCAGTTGTTTATGTTTCCCAGTTTCTAAAGACACTATACCTATACGGTCCTTTGTGGTTTTGTCATATGTTGTAATAAGTGTGCTTCAATTTTGAAGTATTAACAATGTATGTAAAGTATGGGTCATTATAGTTGGTATCAGAGGAAGGTATAGTCAACCTTTGGAAACTAGGATGTGAAAGCCTTAGTAAGAACCCTAAGGATATGTCTAAGCATAGAACACAATCTTAGTGTTTAAGAAATGTCCTTGAATAACCTAGGATAAGACCTTAAGCATGAAAATTTTATTCTTGAATTATGTGGTTTTCCTATTATAATTAGTGTTGCTCACACTATTCTTCTTGGTTTTAGTCAATGGCTGGAACCCGAAGGAACCGTGTTAATGCGGAATGCGATGGGCAATGCAATGATTGTCCCTCTGAGAAACCAAACGATATGGGAGCTGGAATGAAAAATCTTGTAGCCATGCTCACACAACTTTCTCAAGCTATGAATCATGCAGGACGTCCAAACGAGCAAAGGAAGGAGCAACATTCTGTTGAATCCTTCATGAGGCAGCGTCCACCTTCTTTCAGTGGGTCTACTGATCCATTAGTTGCTGAACAATGGATTAGTACTACTGAAAAGATATTTTCAGTTCTTCAATGTTCTGAACATGATAAAGTCATCCTAGCAGTGTATCGTTTGGAAGGAGATGCTGATCAATGGTAGAATCTTATTAAGAATACGAGGCAAAGGGATGAAATTGAGTCTATGGAATGGGACGAGTTCAAGAACTTATTTTTCAATAAGTACTTCCCTCGTATTCTCCGAACAAAGATGGAGAAAGAGTTTCTTGAACTGAAGCAAAGGGATGATGAATCTGTTGGTACCTATGAAGCAAATTTTACAAGACTTGCAAGGTACGCTTCTGGTATTATTATCCAACCTGAGAGTAAGATCGATCGATTCTTTAGTGGCTTAAAACCAAGTCTTCGAAGGGCGTTATCCATAAGGGACTTCAATAGCTACGAGGAAATCGTTCGATGTGCTCTCAAAGTCGAGATGGAGATTGGAGTAACCCATCAGTCGCATGGGTTTGATAAGAAGAGGAAGATGGAATTCAAAGGAAACTCTAAAGAGCACACTGAAAAGAAGATGAACTTTCCCTTATGCTCAAAGTGTGGAAAGAAACATGGAGGGAGTTGTCTTAAAGGGACAAGTAAATTTTTTAAATGTGGAAAGGAAGGTCATCGGGCATTTGAATGCCGTAATAATGGGAAGAAGATGTCTAATGACGCAAACAAAGGAAGGGATACACAGAATGAACCTACTACACTTCAATGTTTCAAGTGTAAGGAGATGGGGCATTATGCCAATCAATGCCCAAATCCAAGGGTTGATGATGATGGTCGACGTCAACAAAATCTTAAGGCTAAAGACAAAGGAAAGTCACATGCAATTTCTATCAGCGATGTGGAGTACGATAACGAAGTGGTGAAAGGTACACTTACCATCCACTCTAAAGTAGCAAATGTTTTATTTGATTCTGGATCCACCCACTCTTTTATTTCTAAAGAATTTTCTAAGGGTATCACCGTATTACCTCAACAATTAGATGTTGAGTTAGCTGTGACAACACCTAATGGAACAACAGTCGCATCAAAAGTTTATAATTCTTCTCCGATCGAAGTTTGTGGGAAAGTGCTTCCTTCAAATCTCGTGATCCTTCCTTTAGTGGAATTTGATGTGATTCTTGGCATGGATTGGCTTTCCCTACATGGAGCTCATATCAATTGCCAAAAAGGGAAGTCACATTTCATATTCCAGATCAATCTACGATCGTATATCAATGCAAGGATGAACATAACCTTCCAGTGGAAATTTCTTCCATCTTATGGGTATTGATTCCACTAAATGAAGGTTATTTATCTCAAATGGTTGGTGAGAAACTCACGATTAAGAATATTCCCATTGTACGGGAGTTTGATGATGTCTTTCCGGAGGAATTACCGGGTCTTCCACCAAATCGTGAAGTTGAGTTTTCAATAGAACTCGTACCGGGCGCTTTGCCAATTTCAAAGACACCTTATAGAATGGCCCCAATTTAGTTGCAGGAATTGAAGAAGCAACTCCAAGAGAATCTTGATAAGGGATTCGTACGCCCTAGTGCGTCACCTTGGCGAGCACCTGTTCTATTTGTTAAGAAGAAAGATGGATCAATGAGACTCTGCATTGATTATCGAGAACTTAACAAGATCACTATCAAGAAAAAATATCCTCTCCCACGCATTGATGACTTATTTGACCAACTACGCGGAGCTCAATACTTTTCCAAGATTGATCTTCGTTCAGGGTATCATCAATTAAGGGTCAAAAGGGAGGATATACCAAAGACGGCTTTCCGTACAAGGTATGGACACTATGAATTTATAGTGATGCCATTTGGTCTTACTAATGCCCCTGCTATCTTCATGGATCTAATGAATAGAGTCTTTAGAGACTATCTTGATCAATTTGTGGTAGTCTTTATAGACAATATTCTTGTCTATTCAAAGAGAAAGGAAGAGCATGAAGATCACTTGAGAATTATATTGAAGACCCTGAGAAAGGAGAAGCTTTATGCCAAATTTACCAAGTGTGAATTTTGGCTTCAAAAAGTTGCATTTTTGGGTCATATAATCTCAAAAGAGGGGATATCTGTGGATCCAACAAAAACAGAGGTTATTGAAAGATGGTCGAGACCAACAACAGTAACTGAGATCCGAAGTTTTCTTGGTTTGGCTGGATATTATCGACATTTTGTAAAGGATTTTTCACGATTATCTAATCCACTCACCAAGTTGACTCGGAAAGGAGTTAAGTTTGTCTGGACAGAGGAATGTGAAGAGAATTTCAAGGAGTTGAAAATAAGGTTATCCAGTGCACCTGTGCTCACACTTCCTTGTAGTGGAGAAAGGTTTGTGATCTACAGTGATGCATCCAAGAAGGGATTGGGGTGTGTTCTTATGCAAAATGATATGGTGATAGCTTATGCCTCACGACAGTTGAAAATCCATGAGCAAAATTACCCAACACATGATTTGGAGTTGGCTGCGGTAATCTTTGCATTAAAGATTTGGAGGCATTACCTTTATGGTGAAAGGTGTGATATTTATACTGATCATAAAAGTTTAAAGTATATTTTCACACAAAAGGAGCTGAATATGCGTCAAAGAAGATGGTTGGAGCTGGTTAAGGATTATGACTGCTCAATCCATTACCACCCTGGGAAAGCAAACAAGGTGGCGGATGCATTAAGTCGACAAGACCATGCTAGTTTATCCATGATGAGGATCACAAAGGATCCAATATTTATGGATTTACAAAGGATGGATCTTGGAATTATAATGGAAGGGGAAAAATCTTATCTTTCTCAAATTAATGTTCAACCATCTATACATGTGAAGATTAAAGAGGCACAGAAAGAAGATGTCGAGTTACAAAAGAAGGTGAGAAATGTTCCTGAATTCAACCTTGATTGTGATGGGATAATAAAGTTCAGGAATCGGGTTTGTGTTCCTTCCATCCCTGAATTAAAGAAGGAGTTGCTGGATGAGGCTCATAGTTCTTCATTCTCTATTCATCCTGGAAGCACAAAGATGTATAGGGACCTGAAAGAGTACTTATGGTGGGATGGCATGAAAAGAGATGTTACTGAATATGTCTCTCGATGCTTGGTTTTTCAAAAAGTTAAAGCTGAGAGACAGATGTCTAAGGGGATGTTACAACCATTACCCATACCCGAATGGAAATGGGAAAAAATCACTATGGACTTTTTCACAGGACTTCCTAAAACATCCAAAGGCAATAATGCTATCTGGGTCATAGTTGATCGTCTTACAAAGTCTGCACACTTCATTCCTATTAGAGAGGATTTCTCTCTAGATCAGCTTGCCAGGATATATGTAAAGGAAGTGGTAAGATTGCATGGAGTACCACTTTCTATTATATCTGATCAGGATCCGAGATTTACCTCGAAGTTCTGGCGAAGTCTTCAGAATACTCTGGATACAGAGTTGAGTTTCAGCACTGCTTATCATCCCCAGACAGACGGTCAGTCTGAGAGAACAATTCAAACCCTAGAAGATATGTTGAGAGCTTGCTCTATGGATTTCAAAGGAGGTTGGGATCAACACCTACCTTTGGTGGAATTTTCTTATAATAATAGCTTTCACTCCAGTATTCAGATGGCTCCTTATGAAGCTCTCTATGGAAAGAAATGCAAGACTCCAACTTGCTGGGATGAAGTTGGGGAAAGAAAGCTATTAGGACCTGATCTCGTTGATGAAATGGCAGAAAAGGTCAGATCTATTCAACAACACATAAGAGCAGCTCAGAGTCGACAGAAAAGTTATGCCGACAACCGAAGAAAAGACCTAGAGTTTGAAGTGGGTGATAAAGTGTTCTTACGAATATCTCCCTGGAAGAGGGTTATAAGATTTGGAAAGAAGGGGAAGTTGAGCCCTAGATATATCGGTCCTTTCGAAATACTGGATCGTGTTGGGAAGGTAGCTTACCGATTGGCGCTTCCACCGAATCTCTCTCAAGTTCACGATGTGTTCCACGTATCTCTCCTGAGAAAGTACATACCAGATCCTTCACATGTACTCAGCTCAGAAGTGGTACCGCTGGAGCAAGATCTTTCTTATGAAGAACAGCCGATAGAGATTATGGATCGTAGTGAAAAATTCCTAAGAAACAAAACCACTCGATTGGTGAAAGTTTTATGGAGGAACCACCAACTTGAAGAAGCTACATGGGAGCTTGAGGATATGATGAGGGAGAAGTATCCTCATCTGTTTGTTACAAAGTGAAGAATTTCGAGGGAGAAATTCTTTTTAAGGGGGGTAGAATGTAACAACCGAGACTTTTATGTTATATAAACCATCAAAGGAATCTTTTTCTACACAACACTTTCTTGGCTTGCTTTACACGCAATCGCGACCTTCCTCGATAGCTTGCGTCGTACGCAATACCGAGTTTCACTAAACAACAATATGCTATTAAAACTAGCCGTTATGAATAGTAATAATCACATTTTGAAATTTTATAAATTTTATTTTTCAAAATGGACTTCATTTTTGGACTCAGAATATCGAAATTAGCCTAGGGTGAAATTTTGGTATTTTTCTGAAAACTTTCAATTTTTGATGAATAGTGAAACCACTAAGTGGTAGGTTAAAAACTGAATTTTGCATAAAACATAATTTTACCGCTTCTGTGAATGGAATTTCGAAAATCCGACAGACACGGTTGATATCAGTAAGTAAAATGTGGTTCAATGAGATAAAAATAATTTTTTGGTGAATAGTAACTTTTTACTTTTTTTTACCGCGGTTAATAGTAAATAGGGTAACTAAGGGTAAATATGATATTACTATTACCCTAACACATGTCCTAATTCTATTGGACAAGTGTAATTCGACCAAAAACAAACTTAGGAATAAAATATGACCATTTAGGCCCACTTGGATTAGATTAGGACATTTATTATTAATTTATTTAAAGAAGGGTTAAAATAGTTAAAATTAAAGTTTAATAAGTAAATCATTTATAATATGGGGTTATACATAAGATAAATTCGATTGTAAATATTCATTAGAAATATAAAAATATTTCCTACATGATGGTATTTTATTTGTAATTTTTAGACATCAAATAATTGAATTTATTTATGACACAAAAATGATGCAGTAATTATCTTATTAATGAAATATTGACATAATTGATAATATAAATACCAAAATAAATGTAATTTAAGACTTTTTATGAATTCCACTAATTTTCTAGGTTACTATGATATATTAATGTTGATTTAATAAACTTGGTTCGAACATATAATTCTGTTATGACTTTCACAAAAATCATATATCAAATAGTGTCAAAATTGACACAAAATAGTTTTTAAATCAAATATTATATTATTAATTGTTATTTTATTCCTAAAAATCTAAGGTTCGGCCAAATGACTTAGATAAGGATATATATATTAATAATAAACAATTTGGGGTTCGTTTGGCATGTTATAGTTAGTTTATTAACCATATAGTGAAAGAAAACAAAAAGACATGGTAAAAGTTAAATTATTTAACTTAGAGTTAAATCTAATTGATAAGGTTAAAATAATACCCTAAACTTTTCTAAATCCTATTGGTTGATAGTATTTCGGCCCATCCCCACCTTATCTTCGAAATAAGACCCTTTGGAGCCATTATAAACCGATTTTGACTTTAATATAAAATAATATTTTGAAATATTCCTAAGGTGCCCCTCTCCTCCCTTATAAAAGGGCACCTCCTCCCCCTCCTCCTCACACCAATTTGAGCACTCAAGCTCGGCCAACCCCTGCCATTTTCCCTTCTCCACTTCCCTAGAAACATCCTAGAGGTTCTGGTCTTCCTCAAAGACCAATTTTAGTGCCCTAAGAGGAGGTCTCAAAGAGGCGCTTCAAAGAAGAGGTAATTCTTTCATCTTTATTTCTTCTTCCACTTCTTCTTCTTAGGTTGTTTCATTATGAAGTAATAACATCAGTATTACTCATATACGGATATGTTATTATAAGTATGAAACAACCCTATTTCACAATCTATCCATCCTACGGAAAAAGAAATCACCGCGCGTGCGTACGTACGGAATACCGTCTCCACGCCGTGGTGTAATCTATTTTTCCACCATCACTTTACAAGGATGGGTATAATGGTGTAATGAGTAACTATTTATGATTATTATAAAGTAATATTGATACTGAAATAATATATATATACTCCAATACAGTTCCACGATCATAGGAACGATATCATCACTCGTGCGTACGTACGGAATACCGTCTCCACGATGTGACGCGACTCGTTCTACATGATCATCATTACATAGTAATTATATAAATGAATTGAATGAATAAATATGATATATGTTACACTAATACCATTCTGGATATAAGGTATCTATAACCTTAAAAGAAGAATAAGAATGTATTCGGCAAAACACGCATAAGAACAAAAGGCAATAAAGACCCGAGTAACAAGTAACAATGAAATATTACTAACAAGAAGCTAAGAATATGACCATATATGATATCATATCAATATGTATGATTCTGGAATAAGTCAATAACATTATTTAAACCATTATACAGGAGCTTCGGACACATACAAAGCTAATCGGACCTAAGGTAAGGGAAATATCACAATCTCATTTTTATCCGAGATTGTTTATTCGTAAGTATTTACTGGGGTGTATTTTATCATCCACATCCATGTTTCATCAATATGTAATATTATTTCCATCCACTTACAATATTTTAAATCCAATTTTACCCTTCGGTGAGTTTTTAGTAAAGAATATGAAAGGAATCTTTTGTCGTTTTTTTTCGTACGATGTACTTTTTGACTTTTCCGACAAAGGTACGAAGAATGTTTTTTTTACTTATACGGCATGAATGGATTTTTAAAACATTATTTCCAAGAAGCTTACTTTACATGTTTTCATGTTTATTTTTAATCAACTTCTTTTATTTTAAAATTGTATGACATGTTAAGAAAGGAAAAGTGTTTTTGAAGTAGAAAGGATATTTTCCTCAAGAATGAAGTTCAAGTGTTTTATCAAAATTATTTTCCATCTAAGATAATAAAGGGTTCTGTTTCTATCCATATTTTTACATTGATTTAACTATGTTGTGATGGAATTATGTTTATGAATTCCATTATATTATATGAATGGTTTTATGATGTCATGTTGTTTAAGAATCCCATTTTTATTACATGGGTTATATAATGATGTATGATTTATGATTTTGTGGCACACATAAGAAAGGATTCATTATAAGATGGGTGGGACCTATATCTCCCTCCAATGCATTGGGTAAAGATTTTATATCTCATGAGATAGACATGGCTGGAACGGAAGGTTATTTCAGTTCAGTGATACAGGACTGAAACGAGGAGTGAACTCGGTTCAGAAAGGGACTTTGTCCACTAAGATAGTCTTGGCAATGAGTCATGACTAACAAGAAATGATTTTCCATGATTATGTGTGCATGCCACAAAGTTTCAACTTTTATGTTATGATTATGGGGATCTCATTTTCACTTCTATGATTTATTCCATGTTAAGATATTATGATCTCTTTTGCAGGTTTTGATTTTCATAAAGATATGATATGATTTTTATTTCCTCTATTTTCCCTTGCTGAGCATTTGAGCTCACCCTTTTATGTTTTCTTTTCCCCAGGCCAGGAAGATGGATATTAAGTAGAATATGCTAAAAGGGACCCTAGATATGATGAAATAAATGGGAGACACTGTAGAAGATTTATGAACCAGTTGTTTATGTTTCCCAGTTTCTAAAGACACTATACCTATACGGTTCTTTTGTGGTTTTGTCATATGTTGTAATAAGTGTGCTTCAATTTTGAAGTATTAACAATGTATGTAAAGTATGGGTTGTTATATCTAAACAAGAGTCTTATCATAATAATGGAAATCTATTATAAATGTTATAATGTAAAGTCATGTTGTGTTGAGCATTTTTTAAATTCCCCATCTTGTCACACCTTGACCTAAATAATACCATTTACCCATGTTAAAGTCACAATAATCCTCCCCAAGTATATCCTTTGATCACTAGTGACTGATGATTAGTGTCGAATATTTATACATTATAATTGGGGGATCATATTCTCACTAAAAATAAATGTCTTTACATGTGTTGATTTAATTGAAAATATACAATTATGGATACTTTGTTATACAATACATAATCAATGTTTGATAAAATAAAATTTTCACCATTTTTAGGGATCATACGACCTCCACATTATAATTTAAATAAAATAATGTTATTATTATATTCCATAAATTTTAATACCTAAAAGAAAGAAATAAAATAAATCAATAATTCATAAAAAGTAACCAAAATGTCAAAAATTAGGGAATGAAAAAATTAAAAAAGTGATAAGACATATATGGTTGATATAAAATGGGATATGTAGAGAGTTAGTCATATAATCAACCCAAAATATTTTTCTATTGAATTATTCTTGATAAATACTATTGAAAAAGGATTTTTTTTCTTCACTCGTGTCATGATAAACAATTTTCACATGAACATGCGAGGTATGAATGTAAGGGGTGGGTAAAATGTAATCACCAAAATATCCTCATATTTCCCAAAATTATTTTCAAAAGAATATATGTAAATTTATAATTCTTGTTCTGGTGTCCACAGTGAATGTATGTTCCCAATACCTGGTAAAAAAATATAGATTTTTATGGATAAATCAATAAATAGAGTCTTTTTTAAACAAATTAATAACTAACTAAATGGAAAAATAAATAGACAAACAATAAATCAAAACATAAATCCAAAATTCTAGTGGTAATGAGGGTATAAAAACCATCATTTCATCATTCAAGGATAGTAGGAAATATGGAGAATTATACTATGATCCTTGTAGATCATGATCTTTATGTGGAGAAAAATATTAAATTCCATGAATTGGATCATCATAATGGGAGAAAAATATTTCAATCCTTGTAGTAAAAGAAACATGGAATATAGTGTTAAAAAATTAAATTTTTTATTTTTTTATTTTTTATTAATAATCATGTACAAATGATAAAGAAACAACTCATATAAACATTAAGGAAGATTTGGTGGAGTTTCATGGAATATTAAGGGATTTAAAGGATTTTTATTAATGGATCTGAAAACCACACCATGGTGTATCAAGATATGTTGTGGTAAATGATTTATAGTATTGAAAAAATAGATGGAATGTATAGAGAAAAGTATTGTATCCTGCTAAACAATTTTGTGTAACTACCATCTACCAAGACTATGTACAAAGACTATAGTGCATATCGTTTCGAGAAAGGGATTTGTGATATATTTTTCAAAAAATAGTATGAAAAAATAATTCATATTGTGGTTATGATTACATTACATGTTATCAAATGAAATTAGTAAGATAAGAAAAAAAATTCACGGTTTTTAGGAATTTTAGAGGAAATCTTGGATAGATTCGCTGCCCAAAAAGGCTTGGATATAATCAAAAAACCCATGAAGATAAATGGGTACATATTTTAAATTCTGGAAATGGTAAAAAAAATATAGGGGTGGATTTTATAGAATTTTTTTATAAATCCATTAAATTGATAGTCTACACCACGAAATCAGGGAACCCCATTGGAGTTTAGATTATATCAATTCAAATGTTAAAATTCACATCACATCCAAAGAATAAAAATTAAAAGGATTTGGGGAATGGTTTCACTAAAATCTTAATGATGATTTTAATTTAAATTTGACTTCATAATTACATTGAGTAAATATATAAATTTATAGGAATATATCAAGTATCTATTTTAATAAAATTTGATTGAAAATTAAGGTGGAGAGAATTATGAAATAATGGATAGAGATTGGAATCTATCAAGAAAAATTAATAAAGGAAGAAGAAGGTGACTATTTGTAGGATGAATTCTTATATCTATTTAAATGTATAGATGGATAAATATTCTACATCCACACTAATGTTACATGAATTAAATGATAAATAGTTTTAATTAATTAACTTATAATTTGTATTACATCAATCCTATAAGAGGGAGGAATAAACTTTTATTGTGAGAGTTATAATCCTTTAGGATAATAAATATAATTTGAATTGGTAAAAAAGTGAGCTAGTGAATCATTTTACACCAACACATCACTGAGTATATTCTCCTTGGATACAACCTGCATTGGGTAAACCAAGTAAACTTGTGTGTATCATGTTTTTATTTTTTTATTTTCATCATATAGTAACATAAAAGTATTATAACTAATCATACTGAAAATATTGTTTAATTGTAATTTTTTTAATACACCCCTCTAAAAATATCTCCCCTTAACCAGTATTTATATACATAAACATCAAACATGATATATGCATATAGGGGGAGAGTAAAAAATCCCAAGGTGATTCTTTTCATGCATAAGTATATTTTGGATATTTATAAAAGTTTCTAAGTGAATGCATGATCCCAACCCATGGTTAAAAATAAATAATACTATGAATAAATAAGTAAATAAATGTGTGGTTAACTATAAATAATTAAAATTATTGATAAAAATAAAATATAAATAACATATTAAATCCAAAGTTGGAGTGGCGTAGACTATGATACCCACATGTCATTGTTACACTATATTTTTTATTATTTTATTGTGATATGGGGTAATTTATGTTTCCAAAAACATTTGACCAAAAACTTGGTAAATCCTTAATTATTCCATTTGTGCATTGTTTGTATGCACGGTTTAGGTGAAATCAAAAAACAACCATTACAAAGGAACTTTTATAGTTGTTTTTATATAGATCATGGTTGGTATTAATGGTTAGTGCATGGTTTAGTCTAAAAAATGTGTGGAATAGGAGAAACTATATAGGTTTTATTGGGTCTTGGAGTACTAGTGAATGGATTTCACATAATTTGAGGAAACCATATGACTAGCATGTGATAATGTATACAGTTCTAATATAATAGTTTTATATATCTAGAACATGGTTTGTAAACCATGTATCCAAACCAGGTCATTATACCTTTATTATAAAATTACATGCACAAGGTTGGTGAATAGTTTGTAAGACTATGTGACCAAACTGTGAAACCAATAATGGTACCCTTGGTTCATTATATAACCTGTGGAAGAGAAATAGGTTTTATAAAAATTTTGTCATTATAAAACATTCATAGAAAGAAAAATAATGGTACCCTTGGATCATATCCCTATAAATCATAAGTAAAACCAAATTATTCCATCTTAGATGGAGAATTATTTTTAAAGATCCCTTAGATAATTTCTCAAGAAAATAACTTTTCGTTGAAAATCACTTATTAAAACTAAAAATTCATAAAACATTTTTTAAATCATTTTTTTTTAAAATTACGTTGAAAACTTATAAATGAAGCTTTAAAATACATTTAAAACATTTCTTGTGGAAAATATCCTTTCAAATTTGAATAAAACTTTTTAAAATATTTTCAAAATCATTTTTTGTAACTTGAAATCATTTATTTAAAATATTGAATTTTCCCAAATATTAATGAAATCATTTTATTTTAATTTTTTTAAAACATTTAAGGGAAGCTTGAAATATTTTAGAATTCATGATAGAGATAAATACTGTTATTTTTTCCATTGTAAAAACAAATACTATTTTTATATTTTTGGTAAATACTAAACAAGCATTGTTTGGAAAATGATATGAAGAATCATTCAAAAAAATACAAAAATTAAAACATGGGTAAAAATGTATTTAATATATCAATTTAAAAATTTTAAAAACATTTTTTAAATCATATTTAGAAAACACAATTTTGGAATAAAATGGGTTTTTGACCAAAAAGGCAATTTTTATTAAAACCTTATTTTTGAAATCATGAGTACATGAAGAAAAGAAAATTAATGGAAAAATTTATTATAATGAAATAAAAATAGTAAAATAAAATTCATGAGTTTCTTTTGATATGGATCATAATATTTGATCATTGGAAACATATTCATATAAAATCATGATAAACGATGGGATTGTTCCATAAAATATTTATCACATTGGTAACATTGAAACATAAGAATCATGAAATAATACCATTTAAAGAAAATTAAAATATCATTATTATAAATAAATTCAAGATATTATGTTTCAAGGGGCTGTATATACACCTTGTAAAAGAATATAGGTGCATAACATAACAATATATATATCAAAGATGACAAATTAGGGAAACAATACCTTACCGATTCGGTAAATTTTGATCCATAATCCTCCTAAAAATTAGATCCTAAAATGGATATTTAAATCCCTATTATATAAAGGAAAATTATAATATAATACATTCATATTCATTATATACACTGCATAAAATAAATAGGCCATGAATATGGAATTCATTTCAAAGATGTAAAAAGTGAGACAAAAATCCTTTACTGTAAGTATCAAATTCCTTTGTAATAATTAAAAACTCCCATATAATAAATATAAGTTTTTTATAAAAATGTTAAAGAGAATAAAAAAATATATCATTCAATATATGATTTAGTTATGACCTTTTATTTCTTTTTTATTAACAATTCCATGTTAATGTCACATTTGAGGTAATAACCGCATTGTTTTTTTTATGTATTTGTTTGATTGGTTATTTTTAGTAATATTACATTGATCAAGGTTCCATAATAATTAGAATAATATTTATGAAATAATATTGATTTTTATATGTTAATTATAGTTTTAATTTCATTTGTGGAATATGGTTTTGAGAAATGAAGTATGTTTCGATCATGGAAATGGTAGGTCGTACGTAAGTATGAGTAATGTTTGAAAATTTAAATTATAATTATGGAAAAGAGGTAAGTAATATGTTCCTTTTACCAAATTAACATTATATAATTAATATCATAATATTTTTTTAAATATAATTATAAATATCATCCATTTGGTGTGGTGATGAAAAGAGATTCACATCACTTCGTGAAGGAGGTAGTCCACACATACAAAAACAACGTTATCATATTTTAGTGAGTGAAAAATGTTAAGAAATAAAATGAAATATTAAATTTTCAGAATGATAAATATGTCATTAATTTCAAAATTATCTCATGTATATCATATATATTTATTGAAATTATCCCCATTATCTTCCATGTAAAGTGTTAGTAAAAATGAATCAGATCGCTTTGTGAGGCCGTTGTCTACCGTACAAATGAGCAACATTATTTAATCTCCTATGGAATGTAAAGTAATATAATTATGTATTATATAATAAATAAAAAATTATTATGTTATAAATATCATATATATTCTTTTTATCCATCATCATACACAATTTTTTAAGGTGATAATGGAAAAACAAATGACATTGGTTCGTGAGGCGGTAGTCCACCATACACACCAATGATGATTTTATAACCCATTTGATGGAAGTAGATAAGGTTTTTGGTAATTAAATTATCATAAAAAAATATCATTATATTTAATATAATTATTTTGTTATATCATCATGGTTTAATAATAATTTATGGAGGTTGAGGAAAAAATATAACAAAAAGATCATTAAATAATGTTACCTCTTCTTTGGGTATCCTTCTTAGGTTTGCACAAAAAACCTTCCTAAGTAATATTTCTGACAAAAATAAAGATTATAGGATTAGAATATAAAATTTTGGAAGTTATTTCGGTATATTTTGGATGAACAATAATGGTTTGAAGGTGTGAAGAAGAGAGGATAGGGGTGTCCTTTTATAAGTGAGGGGAGTGGCACAGTTGTAATTATTTGATAAGAAAAAGGTGTACCCAATGTTGTTTCATGTCAAAAGGAACAAAAATGCATTATTATAGAGAAATATAAATTATGGAGTCAAAATATGACTATAAAATATATTTTATGGAACTTTTTTGGTCATTTTAAAACTTATATTTTTAGTTTAACTCCTCGATAAACCCATTTTTACCTTAACCATGATAATTAATTCTTACTATTTTCACAATTATTTTTGGTAAAAAATTAAGTTAACCTTATTAAAAAATATAATTAATTATTATTAAAAATATGGAATCAATTTATAAAATATTATAGATATATAATTGATCTATTGTTTTTTGTGCGATGAGAAAGCGGGTTTTCAAAGAGAAAATGTTCAAGCATTTATAATGTTTTTATATCAAATTTCAATATAAAATTGTTTAAAATGAACTAAATATTATTACTAGATATAAAATTTATAAAAAAAATTCTTTAAGACTAATTTAAAATATAATTTAACTATATAAATAATTTAATCAAAAATGATGTTTTGAATTAAAATCTAGTATTTTCCACTATTCAAATAAAAATAATATTTTAAGAAAATTATAAAAAATTCACACTAATAAGATTTTGAAATTATTATTTTATAATTTTTTTTGAAAATAAATTTCCCAAAAGTGGAAAAAATAAAATTTAAAACAAAACCTGTAGACTTGAAGAAAAACTAGTTTTCGAGAAGTGTATTTTCAAGCATAAGATGATTTTATATTAACTCTATATCTAATAATAATAATTATATAAATAAATATTAAAATTTATTCATATATAACATAAAAATTTCCTTTATAAAATTCTTATTTAGGGATTATTTTAATTAAATAAAATGGAGAAACCCAATGTACTTTAAAACAGTTTTTAGAAAAACTATTTTTTAAACCCAAAAATAAACTTATACTTAAATCCAACATGATGTTGATTAAAAAGTTATTAAGTGCGTTAAATAAAACTAAAAAATTTTATTTTACTTTAAAATATTATATTGAATATAAATTAATTAATTTATATAAAATAAATGACAGTTTTACAAAAATTGCAATTTTCAACCATATACTGAAAAATCAATATTTGATAAAAAAAAAAAAATTCTCCATAAGTTAATTTCAATATGGTGATTGAAAAAATTAATTTCATTTTATAAAATAAATTATCTAAATTATCTAAAATAGTTTCTCATAATAAATTATAAAATCAATCTTTAAGGAAAACAATTTTTTGATGAATATAATCACTTTACTTAAAATTGATTGGTTATTTACTATGAATTTATAAATAAATTTATATTGAGTAGTAAATTTATATTTATGTATCATAAACTAGTTAATAATATTCATTCCCACCTAATTATGTCTATGTTATAATAATATTATTTCATGGTTTGCTGAAGCTCAGTGTCATGTGCTATACATGCTATCGAAGAAACTCATTGTTGCTTGTAACACAAGCTATCTAAATTTTATTAAATAATTTGAAAAAAAATAATAACATATTGGGGGGTTATGTATCTGGTCATGAGTGGGTTCTTGATTACTATCCTTCATAACGGTTCCCGATTTTCCATGGGACATGAGGTTTGAATTTTGAATTCATAATTTTGTTGGATTTTCCATTAATGATGTGTTGAACCTCATTCGAATTATGTGATTTTCCATAGGGGTCGTATTGGATTTTAGGATGGAAAAGTAAAGTGGATTAGTGTCATGAGGATGGTCTTTAAATCTTTATAAATTGGATAGAGACCAAACACTTGATTTTAAATATATTAAAGGGATTATTGTATGTTTAGATCATGCCTCATAAAACCATGTAGTTAAGTCAAGCGTGGCTCTATATCCTAATTGATTTATTATTTAGACTGGTCATTAGGAATTTTTGATGGTGGTAAATAAATCAAGTGTAACATGTTATATATTTATCATATAGATTTTATTTTTTTATATTTTTGGTGTTCCTCCTTTTTGGTGGGATTGTTGTGAAAAATGGTTTTTGTGAAAAAGGAGGGTTTTGTGGATAATGCCTTTAGTTTGAAAGAAAGAATTGGGGTTTATTTATGATAATTTTTTTTGGGTTTCATGATACCATTGTGGATTGGAAATTAAACCTTTGGGCTATTTTATAAAATGAAATCAATTTTATAGAATTATTTTGGATTATATTAGTGTTAAAAATTTAGATAATATTTTTATGAAATGGGGAAGTCATTTTGATTTTAAAATATTTGGGATTAAATGGTAAAAAAATATTATACCTCATTGGGTGTGTTTTGAAAAATTATTTTTTTCATTAAAGGAGAATAAAATGGTAAACTTTTTGAGAATATTTTAAATAATGAGCTTTGAGAAGCTTGGGTGGGTTCCTTGTTTAGGAATAGAATAAGTGGTTTTAAAATACAAGTTAAACATTTTAGAATTTATTATGGAATTGGGATTTTAAATTAAATGTTTTTTTGAAATGGTTGAGTGATTTTTAAAGAATGTGTGTTGTTTTAAATGTATTTTTATTCCTTTTTGAATATATTGGTTTTAAAAAGTATAATATTTTTTCATATTGGTTTCATTTATTGAATGTGTATTTTTTATTTTTTCCCTTTATAAGAGTTGGTTCCATTTGATGTGATTTAGGAAATAAGACTGATTTGGGTTTATGTTTTCATTTTTTATAAATCTCTCATCCAAGAAAGTTCGCAAGTAAAAGTGGAGTATTCATATTTAGGTGTATTTCTTCCATTGTTCGTGGATCTTTCCTTGAATCCAAGTGGAGAGGAATGTATCTTTCTCCTTTTGGATTTTTTGAGGTAATGGTTTTGAACCATTTTAGAGAGGGTTTATCCCATTATATTTTTGTGTGATGATCATTTTTTAGGATTTTTCTCAATGAGTTTAGAGCCTTGTATCCTTGAGGTGGATTCTAGTTGGTGTGATCCATTAGGTACTCTTATGTGATTGGTAGTTATTATGAGATATTCAGGAATCATTATTATTTTTTCTTTATGTGGATACTTTAATGATGTTGTCCTGGTGGTGATTGTTATACACGGGTTTTGACTCATTGTTCGGACGTGGAATTACCTTAGGGTGTGTTCTTCAAGAGATTAGGGATTGAAATATCATTGGTTGAGTTTATTAACTAGTTAGTGTCAGTGTAAATATGGTTGGGTTTCTATGAGAGTGTAACCTGGATATGATGCCTTAGTTTACCCTTTCTTTCAGCATGCGATCCCAATTTAGAATGCACATCATTTATTGATTTAATCATGCATTTTTATAATTTTTTTCTTTATATTTTTTGAGATGTGGTAATTTTGGTAACTTGGTCTCATGGTTTTTTGGATGTAATAGTTGTGGATCATTTTGGGGACTTGATATTGTAATCTAGGATGCCCTTTGCATTTAGGGTGTTTTAACTGTTTCATGGACCATTCTACATTTTTGGAGTTGTTTTTTTTTGGATGTACATTATTTGTGGAATCCAGTTGTTTCCTTTGTTGAATTATAGAATAGTATTTGTTTTGATGAAAATCCTATTGAAGGAGTGTTTAGTTGTGCGGCACAATTTAGACCGATTCTAAATTATGTGGCGACCATGTTCAGTCATCCTTAATTTAGATTTCCTTGTTGGATGCTTTTTGTCAATTCCTTCATAAGGTTATTGATATTTATTGAGGTTTTAGAGAGTTCATTAGGGGATAGATCTTGTTTGGCATTTCTGGATGTTATGATCTTTTTAGTTGTCCCCAATATTTCTTCCTATTGTGATGGTGTGTCAAACATTTCCCTTTCTTCTGTTTCCTTTATTTTGATTAGAGACTTTATAGGGACAAAAATTGGCATATTAAGGAGAATTATGGCATTCACATGTAAATATTACAGTATATTTTTTTATTATTTTACTTTGATGCTGGTAATTTATGTTTACAGGAAGTTTTATTTTAAAACATGGTAATTCTATACCTTTTACCTATATACACAGTTTATGGGAAATAGTGAAACTACCTTTACATAGGTACTTTTCTAGTTGTTTTTTTATAGAAAACGGTTGGTCTGCACGTGTATTTTATAGTTCAGTCCAAACCCAGTGAGGCCTAGGAAAAACTATGCGGGATTCATTACGGTTTGAAGTACTAGCAAATAACATGTGCATTGTTAGAGGAAACCATGTGAAAAACATGTGAGTTTTGGATTGAGATAGATGTAAAAAATATAATATAGGTGATGAATAACATTTAAAAAAAATAAAAAAATAACCAATCAATGATTTATTATTGAATAATCCATAGTGTAGTACAGTTTTCAAGATTCAGTGTATTGGAAATTAAAATGTGAACAAGGTATTTTTATTTTGGTTTAGATCACCAACATCCTAGGGAACACTTTAACATTTTCTAGTCTATGATAAGATTGGTAAATAATAATAAGAACTCACTTTTAAAGGTGTGATAACCCATTTATATACTCTTCCTTTTACAACACTCAAATGCACAATCGTAAATTTCTACAGGTGTTACAACCAAGCCTTACCTAATTTTTTTGGATTCATAACCCAAGAACCTTCCTTTTTAGTGGTATAATAATAAATAATAATTTGATTTGGAAGGGTGAAATCAAAAACCAAAACTAACGATTAAAAACTGGTCATATAAAAATAATATGATAAAAAATAGAAAACAATAAAACCAACAAATATCAGAATATGTTGAAGACAATATAGATTGATGATGTTTTATTAATTCAGTAGTATTGAATTGAAAAATTAATGTAGCTTCTTGATCGAAATAATCGAATTGTAATCATGGGATAACTTCGTCGAGTATCGAAAAAATGGTTCTTGTTGTCAAGTATTCAAAAATTCTTTCAGTATTAAAAAATTCATCAACTGTTCTTCACACTGTACCCCTTAGAATCAATTTATCAACTAATTTCCATAGTACATCTTAATTTCTCTTCACGTAGGAGTTTTCTAAACTTATAACCTCTATATAAATATTTAAAAATATTAAAAATATTTAAACATATCAATACATTATAATGATTTTCATATATTTAATAGTAATACTGACTCCAATTACTACATTAAAATTATTATATGAATTTATTATATATTTTTTAGAATTAATGAGAATTATTCAGATAATTAAAATGATAACAATCACTTTCATATATTTGTATTAAATAAATAATTCAAAAACTATAAAAATTGGGTATAAAATAAATATTATGAAGAATATTATTTCCATGATATTTTTTTATATTAACTTGTTTACAACGTGGATGATATAATATATAATTATTTACAATAAAATATTACATTAAAATTTGATTAAATAATCATACAGTTAATCAATTTATAAAAATAATAATAAAACTGAGTATTATAGAAAATATAATTTTTTTAGAATTAACAAAGTATAGAACTCAACATATGAGGCATAAGCCTTCTGGTTGGTTAAGTTACCATTTCATGGTGTGTAGTTAGTATACTGGTCATGTGAGAATATATGTTGTGTTGTCGGTATACGGTCCAGGAAAAAAATTTGTCATGTGTTTACTTTGAAAATACTATTAACGATAACTATACAATAAATTCATAGTAGGTATAAAAATTACCTTTATGGTAACTCAAAAACCTATTTCAAGGTAGGTTGTTTGGATTTTTAGTAACTTTTGGAAATCATTCATGATAGGTAGTGTTACTCATGGTATCTTTAAATACATACTCTTGAAAGGTCAATTTTGGTTCTTTATGGTGGAATCACCAATACTTTGCAGCAGGTCAGTATAGTACACACTTGTGTCAACTAAATCATGGTAAGTTCATTATTTCCTTCACGGCATCTTCCGCACAACCACATAGTAACATGAATACCCTTTGAAACACACAATAACTATGGATAGTGGAATGTAAACATATGGAGCTATTTCTGAAAGTGGTTGAGTTGTAAAGGTGAATCAAGTCGAGCTTCCATGCTTGGTGAAGAAGAAACAGTTGAGTTGTTTAAGTTTTTTCAATGTAAATATGGAGTCGAACCCTCACGCATGGAGAACTCATTATAAAATGGGTGCATGGAGGTGAAATGGGTGCTACGATGCTGACGCTGTGTGGTTTGATGAAGTATCTATTATCACACATCATGGAGGAGCCATTATTGTAGTGCTGCAGGTGATAGTGGTATTTCACATAAAGACAGGATGATCATGGCATGGAGTTGCATGTGAATTCTGTAAAAGGAGGAGTCACTACTATGCATGAATGAAGGAGGCGGAGATACACTGAAGAATATGATTCTACAGTGTGCATATATATATATATATATAAAAAATATTATATATATATATATGAGGTTATATATATATAACTATTAAAAATATTCTCAAATATATTAAGAATATTAAAACACCAAAACTAAAAATAAGAAAAGATATAAAATATATGTTAAAATTATAGCATAAACAATTTAATTAAAAACATTGTATAAAAATTTTAAAACAATATATATTATTTTTAAACCTAGTTATTTTAAAATTAATATTAAAATATTACAAATTCAAAAGGTAATTTGAAAATATTACAATCATTAACACGTAGAAAATTATGAATATATTATATAGAACAATGACATTTAAACAAAAATAATGATGTATAGAAAATCATTTTTTATACATTTAACATATATTAATTAAAAATACAAAAATGTAGATGTATTAAAAATTTGATTTTAAACAAATTTGAGGGAATTATAATTTATCCAAATTCAAATATTAGAGTTTAACATACAAGTTCAAACACAAACAATCTCCCCCATTTGTAAATTACAAAATTGAACATTTAATTGAACATTCAGAAACATTATCCCCTCTTTGAAATTAATCAAAAAGCAAAAAAATATTTCTATGAAAAATTCTATTTCTTGAATAATACTAGTATCAAGTACCCAGTTTTAACAATGTATCATATTTGAAAAAAAAATAAAGTAGTTCACATGTAATCATTTTAAAAAGAATTAATTATAATTTATAGAAAATTATTGTGCTAACATACCTACTTAAAACTTCATTTTATCAAATTTGATTGAATCTAATTGTTTAGTGAATATATCAATAAGTTTTTTTCATTTGGAAAAAATATAAACTTATATAATCCTTTATTCACTTCTTCCCTTAGAAATTTAAATCTTAAATCTGTATGTTTTGTTCAATATTGTTGCATAGGTTTTTTAGAAATTTCAATTGTACTATAAATCATAAAAAATTGGGATTTTATCAAAAAATATATTAAAATCACATAAATTATTTTATTACATATACATTTAAAATAACAACTAGTAATAACAACATACTAAACCTCAACTATAGATAGTGTAACTAATTTTTGTTTCTATAACTCCAAGAAAAAAAATTCTTACCCAGAAAATGACACAGATATATTGTTCTTGTCTATTCAAGTCTATAGCCTCCAAAGTTAGAGATGGGATAAGATAATAAAATAAAATATTTGAATAAAATAATCTTGTACAAAAAGTTACTTTAATATATTTAATAACTCTTTTTAACATGACTTTATTTAATATTTGAATTAAATTTGTCACATAAAAAGATTAAAAACATTATATCCTGTCTAAATCTAGTCAAATATAGTAAGCTTCCTATCATTCCTCTAATCAGTTTAATATCAACACCTTTTCCAGATTTATTCAAATCCATTTTTTTAATTTATACTAATATAAGTGTTAATATACATACATGAACCATGCCCAATCCTTTTAACATGTTCTTTATCATAATTAGACTGATTTAATTAAATATCATATTTTATTTGATTAATATGTATACGAAGAAAAAAGTTCAATTCTCCCATTAAGATCATATCAAACTAAGTAGTCATTAGTTTTGAAAAACTAAAACATAGTAAATCAATTGTAGAATGAAATATTATATCTTAAACTTAATTTTTTATAATAAAAATATCATCGAAACTCTCATTATAAATAAGGATGGGTCAACCTTTCTCTTAACAAAATCATAAAAATTTAGTTATTTTTTCATACCAAGCAAGAGGAGTTTAATTAAAACAATAAAAAGCATTATTAATTTTAAAAACATGATTCTAAAATTCATCATTTTAAAATCTAGAGGGTTGTTTGAAAAAAACATACTCATAAATTATTCCATTTCAAAATGAAATCTTTATATCCATTTGAAATAATTTGATGTTTTCAAAAAAGGAAAATTATAATAAGATTTAAATTTCTTTTATCATTGAAATAAGAGAAAAATAATATTCAATTTCAATTCCCCAATCCTATGAATAACCTTAATCTACTAGAATATATTTATTTTTAACTATGTTTCTAGCTTCATCAAGTTTATTATAAAAAATACACTTAGTTCATATTATTTGTTTGTCTTTTGGTATTTCAAATAAATTCAACCCTTTATTTCTCTTAAATTGAATTAATTCAACATGAATAGAAATAATACAATTTGAATAAATTAAATAATCATCAATATCAACAGATATAAAATAAGAAACAACAACATAATTAACATATTACTATAAAATAGTTTTTTTGGTTTTTATTTTAGATTCAAAATTTCCAATTAAATTTTAATTAGGATGATATTTAAGAGTTTTTCACTCTTCAAGATAAGTTTAAGAGGCGATTTACTCCCCATAAAATGATACATTATTTTTCTCTTCGTCATTATCTCACCAAAATTGAATTCCATAAATTCATCATCATCTTTATTTGAATCCTAATTCTTTTTTTATTATTTTCATTAAATTTAACTTTCATAAAATCTTCATCTAATAAAATTATTTTATTAGAAACTATATATGTTTTACTTTTATTTGAATATCCTAAAAATATTAATTCGTTACTTTTAGAATAAAAGTTTTCTAAATTATATTTTGTATTCAAGAAAAAGGCTTTGCAACCAAACACCAAAAAATACCCACTTTTTGGTTTAAATCCTATACAAAATCATAATGGATTTTATTTAAAAATTATTCAATAGAAACTATATTTAAAACATGACAATATGTATTGATAGGTTTGGGATAATTATTTTTTTGCAAAATTAAATTCCATAAGTACTGATCCATCCAGATTTTGAATTAACCTATTGTTTCTTTCAACCAAACTATTTTTTTGTGGTGTATAAGGGGTAGAAAAGTAATTCTTATATCAATTATCTACATAATATTTATTAAATTATAAATTGGAAAATTTACCACCTATATCACTTCTGATAGAGATAATTGAAATATTTTTTATGTTTTGAATAAGTTTACAAAAATAAAAAATTTATTTAAAGTTTCATTTTTATATGATAAGAAATAAATCCAGGTAAATCATCTATAATCACCCAATTTTATAAATACATATTTCTTTCCATAAAATCGGTAGATTTTATAGAAACAAATAATTCATGATGTAAAAATTCAATATATATTTTATTAATAACATCATTCATAGATTTTAATCATACTATGTGTTTCTTATCTTTTAAACCATAATCACACCCAAAGTACTTACTTGTATGAAAATTTTGGAATTGCATAACCCTTTCATTATTTGAAAACTTTTGAAGCAGTATGAATTTTTCCGGACCAAGTCTCAAATTCTAAAAAATATATTGTTATTCTACAACATTTAAACACTTATCCTTTTATTTATTTATCTCATAAAAATAAATAGTATACACATTGTATTTTCTATTTATAGAAAATAAAAAATATTAATTTTTTTAAAACTATAAATTTATCATTTTAAAAAATGAAATTTAATACCCCATCATAGAGTTGTGATATACTAATTAAATTATGTTTTAAAACATCTACAAAAAATACATTTTAAATAATAACAATTTTAGAAAAAACAAATTCTCTAATTCCTTTTTTCTATCCTTTATATTTGTCTCCAAATGTGACTAGGCCCCCATCAACACAATTAAAAGATATTAATTTATAAATATCACTTTTCATGGGACTTGACTACCCACTATCTAAATACCATGATTCATTGATACTTTTAAGGTAGATTTACTAAAATTAAACAATCAAGTACAGTGTTTTGGTAACCATGCTAACTAGGGTCCAATTATGTTAGTAATAATTTTTTTAATATAAATATATTTAAATAATTTATTTCTCAATTTTTAGTAAATAAAATCTTATAACTAAATGTATTTTAATTCCCAAATGATTGTATAAATATTATAGAACATTCATTGGAACAAACCCCTTTTGTTATACATTTAAAACATGTTACACTTGAAATAAATCCTTTTAATATTTTAACCAAGGTAGTCATATTTATCCTTGGTGATAAATAGTTTTAACCAAAACAATTATTATTTTAGTTAGGTTACATCACAGAAATTGTTTTATCACATTTCTCTTTTCCTTTAACAAAAGTGGATAAGCTTTATTTAAGATTATTTATTTCTTTTTAAAATTACAATTCTCTTTTTGAATAGACTATAGATCTGTATAAAAATTCTCTATATAGATGGAAGTCATATTTTTTAGTTTCTTATTTTCATTCTTATATTTCTTATAATAATTATCAACAATAGTAAATTAATCCAAAACATAAGTAAAACTTATTTCTAGATATTTATTTTTTACTTCTATAAACTCATTAAGCCTATCATTTTATTCTTTTAGTTTTAGTATATCAAAATAAAAATTCCATTTAGATTCCTTAGTTTGGGAAAAATAGATATTCACATTATAAAATTCCATTTTTAGTTTCTCATTTTCTTTAATAAAATTCATTATTTTTAAAATTTTAATATCGGTATATTTTTCAATTATCCAAACACCATTATTAATTAATTAATTATTTTATTTAATAATTTTTTTTGACTTTGGAATTAATAGAATTAGAATTACTTTATTTTATATCTTCTGTTATTTCATTATGATCAGTATTAGTAAGATTAATTAATTTAGTAAAAAATGAATTAGTTAACTCAGAATTTTTAGTCATAAAATCAATGTTTCATATTTCTTGTTTACTTCCTGAGTCACTGCTCAAGTCTAATCTATATGAAGAGTCTCATCCTCCAATGAATGCTTTTATATTATTTCTTCTTTTTTATTTGTATTTATTTAGATTTTTTGTATTTGGGGAAATATATCCTTATGTGACCTTTCAACCTACACTTATTATATTTTAATTATGAAACATCATTATGATTACTAAAATTACCTTTCTTATACTAATTTTTTAATTTCATTCTAAACAACCTCTTTCCACCATTGTTTTTTATTAACATGAAAATATTATTATAAAAACACACCATATTTTTTTCACTATTCCAAATCAATAATTAAAAAGAGTTAAAGGTTTCATTAACATTAGACTTAAATGAAATACCATTTCTCTTGGTAGACTCCCCATCAGTAATGTTTTTCAACTCAAGATAATACTTCAATAAATAATCAATTAGTTTATCTAAGGTGTAATATTTAGAATTATTACATTCATACATCACCACATTATTTTCGTTCCATATTTATGGTAATATTCGTAGTACTCATTCAACTAGGATTGTGTTATCCAATACTTATTCAAGATAACTCATAATAGTTATAATTATTATAAACTAATGGAACATCTAGTTCATTGACTCATCCTCCCCTATCTTGAAATGCTGGTATTCTTCTCATATCATTTATAACTTGGTTCTGTTAATATTTTATGTGCTTTAGTGAGTGACTTGAAGATTTCTCCAGTTTTCATGAGATTCCTTAGAGGCTGAAATACAGCTATATAAACTTTTGGTTATAGCATAGAAGCAAACATTTTTATGTTATAATTCAAAAAATATTTTGTCACGTCCTTACCTAAAAGTTTCTTTGGATCAACTTTGTGTAGAGCATATTATTTCTCTAAATAATCTATTGATCTATACATAGTTATTTTAGGTAATATTCCATTCGATCTAGTTAGTACCTTTAATAACTTCCATTAAAAAATGGGGTATTTTTTGGTATTCACCCATCATTAGCATTAATACCTTCCATATTAAAGAAATTTTAATTATTCATTAGACAATTAGTTCTAGGATATTCTAGTTAGATAAATTGTTAAAAATAAACAATAAAACTATACTATCCATTAAAAGTTCCTACCCTCTGATACCAATTTTTTGATGGAGATAGATGGGAAAAACAGAATAGTGGGGGTGAATAGTTTTTTTAAATTATTTTAAAACAATTAACCAATCAAATATTTATAATTGAATAATCCAAAATTCAGTGTCATGTTCAAGATCCAGTGATGAAGCAATTAAAATGTAAACATATTATTTTTATAGTGGCTCAAATCACCAAGATCCTAGTCCTCTCTTCAACCTTCTATACTATATGAGAAGGTCGATACTCACTAAGATGAAATAGATTTTAAAGGTGTAATGACCAGTTCATTTTATAATACCTAGTGTCATAACATTGAATTTTTATAGGAGTCACAACCTATCCTTACCTGACTTTTCATTGGGATTCACAGCCGACGAACATTCCTTTTGAGTTGTATAATAACAATTATTGACATGATTTTGATTGGGAAAATCATAAACAGGAACTAATGATTACAAACAGATTAATGAAAAATAATATGATGAAAAAGAAAAAATAATTAAACCATTAGAGATTATAATATATTGAAGAAAATTCATCTCGATGATTCATGAACACTTGTGTATATTTGAATTGAACAATTGATGTTACTTCATTATTGTAGAAATGGAACATTAGTCACAAAATAACGTCACCGAGTATCAATAAAATCATTCTTGTCATTGAGTATTCAAAAATTAATTATTTATTCAAAAATTAATAAACCATTCTTCACACTACACCCCTTGGTCTCTATTTATCAATTAATTTTCAATGTACAACTTCTTTTCTCTTCGCACACGAGTTTCCTAAACTTATCACTATCATACAAAAATTAAAAATATTAAAAATATTTATACATGGCATACTTGTTAATGATTCATGTGTATTCTATAACAATATTTAATATGTTTAATATATCTATTAAACTAAACAGTCAATTTTTAATATATTTTTTAGAATAATTGATAATTATTTAGATAATTAAAATAATAAAAACCAATCTCATAAATTTGTAGTAAATTAGTAATTCAAAAACTATAAAAACATAGTATGAAAGAAATAATTTCAAGAATGTTATTTCCATGATATTTTTTGTATTAACAAGTTTACAACACGATCGATATAATATTTAATTATTTTATATATCAATATAAACTTTTAAAAACAGATTAAATAATTATATAGTTAATAAATTTGTAATAATACTTTTAAAATAGTGTATTTAGGAAAATATAATTTTTGAAAAATAAAAAATTATAGAACTGACCGTGTGAAGAATAAGAATTTCAATCTATTAACGTTCCATTTAATTGTATATGGTTGATATAACATTCATGTGAGAAAATATGTCATGCAGTAGGTAAATATATCGTGCAAACATATTTGTTGTGTGCTTGGTACAATGACCATGTAAAAAAAACTATCAAGCGGTCACATTGAAAATATAATTCACATTAACTATAAAATGAACTCAAAGTAGGTATAAAAATTAACTTCTCTATCACTTAAAATTTAAAATTGAAAATAGTTATTCTATATTTGAACATATATTAGAAAATCCTTCATGATAGGTTGTGAAACTTAGGGTAGCTTTAAATACATACTCAAGGTAGGTTATTTTTTCTTCATCACACTAGATTCAATAATCGTTTGTAGTTGGTTGGAATAATACCCACCTATAATAAATAACTCATGGTATGTTCATTATATTCTTCATGGTATCTTGCACATGGCCTCATGGTAACTTTAATACCCTTTTTAATGTATAGAAACTATAGACAGTACATTGTAGATGCATTGATTTTTACCTGAAACTAGTTGAGCTGTGGTGGTGTGTCAAGTCGATATTTCTTGTGTGATATAGATAAAATAGTCGAGTTTCTTAAGTGTTTCTTCCATGAATATGGATTTAAACCCTTTTTCATAGAGGATGTACTACAAAATTCATGAATGGAGGTGTATTGGGTGATGTAATGATAAATGTTTGTGGTATGAAGAAGAATTTGGTGTTGTGAAGCATGGGAGAGCCGCTTCTAAAGTGCTATAGGTGATGTTGGTATCAAACTTAAAGATATCTTGATCAAGATGTAGATTTTTGCACAAATTCTATAGAAGGAGGAGCCACTTCCATGGGCGAATAAAGGTGGTGGAGATGCACTGAAGAATATGATTCTACAGTGTACATATATATACTATATATTGTATATATATGAGCCAATATATATATATATATGTATATATATGCATGTGTGTGTTTTTGTGTGTGTGTGTATGTATATATATAACTATTAAAAATATTCTCAAATATATTAAAAATATTAAAACATAGAAAATAAAATAACACAATATATAAAATATATATTAAAATTATAACATTAAAAATTTAATTAAAGAGATTATATAAAAATGTAAAACAAGATATATTATATGTAAACATAATTATTAAAAATATAATGGTAAAATATTATAAATTAAAAAGGTATTATTAAAATATTATGATCATAAACACATGTAAAATTATGAATACATTATGTAGAAAAATGACACATAAATTTAAATAATGATGTGTGGAAAAATATTTTTTGAAACATTTAAAATATATCAATTAAAAATATGAAAATATAAATGTTTAGATAATAATATAAATTTATATGTACATATTTGATACATTCAATAAGGATTATTCCTTTTTTATTCAATAATGCACTAGTTTTTGGTTTTTTTTGTTGGAATTAGGAATTCTAGACTAAAAAATGAAGTACTAAAAATGGAAAAAATTGGCTTTTAACATCGTGTATTATATTAACGATGTGTAGTCCCCATTAAAAGCATGGTTGCAGGCCATTGACCAACCAATGAAGACATTATATGAAGTGAAGTTGTTGCAAAATGCATACATACATTACAGGTCGTGATAATTTCAAGTTCAGAATCCTGATTAAAGTGAATCATATACCTGATGTGAAAAGTTAAGGGTTCCATCCGATCAATGATATGAGATGATTTTCTAGAGGAAATTTAGGATCTCAAATACATGATGTGTAGATTAATTATGGGACATGAATATGATGGGATATACGACACTTAATATAGTACATTATGTGAATTCTATATAAGTTTTTTAATTCTCATGCTTATAAACATTCTAGCACTATCCGCACACACAAGGAGTTGAAGACTTTCACTTTCTCTCATCATTTTCCCCTTTATTCATCTTTTTTCATTCCAAATTGATTTTAATTTATTCTTTTACTTTTTTTATTAAATCATTTCTCATTTATTATCATTATAAACTTATTCTTCGATTATTACAAATGTACTTCTCTTTTCGATGTCCATTTCAACATCTCTCACCATTATTTATCAATACCTTCACCATTTGTCATTTTTTCTTCATTACTTGTGAGATTTTAATTGGATTTCTATTTCCTTAAATTATTTATCTTGAATATATTTCTTGTCTTAATATTGGATTTCTTATTTCTCAAATGTTTCATGATTATGCTTAACATTTGTAGTATTTCTCTACTTTTGATCGACATTACCATAGGTGGCTAGTCCACTAAGGGTTAGGGTTCGAGAGTAGGGATTTTTATGAGCTCAATGATTCAATGGATTGATCATTGGTAACCATATGGATAGTAATTGGATTAATAATAATAGTTTATCACATAATTTTTCAAAACCTTTTCCATGGGAAGTGAAATTGAACAAACCTAACCTAATTGGAGTTGAGAAGGACTTTGACCATTAATTTGTGACAATTTATTCATATAAGCTAAGCATAATTCACCTAGGTTGTTTTTTATTCCCAAACCATGGGATAGTTTCAGCATAGGTAGATCTAATTGGTTTAACCAAAATCAATTAGTGACCTTTTAACTGCTTCACAACCTAGGCTGTAGGACTATCCCAAGATAAACCTAGGATTATATTCTATCAATATCCCTAAAATAGACCATAATCCCATCTTTATTAACTTTTATAAATCCATAATACATAGCTTTAGTAAAAATCAATATTAGAGAGTAAACATGAGGAATAATTCCAAATGGTTTTTTTCGAATAGATGCTTGTATACCAATGATCTCTGTATGTTTGACCCTACACTATAAATTTATTATACACTAGTAGTAAGGGTAAATTGGGACTATAAATTTCTAATCTGATCAACACATGTGTGAATTAAATGATAAATGTTGGTGAATCATATTTTGTCTCAATTTCCACTGATCACTGTTTCACCGACATAATATCCTTCAAATTGAACCCTATATTACCTCACCCCTCCCCCTTTCTTCTTTTCATTACTATTTTCATTTTACATTTTTCTAATCCGAGTTCACTGAAGTCCTCCCTACCTTTTTCTAGGATAGTGCATACCTTCGAGGAATCTGACTCAAACAAAGAGCCTTAATGATTAGTAATTACTTCCATACAATCTTGAGATTGATCAGTCACTAACTTCCCATTGCCATATTGCAATGGATGATCATAGGAATCCTGCAAAACTGAACTAGAAAAACGTGAAATATGTGCCACCTTCTAATATAGTGTAGTAACCATTTCTATTAGAGTGCACCATTATATATTTTGTATCATCATCCATAAGTGCTACTTCCCCTAGCATTGTGCGGCCTCTTATTCAGGCACATACATTTCAAATCAAGTTTGGACCCATTCACATGATCTAGTACATGGTTCAATTTATTGGGATACAAAGTGAAGTCCTCAATGATAATTTTTACAACTTCATATTGATTTAAGATACATGTCTCAAAAAATTCATTTCATCTGATAAAATTAAGTGATTTTTTTTCCTATTATCCTTTCATGATGAGCTAAGGATTGGTTAAAAATTCAAGATCTTCAGTCAATCACAGCTTTTGAGGATCTATCAAAAACGTTTATAGACAAATATTTATCTTTAATATAGAATTGGAATCTCTAGAATGACATTCAAAAAATCACCCAAAAAGATATATAATCAGCATGGGAGGCATGTGATAGATCTATAGTGCTTAACCGAACGTAACCAGATCACATACTAGATGTGTGCCTACAATTGAAAACGTTATACCATAGACTTCAACCTACAACCTATATTGTGGTAGACACCACTGATGATTGATGGAAGACTCATTATCAAGATTCTGAAAGTAGTCCAAGACATTATATATGATGTTTAAAACAATTATAGACTATGAAAAAGTGATAGAGGACTACCTCTATGTGAAATACATCATTTGGATGAAACTACCCACCAAGTAGCCCATGTAAAAACCCTAAAAAATATGCTTGAATCTTTTCAGCTGCTAGCTATACCACCACCCCCCCATGTTCATGTAATCGAGATCCAATATTAAGGGGTGTGTGGAGGGTATATTTATTACTATAAATGAAGACTAGGGATAAAGAAACCTCAAGACCAAAATTTTAATAACATCAATTTCAATCAACATGGACAACAATTCAAATAACCATAGTATTACCAACTATAATAATATTACCAAAAGAGACTAACTCAGTAGGCAAAATAGGACAACCAATGTCATTTTCAGCAGAGGAGTGGATATGTGCAACCAAAGAATTAGAAACCACCTTGGTATCGACCATAATGTCTATATCCTCGACCACCAGGACAATTTCAACAACCTTTTCCTTGAGATCAACTATTTCCACCAGCTAAGAAACATAAGTATAAAGATCCTCTAATACCATTGCTCCAATCCAATAATCTCAAAAATAATATTGAATACATTCTCTCTAAATTTTTTGAAAAATTATACCAATGTATGAAAACCCAATAAAATAAAATGCAAAACCACAGGGATGCACTATGAACCCAGAACATCAAATTGGAAATATCTATAAAACATTATCTGACTTAATACCAGGTACATTTCCCAGTAATACCAAAGCTCATCCAAGGGAAGAGGCTAAATATATAGTTTTTATAATTAAAAGGATGTTGGAACTTCAGAATCCATGCTTAAGTGAGAAAAATAAATTTGAATAATCCAAAACATTTGTTCAAGTTAAATTTTTTGCAATAGATCCAACTAAAAATGTTCCAAAAAAAGAATGTACTAAAAACAAAGAAGTTTATATAGGACCACCAGTATACAAGGCACCTTCCACTTACCTTAATGGATGAAACAATTCAAAATGTAGGAGAAATACAATTTTTTTAGAAATGTTTAAACAATTACATATCACCATTCCATTTATATAGGTGATTTCTAAACTGCTCGCTTATGAAAGATTATTTAAAGGAATGATGTCTAGAAAAAAGAATATGGAGGACCTAGGAGTCATTTACCTAAATGAAGAATGATCCAAAATTTTACAATAGAATCTAATGGAAAAAATTTCAGACCCCTAATGTTTCTAAATTCCCTAAATTACAGGGACATGAAATTTTGAAAAATCCTTGTAAAATCAATGTGAAAGTATCAATTTCATTCCCATGAGTGTTTAAAAAAATATGTGGCTTAGTGAACTAAAAAAATAAGGGCGATACTCTAACTTGTTGACTTCTTAGTCAAGAATCATTAAGCAATACTCGAGGATGTATTTGTTAAAGTTTTCACATTCATTTTTGCTAATGATATTCTTATTCTGGACATGGAAGAAGAAGGATATATTCCCTTTATTTTAGTAAGACCATTTCTCTCCATTGAGAAGTCACTGATTGATGTTAACCAAGGGAGATTGACTTAAGTGTTGGTGAAAAATAAATTATGTTCGATTTAGTGCAGGCCTCCAAGAAAAGTGATGATTCGTTAAATTGTAAATACATATCTCTTACTGATAATAAATATTATCCTAAAACTAGTAAAAATGTAAATAAGACACTACCTTTTATTGATTAGGGATCCAGTTCTCACAAAAACATAAATTTCACTACACCTTTGATAAAGAAGTTCATCAAACATTTTTCCCCCCTGTTTTCAAGAACTGTTCTATAAAGGAGGTCACCAAATAGTTGAATTATTATTCATCTAATAATGAATAAATATTGAAAACAAATAAAGTGTTGACTATGAAGTAACCCATTTTTGGTTAGATATGCTGGAGTAGGTTAGTTTTTTCTTTATAAATGTTCAGAGCTGCTAGAGGCTTGTTAAGAGTACCTAGCTCAAGAAGGGGAACAAATGGTCAACTACACATTGTGTATCCATTACACAACGTGTAATTTTCATCGGTCATAAAAAATAAAAAATGAAGTTTTAAACATTTCCTATATAATAAATGATGATTAGATTTCAAATGATTTTAAAATTCCATGAAACCTTGTTTCATGGTAGTACCCCTTAGTTTTCCTTCCCCCCTCCCACATGTGCCCCACATCTCCTGCAAGGTCCCTCAACCGAGACTGCGTAGCTTTCCTTCCTCCTCAACATTGGCAGTCCTTTCCTCTTCTATCCATATCTATCCCCTGATCTTTACTTTCCATTTTGAAATAATTATAACCAAGACTATCCACACCTCTCTCTCTAATCACGCACCTGAGCACAATGAGATGCCTCCACCACCCAAGCAGAGGAAGGTTCCACCTTCTCCACCACCCGTTGAGCCATACTTCTCAACTTTCACTTCCACCTATACCTCTGCATCGGGTCATTAGGAGTTGTAGTCATCTTTTAGTGGGTCACAAGGTGATTTACTCCTACACCTCCACAATTTTCTCTGTTTCACTTCCCTGAAGCACCAGGTTATTTTAGACTATCTCTAGGAAAAGGTGATATAGACCAACAATATTTTGGACATCAAATTACTCTAGAAAATCCAAATTAATAAAGATTTGTTTGACCACATAGACCAAATTCACAACTTTCCTATAACCCAGGTGAATGGGGATATTTTTTGGGAGTTATTCCTTAATTTCCTTTCCACCATTGAGCTATCCATTGGTTCTATCTGATTCAAACTAGGTGGTAGGCCTTAGGGACTCACCCTTGGTGATTTTTCTATTGGAATCGACATCTACTCTTCCAGATTCATTACCTCCCCATTATTCCCAAAATTGTAACTTGAGCCTAAAAATCCCAATGCAGCATGACTTTAGGAAAGAATCAAAAGAGATATTTAGACCCCCTTTGACCCTCACACAAAAAATAGGACCCTACTCAATGGTTATTCACTTCAGATTCTACACCAGGAATTTTCTCACTCATTAGACAGAATAGATGCTCACAGGTCCATCAACCAATTTGATGTTATCATCATTGCATCATCCATGGGAAACCTAATCTTTAACATAGATAGCTAGGTTTTCTTGCACACACTTTGAGAGGAATCAAGTTATGTTGATAGGAGGATCTTTTATTATCCATTTTTCAGGCATATTTGTCCATTATAGGATACCTAGACCCAAAAATCTATTGGACTAATGGATAACATCAATCACCATTTTATCCATATTATGGGGGTACTCACGTAGAGAGAGAATATCTACCAGTTGGTGCCAGCGTATATGGATGATACTGATGAGGAATCTTCTCAGCATGTAGCTGACCCCACCTCACCTACCCATGATCCATCCTCTATGACTTCTATATATGATTCCACCTTCCTCACCACTATACCTATGTTACAACCACCAATACCTCAACTAGTTCCTTTACATATATTTTTACCATCGCCACCACCGAACCTACAACATTTTCACCTACCCCTCCTCATACATATAAAATATGACATGATGTCCATTTTCTTCTAGAGAACTAGTTATAGATCAACCTTCATCTTGGAATTCCCTTTGGTGAACCATCATATTTCACCATCCCCAATCCACTTTCAGACTCCTCATCCACCCACTCACAACCCTCTACAGGTCCCACTACATCATCCATCCACATCCCACCTCTTTCCTTAGACCAGATACCCTTTGAGCTCACATATTCTACTTCCCAATTGGAGCATTTAGAAGAGTAGGCCTATCATGGAAAATTTCGTACCCAAAAATCTTCATCAATGGTGTCCTTCATCCATATAGATATTAAACACAGGGTATCGATATGTATCAACACCTTACCTCCTCCATATCTGACTGATCCGACTACCAATACCACAACACACACCTTGGAGGTCGATCCTCCAGCCCCATCCTCCATTGATGGCATTGATAGGGAGTGTCATCTACAAGAACCCACTATTTAGAAGGGGACTACTAATGTGTACCTTGATGATGTTGTGTTTACTTACTTATTCTATCTCATTCCCCTTCCCAATTTTGTAAAAAAATTGGGTGTCTATTTTTATGCTATATGTATTACATTTACATTGATATATAATTGATTTTATAGATACATGTGAATAAAATATTTGTTTCCCTAATTTTTGGATCATTTTTTTAATACAACATTACATTATCCATGTCTATCTCTTCTACCTCATATATTTTCATTGATGTGCCAATCATGACACTATCAATCCTCATTCATCATGTTTCCTAGCATCTAGATGATTTCAAGCACCATCATGAAGATCTCTCACTTGATATCCATGCTTAGAAGGGTTCCACGCTATGAGAATCACAAATGATATTCATGACTCACAAGATTCATGATCAGTATGATACTGAGGGGGTAAATTCTACCAAGCATCCCCAAAAGATTGATGACACAACCACCAATTTCTATCAGAGTAAAAGAACCTCTGATATGATGTAAGACACCACCTGATCTCTTTTTCCCAATTTATGGCTGACAATTTTATTATCAGCTTATTATGGGAGGCATCCAGTATTTTATTTTTTTCTTTTATTTGTATTCATTTCCTTAGGATCATTGTTTTCTATTTCTCTTGAATTTTTGTTTCTATATTTCCTTAAACATTACTGTATCCCATAACAACATTTATCTAAGTTTTTTTCCTTACTAAAAACTATATACACAAGATATTTTTCTACTTCCATCTTATTTTAAACCAATTAACTAATTTTTTATTCAATATAGGTTTTGTCTTTCTAATAAATTTTTTAGGTATCACAAACTCCACTCAAAACCCAACATGTTTCCCAATAAAAATATAGTTACTATTGGGGGATCTCAATTCTCTAGATTCAATTCATAAATACCATTTCATTTTTTCTATGAATTCCATTCTTTCTATCTCAAAATACATTCAATAACAGTGTGAAAACTATCTCATGTTAAATTTTGGGTAGTATTTCTTGAGGATTAATGTCTATACACTTGTATTATTTCTTATTTTCACTTATATTGGAGTCATTTTTCATTGAAATCATTCGATAAACTTGAAATATTATTTAAAACATTTAAATAAAAGACAATGTTAGGTTTGAAATTATTTAAATCCATTTTTATTCCTATTTAGATTTTTTTTCATGATTTATGAGTTAATGATTTAAATATGATTCAATATTCTTTCAATTTATTTTGAATAAATCATTATTAGATACTATGACTTGAGTGATTACCATTTATTTTATACTCCCAATCTTGAGTGGTTTCTAGATCCTCACTTTGATATTATTTTCTGATCATATTTCTCGAGAGATACCTAAGACTTGTAACTCTATCAGAACTTTCATTGAAATAACATTGAAACTATGACTGAACAAATACATTTTTAAAATTATTTTGGAAATATTTGTGAGACATTTTTTTTGAGACCTACCTATACATATTTCCTTATTTATCCTATAGTATCCATGAATAACATTATTAGGATGAATCTGTTTCAAGCGTATTATCTCTTCTTACCCTGCTCTTGGTATGATGTATGATTATTTTTTGAACAATTATGGGATAATTAACTCTACTAATGGACATGGAGTGTTATAATTGAGAATAATTACAATGACACTTTCACCAGACTGATATGATGGGATCCACGATTACTTTTGGAATTTTACTCACATACCATGTTCCTTTGAAAAAAATAATTATAGAAAGAAAAATAATTTTTTTTGTGTATTAGGAAGCTCAAAAAGCATCATTAATAGACCGATAGATCCTACAATATATCATATATGGTTAGGTAATGGGTTTGAGACTTGGCCTATACATTATTTTGGAAAAATAAATATAAAAAAATATTAAAGGAACATGGTACATTTTTATACCTACTTTTCATAATAATGGAAACACCTTGAGAAATTAGAGCATAGACACATTTTGTTCAAGAGGGGTTTCTTCGTTGAATTATTAATTATTTTCATGTATTATAATTTTAGTATACCCTCATTTTGAGCTTCTTTTTTTACTTTCTACCCACATTACCTTAGCCTCTAAAACATTTGAACCCTATTTCTGAAGCCCTCATGATTAATTTTACTTTTTATTTAAAAAGTAGAGAGGTTAGAACCAATGAAATCCTATAGTTAGGAACATGTATTTTGGGTATATGCATAAATCTAGACAAATTTTTCCTTGAGTGATGATAGAAAATTTATTGTGAGGTTAATTTCAAAATGTTTAGAGTATTTAAGGAATAGTTATGAAATTGTAATTAAATAAATAATGAATCTAGATAAAGAACTGAACTATGAGGCACGAATGATTTTATTTACAAGATTGATTCTAGAGAACTGACTTTTTCTACTTAGGCTTAATTCTATTTTACTAGTTGGAATGCATGATTTTTGTTTTAATTTTTTTTTGGAATCCCTATTAAGATGCCTTTTTCTTGAGTACAACCAATTGTTCAAGTGTGGGGGAATTTGATAAACTGAATTTATATATACATATTGGATACATTTAATTAAGGATTATTCATGTTTTATTCAATGATGCAATGAGTTTTAGTTTTTTTTCACAAGAATTAGGAATTATGGACTCAAAGGAAGAAATGAAAAAAATGTAGAAAATAAGCTTTACACAACGTGTATTATATACATGATGTGTAGTCCTCATTAAAAGCACGCCTGTAGTTTACAGAACAACATGTGAATAAATTAAACCATGTGAATTTATTTTTGGACATGTATATGCATTAAAAATCATTAAAATTTCATGTTTAAAATCCTACTTAATGTTAATCAAGTACACGACATAAAAATGTTAAACTATGTGAAAAGTTCAAGGTTCAACCCGGTCAATGATACTAGCCTATTTTCTAGAGGGAATTGAGGATCTAAAATACCTGATGTGTAGACTGATTACAAGATTTACATATGTTAGGACAAAATATACTAAATATAGTACATGATGTAAAAGTATTACACATCATGAAATTTTTAGGAATATTAATATTCTAGCATCAGTTATTCTCACAAAAAGTCAGAGTCATTAACTTTCTCTTGTTTTTCCCCAGTTTTTCATCTATTTTTATTTTAATCTCATTTTAATTCATTCCTTTACTTGTTTTACTAAATCCTTATACTTTTCCTATTGTTCTATGCTTGTTATTTGATTATTGTGAATCCTTTTACATTTTAACATTCCTTTCAACATATAGTTCCATTCTTCAATAACACCTGCACGATTACTAATTTTTTATTCATGTAGGGTGTTTTTTGGGTTTATATTTATTTAAATTATTTATATTTCATATCAAACTTTTCTTAGTTTGAGATTTATTATTTATAAATTGTTTTATTATTATGTGTAGAAAGTGTAGTATTTCTCTACTTTTATTCAACAATGCCATGCATGGATAATCCACATAGGGTTAGGATTCGATAGTATAAACTTTTCTTAGCCAAATGAATATTTATATTGAACCTTGGTAACCATATGGCTGGTAATTAGGTTAATAATAAATTCTTATCGTAGTATTTTTCCCAACCTTGACAATGAAAAGTGAAATTAAATAGATCTAACCTAATTGGAGTTGAGCAAGACTATAACCATTAGCTTTTGAAACTTTCTGCATAGAATCTAAGTGTAATTTACATGGTTTTTTAGCTATACTCAGACCATGTAATAGTTACATCATAGGCAGATCCAACTGGTTTGACCAAAAACAATTGGTGACCATTTCACCACTTTCCAGCCTAAGCCCTAAGACTATCCAAAGATAGAAATAGGATTATATTCTATCAAGATCCCAAAAATTAACCCTAATCCCTTTCTTATAATCTGCTATAAATCCGGACTACCTATATTTAGTAAAAATAAAACCTAAAGAGTGAACGTGATAAAAACTTCTAAAGGGTATTTTAGAATAGTTTCTTGCCTACTGGTGATCTCTGTGTGTTCACCCTCACACTTCCTATTTACCACACCCAATTTGTAAGTTTAGTTTAGGACTATAAATTTCTAATCTGATCAATACCAATGATAATTAAACAATATGTGAAGGGGAATCATTATAATATTTTAATTTAAATAAATGTGTGGTAATTATAATTTATCAACACACAAATATTAGAGTCTTAACATAAAAGTTCAAATAGAAATAGGGATTAGATCAATAGTTTTAATATAAATGATTTTTCATTGTTGTCATATTGTTTGTAAATTATGTATCGAAACTATTTGAGTCTTCATTTATTAGGTAGTGTCATGCACACATTTAGTGTAAGGTGTGGAAAACCAACTCCCCAAACCGTGTGGCCTAACCAAATTTCATTAAAAGTGTGAAATTAATTTTTTACAATCAATATTTTATGGCTTGGAAATTCATTTATTTTTCTAATATTACTCATCATAGTGTGAGGTTTCCTTGGGGGTTCTCTTTCACATCTTCCTCTTTGATTTAGATCTTTTCCTTAATCACATTTCAAGTGGGAAAGACCCTTTTTTTTATTTTCTCTTAATTTATTCTCCCTTTACATTTGATCTTAGATTTTCTAACTCCCCTAAACCTTAACCATTGTACAGTTTTATATTAGGGTTTGAGTAGGTTTTAATGAAGGTTACTAGGGGTTTTTAGGGTATAGGAGTATGTTTAATGGTTTACATGTGAATTATCATTTGAAGGGGACATGTTTTGGATGGTTTTACATGAAATAAGGTAGGAGTTTCTTTTAAATTTCATTATAATTCATGTTATATTTTTTTTGTGTTTTGAAATGTGTTATTATGGATTATGAATAATATTTTAAGCCCATAATAGGTTATAAATTATTTTAAAATGGATTTTGTGCTTAGCATGGATGTGTTTTATGCTAAGTGATTGTGAAATTGTCTGAGTGGCTATGATAAATTGATTAAAGTGTTTTTAATTTTTCTATTTTATAATAAATTTTTTAAGACATAACCTTTTTTATTCTTAAATAGATTTCAAATGGGTTAAGCACTTTGAATAGGATTATGCCACATGTCAAGAATTATTCAAAATTACATATAGGCTTTTCTAAAGGGATTTCAATATTATTAAAGTTGGTTTGATGATGGTTCCATTAACAAAATTGATGTGTGATGTTTTAAAGGAATGTTTGTAAAAATTAGGGAGTTAAACTTCATCATTTGAATGGTTTTGGGACCATTTGGTCATTTTGTGGATAGAAATGTTGTAAAAATGGAATTGTAGTTTTATAAAAGGGTTCGTGGCACTAAAATATTTCTAAAACAAAGGGTTTTGTTATTTTTATAAAGGAATATTTGGAAATTTTAAAATTTGAAAATGGGATTTTAAAGTGGGGATTGATAAATGGTTTTCAAGGAAGATTTGAAATTTGGTTTTAAAATAGTGTGATAATGGTATTTATTCTTAATTTTATTTCAGAAAGACTAATTGGAACTTTAATTATAGTGATTTTTATAAATTATAGAGATCTACATTCAAGCCATGTGGGGCTATTTTTATTTTCATCATGGCTTAAGATCCCTTAATAGATGTTTTATACTATTGTATCATTATTTGATTCTTATGAATGGATGAAAAAGGGGTTTTTTCATTTGATAGTACAGGAGGTGACGTGTGTGTTATTTCAAATTATTTATATTTGATTCATGATATAGTTTATTTTTGTTAACACCCATTTGAGTTTTCTTAGGATTCCTAGGAATATATTAGGTGTCTTTTATAAGATAAATACCTAGTGTGTAGTAGTTGGTTAACTAGGGAATACTGCCCAGCTATACCTCATCATTTGGTCCAAGAGTGGAAGTGGTTTGTAGTAGATAGAAACATTTTTGTGTCTATTATAATAAAGAATCTCCCAAGATATTTATTTATAAATAGTCTGATAGTATTATTAGGGATGTGGGTAGATTTAGTAGTTCTAATTAGGGTTCCTTTTTTTTAGTTCAGGTATTTATTACTCTATCCCTAGGATGTTTCCCATTGATTTTTGACCCTTCTTGTGATGTTTTAGGGGATTTTGTATTGTTATTTTATTATATCCCATAGCTCGATTGATTGGATGACACCTTTTTTTGTTTTCTTCCTAGATAATGTTTCATTGTTTCATTAGTGACTATATGTGGTCATGGACAACCTTGAGTATATTTTGGATTACTTTCAAATGGATTATTATAAAATGGATTTAATTTTTAAAATAAAAATGATTTGGTTTTTGTTAAATGTGTATTAATAAATGATTTTTATTTGAGTGTGTTTATGAAGAAGTAATTTTAATGAAAATATTGGAAAAAGGATAAATAATCATCTGAATTTTCATTATCATTTTAATTTATATACTTCCTTAGTTTTAATTTCCTTTTTTAAATGATTAACCATCATTTTCTTGTTTTATAAAAGGGTGGTTGTTTTTAAATGTGTAACTGGAATTATTACTAAATTTTTCTTATAAAACTTTTAAAAATATTATTTTATAACTTATGTTAAAAAATAAATCTTATGAACTATTTTACAAAGGTATTTCTATAGTTTTAGTGGGTGGTGACCTATTGGTAAGATTATATCATAAAAATATAGATCTTCTATTTATTTCTAGTTCCCATATCTACTTTAGTTCTTTAGTTCTGGTTCAACCATGGATGGATGATTGGGATGTGATGAGTGACTGAGGGTTACTTGTGGTATAGTTGGATATTTATATGTTATGTTTCCTGTTCTTTTTATTATGGGATACTTTATCAGCCTTTCAAACCAATATTTTTATCTGTATCTTCTTTCACTTTGTATTTATTGTATTTTTTTATCTGTTTATGGATGTTTATTTACTAACCATTATTTTGATGGTTATTCATCATTTTAGTTTTTTGAAAAATTATTACTGATATCATGGGTGAAGTTATTACCAAAGTGTGTCCTGTGATTCTCAAGCACCATTTTCCAGCCCTTGTGGATCAGGAACACCCTTCAAGATAGTGGAGGGTTAGGTTAGGTGTCAGGAAAAATGGAAGACCATGCCGGTTCATTATAAGGAAGGTCCAACAACCTTCATTTAAATATCTAAAAAATAGGAAATATAGTGTAATAAAAGTGTGAAAATTTTGATTCAGGATACCATATTGAAAAATAAAATCTCAAATATAAAACATTTGATTATCACAAGAGGGGAAAATATATTTACCTCCTCAAAGTAAATTAATCATTGAGTATAAAAGCACCAAAAAAGAGTGGAAAATCAATGAAAACCATTTTTTATACCATTAAACCTATAAAAAAATTAATCAAATTTATAAAATAACATAGGCTCATTTGAACCATGTTGGGTGGTTTGATGGAAATTAGTGGGATACATCCTAAATAAAAAAAGTCATATAAAATATTTAAAATTTTATAAATAAATAAAAAACTTATAACTAACTGACTTATAGATCACCCAAGGAAAAAAATAATTAAATGATACATCGCAATGTTTTAGATAAATTATTTATAAATCACTATAAAGAAATAAATTTAGGGTTTTAAAAAATCTATTAAAATAAAAAAATGAATTCAATTAGAGACCCAACACACTTACCAAAGTAAAAAATTGTTTAACATCATATATGAAAATTTAAAAGCATCCACCCACTTCAAGGGCCATCCATAGAATGCTATATCTAGCTTAAAAAATGTCTTAATACTCTTAATAACCCACTGAGATTTATTCATAGAGACAAAATTTATTAATAAATATAATATAATAATTTTCTAATATATCCATGTAAATATTTCAATGTAAGTGATAAGAAGAAGGTTAAGAGAAAGAAGGGATTTAAAAACACTTACATTCAATTTGGGTTGGATGCACCCCAAAAAAATGAAAAAATGGTCGAAGTTAGAGGAAAACCATAAGTAATTACACATCTTGTTGTAGGTCACATTAGAGGAAGAAATGAGGGGTCATTAAAAGAAATCCCAACATAAGAAATAAATAAAAATATTTATTAAGGAATGAATAGTTTCTATACTCTATTAGTAAATCATGTACCAAACAGTGTATGATTCAACTATCCTTAGAGTGGTTATACACTATTAGATTCATAGTCACAAAACTATGTATAGAGTCTGTTCATTTTCATAAAACTCTCCAAATTTCTTTATTTTAACAAAAATTGAATAAAATTAAATATTTTCTCATGTATATAAATTTTGAATGTTAAAACTCTCCCCACCAAATTAATTTCTACCCATAAAACCATAACATTCCTTTAACATGATTCTTCAGTAATTATTTTCATATAAAATTTTCTCTTTTCTTGTTTTTTACTGAATTGGATGAAATTTCCAAAATGATAAACCTGAAGGAATAATATTCCCATGTATATTTTTTTAATTTTTGGTCAATAATATGAATAAGTTTTTCAAAAAATATTTATTAGTTTTGAGTTTCAATTTATCCTAGTCGATTACATTTGAATAAATGAATCCATATTTTCACATTTAAGAAACAAAGAACAAATTATAAATTAATATTTATTATAGGGATAAGTAAAATTTTTGTAACACCTTCTCAATGTTCTCTTGAATATAAAATATATCCACAAAACGTGGAAATTTTTTACTTTTTTTATTCATTAGTGTCCCAATAGAGATGATATTCACAAGAATATATGATCACCCATATTGATTTTTACAGATCATTAGAGATTATCCTCATAATTGTTTTTGATATTATAATGTTTCCATTTTATTTATTATTAACTATATTTATTCTGTAATATCTTCCACAACAATAGTCCCTAAAATATGTTTCTTTTTCAGTTACATATAATATAAGGAGATTATAAAGTTCTTTCATTTAGTGATCCCAAAGTTTTTATGTGAATAAAGTATTTTAAGACATTATTATAAGAAGAATTACTAATGTAGAATGGGTTTCCCATTATCCCTAAAAATATATGCCACAGACTCTAAGAATGTCCTCCAAGATCCATATAGTTATCTCATATTTATCTTTAATCTAGGGATGATAAGTTATACTTAACCTCATCTATGTTCTTAAAACAAATTTGAAATGTTTTTTATAATTTTTAGGTAAAACCAAGTTAATAGTTATAAGAACTCTATATATCATGAACACTTTTTATATATAGAGTTTTCTTAAAATTAATACTTTAATTATATGTTGGATTATAAAAATTGTTTCTTCTTTTAGTTATACAAAAACTACCTAGATGAAATACCATCCTTGATGATACCTTGGGGGTCCAATAACAAAAAATACTGAGATATAAACCTATTTTCATGTATGGGTTCGTAATATTTTTTATTGTACCCTAAGACACAATGAATGGGGAGGGGTGAATTAGGGTTTAAAATTTATTTTTTATTAGATCCTATCCCCATATTGTTAAGAGAATGTTAAACCATTCAGATTGTTTTTTACATTCAATAAATGCAAAAAATATAGAAAAAATGTATGACCTAATAAATTTTACTTGATTCACCACTAAGGTATTGTGTAAGGATCATACATCGTTGATGTATCAATCATACTCAAATCCACTAAGCTTATCAATATTTTTTCGATAAAAATTGTTCGGTTAGGTCACTCCATGCCAAGAAAACTGCCTTTATAATGAATTTTGGGAAAGCACACTACCTCCCTTGAGACACATTCATTGAATCCTCCTTGCACACTACTTTGGATGGTGTATACCTTGGTTTATAGATTCTATGGTCACAAATATATTATCAATAATGTTTAATTTTATTTTCATCATGATATCTTGTGTATAATGATCTAATGTGCTCATCAATCTACAGAATACCCACCAAAAAACGTAACATGAGGGAAAACTATGCCACACTTATTTTCATACACTAACCCTGAGTTCCAACCCATATTCAATGCACACCAACCATGTGGGCCACTATACACCTTGCACCTACCACAAGGGCCACTTGTGTGCATATCTTCACCAATCACCTCTCGTGTGAGACACCTTCATGTAATATATCCCACATCACTCTAGAGAAAACTTATTACCACCTAATGAACACACAAAATCATATCATTGTACTCCATGAACATCCCTTGTAGACCATGGATACCATGTTCTACCATAACAACATCTACTTAATGATCTTACTTAGGGTCCTATATTTCTTCTTAAATTTCTTTCTATCTTAATGATGTGAAAAGTGGATAACATACATGAGATCTCCACATAAATTCCCAGAAAACAAGAATATTACTATTCAACCCTTTGATAAAGCACATAAGCCTAATTCACACCTTCCTCTTGAAAAATCCCCCTTTCTATTATCACTACTATGTGAAACCCACATGGGCTAACCTTTTTGATCTTCTTGAAATCTCCAAATTCTAACTGTGATCCTCTTACACTGTCCAAATAATCCCTACATGGTTATTCCTCTGAGGATCCCTCTTAGTAGACCCCCTATGTAGTGTGAAAACACTCATCACATGATACTTTCTATGAATCCCTACTACACACTGGATATATAGTCTACGTACCTAACAAGTGAGAACTGATTCATATCATTGTTATTCCAATAGTTGTAATGCACCAAGGTTTTTTATTTCTTAAAATTTACCTCATAATAGGCTGACCATCATGATAAAACATAGTCACCTCATATTTTATTCCTGTCCATAAAAATTATAATTTAATATCATTTTATATTTTCGTAGATTTGGGTTGAAATGCCTAACACAAGTGATGTGAATCCTTCATAACCTCCTCCCATAGGTGAGAAAGAAACATAAATGGATTTTAAAAATTATAATCAATTTCAGTTCTTATATCCATCATACTATGTTATCCGTAAAATTTAAATAATATATCCTCATCATACACTCATTATTGGGAAATTTTTATTATTTATTATATCCATAATTTCATAGTGAAATTTGATCTAATAAATCATAATTTTTTTATTTATTTACTACAAATATAGATATATTTTAATTAGTATAATCATAAATTTTCATTCATCTTTTGACTCTTTGACCACTTATATATATTATTCGTAATGAAAATTATTAACTATAACATCTACCTTGCTCAATTTATACGCTATCTCAAAATTTAATGTTTGAAAATTCTACACTAACCTTTATCATTTTGAATTTCAAGTCACGATGAAAAAATATATATTTTAAACTTTTATTTTTTGTATGCACTTAACCTTCCCAAAAAAAATAGTGCCACCAAAAATTTAAGGTGTGAACTAATATAACCAATATAAAATCATGCACAATTCAGTTCTTTTTATATAGTCTTAATTATTATGATTCCTAAGATACCACATTGATTGTTTTCCAAAGAACACATCCACACCCCAATCTGAAAGAATAAAAATATAAAACATACCAATCTCCACGTTCCACCAATATGTGAATTTTTAAAAATGTGAGTCTCATATTAGTCCCTTTAAAAACTTATTGTCACTACTCATTACATTCAACTCTTGATCTGTTTTGGGGTAAACCTATCACCAGTGAAGAAAATTTTAAGAATTATCATATAAATCATTGGTAATAATTGACTAAATTAAGGAAAATTTAAACATTGAAACGATTATTGGGAGTTTCCCAAGACTTTATAATTTTTATCTTCTTTGGATCAACTATTATTCCAATATTTGAGGGCATACAAACTAAACATTTTACCTATTAAATAAAAAACATCATTTTTTTAAATTTTATATAGAGTTTATATTCTCAAAAGGTCACCAATATAATCTATAAGGATCATTCATGATCCATTATTAATAATTAATAAACTAAAATATAATTTAAAAACACGATGAAAAGGTATTTTATACACTAAAGGAAGATATAATTCATTAATACCTTAAAATTTGTTAGTGTATTTGTATGTTCAAAGGAAATAACCAATTATTCATAATTGTTATATCTATTTCAAAAATCAATCTTAAAAATATCTTATTTTCTTACTCTAATTTTGTGGTATCCCAATTTAATATTTATCTTTCAGAATCATCTTTCCCCTTTTGATTGATTAAAATACCATTAAAACATGGATGCAGATACTTATACCTAACAATCACTTATTTTTATTTTACTAGTCTATAAATAAATATATGTGACCATATTATCTCTTAACTAAAAGGTTTGGATCAAACCAAGGTGAGGTACTCATCATGACAAACCCTTAACTCTCCAAATATTGAAATTAATTTTTGAATTAAATTATCTCTAGTATTACTATCAGGTGAAAAGAAATTAAAATTTTATTTGATCCAGGTAGTAATTTAATGGATAATTCCACCTAATTTTCTAGAGGTGGTCTAGAGAATTATTTAGGAACACATATAGATTCCAAACTATACCCTCAAGAAACCTTGGACACTTTTCTCCATCAATTTCTCCCAATATAAATACAACAAACTAAAAATATATTATTCCCACACATCCATATACTATTCTTTATCTCTATGTATTTATGTCTCATTATTATAAAAAATTGTTCATAATGTTATATTGTGAGGTAAAATATTCATTCTGAGTATAGTAGTCTGTTAAAGACATATACATTATAAGCTAAAGCATACCAATAACTAGGTTGAACTTATCCATCTTGAGAACTAGAAAGTCCCATGATATTTCTACATTTCCCACCATTATGGAAAAAAGGAAACATAAATATGTATACATTATTTCATACCTAATTATAGTTTATATTCATTGAATATGGTATCAAATATATATATAATCATAACTTATACATTCAAGAGTAGAGAAGACTGAGTGGGATAAACTTGTATCAAATAAAGAATATATCATAAATGATATAATAAATAAAGAACCTAAAATAATATAAGTCATAAATTTAATCAAAATTAGATTTTTATCAATAGAAACAATATTCCCCTCCTTTATATGGGGATGTGGCCTTCACACCTACCGAGGAACCACTTTTTTCTTACCCTATGTACCTATTAAGTAATTCCTCTAAATATACTATGTGTTTTGTCACCACTTAGTTGAAATATTATAGTCTAAAATTTATATACTTATGTTATATTTGATGCTTACACACTAACCTATATAAGTAGATACCTTAAAAAAATTCTCAAATAACTCAATATATAATTTTGGTGGAATTTGTTATCCTTTTAGGGATAATGTGCTTCAAGTAGAAAAGTTATCCATATTAGAATCATATCATTCGGTTCCTCCCTTGAGAAGGTGAAGATGTTGTGATAAGGATCCATATATGAAATACTTCACTTACATACAAAAAATATTCTCACATTCTCTTCTAACCAGCCATTGAACTACTTCTTACACCTTTTTATAATATAAGAGTACAACAACTTGATTACCTATATTGTCAACTTCAGTTAAAAATTCCTCATTAACCATCTCTCTTAGTGGATTAATAATTAAATCACCATGCCAGAACTTATCTAGGTTAACATTATAAATGATTGAAATTTTAATTTTTATTCCATTTTGAAATTTTTTGGTATCATGGAGGAAGTTGTGTTCCTTTAAGTGAATTATGAATGTTATGCTAAAACTTCAGGTTATGGAAAAAAGCTATACTACTATTTTGGTTATGTCATGTTGTAGTTTATAATTTTTTGCATACAATGATAAAATGGGTGTTTCATTATAATGGTCATGTGGTATATTTATTTTTAGACACTTGTAATGACCACATAGTAGTATATGGTAAAAACTAAGGTATATTTTAATTTTTGTTTCGGAGTAGAGATTTTTATAAGAATTTAGACTCAAAATGTGATTCTAAGGGTTGGAACATGTTTTAAACCATAGGTTTTGTTTTAGATTTCTAGAAAATAGATGTTATATGATTATTTGAGAAGGTGGAGTATGATTTTAGTGTTGTTAAAGTAGTTATATCATTATGTAAATACTCACATGGAATTTATATACACTGTAAGACGCTTTGGTAAATTAGATGAATTTTTTTAGAAGATTTGTTAAATTAATTATGTAATTTGTTTTGTTTTGAGAACGGTTGGGGTGGATGAATAAGTCTTGAAATTATTTGAAGAAGTTATATAATTCTGAGTTCAAGGTAGAAATGTTGAAAACTTTTATATATGTAAGAGTCATACAGATTTGATAAGGGATACGAAAGATTCACTCTAGAGGATATGTTAGAATTAATGGATAGAAACCTATAGAAAAGGATTTGTGTAAGAGTTTCCCAATAGTAAAGGAAATATGTGAGGGTTACCCTATAATAAAGTCAATACCTAAGGGTTTCTCAATTGAAAAGAAAATATGTAAGTTTTTTTATGATAAAAGTAATAAATAAGGGTTTCCCTATAGAAAAGGAAATACATAAGGTTTACTCTAAAAAAAGGAAATGAATAATGGTACTCAGAAGGATATGAATGGGTAATTATAAGGAAATTGTATTTGACAAAGTACCTAAGTCACCTATGATATATAAAGGTAACCCTGTGATACATAACAACTTCTTTGGTACATATGAGTTAGAGAATAAGTAAAGTCCATAATATGTAAGGGTTGTTTTGGATGATGCATAAGGGTTTCTCTGATGCATAAGAGTAAAAAAATCGGTAAATTCCTCAATACATAATGGTTGATCGTGATTGTTAATAAGGGTTACATTGAAACATAAGGACTATAAAATGGTAAAGTATATGATATATAAGGGTTAATATATGATATGTAATGGTAAATCTAGAATTTTTCAAAAAATGAGTGTGATGGATTGGACACTGTGAGGATGGGGGTTAGGTCATGAGAGCTTGTTGAGGTTAAAACACACACCACAAAGGGTAGGTTTTTTCATGGAGAGTCTATATGAGGTAGTGTCATTGTGTTCCTATCTGGATTCCCTTCAACCATGTTTCCTAGCGGTCTATGTGCCATGGACTCATGTGTTGTGGGAGGGTCATCGTGTTCATTTGGACATCCAAGTGTCTATTTTTTAGGAGATGAAGGCATGATTGAAATGGAAATTGTAAGGATATTTTAGGGAATCAAAACTGCTACTTTTTGTTTTCCAGTGCTCGGTCTCCTCTTGGAGGTTTCATCAATCATCACAGATTTCGGTACTTCACAGGAACTCCTTCTGTATCATGTTGGTTTCAGAGGATAATTTCTTCTTTGCGTGGTGTAATTATTCACAATCAATGGGGTGATGGAGTTTCAGTTTATCGAGGTGGTCCATGGAGGTTTATAAAGGTAAGGAGATTCAAGAAGCTACTGTCTGGATAAGTTTCCATGGTTTTCTGTTGACCTTCCAGAATGAAGGCTTCCTCAACGTGATAGGGGAATCCCTTGGGGGGTTTCTCTGCTCGGGTGATAGAACTGAGCATGGCTCGGATACCTTGGTGGCCAAGATATATATGGAACTAGACCTTTCTCACCCTTTTCCAGATCAAATTCATCTTCTGGTAAAGGGATCGCTTATATGGTTGTAGGATATATCCTATATAAGGACTTGACCTTAAACATAATATAATCTTGAATTAAATGAGTAATTCACATTGAGGATCTTTTCATGTTTCGATTTTTATAGAATTATTCCATAACTATTACATATAAACTTGAAAATTACATGTAGACACTACTACTCAGTATCCATTTTCTCGTAAAATAAAAAAACTCTTAAAAATAAACATGTCTAGTTCCATGTTTTTGACAACATGACTTTTCCTTGATCCCATCCTTGACCCTATTCATATTTAAGTCCTGTGGAAAAAATTTCCAAAACATGGGGTGAGAATAAAAAGCTCAGTAAGAGTTAAGAAATATGTAAAGGAAACATTAACCCATCAATAAATACAAATAAATGAAACCATACTTTTCGATCATAACATACCTCATGGAATCATAAGATTTATGAATAAAACATAAAAAAATAAATCATAAAGGTAACTTATGCAATTCATAACATACTTACATTTTAGCTATCATAGCTACATAGGGAGTCACATTTGCAATACCCATCATAATATATTCCATAAATCTCATAGGAGAAACATTAATATTTACCTCCGTCACGTTACCCAATGCATTGGAGAGCTATCTCAGGCTCACCCGCCCTAGGTTTATCATGAAACCACCCGTATACGTAAACAATTCCCATGAAACATAACATATTCATAACACTTAAAAAAAGAATAGAAGAAATATAAAATTTCCACATTGCAAACACAACATATCATTTCAAGATATAGACATAATCAACGCTTTATCAAACCATTTTCAAAAATATTTAAAATATTTAATAAAGAGATTTTTTAATCAAAATGTCTCATACCAATTTGAAACATTTAAATAAATTTTCATTTGAAAAAAAATAAATTTCCACATAAATAAATCCATATAACCATTCTTAAAACATTGTCATTAATGATAAATATTTAGAAGAATAAATCTTTAAAACATTTAAAACGATATTTTAGTTTAAGAGTTTTTAACAGAATGAGAGACTCTTGAATACAAATAATTGAGGAATAAAATTGAATCATAACATTTAAATATCATTTGGATAAAGGGATTCATGATGTAATATGTCAAAGGGTAATATATACACCATATAAGAGTGAATTGGTGCATAATGACAATGAATTCTCAATGGAAGGTAAATTGAGATGAAATCCCTTATAGAAAACTGTATCATAAGATTAAGGATAAATAAATTACATAATAATGTGTGAAAAATATAAATAAGCTCAATATTATTTGATATTAAATTTAAATAAATCATAGGACATTCACACATGTTAATTTTAATACAAAACAAATGAATTGTATGTTTAACTCAAAGAATGGAAATTGAGTTATAATTACTCTTATCAAGTTCATATCTATGACTTGAGAATTTATCAATGGAGTGATTATGTGTATCAAAAGTATATCCACAAAAAGGGGAGTGAAAATTACAACATAAATAAATAAATAGTGATTCCACACATAATAATAGAATGACATAATTTATAATTATAAGATTAACCCAAGGAATGGAAATTGGTTTAAAAGGATCCCTTACTGATTTGGTAACTTACGAAACATACATCACATGAAAGAAGGATCATAAAATGAATATTTAAATACACATATATTTAAGTAAATTAAAAAATTAATGCAATATTGGGAAGTACATACACCACATAAAAGGAAATAGTGGAAAATATAGCATGAATATCACGGGAATAAAAATTTAGATGAAAATCCCTTAACACGTTGTAATCAATCGAGTCGTATGACCAAAAGTTAATAACCACCAAATTATTCAAAGAATAACCTAAATATAAAGATAATCATGATAATATATATCAAATTTCATTACACAGTACACCAAATGCAATAAATTAGTGGTGAATAATGGAAATCTCATGGAATTAAAAGTGAGATAAGAAACCCCTTACCTCGTGTCTGACTTGACTTATTTGTTCCTTGTTATTCTTGAATAATAAACATAAGTTAATTTATACTTGACTAAGAAAATTTTTCAAGTTTATTAGTCCTTTTATATCACTCAATACAATTTTATAAACTTTATGTAATCATTTAAGCTAATAACGGTCATTTTGTCGATATTTGGTACCTGAGTAAAAAATGAACACCTTATAATTACAAGTTGTCCATGTGGTCAAGATTACATTATCTCCAAAATGATATTAATTATTTAGATATCCTATATATCCTATATATCTATTATATATATGTATTTATAACACTATGTAACATTTGGAGATAAGAAATGGAAAGCACCGTTCATGGAGACGGTAAGCCGTACATATGCATGAACGATAATTTCATTTCTATTTAATTTTTTAATTGAATGAAAACATAATGATACATAGTTATATTATAATAAAATTATAAAATTATATATTATTTTATTAAGTTCATCCTTTATACATCCCATGTATGGCATAAATGAGTCATGTCACTTTGAGTGGGCGGTATTCCACACTTCCTCAAATGAAATTATCGCATTTACCCATAATAAAAACCATAAAGGTATGCTATAAATGAAAAATATAGAAGCATAAAGAAAAAATAAAAAAAATATCATATATAAATACAGTTCCATCATAATGGCCACCATGAGAGGCGGTAGGAGATATTTGAACAATCATTGTTTCGTGAGGAATTAGTTCGCCATCCATAGAAACAATATGTTCTTTACCCATTATATGGAGGTGTGTGTAATTTTAGTTCGAATACTTCTCATAAAAAACTTAGTATATTGAGGATAGTTGAGATTTTTAAAAAGAAAGTAATAAAAATAGTTTAGGGGGTTGGAGATGTAAAATAAACTGGGTATCTCCCTTTGGATTGAACCAAGAGGTGTACTTGAAGTGCCTTCTTCCTAAGGTAAGGATTCTAAGTGTAAGATAGGGTTTTATAAAGCTTTATTGGGTAGAGGTTGGACCAGCCGAGGTGCTTGATATGTGTGAGGAATGGGTTAGAAGTGAGGGCTTTTTATAAGGGGGAGAAGGGGCTCTTTAAGAAAGTGTGAAAGTATTATTTTATTATAGAATTATTTTCGGTTTATAAAGGTCCAAAACTCATTAAATTAGAATATAGGATGACTCATGGTAGAAATAAAATCATCTAATAATAATTGGATAGGTTTTGGTTATTTGTTTTATCTTTATAATCTTATTTATTTAAATCATTTATTAATGAGTTAAACACTTCATCATTATTGTTTCATAAATAATTTTATATATTTTATGTTTAAAAAGTATAAATAAAAGTAAAATGATGTAGAAAATTATTTTATCTTTCCAAATAATATTTATAGCAGAAAAGACAACTTATATAACCCTATGTAAAAAATGATTTACTAAAAGATATTTGTTTATGTCATTTTTGTATTTACTTAAAAATAATTAATATAAAGTGTAATTATCACTCTTACGTGGCTCCATGGGGTCCCAAAATAAACCAAAGGATGACCATGGTCGGCCATGACTCATTCAATAATGTTAAGACAAGTGTTAAGGTAATTTTGTATTATTATGATATTCTTTTTACCTTGAATTACCATATTTACCTTTAACTGTGGTAAATAAAAGTCAAAAGTTACTTTTTACAAAAAATTATTTTCATCTTATTGAACCAAATTTTACATAATAATAACAACCATGTATGTCAGATTTTCAAAATTCAATTCACAAAAGTGGTAAAATTCCATTTAAATGAAAACATGAGTTTTTAACTAGTACTTAGTGGTTTCACAATTCATCAAAAATTGGAGTTTTTCAGAAAAATACCAAAAATTTGGCCTAAACTATATTTCATATTCTGAATTGAAAAATTATGTCTATTTTACCAAATTTTAAACATATAAATTGTATTAACCAATTGAAAATTAATTCCCGTTGTCAAAACAAAAAACATGTTTTTTTAAGAAATATTAACTATCCAAAGATTGACACTTGTTTATGCCCAATTTAAAAGAGAAATTAATTCCAATACCCAAAGTTGGATTAAATAAAAAATATATAATCTAATTACACTTTAAAAAAAATTAATAATATAATAGAACAATATGAACAAATTATATTAAATATCAGTTCTGAATTAAAATACAGTATTTTTCACTATTCATCAAAAACTGAATTTTATCAGAAAAATACCAAAATTTTACCCAAAGTGAAATTTGATGTCCTGATTCTAAATAAGAATTTTATTTTCTCAAATATAATATATAAAAGTTACCAAAACTATATTTAAATAGGGTTCTCCATTAAAAGGCGATAAATCGTCCTTTTAAAGAATATTAGAGTATTTATGCTTAATATCAGATTCTTTCTTATTTTAAGCCTCTAAAATTTATTGGATAAATGTATAAACATTTAACAAACTTTTATAATCATTTTTTAGTTTGTTCTATTCATTCCCTCAATTACAATGGCTTGGTGTTAACTACAATTTAAAATAATAATAATATTATTTTATTTTTCTGTATAACTCAACAATGTGAGCAACGTAAGATTTCAAAGAAACCCGTTGTTGTGTGTTGGGTATTCCATTGAACATAGATTCCCCTTTAAATTAAAATTAATAATTAATTTAAAAATATTAAAAAATATGAAAAATTCATATTCTTTATTTACCTAGGATGTTACATCCTACCCCATCCTTCCCAGGTACTGATCGTATTTCCTTCTTCAAATCCATTCTCTACAGGTCTCCCATTAGTGCAAGAATCATGGATGTCATCAGCCCCATGATGTGAAGGAGTTCAGGGCTTCCAGGGAGGCCCCAACAATCCATGTTCCCCCTGTTGTGGTCCTGAAGGTGGATTAAGCCCTTCGTAATGATCCTCTACCTCCTTATCTAGAGCCTCATCCATAGTTTGTGCCCTCCCCTTCGTAGGTTGGTGAAACTATGGCTTGTCGGGATTTAGGTCCCTTTGTTCCTAGGTGTCTTCCACCCCCCACTTAGATCAAACCCTACCTTTTTGTGTTCCTAAATTTCATGAAACCCTTTACAATTGATAATTTAATGGGGTTTCAATGTATGTATCCCTATTCATCAGGCCCTCTATCCATGACCCCTACCCCAGTCCATTCATATAACACTCCTAGGGATAATGAGTGGGCTCTCATGGAGGTTCCTCAGACAACAGATTTACCCTATGGTGGGTTCCCCTCTTCTTCTGACTTGGGCTCCACCTTGGTAACTTTAGTAGGCTGTCCACCACAAAAACCATGTATCAGAAAGAGAGGGTCTCATTCTCTAACAAGTAACCATATAAAGCAGAATTATTGATGTTAGTATGACTATTCAAACCCAGAAACACCTATCGCTATACAGGTTGGGGTGTGCATAGGTTCCAAATCCAAGAAGTAGAAGGCGAGACTATCCTCTCACTTTGAGAAGGCTACTTGTTATGAAGCTCTTTCTATGACCCTATTTCATCAATTATTCTATTGATCATATGGAATGCTCGGGGCTTTGGTGCCCGGGGCATTGGTGCCCAATAAAGTCTAATTTCCTTGATTCAGAGATCTCCAATCTCACGGCTGCATTAGTTTCTATTCTTGAACACAAACAACATCCCAACATGATCAAGGAGTTCCTAGAAAACTCAAACTCCATGGCTATATGCATACTGATCCAATTAACTGCAATATAAAGATATTTTGGCATAGTAGTTGCAATGTTGACATGGTCAAAGATGATAACCAGTTTATTACAGTTAATGTGAGACAAGGGAATTATTACTTCTTTTTGTCTTTCACATATGGGAGATGTTACCACTAGTAAAGAGAGATTATTTGGTAGGATCTCATTAGGATTGTTCTTGGTTCTAATCTGTGGATAGTAGGAGGTTATTTCAATGTTTTTGCATACCCGGAGGAGAGGAAGGGAAGGGATATATTTCCCAAAAAAAATACATCATAGATTTTATCAAATTTAGGGTATTCAAGGGGCTCTCGGACCTCAGCTTCATAGGCAATCAGTTTTCCAGGTGAAATAACTAACAGGGGGACCACCGCTCATGGTTCTTCTTGGACCACTGTCTGGCTAAAATGCATTCCATATCTACCTTTTAAAACACAAAAGTTAATCACATGGTATGTGAAATTTCAAATCACACCCCCTACTGGTCAATTTTTCCTCTATATAGGATTGAAATGAATGGTTCATATATAACCATCATTGGGATAGCTTAGTGGGCTACCAAGAATTGGTTAATGTCACTTAGGACGAGACTTACCTCAGAAACAAATGGACTATTTTTCATAACAAGATACATGATCTTAATTCGAGGATCTATTCAGGGAAAAAGGTTGTCCCTCCTTCTAATGGGGAGATGGAGGGAACCATTTAGGAGTTTGAACGTCTTGATTAGTGATTGGAAGAGGTGTTGGATGACCGTGTCTTTAAGGACCTCTTGGAGAAAAAGGACCTCCTGGCGGGCATGGTCCTGATGTAGGAATGGGTGTCCAGGGAGGGGGCAATGATCAAATGGCTTAAATATGGAGATAGAAACTTTTCCATCTTCCATGAATGTATTAAGGGGAGTAAAAAGAAGGTTAAGTCAAATATCTTTTTGGAGTAAGGATATTACACAAAGTATAGGGATGTCATAGGGGACCTGGACTACTCATTTTTCTTTGATCTCTTTGCTTGTCCCAATGAACACCTACCCAATAGTTACCCCTTGAGAGACTTAGAAGTTTTTGATGTGATTCCGAGCCTTGTTTTGGACTAGTAAAGTGAAAAATATGGGGCTATTCCATGTGATAAAGATATCTTCGACGTTTGATGCACCTATACCCTGATATAATGTTAGGTTCATATTGCTTCCCTGGTTTCTTTTATTAGTCTTCGTGGGTCATTGTGAATGAGAGGTTTATTTCTTCCATCCAATATTTCTTTTAGGGGTGGGTGGATTTCCTTGTGTTTCATGTACCACCACTATTGTGATTCTTCCCAAAACTGATAACCCCACCTCTATCTCACACTAACGTTTTGTGATCATGTGTAATGTACCCTATAAAATCATGGATATCTTAATTAATTCTTGACTGGAAACGTATCTTCCTCGGTGGGTTTCCTCGGAACAACATAGTTTTGTCAAGGTCCATTTGATCCAAGATTCCATTGCTTTGGCACAGTAGATTCTCATAGACTTTAACTTTAAAACATGCGGTTCTAATATGGTCATCAAAATTGAAATGAACAAGTCCTATGATCATGTGAATAGAGATTTATCAATAAAGAGTTGGAATGTGTTGGTTTCAACTCATGGAACATTGACATTATTTTTTGGTGTCTTAGTTCTTTTTGTATTTTGGTTACTTTCATGGAGAAATCCTATGGATTCTCAAAATATACTAGCAGCCTATGGAAGGGGGACCTGATCTCTATGAATCTCTTCATCCTTATTTTGGATGTTCTGAGCCATCTCATCCATAGATGAATTAACGATGGTGTTATCTTATCGTATGAGAGGAGGATGAAAGAAATATTATTATTCCACCTCTTGTTCATTGACGATACTATATTATTAAAGAATTCCATGACTAATTATATTTGTTCCCTAACTAGAGTGTTGGAGGATTATTTCATCTAGAGCGGACATGTCATCAATAATAACAAGAGAAAATTATATATTTCTAGCGGGTTCCCCTCTAGGTGGACTTATACAGTGAGTCACAAGATTGGAATGAAAAGAGGTGTCTTTCCTATCAACTACATGGGTGTCCCTATTGCACCAGGTAGAACATGCATTCGTGACTTCAACTCCATCCTTAGTAGGATTACTGATCATGTCACGTCCCGACCTTTTCGTAATTTCTATTTTATTTTATTATTTTCTTGGTTTTAAAAATTTCTGTCGAGGTTCGGGTTGAACACCAAACAACAATTTTTATGTTTTATCAAAAATGCGTGTTTTTGAATTGACGTCGTGGAGCGCACGGGTGGAGATCGTTTCAGAAGTTGAACCCTCCCCTCTTTTATGGGTAGACAGATCCTCTTGAGGCAAAGGAGTGGTTATGGAAGATTGAGAGGAAGTTCAGTTTCATTGGGTTTCCTGAGTCGTTAATGGTGAAGTTGGCTACCTTTATACTTGAAGGTCCAACCTGGAAATGGTGGAAGTATGTGTCTCAAAATAATCCCCAGAAATATCTCACTTGGGAGTTCTTCAAGTCGTCATTCATTCAACAGTAATTCTCTGAAGTGACAAAGGTGAGGAAGAGGATGGAGTTGTGTGGTCTCCAGCAAGGTGTCGGATCGGTGTTGTAATTCTTTCATCGTTTCCTGGACCTGGATCCATATGAACCGGGGTATGTTGGAAATGATCCCGTGAAATCTCGACATTTTGATCTTGGATTATGTCCTGAGCTGCAGTCAAAGGTGGGAGAATTCAACGTGATCACTTTCCCTGATGTGGTGAGACAAACTTTCCTCGTCGAAGCTGAGTTAGCAGGAGGACATGAGGTGATGAATCCGCCTACGTCTTTGGGATGTAGTGCAGAAGATAGAGATAAGAAAAATGGGAAGTGCCATGATGGTGGTGGAACTAGTAGATGAATAAAAAGGCCTTCATACCTTCAGTCATCTTCCTCACAGCACAATGCCTTGATCTGTCACCAGTGCGGTAAGCGGGGGCACAAGAGGCTGATGTTCCCGAATGCTCCAAAACCCTGCCACACCTGTGGACGTCTGGGCCACTTACAACGATTCTGTTGAGGTGTTTTCAAGAAGCGCGCTAAAGCCATACCTGGCTCGTTGAAGGTCACCTCAGCCCGTCCGCAGGAGTAGAATGGTGTTTGGAGATCATTTTGTGGTTTTCTCTTTATAGTGTTTCTTGGATGTAGTAGTCGTCACCTGTACCATTTTGTGGTGTATATTTTCTTTCAGTTGTAAGAATGGTTGTGGCTGAACCTCTTTGAAACCTTTGTTCTAATGGATGTGTGTTTGGTAAAATTCTTGTTCGTTTTTTATGATTGGGAATTTTTGAAGCCTGACTGCGAGGCAGGAGATGCTTCAATCATCAGAGCTCAAGCCAGAGGTCCCGGAGTGAAGCTGACGCGTAGTCTGGTGAACCACAGCGGTGAAGAAGGGCCTTGGTTTAATCTTCATCCTTAGTGTGGTATGGTTTGTGTTCTTCCTAGGGTGTGACATCGTTGGAGTGACGGTGACGGTAGTTTCGATGCTCTACCCCTAGGGCCCTTCCCTTCTCCCCCTCATGGTGGGGGGTTTTTGGACTGTGTGGAAAATCTTCAGGCTCGGTTAGCCTCGTCGGTCCTTATGGTGGGGAGACCCATTGCGGGTCTCGTTGAATTCAGTTGGATTGTCTCCTATGGTGGGGAGTCCATTCGGGCCTCCCCGTGTCAGTATTAGAGATTCATTTCGGGTTTCGTTTTGGTGGCATTTAAATTGTTCATGTTTTCAGGATAAGTTTCACGTTAGGAGAGTTTATTATTCATGTGGATCGATCAACTGGAGGCACTTATACTTTTGGGGGTGAGTGACACTAAAAAAGTTTCTTATTGGGTATAGGTCTTGTTGTGGCTTCCCGGGGATGGGAAGCATTATGATGGGGAGAATTGTCATGCCCCGACCATTCCGTAATTTCTATTTTATTTTATTATTTTCTTGGTTTTAAAAATTTCTGTTGAGGTTCAGGTTGAACACCGAACAACAATTATTATGTTTTATCGAAAATGAGTGTTTTTGAATTGACGTTGTGGAGCTCACGGGTGGAGCGCATTTCAGAAACCCAAAGCGGCTTCGCCTATGCAGCGACACTATCCACCGGTCTTCAGAAAAAAAAAATTAAACGAATAAGATTTTTTTTATATTGTGGTTATGGTTAATAATTTTAATTGTTATTTTTTTCATAATTGAGGTTATTATTATTATTATCATTATTATTTATTTAAATTTTATTTTTATCTTATCTTATTCTATTTTATTTATTTATTTATTTATTTTTTCTTTCTCTTTCTTATTTCATCCTCTTTCTTCTTCTCTTTTTTCTTTCATCTCACTTTTCTTGGTCCACGTGGATTCTTCCCCCACCATTAGTGGATCTGGTTTCCTGCCGTGTCTCCCCCTTCCTCCTTGTTGCCTGCGACACCCTGCTCTTAATGGATCCCTCTGCACACAACACCTTGCTTCTAGTAGTCCACCCTACACGCGACCCTATCCCAGCGTCGTTGATCCCCACATCCCTGCTCTGCCCGCCGCCCCTTGCTGCGCTAGCCCAGCCTCCCACACAGTGCACCCACCTTCAACTGCATGCGACACAGCCTCCGCCCCGCACAGCGCCGCTCTCTCCCTCCTCGGCCCGTCCACATGAAACCCACCCCATCCCTCTCTCTCTCCCCCCTCTTCAGCACCCAACACCCTCAATGTCGTTCCACCCGCCCTCCACCTTGCTGCTCCAACCCAGCAGTTCCTACCCCGCACCCCTCTTGCTTCTCCAGAACGCACCCTACCGTCTCCACTCTCCCATCGGCCAACCTTGCAGCGTCGCCCGCCCTCAGCTGCCTCCGCCTCATCCCGTCATCACGCGCACCTGCTGTCCACCTTGCTCCCTGCAGCCGCGTCCCAGCACCACCTGCATGCCAACCCCCCTCCCGATCTGGTTTGCGCACAACACCTGCTACCCAGTGCCCCCTCTCCTCATGCCCTCTACCTCGCATGCAACCAGTCCAGTGGAAATCCTATTTGGCCAACACATGTGCCTCTACCTTGCAGTGCCCCAGACACACCTTCGGTTCAGCGCGATGACTCCCCTCCAGCTGTTGCTCTAGCACCGACCTCCAGTTGTTCCATGTCATGCAGCACCTGCACACCCCTTTCCCTTCTAATAGGTTGAAGCCCTCCTTTTTCCAGATTTTCCATCCCGTTGTCCGCCTCAGGTCTCCCCATTCTCGTTCGGCTCATCTTCACCCTCTGGTGCGCCCTCGCTTTGCACCCACTGTCCGGCCAGCCCCTGTCGGTGCATGTCGCTGCTTCCCGATGGTCGCGCGACTCCGCCGATCGGGCACATTCTGCGCCGACCTCTACCCCTTTAAATTTAGAGGTACTTGAACTCTTATATGACTTAATTTCATTTAATATTAATTAATTACGTTTTTTTGAGTATATTTATTTTTAGAATAAGTTATGTGATATTATAGATAAATTTTATTTGGTTATTTGTTTCGCCTAAATTGTTAATTTGGCATATTTTTGTGATTTATTGGTGTGGTGCGAATTGCGTTTTGAAAACATGTCAAGCTGGTCCTTTTTGCACTATTTTCTCATTGGGTTTGTTTTAAGAACATGTCTATGTGTTTTTAGTTGTTTGTGCAGTTGTTGCAGCGTGTCGCTGAGGAAAACCGCAATACTACGATCTTTGGCTAATGAGTGATTGCGCGCCTATGTGAGGAGTGTCGCGTCATCGTGTTCAGGCTGCAAATTGAGGTAGGTCCCCCACTACACTTATCTTTAAATTTAGAATTTATTAATTGCTTGATATTTTATTAATTTTAATAAATAGGAAATAATATTAGATAATTAAATTTTAAATGGTTATTTGTTGTAAAAAAGAGTCTTTTATTTTATACACGTATCATGAAATATTTTCTTGACGAGAGGACACCCATTAGTGAAAGAATGTCAGTTTTTACATTAAACATAATTCACGAAATTTTAAATGCGGTTCTAGTTTTAAAGATAAATGGTTTCTTTTGAACAAGCGTTTCAGGTTTTCTTGAGAAACAAGGTTTTTCATTAAAGTTGGTGAAGGCCCGTTTGGCACTTTAATAAAATAAATTATTTTGGAAAAACTCACTTGGGGGTTACTAAAGGGGTGTTCTTTGGTGTGCGTTGATTGCGGGAATTGTGTGTGACATTTGTGCATCGTGACAGACTGATTTACATTGTAGACACACCCCCTTTTTATTGTATGTGTTGACATGGGAACCTGACATAGTGAGTGAATATTCTGAGAACGATTGTTGCACTAGTTTAGATTACGCACTGGCTAGAGGCCCCATAGCAGGGGAATACTAAGTTATTGCTGCTATGGGGATTGGGCCCCTCGGTTAGGCCATGCAGGGCTATGTCGAGCGTTAGGGAATTATGACGTCATCGAGTTAGGGCATTCCTTCAGGATGAGTCAGATGTATAGTACATTCTGGATTGTTCACGATCTCCTAGGTTCAACCCATGTTTTCTATAGTGTTTGTTTGCATGTGGTGGAATATTGAGAGGTCTAGTTCGGTTGCTAGCCCATGTGTGCCACTTTTTCCATTGCCCTTGGTGTGTGTTGTGTGTTTTGTGTAGTTTTCCTTTTTGGGTAATAACTAATGTTTGGTTTTCTAATTGTTCGCAAAAATGTTTTACAATGAAATGCACCTATTCCTTTCAAATATTAAAAATTGTTTTCAAATTATAATGGGTAATGGACTGATACTTGTTTTAGAAATGAAAATGTGTGTGTGTAAAAAACCAATATTTTATATAATTTAGTTCAAACCTAGAATTGATAAATTCTTTATTTAAAGGTAGTGCTTTAGGAATAGTTGTTTGGCACGCCTAATGAGTTTTAATACCCACGCCTATAGTGTTTTCCTGTTTTTAGTTTTGCTACAGGTTTGGCTTGAGCTCGCTCACCATTAGTGAGAGTTGGTTTTGGACTAGTAAGCAACTCTCGGAGTCGCAAGAGTTTTTGGTCGAGACGAGGTTAGTGTGTTTTTGTTGGCCGTTCTTCCTTTTTCGTGTCATTTATTTTCCTTCTGCTTCTTTATTTATGTATTTATTTTTACTGGGAAAAATCATTCCCACTTGTCCCTTATTGATACCCTAGCGCTTGTCGCCATCCCGGGAGGATCGGGAACGCCTATCGGGTCATGTCGCGGACCTTCTCAGGTGATCGGTTCTGGGTCGACCCGGGTTGGTTTGTGGAAAAATGGTATCAGAGTAGGTCGGCTCCTGAGCGGACCTTGTTTTTCAGAGCTCCCATTATTATTTGGGGTTGTCAGGGTAGAAGGAGTATGATTGGCGGGACTCGAGGTATATGGACGAGAAGGACGTCATGAACCCTTGCTCGTTCCGAACCTCGGGTTACCATGGGATGTTTGGGTTGTCGATGTATTTTGATTATTATGGTTTTTTTGGTATTGGGAAATGAAATGAGATTTGGGAAAATGACCTCCGTGAGCTCGCATGGTCTGGAAAGCCATGTGGAGTCGGAGACTTTACCCTAGAATGCTCTTAGTGACGGTGGTGTGACTGGCGTATGGCCGCCAAACATATGGTCGAGTCACCCATCATCACTAGTTTCCCTCTAGTGAATCTTCTATATTTTCCTTATTTATGAAAAAAAATCATTGTGAAAAGTGTTATTTTGGTATTTGAAATGAAAATGACCATGTTTGACCCATATTTTTGTTTTCTTGTTCTTTAGTGTTTTCCCCCACGAAGGTTCAATGGATGCCCAAGGTGTAGCTTCAGGTGGTGCGTCCTTAGAAAATCCTCCAGTTGATCATCCTAAAGACTACATCCTCGAGTTTTGGAAGATGAACCCTCCCCTCTTTTATGGGAAGATAGATCCTCTTGAGGCAGAGGAGTGGTTACCAAAGATTGAGAGGAAGTTCTGTTTCATTGGGTTGCCTGAGTCGTTAAAGGTGAAGTTGGATACCTTTATGCTTGAAGGACCAATTTAGAAATGGTGGAAGTATGTGTCTCAAAATAAACCTCGGAAAGATCTCACTTGGGAGTTCTTCAAGTTTTCATTCATTCAACAGTACTTCTCTGAAGTGAAAAAGGTGAGGAAGAGGATGGAGTTGTGCGGTCTCCAGCAAGGTTTCAGATCGGTGTTGGAATTATTTCTTCATTTCCTGGACCTGGCTCCGTATGAACCGGGGTATATTGGAAATGATCCCATGAAATCTCGGAATTTTGAGCTTGGATTACGTCCTGAGCTGCAGTCGAAGCTGGGGGAATTCAACGTGATCACTTTCCCTGATGTGGTGAGACAAGCTTTCCTCATCGAAGTTGAGTTAGTAGGAGGACATGAGGTGACGAATCCTCCTCCGGCTTTGGGATGTAGTGCAGAAGATAGACATAAAAAGAATGGGAAGTGGCATGATGGTGGTGAAACTAGTAGATGAATCAAGAGGCCTTCAGACCTTCATTCGTCTTCCTCACAGCACAATGCCTTGATCTCTCACCAGTGCGGTAAGCGGGGGCACAATAGGCCGATGTGCCCGAATGCTCCGAAACCCTGCAACACCTGTGGACGTCTGGGCCACTTACAGTGATTCTGTCGAGGTGTTTTTGAGAAGCGCGCTAAAGCCATACCTGGCTCGTTGAAGGTCACCTCAGCCCATCCGCAGGAGTAGGATGGTGTTTGGAGATCATTTTGCGGTTTTCTCTTTATAGTGTTTCATGGATGTAGTAGTCGTCACCAGTACCGTTTTGTGGTGTATCTTTTCTTTCAGTTGTAATAATGGTTGTGGCTGAAACTCTTTGAAACCTTTGTTTTAATGGATGTGTGTTTGGTAAAATTCTTGTTTTTGTGTTATGATTGGGAATTTTTGAATCCTGACTGCGAGGCAGGAGATGCTTCAATCATCAGAGCTCCAACCATAGGTCCCAAAGTGAAGATGGCGCGTAGTCCGGTGAACCCCAGCGGTGAAGAAGGGCCTTGGTTTAATCTTCATCCTTGGTGTGGTATGGTTTGTGTTCTTCCGAGGGTGTGACATCGTTGGAGTGACGGTGACGGTAGTTTCGATGCTCTACCTGTAGGGCCCTTCCCTTCTCCCCCTCGTGGTGGGGGGTTTTTGGACTGTGTGGAAAATATTCATGCTTGGTTAGCCTTGTCAGTCCTTTTGGTGGGGAGACCCATCGCGGGTCTCATTTAATTCAGTTGGCTTGTCTCCTATGGTGGGGAGTCCGTTCGGGCCTCCCTGTTTCATTATTAGAGTTTCATTTCAGGTTTCATTTTGGTGGCATTTAAATTGTTCGTGTTTTCTGGATAAGTTACAAGTTATGAGAGTTTGCTGTTCGTGTGGACCGATCAACTGGATTCGCTTATACTTTTGGGGGTGAGTGACACTTACAAAGTTACTTCTTGGGTCTAGGTTTTGTTTTGGCTTCCCGGGGACGGGAAGAATTATGGTGGGGAGAAGTGCCACGCCCTGACCTTTCCGTAATTTCTATTTTATTTTATTATTTTATTGGTTTTAAAAATTTCGGTCGTGGTTCGGGTTGAACACCGAACAAATTTTTTTATGTTTTATCGAAAATGCGTGTTTTTTAATTGACGTCGTGGAGCGCATGGGTGGAGCGTGTTTTGGAAACCCAACGCGGCTTCGCCTATGCAGTGGCACTGTCCGTCGGTCTTCAGAAAAAAATTAAACGAATAAGATTTTGTTTTTTTATTATGGTTATGGTTAATAATTTTAATTATTATTTTTGTCATAATTGAGGTTATTATTATTATTATTATTATTATTTATTTAACATTTATTTTTATCTTAACTTATTTTATTTTATTTATTTATTTATTTACTTTTTCTTTCTCTTTCTTATTTCATCCTCTTTCTTCTTCTCTTTTTTTTCTTTCTTCTCACTTTTATTGTTCCACGCGGCTTCTTCCCCCACCATTAGTGGATCTGGTTTCCTTTAGCGTCTCCCACTTCCTCCTTGCTGCCTGCGGCACCCTGCTCCCAATGGATCCCTCTGCACACAGCACCTTGCTCCTAGATGTCCCCCCTACATGCGACCCCATCCTAGAGCCGTTGATCCCCACATCCCTGCTCTGCTCGCCGCCCCTTGCTGCGCTAGCCCAGCCTCCCACGAAGTGCACCCACCTCCTATTGCATGCGACACAGCCTCCGCCCCGTACAGCGCCGCTCTCGCCCTGCTCGGCCCGTCCACATGAAACCCGCCCCAGCCCTATCTCTATCCCCTCTTTAGCTTCTAGTGCCCTCAACGTCATGCCACCAGCCCTCCGCCATGCCACTCCAACCTAGCAGCACCTACCTCGCGCCCCTCTTGCTTCTCCAGCGCGCACCCTGCCGTCGCCACTCTCCCGTCGGCCAACCTTGCAGTGTCGCCCACCCTCAGCTGCCTCCACCTCATCCCGTCATCACGCACACCTGCTGTCTGCCTTGCTCCCTGCAGCCGCGTCCCAGCACCACATGCATGCCAACCCCCCTCCCGATCTGGTTTGCGCACAACACCTGCTACCCGGTCCCCCCTCTCCTACTGCCTTCTACCCCGCAAGAAACCAGTCCAGTGGGACTCCTGTTCCGCCAACACCTATGCCTCTACCTTGCAGCGCCCCAGCCACACCTCTGATTCAGCGTGACGATGCCCCTCTAGCTACTGCTCTAGCACCGGCCTCCAGCTCTTCCCTGTCCTACAACACCCGCACGCCCCTTTCCTTTCGAATAGGTTGCAACCCTCCTTTTTCCGGCTTTGTCAGCCCGTTGTCCGCCTCGGGTCTCCCCATTCCCGTTCAGCTCATCTTCACCCTCTGGTGCGCCCTTGCTTCGCACCCGCTGTCCGGCCAGCCCCTGTCGGTGCACGTCGCTGCTTCCCAATGGTCGCGCGACTCCGCTGATCGGGTGCATTCCGCACCGACCTCTACCCCTTCAAATTTAGAGGTACTTGAACTCTTATATGACTTAATTTCATTTAATATTAATTAATTACATTTTGTTTTGAGTATATTTATTTTTATAATAAATTATGTGATATTATAGATAAATTTTATTTGGTTATTTGTTTCGCCTAAATTGTTAATTTGCCATATTTTTTTGATTTATTGGTGTGGTGCGAATTACGTTTTGAAAACATGTTGAGCTGGTCCTTTTTTCACTGTTTTCTCATTGGGGTTTTTTTAAGTACGTGTCTTTGTGTTTTTTGTTGTTTGTGCGGTTGTTGTAGTGTGTCGCTGAGGAAAACCACAATACTACGATCTTTGGATTGTGCGCGATTGTGTGCCTATGCGCGGAGTGTTGTGTCTTTGTGTTCAAGCTGAAAATTGAGTTAGGTCCCCCACTGCACTTTCCTTTAAATTTAGAATTTATTAATTTCTTGATATTTTATTAATTTTAATAAATAGGAAATAATATTAGATAATTAAATTTTAAATGATTATTTGTTATAAAAAAGAGCCGTTTATTTTATACTCGTATCTTGAAATATTTTCTTGACGAGCGGACACCCAATAGTGAAAGAATGCCAGTTTGGCCTTTAAACATAATTCAAAGAATTTCAAATGCAGCTCTGGTTTTAAAGATAAATAGTTTCTTTTGAACAATCGTTTCAGGTTTTCTTGAGAAACAAGGTTTTTCATTAAAGTTGGTGAAGGCCCATTTGGCACTTTAATAAAATAAATTATTTTGGAAAAACTCACATGGGAGTTAGTAAGGGGTGTTCTTTGGTGTGCGTTGATTCCGTGAATTGTGTGTGATATTTGTGCATCGTGACTGACTGATTTACATTGAGGATTCACTCTTTTTTATTATATGTGTTGACATGGGAACCTGGCATAGTGAGTGAATCTTCTGAGAACGATTGCTGCACTAGTTTAGATTATGCACTGGCTAGTGGCCCCATAGCAGGGGAATATTGAGTTATTGCTGCTATGGGGATTGGGCCCCTCGGTTAGGCCATGCAGGGCTATTCCAAGCGTTCGGGAGTTATGACCTCATCAAGTTAGGGCATGCCTTCAGGACGAGTCAGATGCATAGTATGTTCTGGATTGTTCACGATCTCCTTGGTTAGACCCATGTTTTCATTAGTGTTTGTTTGCATGTGGCGTACGATTGAGAGGTCTAGTTCGGTTGCTGGCCCATGTTTTCCACTTTTTCCATTTCCCTTGGTGTGTGTTGTGTGTTTTGTGTAGTTTTCATTTTTGGATAGTAACTAAAGTTTGGTTTTCTAATTGTTCGCAAAAATGTTTTACAATGTAATGCACCGGTTCCTTTCAAATATTAAAAATTGTTTTCAAATTATAACGGGCAATGAATTGATACTTGTTTTAGAAATGAAAATTCCTGTGTGTGAAAAACCAATATTTTATTTAATTTAGTTCAAACCTAGAATTGATAAATTATTTATTTAAAGGTAGTGCTTTGGGAATAGTTTTTGGGCACGCCTATGGAGTTTTAATACTCACGCCTATAGTGTTTTCCTGTTTTTAGTTTTGCTACAGGTTTGGCTCGAGCTCACTCACCATTAGCGAGAGTTAGTTGTGGACTGGTGAGCAACTCTCAGAGTCGCAAGAGTTTTTGGTCGAGATGAGGTTAGTGTGTTTTTGTTAGTCGTTCTTCCTTTTTCGTGTCAATTATTTTCCTTCCACTTCTTTATTTATTTATTTATTTTTACTGGGAGAAATTGTTCCCACTTGTAATCTATTGATGCCCTGGCGCTTGTCGCCAGCCCGGGAGGATCGAGAGCGCCTCTCGGGACATGTCGCGGACCGGCTCGGGTGATCGGTTCTGGGTCGACCCGGGTTGGCTTGTGACAGATCAGGTATTTAATTGGAACAATAAGTATCTCTCCTTCAAGGGTTGGGCTGCGCTAGTTAACAACATGTTGTTGGAAACCCCAGTGCATTCCCTCTCACCCATCGAGGTCTCAAAAGGTATCATACAAAAATTGATAGGATGATAGATAATTTCATTTGGGATCCCCCATCTAAAGGGAAGAGGCATTGGGTATCCTAGAACAACTTGGTGAGGCCGGTTAGAGAAGGAGGTGTTAAAGTTCATAGTTTAAGGGATACCCTTTACTGTATGCAAACAAGACTTTCTTGGAGAATTCTAGATCAATGTAATCTTTGGGGGAAAACTATGAGCAACCCTGCATTGGGGGACCAGGATCCTATAGAGAGATATACCTCACCACTTTAGTCAGTGTTTGTTCCTCTGGTCATAGTCAATCACCTATAATATTTCTAGATTGTTTGGACATGGGACCTTTCCTTTTGGAATAAAAACTTGTGCATGGATGTTATTGGATTTTTTAGGTACCATTCTATAAAAATATCATTTAGGGAAGCCAACTGTTTCCCTTCCTTCATCAACACTATTTTAGGCAAGGAGAAACAGAACCAGTTCAATCTCATTGAGTTGATCCCAGAGCTCGACTATTGTGTGTTCACTCCGTCCGCTTCGGGGTTCTTTACCTCAAAATATTGTCGTCATATTTCTAATGTGAAATTTCAGGAATATTTTTGGGGTGAGTTTCTCTAGGTTAAGAGTATCCCCACCAAATTTAACTTCCTCACTTGGAGGATCAGTAAAGGAGTAGTCCTGATAGATGAAAATATTCATCGTTGTGGTATTAATATGGTTTCTAGGTGTGCGTGTTTTAATACCCATAATGTGGAAAGAAAGAACCATTTGATCTTTGAGAGTGATTGGGCATGATAGGTGTAGAAATATTTAATATAATTCACTATTTTCCCCACCTTTGTAATGGATGGACACCCCTTTCTGGATAGATGGAACCATCGCTCAGGAGGTGTTGGTCTGAAAAGGTTGGATCACATGGGGGTGTTGCGTGCAGGTTGTCGGTGTCTCTGGTAGGAAAAGAACAAGGTGAGACATGGAGATGCATATTAATTGAACAAACTATCATTGTATGGATGAAAAATATCTTAATCAACCTACTAACGTAGTGAGAAACTAGAGGGAAGCTCCTTCTCTTTTTATATTCAAAGATGGATCCTAAGATAATCTCCATGCCAGTACTAGTAACGTGGGAAACTGGGTCAAGTGGAGGCCCCCTGTAAGAGGTTTGATGTCACGACCCGCCCTCGGGGCCCGTGCCGTGACTACCCAAAGCCCGCCTTCCATAGGCCAGGGGCTGGCGACTAGCACCAGGGCGTAAATCCCAACAAAAAGGGAAGACATTGCCTTTGAAAAGTAAACAAGCACCATAGAGTAAGCAAGCAGAAAAGTAAAGACTATGTAAAAATGGTACAAGATGTGCTGAAAGTAAAAGGGGCTGGAAATACAAGCCCAACTGTAAAGTACAACTGAAAGGAAAAACAACCACTCAAAGGAAAAGCCGCAGCATCGAGCCGTCCTCTGGAAGTCTCACCTGAAGGGTGGGTACAGGTAGCCTCCACTGCTCCTCGGGTCCACCTGACCGCTCCGAGTACGTCCCGCCCAGTGGTCCACCTCCAGGTACCGTCCTGCTCCGCAAGCCTCCACCACGATCAGTGATGTCCGTCGTCTGCAACCAACACAACGTAGTGCGGGCATAGCCCATGTAGGGGTGAGTATAAGCTACTCAGTAGGGACCCCGAGACCCCCGAAGGTCTCCCGAAATCCACAAAGGATAAACCACAAAGGAAAGATACAATCACGAAGTAACATCTGACACGGCTTAGGTATATGCCCATACATATACCTAAGTCATTAATTCCCATTCGGCTCCAACGTCCGAGCCCAAGCACAACCCAGTCCACACAGGAAAGCAAAACTTATACCCACACAGGATAGCACAACACAATCCACAAGGAGAGTAAACAATAAATACACACAGGATAGCTCAACACAATCCACAAAGGAGAATAAACAGTAAATCCACACAGGATAGCTCAACACAATCCATAAAGGAGAGTAAACAGTAAATCCACACAGGATAGCTCAACGCAATCCACAGAGGAGAGTAAACAGTAAATCCACACATGATAGCTCAACACAATCCACATAGGAGAGTAAACAGTAAATCCACACAAGATAGCTCAACACAATCCATAAAGGAGAGTAAACAGTAAATCCACACAGGATAGCTCAACACAATCCACAGAGGAGAGTAAACAGTAAATCCACACAAGATAGCTAAACAAAATCCACAGAGGAGAGTAAAAAGTTAATCTACACAGGATAACTCAACACAATCCACAAAGGAGAGTAAACAGTAAATCCACACAGGATAGCTCGACACAATCCATAGAGGGGAGTAAATAGAAGATTCAGCTCACACAGGTATACTTCGTCGAAAAGGTGAAAGGGATGATCAGGTATGGATACTGAATCATCTACGCTGGGACCCACATAGGATACAAGACCAGCATGGCTGGGACCCACATAGGATACAAGACCAGTACAGCTAGGACCCACATAGGATACAAGACCAGCTGTCTTCATTGATTCATCTATACTGGGACCCACATAGGATACAAGACCAGTATTGAATCATCCAAGCTGGGACCAAGATAGGATACAAGACCAGCTCAGCTAGGACCCACATAGGATACAAGACCAGCTGTCTTCATTGATTCATCTATACTGGGACCCACATAGGATACAAGACCCGTATTGAATCATCCAATCTGGGACCCACATAGGATACAAGACCAGCACAGCTAGGACCCACACATGATCGGGCCCACACAGGACCTGTAGCACTGATCCACGTAGGATCGTTGAGTGTTGTAGTCGTCGCAGTCCACTGAGGATCTCTGCACAGTCGTCGTCGCATTCCACTGAGGGTCTCTGCACGGTCGTCACCGCAGTCCACTGAGGATCTCTGCACGGTCGTCGCCGGAGTCCACAGAGGATCTCTGCACTTTCGTCGCTGTCGAAGTAGCAGTCGCAGCCAGCACTAGGGTTCCCGCACACAGCAAGCTCGTTCGGGAGGGTCCGTTCCACGAGCCGAGAGGCTGATACATCAACTGTCACAAAGACCGAAGTTGATGTATCCAAAAGTTCCGTATCGCCAACAGGAACTCAACGTCGCAGACGTTGCGTCAATCAGACGCCCGGTCTGAGAATTATTGGCTTTTTCGTTCCGGGGGTCCGGTTGGTTTTTAAGGCAAAACCAACCGGACCATACTCCACCTGCGTCCAAACCTCGGGCGGAGTATGCCAAAAGATCCGTCTCATTTAGAGGAATTCAACGAAATAGACGGCGCGTCAATCGGACACCCGGTCTGTTAGTTATTGGCCTTTCCGTCTCACACCCACCCTGGGAAACTTCCAAGGAGGTCACCCATCCTGATCACTGCTCTAGGCCAAGCACGCTTAACTACGGAGTTTTAACCACGTAGGCTCCCGAAATGGAAGGTGAAACTTGCGTATAGTATACCGAAACGACCGTCTCGATCCAAGGATCGCGTTGCCGCTGACGGCGTGTCGTTCGGAGGCCCGTAGCTCAAGTTACGGGCGTGTGAACGAAAACCGTCCGAAGACGGGGGTACGGGCCCGGGCCGACCTGGCCCGACCCCCCCGGGAGTCAGCTGAACCGAGTCGACCCGACCCGGTCCGACCCGGTCTGGTCCGGCCAGGGCGCGGCCCGGCCGGTCGGACCGGCCTGGCCCGGTTCGGCCGAGCGGCCGAACGGCCAATGCGCCGCGGGGCACCGCCCCCGCGGCCTGGTGGTGCTGCGGCCCTCCGCGTGGGGCCGCGCTAAGTCAAGGACGCGGCTTTTCCACGTCCGGGTGCACCGGACCCGCGCGGCCGTGGGTGCCGCCACCGTCGCGGCTTCAGCCACGGCGGCCTGTCCGGCGGCGCGCCGGGGCGCCACCGCTCCCGGCTGCCGGCGCCGGCGACCCGCGCCGCCGGCGAGTTCCGCGGGCCACTGGGATCGCTTCGGTGGTCCGATTTTGTTCCTGCCTGCGCCGCTGCTCCTCCCGGGACTCGTCCTTCACTGCGGAATCATCAAACATCCGTTGCGTCACATTCCGTCGTCACCCGTCAATTCCTCACAAAATGAAGAACGGCGGAGGGTCGTCGGGCCGTGTTCGTTTGGCCCGCACCCTCCGCGTTAGAGATAAACAAACGGGAGAAATTTAAGTTCAACACATGAACGCATATCCGAAACAATTTTTAATGAAATAAAATTGTTTCATTAACGGGTTCTTCATTTGAACGGAAACAATAATTTTAATAAATTTTAAAATTGTTCACAAAGCCAGTTCTTTACTTTTTAAAGCAACAATTACGGGAATATGAAAAGAAAAGGGGTAATTCCCAAAATAAATCCCTACCTCGTTGGTCGACGTGCGTGAGCGTTCTTCGCGGAATTGCTCGTCGCAGAAGGTGGAGATCATCGCGTCGTCGCGGAAGGGCGTCGCGTCGTCGCGGAACACGGCGTTGAGTCGGCGAACTCAACACACCATGAAACATCAGATTTAATTTAATTAATTAAATCCGTGTTTTGGTTAAGAACCATGAAGGAGATAAAAAGGAAGGTTCGAGACTCTAACCTCAAGCAGCCGATCGAAGATCCGTCGCGGAGGAAGAGACGTCGTAGAAGAACGTTGTCGGCGTTGCGGATCACGGCGTCGCGTCGTTGATTTCCGGGTTCGGCGTTCTTCGCGTTCTTCGCGTTCTTCGCATTCTTCGCGAAGGAGGAAGAAGATACACGGATTCTGTCTCAACGAGTAATCCCTCAAAAGATTTTGGTTGGTCTTATTTTATTATTATGCCAACACACGAAAACGGGTAAGAAACGATCCATCAATTCGTTGAATTAATTCAACGAAAGAAAAAGCTCATTTAATTTACGAAATAAACCGCTCAATTAAATGGTCTGTTAAGAAATTAAGAAAACGCGTCAGTTGACTTTCATAATGACGGGTTTTCGCGGGTGCGTTACTTAGCGGAATGAAACGGTGGGGCTCGTGCATGCCCCACCTCACAAATATCCTACCAAGGGGGTAGGATATTTCTGGATAGCATCCTATCTAGATCAACTCAGTTTAAGCCGTCTTTAAGTTGCTTCAAGTGGCTTCCAACTGGCTTAAGTGAAATAAAATAAAGTTGTCATAAAATTATTTTATTTCTTAACCTTAAGCACGAAAATTAAAAACCACACCCGAGAAAACGCAACTCTGGAAGAGGCGTTTCTAAGAGAATACCGGCGCTGCGATTTCATCGGTGCCCTCATAATTCGATTCCGGGCACCGGTTCAAAAGTTAGAAAAACCCGCTCGTCCGTTCACTGAACGTACCTGAGCCAAACTTCGGAAAATGATTCCGGGCACACCGGGCCTCAGAATCAGGCGCCGTCAGAAACCGCGTTCTTGTAAAATTCCAATGAAAATTAAGAAAAAAATTTCCTTGAAATTTACGGGTCTTTACATTTGAAGCTTAATACAGATAGATCATGTGCTCTGGGTTTCCTACGTGGTGGGGGTGGTGGGATACATAAGTAGTTCAATTTACATAGCATTTACTTTCAGGTTATCCAAGGTTCTTCTCTATAGGCAGAGGCCGTGGGGATTCTTATGGGGCTCAGGTTATGTAGCCCTCATGAAATAGATATTATGGAATTTGAAATAGATTCATTGGTGTTTCACAAATCCCTTCATGGAAATCGTGATCTTTGATCGATAATCTATGTTATTAGAAAGTTTTGTTGTATTCTCACCAACAAAACTGAAGTGTTACACACATGGATGGAGGGGAACAAGGTTGTGCACCACCTGCCCTCTCTGGATTTATCTTGTTTAGAAGAGTTTTTTTTCATACTGTGGAAACCATGAATCCTCATGTGGTTAACTTGATTATAAGGGATTCCCTTAGTTTACATTATTTCAGCCCCCCTCGCTGCTTCTGGCAGGGGGTGGCCTGTTTGTTTTTTTTATTTCCCTTTCCTTTTATTTGAATAAAAATTACATATGATGATGATGATGGGTAAGATAATATTATTGGGGTTTCAAATTGGGATCCCCCTCCAAAATTCTTCATTTTAAGTTGGCCAAAAAAGGGGAGGTTACGTTTTTCTCCCTTTCCTATTCTTCCTTCCATCGTTCTTGTTCAATGGCCCTTGAAGAAGATTTTCCTTAGCATTCGAGGTATGATTTTTTATTTAAATCTCGATTCTTCCCATAACACCCCAATATTTTGTGAAATATTTTTATCAAATTAATTTAATCTTTATTCTATTTTTTATTACATGAAATACCGATTTTATCTTTCATTACACAAAAAACTATGTTAGGATTTCATTACTCATAACACTTACTTTATCTTTCATTATACGCTACACTATGTTTAAACAAAACATGAAATATTATAATAATATTATTTTTTAATATGCTATTTATTACAACGCCATTAGAATAACAAGAATGAGTAGGATTAAATAAAATATGAAAATATATGGTTTACAAATGTAAATAAAATGAATTATTTGATGACCAATTAATTAAAAATGAAAATAAAAAATATTTTAAAATAAAGTAAATCATTTTCTAAAAAAATATTTTTATGTAAACAAACAAGTTTTACCTAAATAAATTAAACAAAACGCATTTGGTGAATGATTTTGATGGAATTTATATATTATATGTTCAATTAACTATTTAAAATTTATATTATCTATTTTTTAGAAAATATATATAAATAAATATAATTTTACAATTTAAAAACTATATTTTTATAAAAAAATAGTTTCTTCACTAGTTTTGTGCACTTATTTTAAAAATATTTTTTTGTAAATTTTTTAAATTTTATTAGAAAAAATAAAATTCATTTTTGAAATCCTCATGTAAAAAACTAGCTTAGTTTTCAGTTTGGATTATTAAAAGATTAACTTTTTGATTAATAGTTAAAATACTGATTTTCAATTGAAAACATGTTTTAAATTTAAATTATTTAAAAAGATAAATTATATTTGAAATTGTTTTTAAAGTAAAATTAGTACAATTATATATATTGTAATCTAATTTATTTCATTTGAATCAATTTCATATTGAAATTGGATATACTAACATTGTAAACTCTTTAACATTGTCATTATGTCAGCAGGATTAATTTTAATTTAAATTTTGAAACTTTTATGAATGTTATTTGATTCCATATTTTTAATAATCATAATTTGTGTTATCTAATAAGTTAAAATTAATTTTTGACCAAAATTAATAGTGATAACAATAAAAAGTAATTACTGTAGTTAAGGTAAAAATGGGGTTACTGGGGGTTATACTAAAATGATAAGGGTTAAAATGACCTAATAACTTCTCTAAAATATATTTTATTACTTATTTATACCCTATCATGTTTAATTCTTGTGAAGATTCCATTTTTGACTCTTTTATCATGTGAAAAAAGTGGGTAAACCATTTTCTTTTCAAAAATTAAAAGTGTTCCAATCACCTTGATTATAAAAGTAAAAGACCTCTCCTCTCTTCCTCACACCATAAAACACTTTAGTAAGAACATAACTACCCAAATAACTTCCCAAATTCCCTAAATATGATGTAACGTTCTTCAATGAACATTTTTATTTTATTTCATTCTCCACCTAATTACATTATTATTAAAACAAGATGATATAATAAAATAATTATATTTAATATAATAAGTTTTTTATATCAATTTAATGATTTAAAACCATATACACTTCCATCAAATGGGTTATAATATCATTAGTCGTGTGTACGGAGGACTACCACCCTGCAAACTGATATCACTCATTTTTCTATTAGCACCACTCACGGTTGGGTATGATGATGGATATAGTGTATATATGATATTTATAACATAATTAAACCACTTGAGTCATTATATAGTATATAAATATTTTGAATTTTTATTCCATAGGTGATATGATAACATCACTCGTGTCTACAACAGATTATTGCATCACGAAGCGATGTGATTTGTTTTTCTCCAAATCTTAACATAGAAGAAAATAAGGATAAAGATAATAAATATATCTGATATAAATGAAATAATTATTATATTCATGACATATTTATAATTATAATAAGATAATATAAAATTTTATTTCTTACCATTTTACTCACTTGAAGATGTTAACATCGTTCATGTTTGTGTGGACTACCGCCTTCCCGAATCGATGCAACTCTCTATTTTCATCCCCACACCACATGGATGATATGTATAAGTATATTAAAAGAAATAATATGTTACTTATTATATTATTATTTTTATTTAATTATTAAATATTATTTACCTCCTTTTTATAATGAATGTTGAAAAATGGAAATGTTACTTATTCGTAGGTATGACCTACCGTCTCCATGATCATAACATACATCATTTCTCCAAAAAATAAAACATGATTAGTATTAAAAGAAGAATTTATATATAAATATTATAATTATTAATTTATTATTTTTATGGATATTATGGAACCATGGTCAACGTAAGAGGTAGAAAAATAACAAATCAAAACATATAGGAAAAACAAAGAGGTTATTTCCCAAAATGTGATTTTTACAAGGGAATTGTTAATAAATTGGAAATAAATTATCATAAGTAAATAATATATGATTTTATATAGATAAATATTTTTATACAATATATTTATAATAAAATTATATTTATTACAAAATTTGTTTTTATATGTATAATGGAAGTAATTACTTATGGTAAGGGGTTTATAGTCTCTCTTTTATTTTTAAGAGATATATTAAAATTCACCAATCATTTATTTTGTGAGGTGTTTATACTTTGTCTTTGAAAATTTAAATCATAAATATCCTCATTTTAATGATATTTAATGTTTCAATTTTATGGTATTCTTTTTTGGTGCTTATGATTCAAATGATTACTAAATCGGTAAGGTATTTTTATATCACTTTTTACATCCTTGAGACACATGCCATATTCACCACCTATTTATTTTATGTAGTGTTAATACTGAACATGAATGTTTTTTATGATCCTTATCCATAAAACTATTTTGTTTTATATATAAATTTTTATGCCTCTCTTTCAAGAGTTTTATAGTTCAAAATTTACTAGAGTGGGGATGAATTTTTGTTTGAATTTGTCTTCTTTGAGATATATGCGATGTTATTTTACTATTTTCTTTTATGAGGTATATATATAGCCTAATTGATAATTAATATCATTAATTTATTTTATATAATGATATTTTATATATTTTTTAATTTTATTATTCAATATGGATTAGGATTCAGTTTCATGATATTGGTAAGAGTTATATGTTACATTCTCGTTGTTTATCAAGATTATTTATTATTCTGCTATAAATATTGAAATATTAAGATATATATCTCAATAAACTATTGTTTTTCATATCCTATGGTAATTTTATTATAATAAATATATTTCCTTAATTTTATTCTATTTATATACTAAAGAGATCAAAATAACGTTTTTAAGAAAAATCATCTTTTCGGTCAAAAACATTTTTTCTACGAAAAAAATGTTTTTTAAAACCATTTAAAAAATGTTTTTAACATCTTCAAAATGGTTATTAAAGAAATATTTTCCCAAATTTTCATTTTTAATTTTTTTAAATGAATATTTATATTTTTTTTCAAACAATTCTCATTGGATTTTTACCAAAAATGTGAAAAGAATATCAGTTTTTATCATGAATGACATGAAAAATATTTCTCACTATGATGAACTATTAATTATTCCATGATTACCTTACATTTTTTCAATTTTATTTTAAATGTAAATTATTTTTAAAATATTTTGAATTTTTTAAAAAGTTATTTTCAATGAAAAGTTATTTTCCTCAATAAATGTTCAAAGTGATCGTTAAATATCATTCTCCATCTAACATGGCATCCTTTGATTGAACTTGGGATTTTATTGGGATATCATAAAAGGATACCATTATCATTATTTCTATGAATGGTTTATTATGACATTGTATTTATGAAATCCATTTCACTTCCATGGTTTATACCATGAAAAGTTCTTATGAAATTCACATCTTTTTCTATAGGTTATTATATGATGAAATAATGTAATGATTATGAAACCTATAACTTTTATAAAATTTATGATAAGTTGAAATGTTTATGAATCCCATATCATTTCATGGGTGATGATATGATGAATTTTTTATGATATTGTATTACAAATATGTGTGATTTTTAATAAGAGATGGGTCTGACCTATCTCTCCCTTTAATGCATTGGGTAATTATTATTGTAATATGAGCTCAAAGGGTATATGGGAGGTTATAACTTGCCCGAAATTAGGAATTCAAGAGGTTATCCCAATCCCAAAATAGGGTACATGGTAGTTCATCCCAAGAATAAAGTAGGTACATAGGTTGTTATCCAAATCCTAACATGTCATGAATGTTTTGGTGGTTATACTTAATATTAGATTTTATATTATTATTTGTATTCCAATAGTCTATGTATTATGCCAATGTTATTCTCTCATGGTTCATGTTATTTTATTCCATTATTATTCATGTATTATGAACTATAAATATCTAAACAATTACTTAATATTATGATATTTTATGTATAGGGTATGGTCTTCAAATTATATGATCATGTTATGATTACATATCTCCCTTTTTTACCCTTATCAAGCATATGGGATTTCCCATTATTATGTTTCCTTTACCTAGGTTATATAGAGATGTTTTATGAAGGTGAATCAAAGGTGAAGATGGTTATAGGATACATTGATGATCATTCATGAATTAAAAATATTGTGTTCTATGTTTCTAAAGGAATTAAACTATTATGGTCCTCAGGCATGTTTTTGTGTAGTTTAATGAATACTCATCTAAAAGTATGTAATATTCAAGTGTGAGAAGCCTTGCTTTCTATAGTTGGTATCAGAGGAAAGATTTAGTGAACCCTTGGAAACTAGGATGGTAAATATTTAGTGAAATCCCAAGGGACCTTTTTAAGGACATGTATATGGATATCTCTAAAAATAATTCAAAGGATGATACAAATTGTAGGAAAATGTCCTGAAATTGTGGTAAAGGATAGAGCAAGTGTTTTGAACTAAATTTCAATCCTATATGGATACTAAACATAGATGTGGTTTTAGGAAATATGTATCTACAGTAAATAACTCTAAAAAGGGTGCAGTAAGTTGGACTCGATCATCACATGGTAAATAATAATGGTGATTTCTACACATCTATCCCTAAATTCTCAATGGAGATTCTTTATAAATTCACAAAATATTTATGAACCATCATGAAGGGTTTAAATAGATGACTACTATAAATTACATTTGAGAAAACTAATTTTTAAAAGTCTAAAATGAGAGTGTCATGATTTTGAAATATTATAATTAATTTTCAATATTATATGGTTCTACAGTATTATTAGTGTTTCTCACACTATGAATTTGGTTTCAGTTGATATATCAAACCTGAATAAATCATATTATTGCTGAATTTGATAAACAATGCAATAATTTTTATCCTAAGAAAACAAATGATGTGGGATATGGAATGGTAAATATCATTTCAATGATCACACAACTTTCTAAACCTATAAATCATTCTATAATTCTAGATGAGAATAGTAGGGAAAAATATTTAGTCGAGTGCTTCATGAGACAACATACACCTTCATTCATGAGGTATTCTGCTCCACTAGTTGCTGAGTAATGGATCAACACCACTAAAATGATATTTTCCATCCTACAATGTTTGGAGCATGAGAAATTAATTTTCATTGTCTACCATTTTGAATGTGAAGCATATCAATGGTGGAATCATATCAAGAATACATGGAAACATTATGAAGATGAATCAATAGATTGGGATGAGTTCAAGAACATATTTTTCCACATTTAATTTCCTTTTATCCATCATATGAATATGTAGAAGTAGTTACTTTAGCTAAATAAAAATGATGTTGAATCCATTGGTACGAATGAGTCAAATCATAGAATACTTGTTAGGTATGATTCTGGTAGTACAATCTAACCTAAAATCAAGTTTGGTCGATTCCAAAATGGCTTAAAAGAAAGTCTCCTAATAGAATTGGACATAAGAGAATTTAATAGAAATAAAGATATTTTTTGATGTTCTATCAAGGTAGAAATCTATGTTGGCATTACGAATCAATATCATTGTTTTGATAATAAGAGAAAAATGGAATGAAAATGATAAAATTAAAACCATGGAGAGAAGGGAATGAGCTTTACTTTATTCTCAAATTGTTGGAAGAAAAATGGATGAAATCATCTTAAGGGAACTAGTATTTATTTTAAGCATATAAGGGAAGGTTATCATGCAATTGACTACTAAAGTGTTGGGAGGAAGTTAGTTATTGATTTAAATAGTGAAAAATATCCACACAATGCACCACCCACTCTCTAGTATTTCAAGTTAATTGAGTTTTGGAATTATGTGAATCAATTCCCCAATCTAAGGGATAATATGAATGATAAGCCAAAATAACATATGAAATAGAATGACAAAGGGAAGGATTATACAATCACAATGGATGAATTGAATCATGATAATTAAGGCACACTTATCCTACCCTCCTTAGTTGTGAATTTCATGTTTGATTTTGTATGAATGATCCCTATGAAAATATTATTGTTTATCCTTTAGTGAAAGTTAATTTCATTATCTACCTTTACCTGAATAATAGAATAATGAAGTCAAATTTGAAATTCTATCAGTACAAGTAGGAAAAATATAATCCAATAAAAATGTTTTTGTATAACATGGGATCTTATATAAGAAATAAAGTGTGAATTACCCTTTTGGAATTATATATTTCTCTACGTAATATTAACTAAAGATTTATGGATACCATCACGGGTTTAAGAGTTTAAGGTTGAACATAATGTTCAAAGTCATTATCACCTATTATGAGGGTTAATTTAAGGGGAGTTTATCAAGAATAAAAATATTTTAAGAGATATTTATGGAAATGAAACCCTTTGGTTCTGTATATATGGAAAAATTTATTTGAGGGGGAATGAATTTAAACTTTTTGGACATATGGTTAAATGTACTGGTAACTGTTAGGGTTTATCTTATCTTTGGTATTGAGATAACTATGGGTTATAGTGGATCAACTTACGAAGTCAACAAATTTCATTACTATCAGAGGATATTTCCCATTGGATATATTTTATATAATATACATGAAGGAAGTGGTAAGGTTTCATTGGGTACCACATTCAATTGTATTTAATCTGGATATAGAGTCTACATTAAATTTTTGATGATGTATTCAGAAATATCTTGATAGATAGTTATGTTTCAAAACTGCATATCATCCTCGGATAGATAGTCAGTTTGAGTGAACAATTCAAACCCTAGGGAATATGATGATATTAATTTATTTGGATTTAAATGGTTGTTGGGATCAACACCTTCCTCTAGTTTAACATTCATATGACAATATCATTCCCTGAAAAATTATGTCGTCTCCTTATGAATCCATTTTTGTAAAAAAGTGTAAAACTCCCATGTAGTGGAACCGTGTTGTAGAAAGAAAGCAATTGGGACCTAACTAAGTTGATGAGATGGAAGAGAATCTTATATCTATTCAAAAACTATTAAGGATTTCATAATGTTTACAAAAAATTTTATGATGATAATATTCTATTCAATCTATAATTGAATTTGGTGAGAAGGACTTTCTATAAATTTCTCCATGGAAGAAATAAGGAAAAACTAAGCCATAGGTATATGATTCCCATTAAAATATTTGAAAATATCAGGATAATAGATTATAGTTTGTTGCTTACACTGAACCAATCTAAGGTTCATGATGTATTCCATGTATCACACTTAAGGATGTACACACATGATCCATCATCTGTACCAAACTTAAAGGCCATACCATTGCATCATGATATTTCTTTCAAAGAAAAAATGGTAGTTATTTTGGATCTAATAGAGAATGTTCTATGAAACAATAGCACTCACATGGTAAATGTTTTTTTGGTGAAACACCCAAATTGAAGAAGAAAAACGAGAACCTTAGGATGTAATGAGACAAAATTATCCTAATTTTTTGTTACTATGTTTAAGAATTTTGAGGTTGAAATTCCTTTTAAGGGTGGTAGAATGTAAAATCCTTTGATTTTGTGAAATATTTTTTTCAAATAAAAATATGCTTTTCTATATTTTACATTATAAGAAACATTGAGTTTCACTTAAATTACAATAAACACTAAGTTTATATTGTGTTAAATGTAACACTGAGTTTAGATTACGTTAAATGCAACACTATGTTCAAACTTAATGTGACATATTGTTAAAATATTCTTATTTATTCTTATAGTTTTCACATAGAAATTAGAAGAGTGGGTATTGATACGATTAAACAAATTATAAAAATATATGTTTTAAATATGTATATAGAATAATTTCTTTGGTGACCAAATAATTAAAAATAAAAATAAAAATTATTAGAAAATAAAGGAAATGTTTTTCTGAAAAACATTTTTATGCAAAAAATCTTGGTTTACCTTAATAAATTAAAAAACCACTTTTGGAGAATGATTTTAATGAAATATATATAATTTATAATCAATAAATTTTTAAACATTCATCTCATTTTTTTAGACAATATAATATAATCAACGGAATTTTATGCTCAAAAATAGAATTATTCTAAAATGTATATTCGTCACCTTGTTTGTGCAGTTATTTTAATTTTTTTTCTGAAAATTTAAAAAAATTTATTTGAAAATAAAAAATTACTTTTTTAAATCATGACAACCAAATTTTCTTAGGTTAATGTTTTGAAAATTTTCAAAAAAGATTAATTTTTTGTTGAATAGTGAAAAAATGCAGAATTTAAACTAAAAAATTTCTTTTAATTTAAATTGTTTATAAATTTAAATAAAATTTTAAAATAGATTAAAAGTTAAATTAGTAAAATTATATATCTATTAATAAAATTTAATTAATTTTAATCAATTTAATATTTAAATTGGATATAAATATTTTGTACACTTTTAAAGATTTTCTCTTTGAAACCCCGCTTCCTCATCGCGTTTTAGGGTTACTTCAAAATTAAAATTTTCCATATATGTATATGATATTTTAAAAAATGGATTCCATATTTTTAATAATAATAATAATTCATGTTATATAATAAGTTAAACGGAATTTTATACAAAAATTAACAGTAAAAAGTGTAAAAATTAATTATTATGGTTAAGGTAAAAATGGGTTTATCGAGGGTTAAAATACAAAGATAAGGTTTAAAATGACCTAATAACTTGTTTATAATGAATTTTATGGAAATATTTAGACCTTATAATTTAAAATTTTATAGAATACTTAATTTTGTACCCTTTAGGAATGTCAAAAATGTGGGTACACCTTTTTATTTTCATAAATTATAAGTGTTTCACTTACCTCACTTATAAAATTCCATCCCCTATCCTCTCTTCCTCACACCTTAAAAAAGTTTGAATAATAATTACCAAAATAAATTAATGAATTCTCTATTATAATCATATAATCCTTATTATTGTCATAAATATAACCTAGTAAGGCTTTTGGTTCAAACCTAAGGAGGTTACCTGAAGAAGACATAACGTTCTTCAACGAGCGTTTTTATTTTATCACTGCCTTCACCTCATTAATTTTTTATTAAAAAATGTAGATATAATAAAATCATAATATTAAATATAATTATATATTTTTATGTTAATTTAATGACCTAAAACAATCTCCACCTCCATGAAATGGGTTATGAAATCCTGAGGCATGTGTACAATGGATTATCGCCTCAGCAATTGATGTTGTCCATTTTTCAATTACCACCTCTCAAGGCTGGGTATGATAATAGATAAAAATTATATATACGATATTTATAAAATAATTAAATATATATAGTCATTTTATCATATATTCCTTTCTTAATTTTCATTTCATTAGGGATATGATGTCATCACACGTGTGTACGGAGGACTACCGCCTCATGAAACAATGTGATTCATTTTTCAGTAACGCTTTACATGAAAGATAATAAGGACAATGTTAATAAATATATATGATATAAATGAAATAATTATAATAATAATTACATATTTATAATTTTGAGAATATAATATATCAATTTTTTCTTACCTTTTCACTCACTGAAATATGATAACGTTGTTCGTGTATGCGTGGACTACCACCTTCATAAAATGATGCGACTATCTATTTTTATCACCAACTACATGGATGATATTTATAAGTATATATAAATAAATGATATTTTATTTATGATATTTTAACATTATTTACAAATAAAATATTACATACCTCCTTTCCATGATGATCGTAGAAAAATTGAAACATTACTCATGCGTACGTACGACCTACCATCTCCGTGATCATAACGTTTTTCATTTACAAAAATCATATTTAATGATCATTATTAAAATTTTAATTAATGTGTAAATATTATAATTACTTTATGATTATTATTTTTTAGATTATAAAAACGTGATCAATGTAATAGTCCAAAAGATAACAAATCAAAATATATACAAAAAAAGTGGTTATTACCCGAAACCTGATTTTAACAAGGGAATTGTTAATAAACAGCTAATAAGTGGTCCTAAGAAAATATCACATAATATGATATATATAAATATGGTTATATAATAAATATTTGATAAACATATTTTTATTATACAAGAGGTTTAAAAGTGTATGAAGTCAATACTCAAGGTAAGAGATTCCAATTCACTTTTATTTCTAGAAGACATATGTAAATTAAGAAATTACTTATTTTAGGTAGTTTATATACTACCCCATTGACGTTTTATATGTAAAAACTGAAGAATTTATAAATAGATTTAATATTGGATCCATGAAACACCGAGTCCCTACAAACACCACATTGTTAGTGTTTATGATTGGGTAAAGTTGTTTACATTTCATATGTTAGTTTCAATATAAATGTATATGTTGTTTATGTTTATCCCCATTCATATGAGAAATGCATTGGACTTAATAAGTGCCGGGTGGGGCCCTCTACGGATCATCGATGCATCGATAGGTCAAATGAGACAAATTATGGTCTTGACACAAGGCCTTGACAAAATGATTATTTATGGTCTTAGCATGAGGCCTTGATGACATGGTTATAATGTCCCACATTATGCATTCCCCCATTATGAAAATAGTATTGATGGTTCATGTGGTTATTTGACTAGTAGTATACCCATGGTTATAGAATTATTTATTTAGCTATTTCATGCCATAATGTGTTCAAGTTTTTGTTAAAGACATATTTTTTAGTTATTAAACATGCCTAATATTTATGTTAATAAATCTTACACTATATTGCCTACCCTTATTGATAATTTTTTCTCACCCCTTTCTTATGTTTCATTTTTTAGGACATGAAAATTTTATTATGAATTACCTATAGTGATAAACTAAGATTTATGGATGTTCTCAATAAAAATATTATGTTTTTTTCTTTACAGTTGTAATGTTAAACCTATCAATGTATCTAGTTTTCAAAAACAACTAAAGTACTCGGTCCTTTGGGATTTGATTCCTTGTAATCATGCTAATGTATTAAAATAATTCTCCAGCTAGGGGCTTCTGGGGTCAAGGCGTTACAGTTTGTATCAAAGGAAGTTTAGTAGAAAACTTGGAAACTAGATTTAGAAAACTTAGATTAGGGAACAAACCCATAAGATAGTCTATGAAGATAAACATAAAAGAAAATCCTAGAATATTTGAAAGGAATAGATTATGTTGATTTTCATGGAAAATATATCCCTGTCTAGATACTAGAAGTGGAAATGGTTCTGGAACAGATGTACCTTGGAGTGAAAAATCTAAAAAGGAGTTTCAGACTTGACCTAGGGTATCCTGGTACATGACAATGGGCCTTACTGCGTACTTGTTTTGACACTCCTGGGGATATGCTTATGATAATTCAGATTTTATTTACCCACCACTATGAAGGATTTACTCCCTCAATTTAACCAAAGTATATGGTTCTATGATTTACGATGCATACATTTATGCTATGTACTATACCATGTTTAGAGTCATAGATAGTTCATAATGTTATGAGCGAATATATAATATGGAATTGATTATAAATGGTGCCTAGTAGAATGAACGTGAACTTCACAAATGTCCATGTTGTGAAGAGTAAGATGGATCATATCTCTAATGGTCTCATTACATTATTTCAAAGGAATATTGTCTCCCAAGAAACATCATCATATCTGGAAATATTATCATTTGTTAACAAGGTATTTAAAGACTTATTTGAGTACTATGTATTTGAAGGAAAGATAAGGAATAAGAGTATGGTAGAGAAATACAAGGATAAAGGGAAGAAGGGAAAGAAGGGTTTTCCCACATGTGATAACTGTGGAAGGAAACAACTTGATATACGCTTGATAGGAAAAAGAGTTCACTTCAAGTGTGGAGAAAAAGTCCACCATGCTCATAATTGCAAGACAAGGAAATAATTTTTTTATATTCTATGCTTCAACTGCAAGAAGATAAGACACTATGTAAATAAATATCTCAATAATCAAAGGAATATACCCCAAATGATTGTTTTGGATAATGATCAAGGTATAATGCTACTACTAATGAAGAAATGATTAATTTAGATAAGTACTAACTACATTGGAATTGATTATTGACTTGTTAAGAATTGCTATATGCTATCATCGATGGAGTTTACAACTGTTTTGGATTTAATGAATATATCCAATAACAAGTTTCTTACTTAAGGAATATGGAAGAATGCATGATTACAATATGTTTTTTACTGTAATTCAAGTTATTACCGTATTTCTAGAGAATACATGTAAGAACCCGGGTTTCTAGAACGGGTCAAAATCCCAACCCCGTTTGAATTTTTGACTGGTTTATGAGGAAAATATAGAAATTGGGACGTTTTTCGAAATTTCCAGACTACACACCGTATACTTGAAGTAAACGCTGTGTATATGTTAAGTGAGTGCTGGCCGTGTGCTTTCCGAGTACATGCCATGTGATGCCGATGTAGAAATTTCTTACTACATGACATCTAGTTTTAGACACGTCGTGTACTCTTGACCGTATGGAGGCCATACATGGTGTTTGGGATTTTTGGATGGGTATAACTAAGTACATGTCGTGTCCTCCTTGGACATGTCTTGTAATATGGCTATGTGTGAGAGAAATACATGGTGTGTGGGTAAGTCGACAAGGAAAAGAAGAGAAACCAAGTACATGCCTTGTACCCCAGGTACACGCTGTGTAATCATGTCGACGGGTTCTGGAAAGTAATTCGGCGAAATTCCAGCCACCATATGAACAGTTAAATGATATACATGGTGTGTAGTCATGAAGTACACGCCGTGTACTTTCCTTTTTTGTGTTAAAATAGGTTGTAGCCTCGTTTTGAGGCAGAAACACATATTTTTGGCCAGGTTTCATGAACCAAGCCGGCGAGACCTTGTTTCTTCTCCCGATCATCTGTCCGAATTCCGTTTCGTTCATGGATTGATCCATTGGAACTCCCTCGGTAAGGCCTCGATTCCTCTTAAGTCGTTTTGTTTGATTTTTGTTCTAGAACGAGTTATAGCATATTGAGTGGTTTGAATTATTTTTTAGATATACCACATTTTAGACCAAATTAGAGGATGTTACCGGAGGAGTATCATCGTACGAGTCTCAGGTAGTTGGTGAATACCTCTTTTCGTGTTATCATGGTCATTTGGGTAATGCGGCCTTCAGCGCGTTTTCGGGTATTTTGAGCGGGAGCCATTTTATCTAATGTTTCATATTGAATAGAGTGTTGGAACTATGGGATGCCTTTGGGTATGCCATGTTAATAGCTTTTCTTGAGTGGGGCTGGGTGAGGGGTTGTTGCTCATCGTGGCATTTTGGCTGGGGGATGCCAAAATGGTTTAAATTTCAATATTAATGTTTTAAACTGTTGATTTTAATTTATTAAGCCTGTTGTAATTGTTAGAGGAATTCAAGACCTCAGTGTTGTTAACTAATAACTGTTGGGTTAGGGAATTCTACTGTCTTCATGTTTTTCCTCTTTATGTGTCCTGTTTAAATTTGTTATATATGAAATTTCGAAATTGCACATGCTAGACCCTTTGAGTTGTGTTGGGCATGGCTCAGATATTTTTGAGTGATGCTGATCACAGGTTGGGCTTGGCCCAGGTTACATTGGGTGGTTTTGACCAAGAGATTGAGCATCATGGACTTTGGTTTGAGGTAAGATGACTGTCAGGTTGGGAATGGCCCGAGTTACTAGGATGGCGATGCCATCGGACATGAGTGGCATGGTTGTAGGGACACGAGGTGTCAGATGTGTGGTGTCTTAGTTACTATTTTGGTGATTACCTCCCACCCGGAACTTTGATTAGTATGAAAATAGAGATACTCCGTGATGAGGTGGTTTTGACCAATCATGTGGGTAGAGGCCCCTGTTAGTTGTGGTTTAGGTACTATTGGTTTGGGGGTCCTTACTGTAACAAGCCACGTGGGAGGTGAGGAGCCTTCAGTGGATAGCGTTGAGGCTATCGGGTTTGTGGCTTAGGCTCGCCGTTATTTGAGGGCAGATATCGTTGTCCCTCTGGATACATTGAGGGAGATATCGTTGTCCCTTCGGATACATTGTTTGAGGGAAGACATCGCTGTCCCTTCGGCTATTTATTTGAGGGCATACATCACTGTCCCTACGGTTCTTATTTGGGTATAGGCATCATTGTTCCTCCGGGTTACTTCTTAGGCGTGCCTTCGGGACGTTGGTACTTGAGGCACGTGGTGTCAGGGGGGGCACATTGTGTCAGGTTACATGACAGAGATTCTGGCATTGGCCGAAGTAGGTGACACTCCATGGTGGCTGCTGAGCACTTGTGAAGTTAGTGTTTACTTGTGCATTGTTCTGTTTACTACTTTCCTTATAAATTCATTTATTCTTAAACACATATATGAGGTACGTACTGTTGGGTGGTATCCTACTAAGATTTGTCTCACACCCTGCATGGGCCCTTCGGGACACGTGCATATTTCATGGATTTTTGTGCAGGAAAGAGGCCAGCTTCAGGAGTTGGGCTGCGTTAGTTGTTGCATGGAGATTTTATGGACCTTGGGGTCTTACCAAGCTGGAGTTACTCTGTTTTTATTTTCCTTCGTATGTCAGCATGCTTACTTATTGTAGCTGCAGTTGGTTAGCCATTGGAACCTTTTTATATTTAGTTATGTATGACCTCCTTTGGATGCATGTTTTTTGTTCAGTAGTAGTTTCATGTGATTAGCATGCTATTTTGTTTATTCCCGCTGTTATTTTTTATCATTATTGATTCCGCTCTTTATTGATATTGAGTGTGGTTCCGCTCTGAAGGTCTGGTTCGAGTCTGCTGAGTCGTTATTCCACTTCATTTTATTATTATTATTATACTCGGACCAGTACCATTATTATTATCCTCTGAGAGGGTATAACCTCCCCACTATACCTATAAGATCCTCGCTGCTAGTCAGGAACCTTTGGCATTCAGGTAGGTGCACCTAAGATAGTAACACCCAACCCTTTAGCATTGTTCGGGTGGCTGTTCGGGTCTGGGTCGTTACAAAGTGGCATCAGAGGAGTTCATGACGGGGATTTAGTAGTAGTGTTTTGCTGGATACAAATGAGATTGAGAATTCTCTTTTATTTTTGCTGGTTTTACTATTTTGGATATGGTAGACTAGAGATATGTTGTTACTAGAACTGGGTTTCTAGCTTGTGCTTGGCTGCCTGCATCCCCAGGTACGAGGGATGGACCTAGTTTCCATGGGTGGGAATTTCTGTTTTCTTTTTCTCAGATTACAATTTATATGATTTCCACCTCGGTGGCTCACTTGTTGTGTGATGTTATTGATTATGATATGTAACCCTTTACTCGGTGCGGTAAGAGAGAATTGGACCTTGGACTGGTATGGCGAGGCTTGTTTTCTTGTCTTTTAATAGGCCCATTTTTGGGTATTTCAATTTCATAATTGCACGTATACTTTGTGAAGTGATAATTCCATGTGAATATAAATCAATTCCCATGCATTGTATGCTATGAAATGTGAATTGGTGAAATTATTTATACAATTTCTTGTTTATTGTAATGTTTTATGCCATGCTTTGTTTATTTGTAGAATTGCATGTGGCAAGATATTTGGGTCTGGCTCTCATGATAGCAGGAAAGTACTATCAGTTGAGGTAATTTTGATCACCAGGATTGGGTGACTCGGTTATCGGTTTGAGGCAATGTTAGTTGTCAGGACGGTCATGATCCAAGGTACTTTTGATACTTGGCCCAGATAGGGGTGGGTAAGGAGGACATGAGGCCAGGATTCCATGAGGCATGAGTTGCAGTGGGGGAGAGTAAGGGTAGTAGTTATTCACTGACTTTTACTTCATTCTTATATGTTTTGAATATATATTGTTATATATATATATGGGTTGTCGAACCATTTATGATATTCAATGGGTTCCACCTACACGTCTCGATGGAGCATCAGGAAAGTGAGGATACAGTGTCGTGGGTGCAGGATTAGGTTTAGGATTCGGTACAGGAAGAGAATGAGCCGTAGGTACAAGCATAGGGGCAGGATCAGGGACAAGATCCAGTGCAGGCAGGACATCAGTTGAGTTTGGCATCGTCCGGGCTGTGGCTCGACGAGCAGCTCTGAGTGAGCCTGGTACGCGTCTTGTAGGGGATCAACAGAGGCGCGCAGAGTACAGACCCCTCTATGGATTATTTGACGCTGGATTTCCAGTCATAGAACCTGCCTCTTTTTCAGGGTGAGGGTGGTCCATAGACAGCTGAGAATGGGATAGAGAGTATACATATGATCTTCGACCAGCTCGAGACACCTCTAGGGCGGAGGGTCAAGCTGGAGATGTACATGTTTCGAGGACCGGTGAAGCATTGGTGGAATGTGTAGGTGCAGGCTCGTTGGCATGAGGGACTGGCATGGAAGGACTTCAAGGACAGGTTCTTTGAGCACTTATATCCAGAGACATTGAGGGAAGAGAGAGCTCAGGAGTTCTTGAGTCTTCAATAGGGAGACATTTTGGTCATGGACTATGTAGCTACCTTCACAGAGTTGTCTCGATTTTCACCAAGTATGGTAAGGAATGACGCGGATATGGTGAGGTGCTTTGAGGATGGCTTATGACACTCCATTCGGGTCCATGTGAACATATTCAGGCTGGGTTCCTTCTCCGAGGTAGTGAACCAGGCGCTTATATCAGAGGGAAACCAGAGGGATAGGCCCCAAGTTGGTCAGGTGACAACTTCAGGTGGGGGTTTGAACAGTAGAAGCAAGGAAGAGATGAGTTCCAGTAGGGCAGTCCGGCTAGGGACTCAGCTAGACCACCTCGCAGTAGTTCCTCTGTGATTTTGTTTTTCAGTGTGGACAGTCGTGACATGTTCATACTCAGTGCGATAGGCCTCCAAAGGAGTGCCAGTCATGTGGACAGGTCGGGCATCTTGAGAGGTTTTGTAGGCAGCATTCTCAGACAACCGGTAGGAAGGGACCAGGACAGATGGTGGAGTCCGGAGTTAGCTCAGGTTTGGTACTAGTAGAGGGTAGTCGAGGTTTAGCTGCACACAGAGGATGTGACAAAGACAGTGGGACCCAGCTGAGGGGTCAGTGGCCGGTGACTGAAGCAGTACCCCATGGAGGTCAGACATCGGGCAGCTGTACTTCGGCCCAGGTGTATGCCAAGGAGCTACAAGAGGCTGAGCAGACTGGTGAGCCGACTATGGTTAGAGGTACACCGCGGTGTGACCGTGATTCCTGTGTTTTCTTTTTGGGAGGACCTATAGAGGCATGTCAGTTTTGAGTGCACGAGGTGCACATGATCTATGTTGACTGACTAGATGCTAGTTAGTTGGATTGACACCATATGAGGTGAGTGATATTATATATATATATATATATATATATATATATATTTATGAGATGCGTAGCATCAGGGGAATCTAGGATGTGGGTTACTTGAGGTTCCTTGCGAATTGGGGCATCGAGGATGCATGTTACATGATGTTCTAGGAACCAGGACCTCGTGAAGGTGGACACCGATGCGATGCGGGATACATTAGGTGTCGGGAATGACACAGGAGCACCTAAGAGGTGCAGGGGTGATGATGCATCATGGAAGGACTATGCGTCCGAAAAACAGGTTAGTAAAACTAGTCTGTTTTGAGTTTTGTTGGGTTGAGACCGGGTTAGGTGATTTGTAAGGTGGGGATCCCCCTTGAGGAATTTAGTCGGGACCTTTGAGATCGAGGAATTCCGGGTTACTTTTATTAGGGGGGTATGTTTGGTGCCATCTCTGGGTTTTGTTTGATATCTTGGGGACGAGATATGTTCAGGTGGGGAGATTGTAAGAACACAGGTTTTTAGAACGGGTCAAAAAACCAACCCCATTTGAATTTTTGACTGGTTTTTGAGGAAACTGTAGAAATTGGGATGTTTCTTGAAATTTCCAAACTACAAGCTGTGTACTTTAAGTACACGCCGGGTATATGTTAAGCGAGTGTTGGCTGTGTGCTTTCCGAGTACATGCCATGTGATGACCGTGTAGAAATTTCTTACTACATGGCGTCTAGTTTCAGACACATCGTGTACTCTCGACCGAGAGGAGGCCATACATGGAATTTGGGCCTGTTGGCCGGGTAGAACTAAGTACACGTCGTTTCCTCCTTGGACGCACCGTGTAATCTGGATGTGTGTGATAGAAATACATGGTGTGTGGGTAAGATGGCAAGGAAAATAAGAGAAACCAAGTACACGTCGTGTACCCCTAGGTACACGCTGTGTACTCATGTTGGCAGGTTCTGGAAAGTAATTCGGTAGAATTCCATCCGCCATATGAACAGTTAAATGATATAAATGGCATGTAGTCATGAATTACATGTCGTGTACTTTACTTTTTTTTTTGTAAAAACGGGCAGTAGCCACGTTTTGAGGTAGAAACACATAATTTTTGCTGGGTTTCGCGAACCAAGCCGACCAGACCTTTTTTCTTCTCCCGATCGTCCTTCTGAACTCTGTTTTGATGATGGATTTATCCATTGGAACCCCCTCGGTAAGGCCTCTATTCCTCTTGAGCCGTTTTGTTTGATTTCTGTTCTAGAACGAGTTATAGGGGTTTGAGTGGTTTGGATTCTTTTGTAGATCTACCACATTTTAGACCAAATTGGAGGCTGTTATCGGAGGAGTAGCATCGTACGAGTCTCAGGTAGGTGTTGCATACCTCTTTTTGTGTTTTCATGGTCATTTGGGTAACACGGCCTTCAGCGCTTTTTCGGATATTTTGAGCTAGACCTGTTTAATCTGCTGTTTCATATTAAATTGAGTGTTGGACCTATAGTATGCCTTTGGGTATGCCTTGTTACCAGTTTTTCTTGAGAGGGGCTGGGTAAGGGGCTGTTTCTCATCAGGGCATTTTGTCCGGGGGATGCCAAAATGGTTTAAATTGAAATATTAATGTTTTAAACTGTTGATTCTACTTTATTAAGCCTGCTATAATTGTTATAGGCATTCAAGACTTCAGTGCTGTTAACTGATAATCGTTGGGTTAGGGCAATTATACTGTCTGCATGTTTTTCTTCTTTATGTGTCCTGTTTAAATTTGTTATATATGCAATTTCTGAATTGCACATGCAGGACCCTTTGGGTTGTGTTGGGCATGGCCTGGATATTCTTGAGTGATGCTGATCATAGGTTGGGCTTGGCCCGAGTTACGTTGGGTGGTTATGACCACCAGACTGGGTGTCATAGACATCTGTTTGAGGCAAGATGACTGTCAGGTTGGGCATGGACCAGGTTACTAGGATGGTGATGCCATCAGACATGAGCGACATGGTCATAGGGACACGAGGTGTCAGATGTGTGGTGGCTTAGGTACTATTTTGGAGAATACCGCTCACCTGGAACTTTGAGTAGTGTGAACATAGAGATACTCCGTGATGAGGTGGTTTTGACCACGCATGTCGGTAGAGGCCCATATTAGTTGTGGTTTAGGTACTATTGGTTTGGGTGTGCTTACCGTAGGAATCCACAAGGGAGGTGAGGAGCCTTTAGTGGATAGCTTTGATGCTATTGGGTTGGGGGGATGAGGCTCACTCTTATTTGAGGGCCGATATCATTGTCCCTCTAGATACTTTGTTTGAGGACAGATATCGTAGTCCCTCTGGATACTTTGTTTGAGGGCAGACATCGTTGTCCCTATGGATATTTATTTGAGGGAAAACATCACTGTCCCTCCAGTAATTATTTGAGGATAGGCATCGCTGTTCCAACGGGTTACTTCTTGGGCGTGCCTTCGGGACGTCGGTACTTGAGACACGTTGTGTCAGGGGGGGCACATGGTGTTGGGTTACATGACAGAGATTCCGGCGTTGACTGAAGCAGGTGAAACTCAATGGTGGCTACTGAGCACCACTGGAGTTAGTGTTTACTTGTGCATTGTTCCGTTTACTACTTTCCTTATAAATGCATGCCTACTTAAACACTTATATTAGGTACACACCATTGTGTGGTATCATTCTGAGATTTTTCTAACACCTCGCACAGGCCCTTCGAGACACGTGCATACTTCATGGATTTTCATGTAAGAAAGAGGCCAGCTTCAGGAGTTGGGCTGTGTTAGTTGTTGCATGGAGATAGTATGGACCTTGGGGTCTTACCTAGCTAGAGTTACTCTTTTTTTCTTCTCCTTCCTATGTCATCATGCTTACTTGTTGTATCAAAAGTTGGTTAGACATCGATGCCTTTTTATATTCAATTATGTATGGCCTTCTTTAGATGCATGATTGATTCTCAATAGTAGTTACATGTGATCAGCATTCTGTAGTGTTTATTCCCACTTCTATTGTTTATCACTATTGCTTCCACTATTATTTGATATTGAATGTGCTTCCGCTCTGTGGGTCTCGTTCGAGTTTGCTGAGTCATTATTCCACTGCATTTTATTATTATTATACTCAGACTAGTACCATTATTATTATCCCCCTATAAGGTATAACCTTTCCACTATACCTATAAGACCCTTGCTGCTAGTCGAAAGCCTTTGGCATTTGAGGAGGTGTGCCTAAGGTAGTAACACCCAACCCGTTTAGCACTATTCGGGTGGTAGTTCGGGTTCAGGTCGTTACAATACATGATGAAGTTATTCAGGTATTTGGAATGTGAATTTTAGAGATGCTTCTTATTGATTAAGGGTTAATGATAAGTTCATCAGAGAAATTTAGAGATCTTTATTATAATGTGTTGAATCATATATTTTGGAATTATTAACCATTCACGAAAAGGTTTATGTTGATCATTGTATGGGGTTTTAGATATTAATGTCACAACATGATGAATTGATTATTTTTTCTGACCATTTTTTCAATTAGATTGTTTTGTTTTGTAGTAACTGATGCATTTTACCTTTCCTCTTATAAATAGAATATATTAACCATATTCTTGTTGTGGGTTTCCCATAATGGAATTTTCATGTATCCAAAATTATCCTTAAAATTGCAATTTCAAATTTCAAAGATGAATTTTTTTAAGGAGGGGATAATCTAACACCCCAAGAATTTATAAATAGATTTAATATAGAATTCATGAAACACTGAGTCCATAAAAACACCATTTTTTATAACCTAGGGAAGTAAACATAATTTTTCCACCTCTATGTTTTGAAATTCGAAAAACTAACATATACAGTTGTTTTCAGTAAGATATTTAGAGTCTGATAAGATAAAATTATTTTTTTGTGATTGCTAACATACCCTTAATAATAATAAAATACCATTATAAATAGTAATGAATAGAAATGAATATTAAATTGTCCAAGAAAATAGAAACTTCACCCATGAATGTATAAATAAAATTTAGACATCTTAAAAGTGAAAAAATGATCAAAGTATAAGTATTGGTATTTTCGTATGTCATAAATATTTTAATTACAATTTTTTGTTTAATTTAATTATTTAAAGTGGAAAATTATTTTCATAAAAATTAATCATAAATTTTTTACTTTATTGTCTTATTTTTATAAGATAATTCTTTGATACCTTCATTAATTCGCAATGTGTTATAAAATGAGTTATAGTTTTAAAGTTGTTTTTTGGAATAAATTATGATTTTATTTTGAAATTAAATTAAAAATATTTAGAATAATTATTTTCAAAAAATTTATTTCATTATTTAATTCTACCCATTTAAAAAATGGTTAGGGTGATTTTTTGGATTTTTTTTAAAATACTTGAATTTTTCATGAATAGTAAAAATATAGTTTTACGTTTTTGGTATGTTTAATGACATCATAATGGTGTAATAATTTATAATAAATTTTGGTCCACTTTTTTACAGTAAAATATGATGTTATGTGCCCTAATTGGATAATACCATGGGAAATCCCATGGTTTTTCAAAAACCACTTATGTGGTGTCCCTTTAAATTAATAAAAAACTTTTTCTCATTTACTATAAATACTCACTCATTACTTCATTTTATTTCTTTCTAAACTCATACAACTCGAAATATATGGTATTATTTCCTCCCTAGTAGTCCTCCCAAGGTGTCAAAAAGCCGCCAAGGTCCCAAACATCATGTCTTAGGAGTTAATCTACAATGTAAAAGAATTATCACTTCCCTTTTTCATCCAAGTTCTCTTTTATGTGGTCTGTATTTAAAGTTTTAATACCATGTTCTTATTTAAATATTATTATATACCCATACTATTATATTAGTCTTTTATTAATGAATTACACCTATCCCAATTGTTTTTAATATTTTCTAGAACAACGTCGCATAACTATAAGGCTCCATAATTTTCTTCTCAAAATCTGTATCTTTTTCAAGAACTCTTATTATGTTATTATCTCTTAATTTAAATTGGTTTATGTTAAGATATGTCATTCCATATCCCTCTTAATTCCCATATTTTTTATGAATGATGAGATACCCCTTTTCCCTCACCAAAATATTTTATAAAATTTTAAGCGATGTCGTTAGGCTGCTGAATTTTCATAAGGGATTTCTCAACTTTTCCTTTATTTCGAGTTCCTTTATTTTATTTTTTTTCCTCACCTAATTTCATAAAAATGTTGTGATAACTCCAGTATCGTACATGTACTAGAATTTTATCATGATAAAGTAATAATTATTCATCATTTATCCTTTCCTATTATTTTATACTAAAAATGAAAACCCCATCAGAGATGTGCTAATTTACCACATTCTAGGAAAATGGGTTTTCAATTTCTATTATCATCTTCAATTCTAGTCATGAAACCATTATTAAAGTTGAACCAGAATATAATAGATGTATTATTTCTCATCTATGGTTATTTAATCTTTTTGTACATATAGTTTTGATTTATAAAGAAAATGAGTTTGTGGTGTCCAAAAATAGCCTATTTACCCAAATGGTTATCATTAAATATATTATATAATGATTAATCTTCAAAATAAGTAAAAAAATAAAATTTACAAACATTTAACCTTATTTATGTTCAGTAATAATATATAACTTCAAATTGGGAACAAAATTTTCATTTTACATGATTCTCCATTCATGTATATAAGTATACTGATCATAAAGCAAAGAGACCGGAACAATGAAATTAAATTCTTAACCCATCAAAAAGGACATGAATGAAATTAATAATGCTATAATAAATCAATTAAATGTAGACTAGGTTATTTAAATCTTAATTAAATTATTTAATTTGGTTATCCAGGATACTAAAACAATGTGGAGAACACCATCGGAATTAAGGTAAGGGTTTCCTCATCTCACTTCCATTTTTGCGAGACATTCGTTATTCACTAATTTTACACGTGTATGGTGTATGTATACTGAACATTGATGTATCATATCACGAATCTATTTAATTTCATGGTATTAAATGTACCATTTTCATTTTTCTAATTTTTAGGAATATGAATCAATTAATTACAAAGTTGTAAGGGTTTCTCTACGAGAACCTCCATTTTCATTTAGGTTACTTTTATTGTCTAATTACCTCAATGACATTATTATCTATTGATATATACACCTAATAAATTATGTGTGAATGTTCTATATATGTGTACCAACCATAATCAGACTTTCATTCATGGTGAGTTATATGTTTTAAAAAGATCATTAATTTTTTTTCCAGAAATGTGACCCAGATTCAAGGAAAATCTCAAAATCTTACCTATTTTGAATTTCAAACTATAATCTGTTTTAAGACAAATTTATCTTTATAATATCACAAATTTTAACATGAGAAATATATTTTTGTTTATTTATAGTTTTATGAAAGCAACCAATATTTTTCACTTTAAAATCTCTTTATTGAATTCCTTAAATCGCACTAGAATGTTTCAATTCAAAATCTTCTTCAAAAACACTTTTAACATGATTTTACTTATGTGGGACATCATTTCTATTTATAAATTAATCTCAATGTCCTTAAATTTTATTATATCAAATATACATGTTTAAAAATATGATTTCGTGACAAATACAAATGATTTTCCAAAAGAACACTTCTTTTCAATGCAAAAAAGGATTTTTCTTCTCTCACTTTCACTTTTAAGAGATATATGCCTTGTTCACCACTTATTCCTTGAATGTGGTGTATGTAATTACCATTGGTATATCATTTAAATATTCTCCTTATTCTTATTATATTTTAAGGGATTATTACTTTAATGTTTCAAGGTGGTATGGGACACTTTCGAATGTTTAATGATTATTTCCTCAAGGATTTTTCAATGATCTCATTTAAAAGTATCTTAATATATGTCAACATCGTTTATTTACTTTGGTAAATCATTGAGGTTTATCTCCTACGATGTCATCTGTCCTGTTTTATTGAATGGTTTATTATTAGTTTGACTATGGATGTGCTATCTTGAAACCACTCACCATGTTACTCTGAATGGTTAGTGTTTATGATTAATGATTGGGGAAAGTGATTTACATTTCATATGTTAGTTTCAATATGAATGTATATGTTGTTTATTTTTTATCCCCATTAATATGAGGAATGTATTAGACTTATTTAGTGTCTAGTGGGGCCGACTATATCTCTTCAACACATCGGTAGGTCTCATGAGACAAACTACTGTCTTGGCACAAGGCCTCGACAAAATGATTATTTATTGTCTTGGAAAGAGGCCTTGATAGTATGCTTATAATGACCTACATTATTCATTCCCTCATTATGAAAATAGTATTGTTGGTTAATGTGGTCATTTGAATAGTATAATACCCATGATTTTTGAATTATTTATTCATCTCTTTTCATGCCATATTTTGTTCGGGTTTTGGTTAAAGGTATGTGTTTCTAGTTATTCAACAAGAATAATGTTGATGTTATGATATCTTTCATTGTATTTCCTAAACTTAATGAGAATTTTAGGCCAAACCTTTATTATGTTTCATTTTCTTAGGACATGAAGAAGTTTATTATTAATGACCTGTAGGGATAAACTTAGAGTTGTGGATGTTCTCAATAAAACTATTATGTGGTTTTTTCCTTTCAAGTTGTAATGTGGAACCTATCAATGTATCTGGTTTTACAAAACTACTAAACTACTCAGTCATTCAAAATTTTTATTCCTTGTAATCATGAAAATGTATTAAAATAATGCTTCGGCTCTGGGATTTTGGGTTCGGGGCATTACAGTTGGAATCAATGGAAGTTTACTAGAAAACATGGAAACTAGATTTAGAAAACATTGATTTGGGAACAAACCCCTAAGATATTCTGTGAGGATAAACATAAAAGAACATCATAAAATATTGGTAAGGAATATATTATGTGTATATTATTGGAGAATACATCCTTGTATGGATACTACAAGTGGACGTGGTTGTGGCATTGATGTACCTTGGAGTGAAAACTTTGAAAAGGTGTTTCGGGATTGACCCAGGCTATCCTGGTACCCAACAACATGCCTTACCGTGAACATGGTTTGACACTCCAGGGGGATATTCTTATGATAATTCACATTTTATTTACCCACCATTATGAAGGATTTATTCTCCCAATGTAACCAATGTATATGGTTCTAGGATTTATGATGCATAAATTTATGATATGTGTTATACCATGTTTAGAGTCACAGATAGTTTATAATGTTATGAGCAAATATATCATATGGAATTTATTATAAATGGAGCCTAGTAGAGGGAATGCGAACTTTAAAAATCCACGTGATGTGAAGAGTAAGAAGGATCATGTCTCTAATGGTCTCAAGACATTATTTCTAAGGAATATTGTCTCCTAAGTATCATTATCATATAAGAAAATAGTATCATGTGTTGACAAGGAATTTAATGAATTTTCTGAGTCTTATGGATTTTAAGGAAATAAAAAGAATAAAAGGTTGGGAGTGAAATATGAGGATAAATGGAAGAACAGAAAGAAGGGTTTTCCCAAATGTGATAACTGTGGAAGGAAATACCTTGGTATATGATTAAGAGGAAAAGGAGTTTGCTTCAACTGTGGAGAAAAAGGCCACCATTCTCATAATTGCAAGACAAGGAAAGAATTTTCCTATATTCAATGCTTCAACTGGAAGGATATAAGACACTATGAGAATCAATTTCCCAAGCATCAAAGAAATATAACCCAAATGTTGATTTTGGATAATGATTATTTTATGATTCTACCACTGATGAAGAAATAATTAATTCAGATAAGTATTGACTACCTTGGAACTGATTATTGACTTCTCAAGAAGAGGTCTATGCTATCATCGATAGAGTTTACAAAAATTTTGGATTTAAGGAATATATCCAATAACATGTATCTTACATAAGGAATATGGAAGAATGCATGATTCCAATATATTTTGTACTATAATCCAAGTTATTACCATATTTTAAGAGGATACATGATGAAGTTATTCACATGTTTGGAATGTGAATTTTAGAGCCACTTCTTATTGATTAAGTGCTAATGATAAGTTCATCATGTAAATTTATAGACCTTCATTATAATGTGTTGAATTATATATTTTGGAATTCTTGATCACATACGAAATGGTTTATGTTGATCATTTTATGAGGTTTTAGAGATTAATGTCACTACAAGATGGTTTGATTATTTTCCCATGACCATGTTTTCCAATTAGAATGTGTTGTTTTCTAGTGACCAATGCATTTTCCCTTTCCTCTTATTAAGAGAATATTTTAACCATATTCTTGTTGTGGGTTTCCTATAAGTGAATTTTCAAGTATCAACCATTAACCTTAGAAGTTCAATTTCAAATTTCTAGGATGAAAATTTTGTAAGGAGGGTATAACGTAACACCACAAGAATTTATAAATAGATTTAATATAGAATTCATGAAACAATGAGTCCCTAAAAACAACACTTTTTTATAACCTAGCCAAGTAAACATAATTTTTCCACCTCTATGGATTGAATTTTAAAAAACTGATATATAAAGTTCTGTTCAGTATGATATTTAGAATCTGACAAGACAAACATAATTTTTGGTAAATTGTAACATACCCTAATGAATAGTAACATACCCTTATAAATAGTAATGAATAGAAATGAATAGTAAATCAGCCATGAAAATAGAAACTTCACCCATGAATGTATAGATAAAATTTAGACATATTAAAAGTGAGAAAAATGATCAAAGTATAAATATTAGTATTTTTGTATGTCATAAATATTTTAATTACAATATTTTGTTTAATTTAATAATTTATAGGGGAAATTTATTTTCATAAAATTTAATCATAAATTTTTTATTTATTTTCTTAAGGTTATAATATAATTTTATGGGACCTTGATTAATTTCTCAATGTGTTATAAAATTATTTAAAGATTAAAAGTTTTTTTTGGAATAAATTGTGATTTTATTTAAACATTAAATTAAAAATATTTAGAAAATTATTTTCAAAAAATGAACTTCATTTTTTTATTCTACACATATAAAAAATTTTAGGGTTAATTGTTTGTATTTTTTTAAAATACTTGAATTTTTCATGAATTGTAAAAATACAGTTTTGAGTTTTCGGCATGTTTAATGACATCATAATGATGTAATAATTAATATAAAATTATGGTATAATTTTTTACTGTAAAATGTTATATTAGGTTTCGAAATTGGCTAATACCATGAGCAAACACCATAGACAAGCCTATATTTTTGTAAAAACCACTAATGAGGTGTCCCTTTAAATTAATAAAAAACCCTCTCTCATTTAGTATAAATACCCACTCATTCCTTCATTTTACTTCATTACAAACTCATAATACTATAATATATGGTATTATTACATCCATTTTAGTCATCCTAAGGTGTCTTCAATCCCCCAAGGTCCCAACCATCATGTCTTAGGTTTTACTCTACAATGTAAGAGAATTCTCAACACCTCTTTTCCATCCAAGTTATCCTTTATGTGGTATGTATTTCAAGTTTTCATACCATATTCATGTTTAAATATTACACTGTACCTATTATATTTTATTAGTTTTTTATTATTGGGTTACCCCTTTCCCCTCTCTTTTAAATATTTTCTAAAACAATGTTAGATAGTCGTTATGCTGAGGAATTTTCGTCTCAAAATCTATCTCCTTTTCAATAAATCTTATTATGTTATTATATTTTAATTTAAATTGGTTTATAATGGGATATGTCATTCCAAATCCTCATTAATTCCCATATTTTGTATGAATTATGAGGTACCCTTTTTCCCTCATAAATATTTTTATAAAATTTTAAGTGACGTCGTTAGGCTGCCGAATTTTTGTAAGGGATTTCTCAACTTTTCGTTTATTTAGAGTTCCTTTATTTTATTTTTCTTTCCTCTCCTACTTTCATCCAAATTTTTTTATTACTCCATTATATTAAATGTACAATAATTTTGTCATGATAAAGTAATAATTCTTCATCATCTTTCATTTCCCATTCTTTTATACTAAAAATGAAAACACTATCCGAGATGTGCTAATTTACCACATTTAAGGATGATGGGCTTACAATTTATATTATGGTAGACAATTATGGTAATGAAACCATTATTATTGTTGAACCAGACTATAATATAAGTATTATTTCGTATTTATGGTTATGGAATCTTTTTGTACATATGGTTTCAATTTATAAAGAAAATGAGTTTGTGGTGTCCAAAAACCGCCAATTAACCCAAACAGTTATCATTAAATAATTTATATAATGATTAATATTCACTAGAAGTAAACAAATGAAATTTATAACCAATTCACCTTTTTTATTTTCAATAATAAAATATAACTTCAATTCTGGACAAAAATCCCCATTTTACATGATTCTCCATTCATGTATATAAGTATACCGATCATGAAACAAACAGACACGAATAATGAAATTGAACCTATTAACCCCTCAAAAAGGAAATGAATGAACTTAATAAGGTTATAATAAATATATTACATAGATAATAGGTTCTGTAAATCTTAATTAATGAATTTAATTTGGTTATCCAGGACACTAAGATGAAGTGAAGAACACCATTGGACTTAGGGTAAGGGTTTCTTTATCTCAATTCCATTTTTGTGAGACATTCCTTATTCACTACTTTTACTTGTGTATGGATCATGTATACTTCCCATTGATGTATAATATCATGAATATATTTAATTTAATAGTATTTAATGTACCATTTTAATATTATTAATTTTGGGGCATATGATTCAATTGATTACAAAGTTGTAATGGTTTTTCTACCGGAACCTCCATTTTCATTAGGGTTACTTTTATTTTATAATTACCTAAATGAAATTATTTTGTATTAATATTTAATACTCATAAATTTTGTGTGAATTTTCTATATTTTTTTACCATCCAGAATCCTACTTTCATTTATGGCGAGTCATATGTTTTAAAATGATCTTTAAAAAATTCTTCCTGAAATGTGAGCCTGATTCCGGGAACTTATTGAAATATTACCTATTTTAAAGTTCGATATATAATATGTGTTAAGACATTTTATCTTTCTAAAATCACAAATTTTAACATGAAAAATATATTTTGGTTAATTTCTGTTTTTATGAATGTAAAAAAATTTGTTTTCTCTTTAAAACCTCTTTAATGATTTCCTTAAACCGCAATAGAATGTTTTAATTCAAAAGCTTCTTTAAGAAATTTTTTTACATGATTTCACTTAAGTGGGAAGTAATTTTTATTTAAAATGTTATCTCAATGTCCTTAAATTTTATTTTTATAGGGTATACATGTTTACAAATCTGATTTCATGAAAAATAAAAATGATTTTCCAAAATAACACTTCTTTCCAAAGTACAAAAGGTTTTTCCTCGTCTCACTTTTACTTTTATGAGATATATGCCTTGTTCACCACTTATTAATTGAATGTGATGTATGTAATACCAATTGGTATATCATTTAAAGAGTCCCCTTTTTTTAATGATATTCTATGGGATTATGATTTTAATGTTTCAAGGTGTTATGGGACACTTTGGAATGTTTAAGGATTATTTCCTCAAGGAATTTTCAATGGTCTCTTTTAAATGTATCTCTATATATTCCAACATCCATTGTTGAATATAGCACTTCATTGAGGTTTATTTCCTATAATTTCATACATCATATTTTATTGAGTGGATTATGATTATTTTGACTCTAGATGTTCTATCTTGATACCATTCACCATATTACTCTAAATGGTTAGTGTTTATGATTAATGATTGGGGAAAGTTATTTACATTTCATATGTTAGTTTAAATATGAATGTATATGTATTTTATGTTTATCCACATTCATATGAGGAATTAATTGGACTTAGTAAGTGTCATGTGGGGCCTTCTATAGCATCTTGATGCATCAGTATGTCTCATGAGACAAAATATGGTCATGGCACAAGGCCTTGACAAAATGATTATTTATGGTCTTGCCCTGAATCCTTAATGATATGATTATAATTCCCCACATTATGCATTATCTCATTATGAAAATAATATTAATGTTTCATGTGGTTATTCAACTAGTAGAATACCCATGATTATGGAATTATTTATTCATATCTTTTCATGCCATAATGTGTTCATGTTTTTTTAAAAGGAATATATTTTTAGTTCTTCAACATACCTAATGATTATGGTATGATATCTTCCACTGTATTTCCTACCATTACTGAACATTTGAGATCACCCATTTCTTATGTTTCATTTTCTCAGTACATGAATAATTTTATTATAAATGAACTATAGGGATAAACTTAGATTTTTGGATGTTCTCAATAAAACTATTATGTTGTTTTTTTTCCTTTCAAGTTGTAATGTTGAACTTATAAATGTATCTGGTTTTCCAAAACTACTGAACTACTAAGTCCTTCTCGATTTGATTACTTGTAATCATTCCAATGTATTAAAATAATTCTCCATCTTTGGGATTCGGGGGTCAGGGCGTTATAGTTGGTATTAAAGGAAGTTTAGTAGAAAACATGGAAACTAGATTTAGAAAACATAGATTAGGGAAAAAACCCTAAGATAGTCTGTGAGGATAAACATAAAATAACATCCTGGAATTTTGGGAAGGAATAGATTATGTGGTTATTCCTGGTAAATACATCCCTGTCTAGATTCTACAAGTTGATGTGGTTTCAGCAAAGATGTACCTAGGATTGAAAACTCCGAAAAGGAGTTTTAGGCTTGACTCGGGGTATCCAGTTACATGAAAACATACCTTACTTCTCACCTGGTTTGACACTCCCTAGGGATATGATTACGATAATTATCATTTTATTTACCCACCATTATGAAGGATTTATTCCCCTAAAGTCACCAAAGTATATGGTTCTAGGATTTACGATGCATGAATTTATATTATGTATTATACCATGTTTAGATTCATAGAGAGTTCATAATGTTATGATCTGATATATAATATGGAATTGATTAGAATTTAAACCTAGTAGAAGGAACTATAATTTCAAAAATACACATGATGTCAATAGTAGGAAGGATCATATCTTTAATTGTCTCAAGACATCATTTCAAAAGAAGATCATCTCCCAAGTATCATCATCATATGAGGAAATAATATCATGTATTGAAAAGATATTTAAATACTTATCTAAGTCTTATGGATTTGAAGGAATGAAAAATAATAAGAGTATGGAAGAGATATAAGAGGATAAGGGGAAGAAAGGGAAAGAGGTTTTTTCCAATATGTGATAACTGTGGAAGGATACACCTTGTAATATGCTTGAGAGGAAAAGGAGTTTGCTTCAAGTGTGGAGAAAAAGGCCACCATGCTCATAATTTTTAGACAAGGAAAGAATTTTCCTATATTCAATGCTTAAACTGAAAGGATATGGGACACTATGTGAACCAATTTCCCAAGAGTCAAATAAATATACCCCAAATGATTATTTTTGATAATGACCAAGTTTTTATTCTACTGTAGATGAAGAAATGATTGATTCAGATAAGTAAGAACTACCTTTGAACTGATTATTTACTTGTCAAGAAGTGGTCTATGATATTATCGATGGAGTGTACAATACTTTTGGATTTATGGAATATATCCAATAACATGTATCTTATTTAAGTAATATATAAGAATGAATAATTCCAGTATGGGTTTTTCTATAATTTGTGTTATTACTATATTTCAAGAGGACACGTGATGAAGTGATTCACATGTTTGGAATGTGAATTTTAAGGTTTCTTCTTTTTTACTAAGGATTAATTACATGTTCATCATGGAAATTTAGTGAACTTCATTATAACGTGTTGAATCATATATTTTGGAATTCGTAAACATTTACAAATTTGTTTAAGTTGATCATTATATGGGGTTTTAGAGATTAATGTCACAACATAATGGGTTGATTATATTCCAATGACCATTTTGTGCAATTAGAATGTGTTGTTTCATAGTAACCGATGCATTTTACCTTTCCTGTTATTAATATAATATTTTAACCGTATTATTTTTTGTGGGTTTCCCATAAGGGAATTTTAATGTATCAACCATAAAACTTCAAAATTCAATTTCAAATTTCGTGGACAAAATTTTTATAAGTAGGGGAAAATGTATCACCCCACGAATTTATAAATATATTTAATATAAAATGAATGAAACACTGAGTCTCTACAAACACCACTTTATTATAACCTATCTAGGTAAAAATAAATTTTCCAGCTATGTGTTTTGAATTTTAAAATACTGACATATACAGTTGCGTTCAGTAAGATATTTATAGTTTGATAAGACAAACGTAATATTTGGTGAATAGTAACATACCCTTATAAATAGTAATGAATAATAATTAATATAAAATCAGACAAGAAAAAAGAAACTTCTCCCATGAAGGTATAAATAAAATTTAGACATCTTAAAAAAGAAAAAAACAACCAAAGTATAAGTATTGGTATTTTTGTATGTCATAAATATTTTAATTACAATTTTTTGTTTAATTTAACAATTTAAAATGGAAATTTATTTTCATAAAATTTAATAAATATTTTTTACATTATATTCTTATTGTTATAAGATAATTTTATGGGATCTTGATTAATTTCACAATGTGTTATAAAACGAGTTATAGTTTTAAAGTTATTTTTTTGAATAAATTACGATTTTAAATAAAAATTAAATTAAAAATATTTGGAAATTTTTTTTCAAAAAATGGATTTAATTTTATAATTCTACATGTCTAAATATGGTTAGGGTGAATTTTTAGTATTTTTCTAAAATACTTGAATTTTTCTTGAACAGTAAAAATACAGTTTTGAGTTATCGGTATTTTTAATGACATCATAATGATGTAAAAATTAATATTAAATACTGGTATACTTGTGTAAAATAAAATATTTTGTGATTTTCCCAAGTGGCTAATTCCATGGTCAAATACCATGGGCAAGCCCATGGTTTTTCAAAAACCACTAAGGAGTTGTCTCTTTAAATTAATGAAAAACACCCTCTCATTTACAATAAATACCCACTCATTCCTTAATTTTTTACCATTTCAAACTCATCATCGTCGAAGATATGTTAGTATTACCTACCTAGTAGTCATACCAAGGTGTTCAGAATCCCCCAAGGTCCCAAACGTCAAGTCTTATGAGTTACTCTACAAGGTAAGATAATTCTCAACTCCTCCTTTTCATCCAAGTTCTCTTTTATGTGGTATGATTTTAATGTTTTCATACCATGTTATTATTTCCATATTATCATGTCCCTATACTATTTTATTATACTTTTATGAATCTTTGACCCATTTCCCCTATCTATTTAATATTTTATAATACAATTTTTCATGACTGTTACGCTGCAAAATTTCCGTCTCAAAATCTCTCTCTTTTTCAAGAAATATTATTATGTTACTATATTTTAATTTAAATTGTATTATGTTGGGAAATGTAATTACATATCCCCCTAAATTCCATTATTTTTTATGAATGATGATATACCTTTTTCTTTCATAAAAATATTTTATTAAATATTAAGCGACGTCGTAAGGCTGTTGAATTTTCGTAAGGGATTTCTCAACATTTCTTTTATTTTGAGTTCCTTACTTTTATTTTACATTACCCACCCAATTTCATCCAACTATTGTGATGAATATAGTATATTACATTTACAATAATGTTTTTATGATGATGGAATAATTCTCTATCATCTCTCCTTTCCAATTATTTTGTACTAAAAATGAAAACACTATCCAAGATGTGCTAATTTACCACATTCAAGGACAATGGTTTTTCAATTTCTATTATCATATTCAATTATGTTCATGAAACCATTATTATGGTTGAACCAGAATAAAATATATGTATTATGTATCCTATATTATTATGGAATATTTTTGTACATATGGTTTTGATTTATAAAGCAAATGAGTTCGTGGTGTCCAAAAACCACCAATTAACCCAAACGGTTATCATTAAATAATTTATATAATGATTCATCTTCACTCTAAGCAACCAAATTAAATTTACAACCACATAGAATTATGGATTTTAACTTATAAAATATAACCTCAATTCTGGACAAAAATTCTCATTTTACATGATTCTCCATTCACGTTTTTAAGTATTCCGATAATGAAACAAACAGACCTGAAAAATGAAATTGAACCTTTTAACCCATCAAAAGGGCCATTAATGAACATAATAAGGTTATAATAAATCAATTTAATTTAGAAGAGGTACCCGAAATCTTAATTAATGAATTTAATTTGGTTATCCAAGACACTAATAGAAAGTGAAGAACACCATCAGACTTAAAGGTAAGGGCTTTTTCATCTCACTTCCATTTTTGGGAGACATTCATTATTCACTAGTTTTACTTGTGTATGGTGTATGTATACTGCCCATTTATTTACCATATCATAAATCTCTTTAATTTAATATTATTAAATGTACCGTTTTAAAATTATTAATTTTGGGGCATACAATTCAATTTATTACAAAGTTTTAAGGGGATTTTCTACCCGAACATCCATTTTCATTCTAGTTACTTTTATTATCTAATTACATTAAGGAAATTATTATGTATTAATATTTATGTAATGCTCCAACCCCAGTTACCCAACGTCTGTGCATTATTATACAACATTTCAATGATAACAAGGAAATCATGTCCCGAAGGACCGATCAATTTAGTATTATTGGAAACAAGATTCATACATAAGTTCAACTTTACAACTTGAAAATAAATACAACACTACTTTATTGCATTAGAAACATCCAAGCCTCAAATATTATGCCTGAAAGTAACTCATAACTAACTTCTTCATATCCTGGAAAACTGAAACATAAGAAAGGGTTGAGCTCAATTTCACAATAAGGGTAAGCAATACAACTAAAGATAACATAAATATTAAGCATGGTTAATAATTGAAAACACATGCCTTTACAAATAATAAACATGAAAAATTTTATGGAAGGAATATGATATGATTAAATAATTATATAATAAAAAATAATCATGGGAATTCTACTAGTCGAATGACCACATGAACCATCAATATTATTTTCAACATTAGGGAATGTATAATGCCAGATATTTTGAAACATTTTGTCAAGGCATCGGAAAAGATGTCTAAAAATGATTAATGTATTAGCCAATTCCATGTATAGTTGTCTCATGAGACCTACTGATGCATCAAGGAGCTATAGTGGGCTCCACCCGTCACTTACTATGTCCAATACATTCCTCATATGAAAAGGATGAAATATAATAGAAACATTCGTATTAAAACTAGCATACGATATGTCAATACATTAACCATAAACCATGAATGGTAAAAAAAATAACAAATCCATAGTAAAAAATATCCCAAAACCTTCAATACAATATGGAATATTTGTATCATAATGAATCAACTTCAAACAAGTATAAAATTCATCAAAGGATGTTAACATAGATGAAATCAAAACTATTTGAGAGAAATATCTATTTCTTTTTTGGGAATCATTTAAAGTTACATAATTATAAAAAACATTTATTTTTAAACTATTTTTATATGCTTGTATGGGAATCTTTGACGATGTTATAATGGCAGAGAATAACCACACCCGTCGTATAAGTTAAAAAAGACATTCTTACCTTAATTTTGTCAAAAAGGTCATAAAGTACCTTGTTTGGGAAACCACTGAATGATTCCTTCCAAAACATATAAGTTCAAATAAGGGTATAAATTAATTTAACCCACTATCTAGTAAATAGTAAAAATGTTTTGAAATACATTTATAAGAAACATGGATGTGGATGATAAAGAGGTCCCAGTAGATACTTACGTAAAAACAACCTCGAATAATAAAGAGATTGTAGAATTAACCATTACCTTGTACTTTTCCCTGGTCAAGGGTAGAATAAACTTATTTATAGTGGTGAAATAATTTTTATTAAATTATAAAAGAACCATATACATTAACAGGATATCGTATATGGTCTTCTAAAATTTCTTTGTTGATAATATTTTATTATTATCCTCGTTTCGGGTGTTAACTGATTTGTTTGTCTTTTATATGTTTTGTTACATAAGTAATTTTTTTATAGATAGGATGTATATTATTTATATTTATAATTATATTAAGTCTTTAAAAATTAATTTTAATCATCAAATGAAAATTAGTCTTGAATGGATACGATGGGGAATGAATCTCATCGTGTTCGTGGAGATGGTGTTCCGTACGTACGCACAAGTGAGAATATCATTTTTTTGATATTAAAATCGTATATAATTGGATGGTATATCATATAAAAAGAATATTTATCATGTTATATTTATTATTTAAACCATTTATAGTCATTATTATACCCATCTAAATGATGAAGTATTTGAATAACAAACTACACCACGATGTGGAGACGGTAAGTCGTACGTACGCACGTATGGTGACATGTCAATCAAAGGATGGATAGAATAATGAATATGGTTGTACCATATTTATAATAAATTCACAGTAAATATAATATAGTGGAGTTATTATTTTAGAATGGAAACAACAAGGAAAGAATAAGTGGAAGAAGAAGAAAACGTGAAAGAGGTGATGAAATATTTACCTCTTATTCATGTTCTTCCTTTTTATTTGATCAAAAGGGATCTTTAGGTTGGATTTATGTCTAATGGAAGGCCTATAGGATTAAGTGAGTGTAGTTGGGAAGATATTTGGGAAGGTTTTGGGTGAGCCAAATGGCTTTGAAGGTGTGAATTGGAGAGAAGGGGAAGTGCCCTTTTATAATAGGGGTGAGGGTCACCTTAGGAAAAGATTAAAATATTATTTTATAATAAAATAAATTTCGGTTTCTAATGGCTCCAAAATTAATTATTTAAAGGATAACATGGGTAAGGGTCAAAAAAACTCAAATAATAGGTTTTATACATGTTTGAGTCACTATATTAACCTTATCTTTTAGATTTAACTCTTAGTTAAATAGTTTGACATTTACCATGCCTCTTTGTATTTTTTATATTATATGGTTACTAAACATACTATAAAATTCCAAGAGAACCCCAAATAGTTCATTAATGACATATATAATATTATTTAATCCATTTTTCCTAACCTTATATTTTTAGAAATAGAATACCAATTAATAATATAATATTTGTTTTAAAACTATTTTATGTCAATTTCGACAATATTTGGTATTCTGTTTTTTTTCTAAATTCATAACAACATTATTACTTCGAAAAAGATTCATTTAATAAACTCTAGCATGTCATATTAACCTATAAAATTAGTGTAATTCATAAAAAGTCTCAAATTACATTTATTTGGGTATTTATAATATATTTTTTTTTAATATTTTATTAATAAGGTAATTACTGCATCATCATTGTGTCATAAATAAATTATATTATTTTATTTCTAAAAATTATAAATAAAATACCATTATGTCGGAATTATTTTTAAATTTCTAATGAATATTTATAGTCGAATTTATCTTATTAATAACACTATATTAAAAATGGTTTAATTATTAAACTTTGATTTTAACACTTTTAACTCTTCTTTGAATTAAATAATAATAAATGTCTTAATCTAATCCAAGTAGACCTAAAGGATCATATTTTATTCATAAGGTTGTTTTTGGTCAAACTACACTTATCTAATATAATTATGACTTGTTTTAGGGTAATAATAATTTAATTGTTACCCTTAATTACCCTATTTACTTTTAACCGTTTTAAATCAAAGTCAGTAGTTACTATTCACCAAAAATTATTTTTATCTTATTGAGCCACATTTTACATACTGATATCAACCGTGTCTCTTAGAATTTTTAAATTTAATTCACATAAGCGGTAAAATTATTTTTTATGCAAATTTGCAAATGCTCCTAGGAGGTGGGTAAAAGATGATAAAAAGTTCGATAAAATTTTTATATATCTAAAATTATTATAAACTCACTCCAATGAATTAATTTGAACTTATATAGGTATTAGGTATCAATTTTTACCTAAAATAAATTTAATGAAAAATAATTATTTAAATTAAAAGTCGGTTTTAAACTATAACTCAGTGTTTTTCACTATTCATCAAAAATTGAAAGTTTTCATAAAAATACCAAAAATTCCCCCTAAGCTAATTTCGATACTCCGAATCCAAAAATGAAGTCAATTTTGAAAAAAAAATATTAAATTTTAAAAAGTGGGTATTACTATTCATAACGGCTAGTTTAATTGGTCGTAGTGTGTTAGAATCTCAAAGTTGTGTACAATGCAAGCTTGCAAGCTATTGCCTTATTCAAAGGGAAACGTACCGTAGAAACTTGGGGTGTTACATTCTCCCCTTCTTCAAATAATTTTGACCTCGAAATTTCTTGAATATTACTGCATAAAAAGTTTCGGGTGGTTTTTCATCATAAGTTCCTCAGGTTCCCATGTTGCCTCTTCCATATTATGGTTTCTCTATAGAACTTTTACCAGACGAGTCGTCCGGTTTCTCAACACTTGTTCTATTATATCAAGAATATTTGACAGGCTCTTCATAATAAGACAGATCGGGTTCCAGTTATAATTCCTCATAGGTGAGCACATGTGTTGGGATAGGCATGTATTTTTTCAAAAATGATACGTGGAACACTTCATGAACTTTGGAGAGACTTGGTGGAATTTCCAAACGGTAAGCGACAACCCCAATTCGTTCTAGAATTTCGAAAGGTACGATGTACCTGGGAATTAATTTACCCTTCTTACCAAATCGTATAACTCCCTTCCATGGAGATACCTTTAAGAAAAAATGATCTCCTACATGAAATTCAAAATCCTTCCTTTAGTTATCAACATATCTCTTCTGTCTACATTGAGCTGCTTTGAGGTGGGTTTGGATAACCTTCACCTTCTCCATCATTTCCTCCACATTTTTGGGTCCTATGAGTTTTCTTTCACCAACATCATCCCAACAGGTTGGTGTGTGTCATCTATTTCCATATAACGCTTTATATGGTTCCATCTAAACACTTTAATGGATGCTATTGTTATAGGAAAATTCTACCAGAGGTAAATTTTGATCCCACATACCTTGAATGTCAAGTGGGCATGATCTCAACATGTCTTCAAAAGTTTGAATAGTCCGTTCTGACTGTCCATCAGTTTGAGGGTGTTAGGCAGTGCTCAAACGAAGTTCAGTATCCAGGGATTTCTGAAGACTTTTCTAGAATCTTGATGTAAAATGGGGATCACGATTAGAAACAATCTATAGGGGTACTCCATGAAGTCTTACAACTTCATTAATATACAGTCTTGCTAAACGTTGAAGTGGGAAATCTTCTCTTATAGAAAGAAAATGTGCTAACATTGTAAGATGATCAACAATGAGCCATATTGCACCATTTCTTCTAGGAGTATTTGGTATTCCCATGACAAATTCCATCATAATATTATCCCATTTCCACTCAGGAATGGGAAAAGGATACATGAATCATCCAGGATATTTCCTTCCCGCTTTTACTTGTTGAAAAACCATACATCTTGACATAAAATCAGCAATATCCCTCTTTATGTTGTCCCACAAAAAATGTTCCTTCAAATATCTATACATCTTGGTGCTCCCAGGGTGTATAGAGAAATTGGAGATATGAGCATCATCTAACAATTCCATTTTCAGAACAGGTATATTGGGAAAAAAAGTCTCTTCTTAAATTTCTAAATCCCATCTTCATATACGAAGTCGATCAATCTCCCATTGTTCACAAATTTAATCTTTTTTTTGAAATTCCCCATAATCATCCTGAGAACTTTTTATACTTTCATGTAATGATGGTTTGGAAACCATTTGAAAAAGCATTTATGTTTCACATTCCATGGTTATTACCATATCCATCTTTTCTAGATCCATGTAAATATGATCTCTTTCAACTCTCATCTTGTTCAAAACTCCATGATCCTTTCTACTCAAAGCATATTCCACTTTATTTTCCTTCCCCAGGTGGTAGTGTATAGTGAAATCATAATACTTGAGTAGTACAAGCCATCTTATTTTCCACTTGTTATGTTCTTTATGTGAGAAAATATAATTCAAACTCTTGGGATCAGTATATATCTCAAATTTTTCACTATAGAGATAATGTCCCCATATCTTCAAAGAAAAGATTACATATGTTATCTCAAGATCATGAGTAGGATAGTTTTTTCCATTAATTTTTAGCTGTCGTGATGCATAGGCAATAACTCTATCATTCTGCATAAGGACACAACCAATTCCTTTTTTTGATGCATCACTATAAATAAAAAATCTATAATTCTTCGATGGTAGAGTCAAGATAGGAGCATTGACTAATCTTTTCTTCATTTATTCAAAACATTCTTCACACTCTTTTTGTCCAAAAAAATTTAACCCCTTTACGTGTGACATTTTTTATTTGGTTAGCCAATAGGGAAAAATTACGGATGAAACATCGATAATAACTTACTAAACCAATAAAACTACATACCTCAGTTATACTTGATGGTGCTGGCCATTTTTGTATTGCTCATGTCTTTGAAGGGTCAACAAAGATTCCATCCTTAGAGACAATATGGACATGAAAATAAATGTAACACCCCAGGTAAATAAAGAATATGACATTTTCAAATTTATCCATATTTTTGAAAAAAGTATTAATATAACTTTAAAGGGGCCGCTATGCTCGATGGCGTACCCAATACGCAACAACAAGTTTCTTGGGAATCTTACGTTGCACTCTAATAATAAAAAAATATTATTTAAAATTGTAGTTAATGCCTAGCCGTTGTAATGGAAGGAATGAACAGAAACAACTACATAATGATTATATATGTTTGTCAAATATTTTTACTTTTTACAATAAAAGTTAGAGGATTAAAAATGAAAATTAATCAAATTTTAAGCGTAAACATTCTAATATTCTTTAAAAGGCTGATTAACCACCTTTTGATGACGAACCTCTTTTAAATACAATTTTTGAAAATTTTATGTGTTATATTTTACAAAATTAAATTCTTCTTTAGAATCGGGACATAAAAATTTACTTTGTGTAAATTTTTGGTGTTTTTTCGATAAAGTTCATTTTTTTAATGAATAGTGAAAAATGTTGTATTTTAATTCAAGACCTATTTTTAATATAATTTATTTATATGATTAGATTATCTTTTGAATTGGTTTTAAATTACAATTATAATATATTTTTACCATTTAATCCAATTTTGGTCATTGGAATTAATTTCACTTTGAAATTGGACTTAAACTAGTGTCAATCTTTTAATAGATATTGTTTCTTAAAAACACGCTATTTGTTTTGACAGCGGGAATTAATTATTAAATTAATTAATGAAACTTATATGTTTTGAATTTTTTAAACTAGACATCATTTTTTAATTTGGAATATCAAATATAGCTTAGGGTGAATTTTTGGTATTTTTCTGGAAAACTTCAATTTTTGAGGAATAGTGAAACCACTAAGTGGTAGTTAAAGAAATTTATTTTTCATTTAAATTAAACTTTTACACTTATGTGATTTTATTTTCAAAAATACAACATAAATGGTTGTCATTAAGAAGTAAAATTTGGTTCAATGAGATTAAAATAATTTTTGGTGAATAGTAATTTTTAAGTTTTATTAATCGCGATTAAAGGTAATTAGTGTAATTTAAGGTAAAAATAATGTTTTAATAATATGAAATGACCTAGACACATGTCCTACCCTCATTGGATATTTCAAGGCCGACCAAGACAATCCATGGGTCAACTTGGGGACCCCATGGAGCCACTTTGGTAGGAAAATGTCATAAATAACGTTTTATTTAAAGTTAAAATTAAAATGTCACAAACATGTGTTGTTTTACTAAAACAATTTTTAGATGGGGTTATACAAGTCATATTTTTTACTATAAATATTCATTAGAAATATAAAAAGATTTCCTACATCATGATAGTTTTTTTATAATTTTTATATATATAATAAATTAATTTATGTATGACACCGTGATGATGCAGTGATTACCTCATAAATGAACGATTTAAATAAAATGAGACGATAGGGTGAAATATAAGTCTTACACTTGTCAAAAACCTATTAGATGGGTGTGTTTAGAAATATTATCACCTTATACTCGAAATATATCGTTTTGGGACCTTTTAAATCCGAAAATAATTTTATAATAAAGTAATATTTTATAACTTTCCAAGAGTGCCCCTCCTCTCCTCTTATAAAAGTCCCCCATATCTACCACCTTACACACACCTCTAAAGCCTTTGTCTCAGAAAAACCCTGCCGATTTCATCTCTCCAAATCCCTCTCTTCATCATTGAATCCTCACTTTGGGAAGAATCCTTTCCAAGGAAGCCTTTGAGCTCAAATCAAAGAGAGTTACATGATTTAAAGGTAGTGTCCTCTCTTGTGTTCTTATGTTTTATTTTGCTTCTCCAACCATCTAAAATCTTTTTATTCCTTTCTCTTGTAATAACACCAGTATCTTAAATATAATAGGATCTTTTTATAAGAAGTATTCGAGCTACACTTTCACACACCTCTGTCTAATGGTTAAAGAACATACTGTTTCTGTGGATGGTGAATTACTGCCTCATGAAACGATGATTGTTCAATATTATTTTAACACCTTCAAAGGTAACCATTAAGATGTCACTATATTTATATATGATATATAATGTGTTTACGTTTTCCTTAATCTTCTGTATTTTTCATTTATGGCATACCTTTATGGTTTCCATTATGGGTAAATGCGATATCTTCATTTTAGGATGTGCGGACTACCCCCCCACAAAGTGATTTGATTAGTTAATGCCATATGTGGGATGTATAAAGGATGGAATTAATGGTATTACATATTATATCCTACTGGAATTATAATATACCTTTATATAATTATTATTTAATTCCATTGAATACAAAAAAACAAATGAAAGTAGCGTTCATGCGTACGTACGGCTTACCGTCTCCCTGAACGGTACATTTCATTTCTTATCTCCAAATGTTATGTACTATTATAAGTACATATATATAATTGATATATATGTAATATATTAAATCTAAATGAAGGATATCATTCTGGAATTATAATATATATATATCTCTCATTTTGTTTTAATTCCATTAATATGACAAAAAATGAAAGTAGCGTTCATGCGTACGTACGTCCTACCGTCTCCATGAACGGTGCTTTTAATTTTTTATCTCCAAATGATATGTAATAGTATAAAATGAATATATACTGGATATATATGATATTTGAAACATCAATACTATTCTTGATATGATGTACCTATAACTACATGGAAAATTCTTTTCCAACAAGTTCGATTTTTACTCATGTACCGAACATCGAAAAAAACGTCTTATATGAAATCACTTTATTAACCAATTATTATAACATTATAATATGTGATATTAACTGAATAATAATCTTTAAAGTATGTCCTAAATAAATTATAAATTGAACAAATGTTATTATTCAGGAGATTAAAGAACGATCGAGTCATGTCGGACAGGAGGTAAGGGATCCTACCCCTCTCTTTCTTTTTAAGTACACTCTTTTATGTCATTTCTTTTAAGCTCATATTTCTTATTATTGGGATTTTATTTTATATTAATCCTACTGTAATTTTTATGTTCATATGATGAGAGACCCTATTTTATCTCATCAATCCATTTTGGATGATTTGATTGGCGCCGTTAGGCTGCCGAATTTTCGTAAGAGATCCAACCTCTCCCTTTATTTTTAAGTACTCTACTTTATGTCACTTCTTTTAAGAACCTATTTGTTATGTTGGGGGATGTTATTTTATATTAATATTGTTGTAAATTTTGTTTTAATATTATGAGAGACTCTATTTTATCTCATCAATCCATTTTTGGAAGTTTTAAGTGGCGACGTTAGGCTGCCGAGTTTTCGTAAGGGATTTTTCATCTCACTTTTATTCCCGTGAGATTTATGCTACATTTGCCACCATTTCCTTTGAGTGGTGTATGTACTTCCCATTATTATACTACTTTTGTAATATAATTCCATTTATGGGTATTTACATATTCATTGTATGGAACTTCTTCAATGGGGTGTACGTTTCGAAAGTTACCCAAGTCGGTAAAGGAACCTTTCACCCTCCTCTTTTTAAAAGACTAATTTTGTTATGTCTTTTAATTAACATACTATTATGTTGGGATATGTTCTTCTATATCCTTATTTATGTAAATTTTATTTACAAGTGATTAGATACCCTTTTTATCTCTCATCAACTCATTTTCTGAATTTTTAAGTGACGTCGTTAGGCTGTCGAATTTTACCAAGGGAACATTTTATCCCAATTTCAATTTCTTTGGGTTCAACATGTAGTTATTGAATATTTCATCCTTTTAATATGTGTGAATTAAATTTTATTGTTTTACACTTAATATGCACTTATATTGGGTGTATTTATATTTTTCACACATAATTTTGAGATTGATTTATCCTTAATTTAAGGATACCTTCTTTATAAGGGATTTCATCACATTTTACATTTCTATTGAGACTTCATTGTTGTTATGCACCAATTCACTCTTATATGGTGTATATATTGAACTTTGTAATATTATATCATGAATACATTTATTCTCATGATATTATAAAGTTCTTATTAAATGTTATTACTCAATTATTGTATTCAAGTGTCTCTAATTTTGGTAAAAACCCTTTAACCAAAATATCGCTTTAAATGTTTTAATGATTTTTTCTTATTAATATCCCAGTTTTAAAAATGGTTTTAAGGATTTATTTATATGGATATTAATGTTTTAAAATGTTAAAATCTTCAAGGTGGTATGGGACACTTTGATTCAAAAATCTCTTTATTAAATGTTTTAAATGGTTTTGAAAATGGGTTTTTTTAATGGATTCATTATTTCAATATCCTAAAATGTAATATTGTGATTGAAATGTGGAAATGTTATGTTTCATTTATTCATGTTTTATGTGATACATTTATGTTATAGTTCTTGGGCATTGTTATGAAAATGGGTGGTTCCGTGATAAACTAAGGGAGGTTGAGCCCGATATAGCTCTCCAATGCATTGGGTAATGCGAAAGGGTTAAACGTTAAGGTTTCTCCGAAGAGATTTAGGGAATATACTGTGATGGGTATTCCAAACATAACCAAGAGGGTTACTCCCTACATAAGAATTTTATGAATGCCTCAAGTTACCTTTATTCCTTATGATTTCTATATTTTGTTCATGATTTGATGAGGTATATTAAAGTGCTTATGTTTTATGAGTAAAGTATGATTTCATTGATTCTTATGTATACATGTACCCATGTTTCCTTTCCATATTTTTATAACCCTTACTGAGATTTTTATGCTTATCCCATTTTTTTGAAATGTTTTACACAGGTCTTAAAGATGAATAGGTTCAAGGATGAGATCAAGGAAAGACATGCTATCTAAAACAAGGAACTAGACATGTTTCTTTTAAGAGTTTTTTTTATCGAAACTTAGTAGAAGTGTCTAATTTGTAATATTTTGAGATGTAATAGTTATTTCCTAATTCTCTAAAACTCTAAACCTAAAAAGATCCTCATTGTTAATTATTCATTTAATTAAATATTAAGTAAGGTTTAAGGCCGAGGCCATATAGTTGGTATCAGAGGTCGGTTTAGATAACTTTAGAGGTTAGGGTATTCTCTAGGAATAAGTGACATTACCATAATGGTTAGGAATTCAGAAAGAGTCCTAGTTTTAGATAAAGTGAATGAGTAATTATATCTTGGTGTTTATCTTCCTCATTAGTACATGATGGTTTTGTTGATATACTCACACTGACATTTCTGTTTTTAGTGAATGGATGGATCTAGAAGGCACCAAAGTGATAATAGGTTTGAAGGAAACTGTGGTGGTTATCTGATTAAGAGACTAGATGAAATGGGGGATTCAATGAGGAAACTCATGGTTGTTCTAAACCAACTATCAAGGAGTCATGATCAACCACTTGTACCTTGGTATGTTCTGTAATGCATCATGTACGAGATGACCAATCAATGTGGAAGTACAGGTAATAATTATAAAGGTAACCATTAGGGTTTATATGATCCTTACTTTTGAGGTAATTATGGGTTATTATATATTATGATGGAAAATGAACGGCATGAGATAAACTTGATGTTAAAATATGTTATGATTATTTTTTAAGATTTTATCTCTTTTTGGGGAATTTTTTAAGAATTATATAGTTTGGGAAAAAGGACAACCCACAGACCGTGTGACAACCCATCGCGTCGGACAAAGCTGCGGGAATCGAACCCACAACCAAAGTGCGACTGGTATTTATCGCCTACCATTGGACTACGTGAAGTCCCTGGTTAGTTTGACTAATTATATTTAGTTAGATGATTTTAGTAATCAAAAGTAAGTTTATTTTGGGTTATCTATGGAAATGATTAACCTATCATCGAGGATATGTGATTAGGTTAATTAATTTTCAATATGAGAATTTAAGAGAAACTGATGTTATTTGGAGATAAAAGTTAATTTTTACCTTGGAAGACTATGTGATTAAATCCTTCAAATATTTGGGTTTCAATCTTAGTTTGGTTTACTTTGAAGAATTTTATGGAATAATTGTTTATCGAATGGTCTTCGTTGAACTTTGGGTTTTTTTGGACAAATTTTGGATATTAAGAATAGATTTTATTTTTATAAAGGATTATAATTTTGTGGATTATATGATCTCATACTAACAATTTTGGTTTTGGATTTTGTCTAAAGACATGGGAAATATGTAGTTCTCTTTTGTGGATTAGGTGATTCTCAAGAAGTTGATTATAGTACTCTTTATGTGAACAAGTCTTCCTAAAAACTCGTCTTTTGGAGAAAATATGAGTTTGATTAAGGAATCTAGTAAAAGTTGAAAGTCTACGTGACAAGTAAGTATGTTTCATTATGATTTAGTTAAGCTCAAAAATAAATTCCTCAATGAAGAGTAACTTAAAACAAAAATGTTGTCAGTTAACTTTTCCAACAGGGGAATCGAATACCGTTTAACCCACCACAAGTTTGTGATTTTCTTATGGTTAACTTTATCCTAGACATGTTTACTATCAATCTCCCTCAGAACATGACCCTTTTTTTCCTCCATATCCATGTTTTCCTACATGGAATCCTAGTATGGGTTAAATCGGGTGACCTTTGTACTTCCCTTTCTTTATTTTAAAGTGATTGTTTAACAGACTCTTGTTCCGATGTGGGATTTTCAATGAAGTTTCCAAGACCAATTTTAAAATTGCGAGGATGCAATTACCAAAAGAGGGGAAGGATGTAACACCCCGGGTAAATAAAGAATATGAAATTTTCACATTTATCCATATTTGTGAATAAAATATTAATATAACTTTAAAGGGTACGCTATGCTCGATGGCGTACCCAATACAAAACAACGAGTTTCTTGGGAATCTTACGTTGCACTCTAATAATAAAATACTATTATTTAAAATTGTAGTTAACGCCTAGCCATTGTAATAGAGGGAATGAATAGAACCAACTACAAAATGATTATATATTTTTGTCAAATAGTTTTACTTTTTACAATAAATGTTATAGGGTTATAAATGTGAATGAATCCAATTTTAAGCGTAAACATTCTACTATTCTTTAAAAGGTCGATTAACTGCCTTTTGATGACGAAACTCTTTTAAATCCACTTTTTGAAGATTTTATGTGTTTTATTTGACAAAATAAAATTCTTATTTAGAATCAGGACATCAAAATTTACTTTGTGTAAATTTTTGGTATTTTTCCGATAATGTTCATTTTTTTAATGAATAGTGAAAATGTTGTATTTTAATTCAAAACCTCTTTTTAATATAATTTATTTATATGATTAGATTATCTTTTGAATTGGTTTTAAAGTACAATTATAATATATTTTTACCATTTAATCCAATAGTGGTCATTGAAATTAATTTCACTTTGAAATTGGACTTAAACTAGTGTCAATCTTTTAATAGATATTGTTTCTTAAAAACACACTATTGGTTTTGACAGTGAGAATTAATTATTAAATTAATTAATGAAACTTATATGTTTTGAATTTTGTAAAATAGACATCATTTTTTAATTTGGAATATCAAATATAGCTTAGTGTGAATTTTTGGTATTTTTCCAAAAAACTTCAATTTTTGATGAATAGTGAAACCACTAAGTGGTAGTTAAAGAAACTAGTTTTTCGTTTAAATTAAACTTTCCCACTTATGTTATTTGATTTTCAAAAATCTGACATACATGGTTTTCATTAATAATTAAAATGTGGTTCAATGAGATTAAAATAATTTTTGGTGAATAGTAATTTTTAAGTTTTATTAATCGCGATTAAAGGTAATTAGTGTAATTTAAGGTAAAAATAATGTTTTAATAATATTAAATGACCTAGACACATGTCTTACCCTCATTGGATGTGTCATGGCCGACCACGAAAATCCATGGGTCAACTTGGGGACCGCATGGAGCCACTTTGGTAGGAAAATGACATAACTAACTTTTTATTTAAAGTTAAAATTAAAATGTCACAAACATGTGTTGTTTTACTAAAACAATTTTTAGATGGGGTTATACAAGTCATATTTTTTACTATAAATATTCATTAGAAAGATAAACAGATTTACTACATCATGATATTTTTTTATAATTTTTAGATATTAAATAAATTTATTTATTTATGACACCGTGATGACGCAGTGATTACATCATAAATGAACGATTTAAATAAAATGAGAAGATAGGGTGAAATATAAGTCTTACACTTGTCACAAACCTATTTTATGGGTGGATTTCGAAACCTTATCACCTTATCCTCGAAATGTATCCTTTTTGGACCTTTTAAATCCGAAAATCATTTTATAATAAAGTAATATTTTATAACCTTCCAAGAGTGCCCCTCCTCTCCACTTATAAAAGGCCCCCACCTCTACCACCATACACACACCTATCAAGCCTTTGGCTCGGCCCACCCCTGCCCATTTCATCTCTACACATCCCTCTCTTAATCATTGAAGCCTCACTTTGGGCAGAATCCTTTCCAAGGAAGCCTTTGAGCTCAAATCAAAGAGAGTTACCCGGTTTAAAGGTATTGTCCTCTTTTGTATTCTTATGTTTTATTTTTCTTCTCCAACCCTATAAACTCTTTTTATTCCTTTCTCTAGTAACAAAAACAGTATCTTAAATATACTAGGATGTTTTCATAAGAAGTATTCTAGCTACACTTTCACACACCTTCGTTTAATGGTTAAAGAACATACTGTTTCTGTGGATGGCGAATTACTACCTCACGAAACAATGATTGTTCAATATTATTTTAACACCTTCAAAGGTGGACATTAAGATGTCACTATATTTATATATGATATATAATATGTTTATGTTTTCCTTAAGCTTATTTATTTTTCATTTATGGCATACCTTTATGGTTTCCATTATGGGTAAACGCGATATCTTCATTTTAGGAAGTGCGGACTACCGCCCCCTCAAAGTGATTTGATTCGTTAATGCCATATGTGGGACGTATAAAGGAAGGAATTAATGGTATTACATATGATATCCTACTGGAATTATAATATACCTTAATATAATTATTATTTAATTCCATTTAATACAAAAAATAAATAAATGAATGTAGCGTTCATGCGTATGTACGGCTTACCGTCTCCATGAACGGTACATTTCATTTCTTATCTCCAAATGTTATGTAATATTATAAGTACATATATATAATGGATATATATGTAATATATTACATATAAAATAAGGATATAATTCTGGAAATATAATATATATATCTCTCATTTTTTTTTAATTCCGTTAATATGACAAAAAATGAAAGTAGCATTCATGTGTACGTACGGCCTACAGTCTCCATGAATGGTGCTTTTAATTTTTTATCTCCAAATGATATGGAATAGTATAAAATGAATATATACTGGATATATATGATATTTAAAACATCAATACTATTTTGGATATTATGTACCTATAACTACATGGAAAATTCTTTTCCAACAAGTTCGATTTTTACTCATGTACCGAACATCGACAAAAATGTCTGATATGAACTCACTTTATTAACCAATTATAATTACATTATAATATGTGATATTAACTGAATAATAATCTTTAAAGTAGGTCCTTGAGAAATTATAAATTGACCAAATTTTATTATTCATGAGATTAAAGAACGATCGAGTCATGTCGGACATGAGGTAAGGGATCCTACCCCTCTCTTTCTTTTTAAGTACACTCTTTCATGTCATTCCTTTTAAGCTCATCTTTCTTATGATTGGGATGTTATTTTATATTAATAATACTTTAATTTTTATGTTCATATTATGAGAGACCCTATTTTCTCTCATCAATCCATTTTGGATTATTTTATTGGCGCCGTTAAGCTACCGAATTTTCGTAAGAGATCTAACCTCTCCCTTTCTTTTTATGTACTCTCCTTTATGACACTTCTTTTAAGAACCTCTTTGTTATGTTGGGGGATGGTATTTTATATTCCTATTGATGTAAATTTTATCTTAATATGATGATATACCCTATTTGATCTCATCAATCCATTTTTGGAAGTTTTAATTGGCGTCGTTAGGCTGCCGAGTTTTCGTAAGGGATTTTTCATCTCACTTTTATTCCCGTGAGATTTATGCTACATTTGCCACCATTTCCTTTGAGTGGTGTATGTAATGCCCATTATTATAATTTTTTTGTAATATAATTCCATTTATGGGTATTTAAATATTCATTGTATGACACTTCTTCAATGGGGTGTACGTTTCAAAAGTTACCCAAGTCGGTAAGGGAACATTTCACCCTCCTCTTTTTAAAAGACTTATTTTGTTATGTCTTTTAATTCACATACTATTATGTTGGGATATGTTCTTATATATCCTTATTGATGTAAATTTTATGTCCATGTGATGAGATACACTTTTTAACTCTCATTAACTCATTTTCTAAATTTTGAAGTGACGCCGTTAGGCTGTCGAATTTTACTAAGGGAACTTTTTAACCCAATTTCGATTTCTTTGGGTTCAACATGTAGTTATTGAATATGTCATAATTTGAATATGTGTGAATGAATTTTTTTTAAAATTAATATCCACTTATATTGGGTGTATTTATATTTTTCACACATAATTTTGAGATTGATTTATCCTTAATTTAAGGATACCTTCTTTAAAAGGGTTTTCATCACATTGTACATTTCTATTGAGACTTCATTGTTGTTATGAACCAATTCACTATTTTATGGTGTATATACTGTCCTTTGGAATATTATATCATGAATCCATTTATTCTCATGATATTATAAGGTTATGATTAAATGTTATTCCTCAATTATTGTATTCAATTGTCTCTAATTTTGGTAAAAACCCTTTAACCAAAATATCGCTTTAAATGTTTTAATGATTTGTTCTTATAAATATCTATGTTTTCAAAATGGTTTTAAGGATTTATTTATATGGATATTAATGGTTTAAAATATTAAAAGCTTCAAGGTGGTATGGGACACTTTGATTCAAAAATCTCTTTATTAAATGTTTTAAATGGTTTTGAAAATGGTTTTTTTTAATGGATTCATTATTTCAATATCCTAAAATGTAATATTGTGATTGAAATGTGGAAATGTTATGTTTCCTTTATGCATGTTTTATGTGATACGTTTATGTTATGGTTCATGGGCATTGTTATGAAAACTGGTGGTTCCGTGATAAACTAAGGGCAGGTGAGCCCGATATAGCTCTCCAATGCATTGGGTAATGCGAAGGGGTTAAACGTTAAGGTTTCTCCGAAGAGATTAAGGGAATATACTATGATAGGTATTCCAAAAGTAACCAAGAGGGTTACTCCCTACGTAAGTATGTTATGAATTCCTCAAGTTACCTTTATGTCGTATGATTTCTATGTTTTATTGATGATTTGATGAGGTATGTTAAAGTTCTTATGTTTTATGAGTAAAGTATGATTTCATTGATTCTTATGTATACATGTACTCATGTTGCCTTTCCATATTTTTATAACCCTTATGGAGCTTTTTATTCTCATCCCAATTTTTTGAAATGTTTTACATAGGACTTAAAGATGAATAGGGTCAAGGATGGGATCAAGGAAAGACATGTTATCTAAAACATGGAACTAGACATGTTTATTTTAAGAGTTTGTTTTTATGGAAACTTGGTAGAAGTTTCTACTTTGTAATCTTTTGAGATGTAATAGTTATGTCCTAATTCCTTAAAACTCTAAAACTGAAAATATCCTCAATGTGAATTGTTCATTTAGTTCAATATTAAGTAAGGTTTATGGCAGTGGCCTTATAATAAATCTCCTGAAGCCAAAATTCACACTAGTTAAACTTCCCATATAATTCATTTCTTCTGAGGGTTTTTAAAATGGTGCACAAGTGATTTTCATGATCTTCATAGAATTTGGAGTATACTAGGATATCATCAATAAATATCACTACAAATTCATCATGATATTCCTTAAAAACTCTGTTCATTAGATCCATGAAAATAGAGGGTGCATTATTCACCCCAAAAGGAATTACTGTAAACTTGTAATTACTATACCTGGTTTGAAATGCCATTTTTAGAGTTTATTCCTTTTTCACACACAAATTATGATATCCATATCGAAGGTCAATCTTTGAAAAATATTGAGCTCTATGAATTTGGTCGAATAAATCATCAATACGAGGTAGGGGATAGTTGTTATTTATTGTTATAGCATTGATCTCCCTGTAGTCAATGCACAACCTCATAGATCCATATTTCTTCTTAACAAAACAAACATGGTATCCCCATGGAGAAACACTAGGTTGAATAAATCTCTTATTAATCAATTCCCCTAGTTGTTTCTTTAGTTCCACTAATTCCACAGTGGACATTCTATAAGGGGTCTTCGATAAGGGCCTTGAACCAGGAATTATATCAATGGAAAACCCAATTTCTCATTCTGGAGGATGTCCAGGTAAATCCTCTGGAAACACATCAATATATTCTTGCACAATAGGTACGTCCTCTATTTGAACATTCTTTTCCTCTCCCATAGTTATTTCATTCTCTTCCTCCCCAATAATTGAATTTAGTTGAGCTTCCAGGGGTGGATCTAGATAAGAATGAGGTGGTGATGTTTCTAATCGAATGATAAGGTACTCCTTATCATCATCAAAAATTGTAACCTCCTTGTTCTTATAATAAATATTCACATCATGGTCTGAAATCCAATCCATTATGAGGATTATATAAAATTCAATCATGGGTATGATGATGAGATCAGAAGATAATGAGCATTTATATACCCTAATGGGAACTGATTCATAAAACTTTGTTGCAATGATACCTCCCTTAGGAGTTTTGACTGACAATCCCTTGTTAAACTAAATTGGAAATATCTAATTTTCTTAGAAAACTGGGAATATATGAAACAATGTGATGATCCAGAATCAAATAAAGCATTTGCTAAACTTGAGGAAACCATTAAATTACCTTCCACCACGTCTTTTAGAGCTTCATCCTCAGTAGTAGTGATCGCATAATCTTTGCCTTGATCCCTTGGCCTTTTCTGAGGTAATTTTCCCATGAAACTTCGGAAATTCATTTACTTAATGTCCCATATCCCTAAAATTATAGCATTGAACATTGGTAGCATCTTTATTTCCATTACAATCACCAGCAAGATGGCCTTTCTTTCCACATTTGTAGAATACTCCTTTTCCTTTTAGACAGGCACCAGGGTGCTTCCTTCCACGATTATCATAGGGTGGAAATTCAATTCTTCCTGTCTTTCCTATTTCCTTATTTCCTTTCCCAGAGTGTTCAACAGATCTCTTATTCTATTTGTTTTATTTAAAGTTGTAAGACTTAGAGAATTATTTTTCGGTTTTGATAGCACATGAGACAATATCTTCGTAGGATGAGAAGGATTGCGATACTATTGCTCGATGGAGAAATGGTTTTAACCCATAAAAGAAATGGTCAATCTTACTTATTGGATTATGTATATAATCTGAACAATGCAATACTAATCTTATAAAGATATCCTCATACTTTTCAACATTTTCATCCTCATTTTGCCTCAAACTCAGAAATTTCCTTTCCATATCTACTCGATGGTCACGAGGAAATTATTTTTCTGAGAAAAGTTCTTTAAACTCCCTCCATTCTATAATGGATACTTCTTCATCTTCCTTTGTGTTTTGAATCGATGACCACCATTGATCAGAATCTCCAGTGAGGTGATAAACTACCATGGTAACTTTTTCCCTTTCAATACTCTCAAAGCGTGAAATATTTTCTCTAAATAATTTTTCCATTAATAATCCACTAATGGATTTGTAATCCCAATAAATTTTGGTGTTTGTTGCCTCATGATGTGGTCTAACATTGATTCTATGGATTGTGGATTAGGTTGCTCCATACGGGTAAGGTTATTATTCGTAACTTGTGTGAGTTGTCCTAGTATGGTGATAAACTGATCAGCACCAGTTATATCACCAGCTCCACTATAATTTTCTTGAGTAGGAGGGAAATCCCAACATGAATTACGTGTATTGATATAGTTTCAATTCCTTTCACTAGGCTAATTTCTAAACAATGGCATAAACTGGATTAGTTTATGAATCAAAATACATAATTCCATACTTGTAAAACACTTTACATAAATTGAATAATTTATGGATATAATCCAAAATCATTAAAAAAAATTCTTTGAGGAAGTATATACTCATAAAACCTTCATAATGGTTTGTAAAGAAAATGAGAATTATCCTAAGAATATCCCCCGGTAGTGTCGTAACCAAGAGTGAAGCAAAGCCCGTTTTCGTGCACCTGTTCTAGTTTAGCTCAAAGTGGTGTTTTCGGGTTTTACCCCTAGGTAAATCTGTGCAAGATCCGCCTCTACCTGCTCATATCCATACATGGATGTATTTCTTGGAAAACTCACAAAATCTATACAATACCAAAATTCTAGGAAGTTCTTCTATACTAATCCTCAAAGTCTATCTTAGGATAATGTGATTTAATAAGAGTTTATCTAAATCTAGTTTCCAAGGTTTGTACTAAACTTCCTATGATACCAACATTAACGCCCCAACCCCAGTTACCCAAAGTTGGTGCATTATTACATAAAATTGGAATGATCACAAGGAAATCATATCCAGAAAGACCGATCAGTTTTGTATTATTGGAAACAAGAATCATACATAAGTTCAACTTTACAACTTGAAATGAAATACAACACTAATTTATTCCATTAGAAACATCCAATCCTCCTAGATTATTCCTGCAAGTCACTCATAACTAACTTCTTAATATCCGGGGAAAATGAAACATAGGAAAGGGGTGAGCTCAAACACTTAGTAAGGGTAAGCAATACAGCAGAAGATAACATAAATATTAATCATGGTGAATAATTGAAAACAGATGCCTTTACAAATAATAAACATGACCAATTTTATAGTAGGAATATGAGGTATGTAAATAATTCCATAATAAAATATAATCATGGTTATTTTACTAGTAGAATGACTACATGAACCATCAATCTTATTTTCATAATGAGGGAATGTATAATGCCAGACATTATGAAACATTTTGTTAAGGCCTCATCCAAGATATCTAAAATTGATTAAGGCCTCGGCCAAAACAATATATCAAATTGGGAAAGGAATCATCCAATTCCATGTCTAGTTGTCTCATTAGACCTACCGATGCATCGAGGAGCTATTGCGGGCTCCACCCGTCACTTACTATGTCCAATACATTCCTCATATGAAAAAGTTGAAATATAACATAAACATTCGTATTAAAACTAGAATAAGAAATGTCAATAATTTAACCATAAACCATGAATGGTATAAAAATAACACAACCATAGTCAAATATATCACAAAACCTTCAATACAATATGGAATATTTCTATCATAATGAATCGACTTCAAAAAAGTATAAAATCCATCAAAAGATGTTGACAGAGATGAAATAAAAACTATTTGAGAGAAATATCTCTTTCTTTTTTTGAAATCATTTAAAGTTATATAATTATAAAAAAAGTATTTTGAAAATATTCTTATAATCTTGTAAGGGAATATTTGACGTTGTTATAATGGAGGAGAGTAACAGCACCCACCGTATAAGTTAAAAAAGACATTCTTACCTTAATTTTTTTCGAGAAGGTCGTAAAGTACCTTATTTGGAATACAACTGAATGATTCCTTGAAAAAAAATATATGTTAAAATAAGGGTATAAGTGACATTAACCCATTATCTAGTAAATAGTAAAAATGTTTTTAAATATATTTTTAAGAAACATGGATGTAGATGATAAATTGGTCCCATTAGATACTTGCGTAAAAACAACCTCAGATAATAAAGAGATTGTAGAATTAACCCTTACCTTGTTTTTTTCCATGGTCGAGGATAGGTTAACCTCCTTTATAGTGGGGAATTAATTTTTATTAAATTATAAAATAACCATATACATGAATATGAAATCATATATGATCTTTTAATATTGCTTTGTTAATAATATTTTTGTATTATCGTCGTTTCGAGTGTTAATTGATTTGTTTTTGATTTATTTTTTTTGTTACGTAAGTAATGTTTGTTATGGATAAGATGTATCTTATTTATATTCATAATGATATTAATTATTTTAACATTATTTTTTATCCTCAAATAAAAATTAGAATTGAATGGATACGATGGGGAATTAATCTCATCACGTTCATGGAGACGGTAATCTGTACGTACACACGAGCGAAAATATCATTCTTTTGATATTAAAATCATATATAATTGGATGTTATATCATATAAAAATAATTATTATCATGTTATATTTTTTATTTACATCATTTATACTCATTATTATATCCATCAAAATGATAAAGTATTTGAATAACAAACTACACCACGACGTGGAGATGGTAAGTCGTACGTACACACATATGGTGACATGTAATTCAAAGGATGGAAAGAATAATAAATGTTGTTGTAAAATATTTATAATAACATAAAATTATATAGAAGATACTGGAGTTATTATTTTATAATGGAAGCAACAAGGAAAGAAGAAGTGGAATAAGAGATAAACCTGAAAGAGGTGATGAAATATTTACCTCTTCTTCAGGTTCTTCCTTTTGTTTTGATCAAAATGGCTCCTTAAGTTGGCTTTATGACTAAAGTAAGGCCTCTATAATAAATTTATGACATTTGGGAGGATATTTGTGCAGGTTTTGTCTGATCCTATTGGCTTTGAAGGGGTAAATTTGAGAGAAGGGGAAGTGACCTTTTATAAGAGGGGTGAAGGGTACCTTATGAAAAGATTGAAATATTATTTTATTATTAAATAATCTTTTGGTTTCTAGTGGCTCCAAAATAAATTATTTAAAGGATAAGATAGGTATGGGTCTAAAAAAACTCAACCAATATGTTTTATAATGGTTTGAGTCACTATATTAACCTTACCTATTATATTTAACTCTTAGTTAAATAGTTTGACATTTACCATGTCACTTTGTATTTTTATATTATATGGTTAATAAACATATTATAAACTTCCAAGAGAACCCCAAGTGGTTCATTAACGATTTATATAATAGTATTTAAGCCCTTTGGCCGAACATTAGATTTTTAGGAAAAGAATACCAATTAATTATATAATATTTGTTTTAAAAACTATTTTTTGTCAATTTTGACACTGTTTGGTATTTTGTTTTTGTTAAATTCATAACATCATTATTATTTCAAAAAAAAAATCATTTAATCATCTCTAAAATGTCATATTAACCTATAAAATTAGTTTAATTCATAAAAAGTCTCAAATTACATTTATTTGGGTATTTATAATATAAATTATTTTAATATTTTATTAATATGGTAATTACTGCATCATCATTGTGTCATAAATAAATTAAATTATTTAATGTTTAAAAAATATAAATAAAATACCATTATGTAGTAAATATTGTTATCTTTCTAATTAATATTTATAGTCGAATTTATCTTCTGTATAACCCTATATTTAAAATGGTTTAGTTATTAAACCTTGATTTTAACACTTTTAACTCTTCTTTGAATTAAATAATAAAAAATGTCCTAATATAATACAAGTGGAACTAAAGGATCATATTTTATTCCTAAGGTTGTTTTTGTTCTAATTAAATTTATCCAATAGAATTAGGATATGTTTTAGGGTAATAATAATATCATTTTTACCCTTAATTAACCTATTTACTTTTAACCGTTGTAAAGAAAAGTCAAAAGTTACTATTCACCAAAAATTATTTTTATCTTATTGAACCACATTTTACTTACTAATATCAGCCATGTGTCTTGGATTTTTGAAATTCAATTCACAGATGTGGTAAAATTACGTTTTAAGAAAATTTGCAAATGCTCATAGGAGGTGGGTAAAAGACGGTAAAAAGTTCGATAAAAATTTTATATATCTATAATTATTATAAACTGACTTCATTGAATTAAATTGAACTTATATAGGTATTATGTATCAATTTTGACATAAAATAAATTTAAATAAAATAAATAATTATTTAAATAAAAAGTCGGCTTTAAACAGTAACTCAGTGTTTTTCACTAATCATCAAAAATTGAATGTTTTCATAAAAATACCAAAAATTCTCCCTAAGCTAATTTAAATATTCTGAATCCAAAAATAAAGTCCATTTTGAAAAATAAAATTTATAAAATTTCAAAAAGTTAGTGTTACTATTCATAATGGCTAGTTTGATTAGTTGTAGTGTGTTAGAATATCGAAGTTGCGTACAATGCAAGCTATTGCATTATTCAAAAGGAAACATACCGTAGAAGTTTGGGGTGTTACAATTTACTCCTCATTAATTTGTTTTGAATGTTTTATATATGTTTACCAACCAGAATCCAACTTTCATTTATGGTGAGTCATACATTTTAAAAGGATCCTTAAAAAATTCTTCCCGAAATGCGAGCCCTAATTCAAGGAACTTCTCGATGTCTTACCTATTTTGAAGTTCACTCTATAATATATTTTCTGCCATTTTTATCATTCTAAAATCACAAATTTTTACATGAGAAATCTATTTTGGTTCATTTATGGTTTTATGAAGAAATCATTTTTTTCACTTTAAAATCACTTTAATGAATTCCTTAAACCACACTAGAATTTTTTAATTCAGAAGCTTCTTTAAAAACACTTTTTATGTTATTTCACTTTATTTGGACATAATTTACTTTTAAAATGTAATATTAATGTCCTTAAATTTTATTTTATGGTATATACATGTTTACAAATCCCATTTCATGACAAATACAATTTATTTTCCAAAAGAACACTTCTTTCCAAAGTAAAAAAGGATTTTCCTCGTCTCATTTTAAATTTTATGAGATATATGCCTTGTTCACCACTTATTAATTTCATGTGATGTATGTAATTCCCATTTGTATATCATTTAAAGAGTCTCCTTATTCTCATGATATTCCAAGGGATTATCATTTTAATGTTTCAATCTGGTATGGGACACTTTGGAATGTTTAAGGATTATTTCCTCAAAAAAATTTCAATGGTATCATTTAAAAGTATCTTTATCTATGTTAACATCCTTTGTTGAATCTAGTAATTTATTGATGTTTATTCTCTTTGATGTCATCCTTCATGTTTTATTGAATGTTTTATGATTAGTTTGACCATGGGTGTGCTTGTAACGACCCGGACCTGGCCAGCCACCCGAACAGTGCCGAACGAGTCAGGTGTCACTACCTTAGGCGCACCTCCCCTGAACGCCAAAGGCTGCCGACTAGCAGCGAGGGTCTGTTAGGTATAGTGGGGAGGCTATACCCTCACAAATGAATTAAAAGCACTGGTCCAAGTAATAAACTAAAATATGAAGCAGAAATAAATGACTCGGCAGACTCGAACCAGACCCGCATAGTGGAAGCACATTCAATAACAATAAACAGCGGAAGCAATATAAAAATAGCAACAGCGGAAACTAAACAGAACGTCATGCCAGCAATCAACTGCAATAACTACTAATACAACCAAGAATGCATCCAAACAAGTAATAAAAAGCAATATATATATATATATATATCACGTCACCAATGGATAACCAATTATAGCTACAATATAAAATAAACATGCTGATGCAAGAAAAGAATACTAAACAAATAACTCCCGTACGGAACGACCTCAGGGTCCGTGCCAGTCTCCATGTCAACAACACTAAAGTCCAGCTCCTGAGGCTGACCCATTACCTGCACGCAATTTCATAAAGTCTACACGCGTCCCGAAGGGCCCGTGTAGGGTGTGAGGCAAGTCTCAGTAGGATACCACCCAGAGGTGCGTACCTAATATAAGTGTTTAGGCAGACATGCTTATACAAGAAAAATAGTAAACAGTGAAATTCCCAAAAGTAAACAAAGACTTCACTGGTGCTCAGTAGCCACCATGAAGTGTCACCTGCTTCGGCCAACGCCGGAAAGTCTGATCTGCAGCCCGGCACCTCGTGCCACCTGACACCATGTGTCTCAAGTACCGACGTCCTGAAGGCACGCACAACCGTCGTAACCCAGCTCGAAAGCTCAACCTTCCCTAGGCACAACATCCGGAGGAACAACGATACCTGTCCTCAAAAGATAATCGGAGGGACAGCGATGTCTGCCCTCAAAATATAACCAAAGGGACAACGATGTCTGCCCTCAAATCACGGCGAGCCTCTGCCCCCAACCTGACCGCCTCAAAGTTGTCTCCCGAAGTCTCCTCACCTTCCACGTGTCTTCCTATGGCAAGCACCCCCAAACCAAATATACCTAACCGCATCTACCGGGGGCCTCTACCCAGCGAGTGGCCATACCACCTCATCTCGGAGTCTATCTGTGTGCACACTACTCAAAAGTACCCGGTGAGCAGTAATCACCTCAGTATGTCCCAAGCCACAACACCTCTGACACCTCGTGTCCCTACGAACCTATCGCTCTAGTCTGATGGTCTCTCCATCCAGTAACTCGGGCCTAGCCCAACCTGACAGTCCAACTGTCTCAACCGACGTCCGTGACGCCCAATCCCGTGGTAGAAACCACCCAAAGTAACCCGAGCTAAATGCCCCAACCTGTGATCCCCGTCACTCAACAATATATCCGGGCCACACCCAACACAACAAGCAGTTCAACACAGGAAATATCACACATTCCATATTCATACTTGGAAGCATCACATTAAATAGGCAATTACTAAATAGTCAATTTGCACTACTTGTGCTATCCCATACCAGTACCTAACTCATTCACAATTTAAAAATTTAACTAAACAGTTTAACTAGAGACATTCAATAAGTAGTATAAACACAGCAGTTTAAACAACGGTCCAATTCACGCGCATTTTGGCACCCCCGGCCGAATTTCCCCAAATGAGCAACGACCTCTAACCAGGCCTTTCTCAATCACAACAGGGTCAGGGAATGCCCAGAGTCATCCCACAATGCAGATAATGAAATAAAAACAAAATAAACAGGGTTTTGATCAACACTCGACACCGCACCCGAAGGTCGCCACCCCCAAAAGTCTACGAAAACATGAAAGAAGGTATGCACCTCCTACCTCATACTCATACGATGCCACTCATTTGATTTCAGCCTCTGAATCGGACTGAATCGCGGTAGATCTGCATTTTCGTCAAATCCGGAAATTCCGTTCGGATGGGAATCTGCAGAGGAACAGGTGAGGAATCAAGGATGAAGAAGGTTGCGCGGGGTTAGCCTTTCTGATGCGGTCCCACTGCCACTGACGGATCGAAGAAAGGAGGTCGTACGGTGATTCTGGGAGGGTTTGAGTTTTCGGGGTTTTTCAGACGATCTGTTCGTCCAAAGGGGAAAAAGAAGAGGATTCTGAGAATGAGACACGACGGCGGTCTGATCGCTCAAATAAAAATAAAAGTACACGACGTGTTTTTCCAAAGTACATGCCGTGTATATGTGTTTTCGTACTCTGACTTAAGCGGAGTCCAGCACACAACTTGGACTGGGAACACGGTTAGCACAGAACTAGGGTCTCGGCCGCTACAAGGGCAAGGGTACACGGCGTGTCAAGGAAGGCTACATGCCATGTAGATGGAAATTTACACCTGGGCACCACACGACATGTACCTGGCCTCGCACGGGTAAAGAATACATGGTGTGTCTATAAATACATGTTGTGTAGTAGGAAGTTCTACACGGTCTTCACATGGAATGTACTCGGCGAGAACGCGGCCGGTCACTTGGGTAACTCATACACGACGTGTACTTAAAGTACAGGGCGTGTACTCTGGAAATTTCCAGAAACCGCCCAGATTTTTCCAGACTTCCCAAAAACCAGTCAGGAGTTTAAACAGGGCCGGGTTTTGACCCGTTTCTAAAAACTCAGGTTCTTACAAACTCCCCACCTTAACATAGCTTGTCCCCGAGCTACCAAACAAAACCAGGAGATGGCACCGAACACGCCCATCCCGATTAAACAACCCAGACTACCCCGGTCTCAAGGTTTTGGCCAAATTCCTTAAAAGGGGCTCCCACCTTAGGAATCGCCTACTCGGTCTCAACTCAAACAATGCTTAAAGAAAACAAATAAACAAACAAGTCCCAAAGACCTATTTCCCAGACCCATTGTCCTCCCATGACGCATCATCACCCTGCACCTCCTCGGTGCTCACGTGTCGCTTCCGACACCTAACGTAACTCTCACCGCATCGGCATCTGCCTCCCCGAGGTCCTGCATCTAATAGATTCTCAATTAAAACCTTGTTCCATGCACCTCAAGTAACCCACATCCACGATGCCCCGATGCCCATGGTACCTCATGTAACCCGCATCCTTGATGCACCTGATGCCACGAAACTCAAATATATAAATAAAACATAAAACGCATATGATATGATGCCAATCCCACTAACTAGAATCTAGTCAGTCCACAAGTGTCCTCTGCAGCTTGTGCACTCAACCAGACATGCCTCAAGAGGCCATTCCAAAAGAATTTAAAGAAACTCACGGCCACACCCGCGGTGTACCTTCTACCGTCGTCGGCTCTCCAGCCTGCTCAATCCCTGGAAGCTCTACAGCATGCACTTGGCCTGAAGCCCAACTGCCTGATGCCTGACCTCCCTGCGGTGCTGCCCCAGTCTCCGGCCACAGACCCCTCAGCTAGGTCCTACTATCCCTATCACGTCCTTTGCGTGCAACTGAACCTCAGCCACCCTCTCCTGGTACCGAACCTGAACCAACTCCTGATGCCACAGTCTGTCCTGGTCCCTGCCTGCCGACTGTCTGAGAAGGATGCCTGCAAAATCACTCCAGATGATCGACCTGTCCACATGCCCGACACTCCTTCGAGGGCCTATCTCACTGAGCCCGAACATGTATTGGCTGGCCACACTGAAAGAAACCCACCACTGAACTTCCACGAGGTGGTCTAGCTGAGTCCTTGGCCTTCCCGCCCAGTTGGAACTCATCTCTCCACCGCTTCCTGCTGTCTGAATCGTCACCTGAAGCTGTCACCCTACCAAAACGAGATTTTTCTCTCTCGTTTCCCTCAACTATGAGCGCCTAGTTCACCGCCTCGGAGAAGGAACCCAGCCTGAAGATGATTACCTGAACTCGAATGGCGTGTCGTAATCCATCCTCGAAGCGCCTCACCCTAGATGCATCATCGCTCACCATACCAGGTGAAAAATGGGACGACTCTATGAATGTAGCTGCGTAATCCATGATGAACATGTCTCCCAGCTGAAGACTCAAGAACTCCCGAGCTCTCTCTGCCCTCAGTGTCTCCGGATAAAAGTGTTCGAAGAAACTATCCTCGAAGTCCTTTCATGCCAGTCCCTCGTGCCTACGAGCCTGTACCTGCACATCCCACCAACGTTTCACCAGTCCTCTCAGCATGTACGTCGCCAGTTTGACCCTCCCCCCTGGAGGCGTCTCGAGATGCTCAAAGATCTTGTGCATACTCTCTATCCAGTTTTCTGCCACCTGTGGACCACCCTCACCCTGAAAAAGCGGTGGGTTCTGTGACTGGAACTCCCGCGTCAGATGCGCCACAGAAGGCTCTGTACCCTGCACACCTCTGTCAATCCCCTACAATACACGAACTAGGCTAGCTTGAAGCTGCTCATCGAGCCATGGTCCGAATGCTGCCAAACATGGCTGCTGCCCTGCCTGCATTGGATCTTGAACCTAATCCTCTCTCTGAGCCTGTACCTGCAGCTCATGCTCTATCTGCACCGGATTCTGAACCTAATCCTACGGTACCATATCCTCTCCTGCCTGTCGCTCCATTGTGTCGTGAAGAAGTAACCCGCTGAATACCATAAATGGTTAGACAACCCACATATATCTATATAACAATATATTCTACGCAGATAATGAAAGAAGTAAAAGGCAGTGCATAACAACTACCCTTACTCCCCATCACCGCAACCCATGCCCCACGGCATCCCGACCTCATGGCCTCCTTACCTTCCCTCAACATATCCAAGTATCATTAGTACCTCGGGTCGTGCCTGTCCTAAAAACCAACGTTGCCTCAGTCCCGACGACCAAGTCGCCCAATCCTGACAGTTACACTGCCTCAACCATAGTACCTGCCTGCTCTCATAAGAGCCAGACCCATATGTCCTGCAAATGCAATTCTACAAAAGTACAAATCATGGCATATACATTACCATAAACAAGAAATTCTATCAAGAGTTTTACCTATTCACATTTCAGGGCATACATAGCATGGCAATTGATTTTATTCACATGGTATTATCACTTCACAAAGCATACGTGCAGTTATGAAATTGAAATACCCTAAAATGTGCCTATCAAAAGCCAAGTAAGAAACCCTTTCCATACCGTCCAAGGTTTACATATCATAATCAATAACATCGCACAAAAAGTGAGCCACCGAGGTGGAAATCATATCAACTGTAATCTGAGAAAAAATCAAATAGCAATTCCCACCCCCGGCAACTCAATCCATCCCTCGTACATGGGGCTGCAGGCACCCAAGAACATGTTCAAAAATCAAGTTCCAACAACAACCTATCTCCAGTCTACCATATCCCAAATAGTAAAACCAGCAGAAATAAAAAGAGAAGTCTCAGTCTCATTAGTAGCCAGAAAAACACTGCTACTAAATCCTTGTCAAGAACTCCTCTAATACCACTTTGTAATGACCCGGACCTGGCGAGCCACCCGAACAGTGCCGAACGGGTCGGGTGTCACAACCTTAGGCGCACCTCCCCTGAACACCAAAGGCTACCGACTAGCAGCGAGGGTCTATTAGGTATAGTGGGGAGGCTATACCCTCACAGAGGAATTAAAAGTACTGGTCCAAGTAATAAACTAAAATATGCAGCGGAAATAAATGACTCGGCAGACTCAAACCAGACCCGCATAGCGGAAGCACATTCAATAACAATAAACAGCAGAAGCAATATAAAAACAGAAACAGCGGAAACTAAACAGAAGGTCATGCCAGCACTCAACTGCAATAACTGCTAATACAACCAAGCATGCATCCAAACAAGTCATACAAATCAATATATATATATATATATATCACAGCGCCAATGGCTAACCAATTGTAGCTACAATATAAAATAAACATGCTGATGCAAGAAAAGAATACTAAACAAATAACTCCCATACGGCACGGCCTTAGGGTCCGTGCCAGTCTCCATGTCAACAGCACTAAAGTCCAGCTCCTGAGGCCGACCCTTTACCTGCACGCTATTTCATAAAGTCTACACGTGTCCCGAAGGGCCCGTGTAGGGTGTGAGGCAAGTCTCAGTAGGATACCGCCCAGTGGTGCGTACCAAATATAAGTGTTTAGGTAGACATGCATATTCAATAAAAATAGTAAACAGTGCAATGCCTAAAAGTAATCAAATACTTCACTGGTGCTCAACAGCCACTATGAAGTGTCACCTGCTTCGACCAACGCCGGAAAGTCTGATCTGCATCCCAGCACCTCGTGCCACCTAACACCATGTGTCTCAAGTATTGACGTCCCGAAGGCACGCCCAACCATCGTAACCCATCTTGAAAGCTCAACCTGCCCTAGGCACAACATCCGTAGGAACATCGATACCTATCCTCAAAAGATAACCGGAAGGACAGCGATGTCTTCCCTCAAAAGATAACCAGAGGGACAGCGATGTCTGCCCTCAAATCAAGGCGAGCCTCTTCCCCCAACCTAACTACCTCAAAGCTGTCTCCTGAAGGCTCCTCACCTTCTACATGGCTTCCTATGGCAAGCACCCCCAAACCAAATATACCTAACTGCATCTACCGGGGGCCTCTACCCAGCGAGTGGTCGTACCACCTCATCTCGGAGTCTATCTGTGTGCACACTACTCAAAAGTACCCGGTGAGCGGTAATCACCTCAGTATGTCCGAAGACACAACACCTCTGACACCTCGTGTCCCTGCGAACCTGTCGCTCCAGTCTGATGGTCTCGCCATCCAATAACTCAGGCCAAGCCCAAACTGACAGTCCAACTGTCTCAACCGACGTGCGTGACACCCAATCCCGTGGTAGCAACCACCCATAGTAACTCAAGCTAAAATCCCCAACCTATGATCCCCATCACTCAACAATATATCCGGGCCACACCCAACACAACAAGAAGTTCAACACAGGCAATATCACACATTGCATATTCATACTTGGAAGCATCACTTTAAACAGGCAATTACTAAACAGTCAATTTGCAGTACTTGTGCAATCCCATACCAGTACCTAACTCATTCACAATTTAACAATTAAACTAAAAAGTTTAACTAGATACATTCAATAAGCTGTATAAACACAACATTTTAAACAACGGTCCAATTCACGCGCATTTTGGCACCCCCGGTCGAATTACCCCAAACGAGAAACAAACTCTAACCCGGTCTTGCTCAATCACAACAGGGTCAGGGAATCCCCAGAGGCATCCCACAATGCAGATAATGAAATAAAAACAAAATAAACAGGGTTTCGCTCAACACCCGACACCGCGCCCGAAGTTCCCCACCCCCAAAAGTCTATGAAAACATGAAAGAAGGTATGAACCACCTACCTCGTACTCATACGATGCCACTCCTTTGATTTCAGCCTCTGAATCAGACTGAATCACGGTAGATCTGCGTTTCTGTGAAATCCAACAATTCCGTTCGGATGGAATCTGTGGAGGAATAGGTGAGGAATCAAGGATGAATAAGGGTGTGCGGGGTTCGCCTTTCCGATGCGGTCCTGCTGCCACTGACAGATCAAAGAACGGATGTCGTACGAAGATTTTGGGAGGGTTTGAGTTTTTGGGGTTTTTCAGACGATCTGATCATCCAAAGGGGAAGAAGAAGAGGATTCTGGGAATGAGACGTGACGACGGTCTGATCGCTCAAATAAAAATAAAAGTACATGGCGTGTATTTCCAAAGTACACGCCGTGTATATGCGTTTCCATACTCCGACTTAAGCGGAGTCCAGCACACGGCTTGGACTGGGTACACGGTCAGCAAACAGCCAGGGTCTCAGCCGCTACACGGGCAAGGGTAAACGGTGTGTCAAGGAAGGCTACACGTCGTGTAGATGGAAATTTACACCTGGGCACCACACGACATGTACCTGGCCTCGCACGGGTAAGGAATACATGGCGTGTCATTAAATACATGCCTTGTAGTAGGAAGTTCTACACGGTCTTCACATGGCATGTACTCGGCAAGAACACGGCCGGTCACTCAGGTAACTCATACAGGGCGTGTACTTAAAGTACACGGTGTGTAGTCTAGAAATTTTCAGAAACCGCCCATATTTTTCCAGACTTCCCAAAAACCAGTCAGGAATTTTAAAATGGCCAGGTTTTGACCCGTTTCTAAAAACTCAGGTTCTTACAGTGCTATCTTGAATCCATTCATTATATTAATTTGAATGGTTAGTGTTTATGATTAATGATTGGAGAAAGTTATTTACATTTCATATGTTAGTTTAAATATGAATGTATATGTTGTTTATTTTTATACCCATTCATATGAGAAATGCATTGGACTTATTATGTTTTGGTTTGGGCCTTCTATAGGCCCTCTATGCATCAGTGGGTCTCATGATACAAAATACAGTCTCGGCAAAAGGCCCTGGAAAAATTATTATTTATGGTATTGGCATGAGGCCTTGACGGTATGGTTATAATTTCCCACATTATTCATTCCATGATTATGAAAACAGTATTTACGGTTCATGTGGTTATTCAACTAGTAGAATACCAATGATTATGGAAATTTTTACTTATCTCTTTTCACGCCATAATGTGTTCAATTTTTTCTTAAAGTAATATGTTTTTAGTTATTCAACATGCCTAATGTTTATGTTATTATATCTTCCACTGTATTTATTACCCTTAATGAGAATTTGAGCTCACCGATTTCTTATGTTTCATTTTCTCAGGACATGAAAAATTTTATTATGAATGACCTGCAGGGATAAACATAGAGTTTTGGATATTATCAATAAAACTATTGTGTTGTTTTTTTATTTCATGTTGTAATGTTGAACCTATCAATGTATCTGGTTTTCCAAAACTACTTAACTACTTGGTACTTTGGGATTTTATTCCTTGTAATCATTCCAATGTATTAAAATAATGCACCAACTCTATTATTATGGGGTCGGGGTGTTACATTATATAATTAATATTATCATTCTAATGATATTTAATGTTTTATTTGATGATATAATTTATTAATGCTTATGATTCAAAGAGTTACTAAAGTGGAAAGTTATTTTTGTCTCACCTTTTTACTTACATGAGACATTAGTCATATTCATCATCTATTTCTTTTATGTGGTTTGAATAATTAAATTGAATGAATTTTATGGTTATTATACTGAAACTTAATTTTATTTATATATCTATTTTAGTACCTCTATTTCAATAGTTTTACATTTCAAAATTTACCAAAGCCGTAATGGATTTTTATATCAACTTACCTTATTTATGACATATATTATATTATTTTATGAACCAATATTTTTTATGAGGTTTATATATAGGTTAATTGAAATGTAATATCATTGATTTACTTTTTATAATTATATTTTATGTCTGTTTTAACATTATTATTTCATGTGGTTTATAATTGTAAGTTTCCCAAGTGGAAAGAGTTTTGTGTTAAAATCTCATTGTTTATCAAAACTATTTAATATTATTCTTCCAATGATGAAATATTATGATATATCTCTCAAGAAACACATGTATTTTCTTATCCTATGGTTATTTAATGAAAATACATGTTTCCCTTTCATTTTCCTCCCTCTATGTACTCAATAATTCTAAATAATGGTTTTAAAAAAAATATTATTTTCATCCAAAAACCATTTTTCATCCAAAAAAATGTTTTATAAAAATGATTTTTATTTTTTCAACATTATTCAAATGGTTTATTATATAAATTTTTACCCATTTTTTAATTTTTACAATTATTTTTAAAGGAATCTTCCTTACCTTTTCCATAAAATTCCCATACGGATTTAACCAAAAATGTGAAAAGATTATTTATTTTTAAAATGCATAGAAATAATAGTATTTTTAAATATCATGCCCATTTAAAGATGTCATGATTACCTTATATGTGTGAAATATTATTTCAAAATCAAAGTATTTCTAAAATGTTTTAATTTTTTAAAAAATGTTTTTTTTAAAGAAAAGTTATTTTCTTCAAGAAATGTTCCAATTGATCTTTCAAAATAATTATACATCTAAGATGAAATACTTTGATGTAAATTATGCTTCATTGCTGATATGAACCAAAGATACCATTTTTATTCATTATATTAATGTTTTATAATGAAAATATGTTTATGAAACCATTTAATCTTCCATGGGATATACCATGATAAACTTATTATGAAACCAATTACTTTCTCAGTGGGAAGTGGTAGGATGAAATGATGAAATGATTATGAAACATATTTATTTTAAATAAGTTAGGATATGATGAAATATTTTTTAAACCCATTTCATTTCCTAGGTTATGATTTGGTGAATTATTTATGATCTTATGGAACACATATGTATTATTTTTATTATGATATGGGTGGGACCTATATCTCCCTCTAATGGATTGGGTAATTATTAATGTTATATGAGATTAAAGGGTGTATGAGAGGTTATCCAAAGTTTGAATGATGGTATACGAAAGTTCATCCCAAAACTAAAGTAGGTACATAGGTAATTAGTCCAATCCTCTCATGTTATGAATGTCTCAGTGTGTATCCCAAATAGAAGAATTTCTATACTGATGTATATGTCACAAGTCTGCATCCTATTCCAATATTATTATATCATGTCTCATGTTCTTTGATTCAATTAGGATTCATGTATTATGAACTCCCAATATTTATTCCATGGCTCGATATTATGATATTTGATATGTATGTTATGGTTTTAAAATTTTATGCTCCTATTGTAATACCTTTATTATTGCGTTATGATTACATATCTCCTAATTTTACCCATAATAGGAATCTGAACTCATCATTTCTTATGTTTCCTTTCCCAGGGGTATGAAGAGATGTTTCATGTAGGAGTACTAAAGTGGAAGATAGTTATGGAATACATTGAAGATCTTTCATTAATTAATAATATTGTGTTCAAAGTTTATAAAGTCACTAAACTACTATAGTCCTAAAGCATATGTTTGTTTAATGTAATTAATATCAATCTAAAATGATATAATATCCATGTATAAGAAGCCTAGGTTTTTATAGTAGGTATCATAGGAATGGTTTAGTCATCCTCTAGAAACTAAGATGATAATACTTTACTATGATACCTAGGGATATTTATAAGGATATGTCTAGGGATGTCTCTAAGGATAATTATAAGTATGAACCAAACTATAGGAAAATGTCCTAGATATTTGGTAAAGGATGGAGCAAGTGGTTACCGCTAAGTTTTATCCTTGTATAGATATAAAAAGTAGATGTGTCTTAACATATTAGTACCTGGGGTTAATAACTCTGAAAAGGGTGTATTGAGTTAGACTCGATTTTCACTAGGGTTATGAGAATGGGCCTTATTTCTCACCTAGTTTAGAACTCCTAATGGATATTCATTGGAAATTTACAAGCACATTATGAACAATCATAAAGTATTTGAATAGATGATGACTATAAATTTCTTAAGATAAATCTAAATTATAATAGATTAAAAATAAATTACCATGATTTAGACATTAAATAAGTTATTTTTCATGATTATGTGCCTCTCCACTTTGATTAGTTTTTTTTACACTATGATTTTTGTTTTAGTCGATGGTTGGAACCTAAAAAATTAATTTTAATTCCGAATGTGATGGACATTGAGATGAATTTACTCTTGGGAAATAAAATGATATGGGATATAGAATGTAAAATATCATTTCTATGCTCACACAACTTTCTATAACAATGAATCATGATGGTCTTCCAAACTTGAATAGGAGGGAACACTATTTTATTGAGTCCTTCATTAGATAATGTACACCTTATTTCTGTGGGTCTTATGATCCAATAGTTTTTGAGAAATTAATTAGTATAACTAAAATGATATTTTTCATCCTCTATTGTTCATAGAATTATAAATTTATTTTGGCTACCTTCCATTTGTAAGGTGAAGCATATCAATGGTGGTCTCTTATCAAGAATATAGGGAAATGGTATGAAATTGACTCCATAGATTGGGATTAGTCAATGAACTTATTTCACAACAAGTACTTTCCTATTATCCTTATTATGAATATTTATAAGGGGTTACTTGAGCTAAAGAAAAAGGATGTTGAATTATTATGTACCTATGAGGAAAATTTTACAAGACTTGTGTGTTATGCTTATGGTATTATCATCCAACCTAAAAGAAAGGTTGATCAATTATTCAGTGGCTTTAAACCAAGTCTTTGAATCTAATTATACATAAGAGACATCAGTATAAATTAATGTACTATTCTATGTGTTATCAAGGTATAAATAGAGGATGGAGTAATGTATCAATATCTTGGTTTCGATAAGAATATAAAAATGGAATTTATAGGAAAAAAATAAAAACTATTGAGGGAAGACGATGGGCTCTCCCCTATGATAAAAGTGTGGAAAGATATGGAGGAAATTGTCTTAATGGAACTAGTAAATATTTTATGTGTATAAGGTAAGCTCATCAGGTAATCAAATTTCAAAGTTATGAGAAGAAATTAGTTATTGGAAAAAATAGAGAGAAACCCCCATAGAATGCACCACCCACACTCTAGTGTTTCAAGTGAAAGAAGTTTGGGGATTATGAGAATCAATACCCCAATATAAGGGATAATATGGATGATAATTCATAACAACCACTAAAGTAAAAAGATAAAGGGAAATATTATTAAATCAAAGCAGTCGAAGTGAATCATGATAATTAGGGAATACTTATCCTCCCCTACTTAGTTGGGATCTCATGTATAATTTTGTTTGAATTAGCACTATGAAAATATTATTGTTTATCCTTTAGTGAAATTTCATGTGATTATCTCCCTCAACATGAATTATAGAATAATGAAATCACATTGGATATTCTATGAGTATAAGAATGATCCCAAGCTTCCAATGAAAATGTTTTTTGTATAAGATAAGATCTAATATAAGGAATAAAGTGTGAATTATCTTTTGGAAGTTCATATGTCTCTATATAATATTAACTTAAGATTTGTGGATACAATTAGGGGTTTATTATTTTAAGGTTGATCATAAAGTACAATATAAATGAAGCCCATTTTTTATGTTTTATGATATGGAAGTTTATTAATATTAAGGATATTTTAACAGAAATTTATGGAAATGAAACCATTTGGTTTTTTAAAAGTGAAAAAGTTATTTTGGGGAGGAATGAATTTACATTTTGAGGAAATATGATTAAAGGTACCAATAACTATTAGGTTTTATCATATCTTTGATGCTGAGATAACCATTGGTTATATTCGATCACTTAAGAATTCAATATATTTCATTGATATCAAAGAAGATTTATATTTGTATATATTTTCCTGAATATACATTAAGGTTGTGGTAAGGTTACACAATGAACAATATAAAAATTGTATATTATTAGGATCTAGATTGTAAACCAATTTTTTTGGAATCATATTCAAATATATCATGATACAGATTAATTTTTAAGCATTGTATATCATCCTCAGATAGATGGCTAGTTTGAGTTAACAGTTCAAACAATAGAGGAAATTCTGAGATCTTGTTCATTGTTTTTAAAAGGTGGTTGGGATAAACACCTTTATCTTGTTGAAATTTCAAATGAAAAAATATTTCACTTGGGAATTAAGATGGATCTTTATGAATACATTTATGGGAAGAAGGGTATAACTCTCACATAGTGGAATAAAGTTTCAAAAATAAAGCTATTGGGACCTGAGCAAGTTGACCATATGTTAGAGAAGGTTAGAGCCATTCGGAAACAAGTAGGTACTGAAATAATCTGATATAAATTTTATTCTAATAATATTCAATGCAGTTTAGAATATGAAGTTGGTGAGAAGATATTTCTATGAATTTATCAATGGATGAAATAAGGGAAAAGTAGGCCCTAGGTATATCAGCATCATTAAAATATTTGACCATATCAAGATTGTAACTTATCATCTGGTGCATCCACTTAATCTCTCTTAGGTTCAAGAAATGTTCCATGTATCACTATTAAGGAATTAAATACCAGATTTGTCACTTTTATTGAACTCAGAGGTCATACCGCTATAGCATGATACTTCTTATGAGGAAAAATTGGCAGAGATTCAGGATCAAATAGAGAAAGTTCTAAGAAACTAGACCAATCACCTGGTCAATGTTTTTTGGTGAAGACACCATCATTTGGAAGATATGTGGGAACCTGAGGACATAATTAGGTATAATTATCCTCAGTTGTTTATACCAAAGTGATGAATTTCGAGGGTGAAATTTATTTTAAGGGGGGGTAGAATGTAACACCCAAATATTTTGTAAAATATTTTTACTCAAATAAATTTTATATTATATAAATTTTTTATTGAATGCATTAAATATTTTAAATTTTTTTATATGTAACACTATGTTTGGATTATATTACATGTACCACTGAGTTTATCTTGTGTTACTTGAAACACTGTGTCCAAACGAAACATGACATATTATTAAAATGTTATTATTTAATATGATTGTGATCACCCAGCCCTTATAATGGAGGGTATGGATAGGATTAACCAAAGTATGAATATCTATGGTTTCCACATGTATATAAAATGAATTATTTTGTGACCAATTAATTAAAAATTAAAATGAAAAATGTTTCAAAATAAAGGATATCTTTTTTCTAAAAAACTGTTTTCATGAAAACAAACACATTTTACTTTAATAAATTAAAGAAAACACTTTTGGTGAATTATTTTAATGAAATTTATATATTATATATTCAATAAACTATTTAAAACTCATATTTTATGTTTTCTATACAAGATATAATAATAAATCCAAATTTATGCTTAAATTTGTTTTCTAAAAAACTATTTTGTCACCTTTTTCGAAAACTTATTTTAAAATTATTTTTTGAAATTTTTTAAAAATTTATTGTAAAATATGCACATAATTTTTGAAATCAGAATGAAAAAATTATCTTATGGTTAATTCTTTAGAATTTTCTTAAAAGATTAAATGTTTTATGAATAGTTAAAAATAATGAATTTTAACTGAATTCTTCACGTTCATTTAAATTATTTATAATGTTAAATTATAATTTAAATTTTTTTAAATTAAAATTAGTTCAATTATATATCTATTAATATAATTTATGTAATCCTAATCAATTTAATATTTATATTTTATATAAAGACCTTGTAAAAGTTTGAACATTTTTCTCTTTGAAAACCTACATTTTCGTTGCATCTATGAGATTGATTTTATATCCAAATTTTCAAATTATGTGAATGGGATTTGGAAAAATGGATTAAATATGTTTAATCATAATAATTTATGTTATATAATATGGAAAACATAAATTTTAACCAAAAAAAATATTGAAAAAAGAAAAAATTAATTATCGTTGTGATGAAAAAATGGGTTTATCAGGGGTTAAACTAAAAAGATAAGGATTAAAATGTCCTAAAACATTTATAAATATAAATTATGGCCATATTTAGACCTTATATTTAATAATTATCGATAATAGTACATTTGTTAACCCTTTGTTATGTGAAAAAAATTGGTACATCTTTTTCTTTTCAAATATTCCAAGTGTGCCACCCACCTCACTTATAAAATCCCACCCCTCTCCTCTCTTACTCAAACATTAAAAACCAATTGGTTCAGACAATACCTGAAAACATAACATCAAAAATTACATTATATATTCCAATAATCCTTGATTTTGGAATAAATCCAACCTAGGAAGTATTTTTATGTAAACCTAAAGAGTTTTCCTGGAGAAGAGGTAAAGTTCTCCAATGAGAATTTTTTTTATTTCTTTTAGAACATACTTTAATTATTATTAAACCATAATGATATAATAACTTGAGAATATTACATACAATGAGATATTTTTATGTTAATTTATTGACATAAAACAATCTCCACATCCATCAAATGGGTTATAAAATCATTATTTGTGTGTACGATAGACTACTGCCTCATGAACTGATATCATTCTTTTTTTCCATTACCACCTATTACATTTGGATATGATGATGGATAAAAGTATATATATGATATTTATAAAATAATTATACCTCTTTAATAATTTTATTATATATATCTTTTTTTACTTTTAATTTCATATAGGATATGATAATGGTGCTCATGTGTTTGATGGACTAACTCCTTGCAAAGCAATGTGACTCGTTTTTCACTAATTTTTTACATGGAAGATAATTAAGATAATGTTAATAAATATATATGATATACATGAAATAATAATTATATTAAGTAAAATTTTATAATTTTGATAATATAATATATAGTTTTATTTCAAACATTTTTACTCATTGAACAATGATAACGTCATTCATGTACGTATATACTACCACATTCACAAAGTGATGTGACTCTCTATTTTCAAAACCAAACCACATAGTTGATATGTATGAGTATATTTAATAAATAATATTTTTTTTGATATTATTATCATTATGTTAAGATAAAATATTACTTAACCTCCTCTCAATAATGATCTTTGAAAAATCAGACTGTTACTCATGCGTACGTATGACCTACCATCTCCAAGATCATAACGCACTAAATTTCTCCATACCATATATAATGATTGGTATTAAAATAATAATTGATTCATTAAAAGTATAATTATTTCTTGATTATTTTTCTATTTATTAATTAACTATGATTAAAGTAATAGGACCTAAAACAACAAATTAAAACATATTTGAGAAACAAAGCAGTGATTACCCGAAACATGATTTTAACAATGTAATTGTTAATAAACGGGTAATGAATGTTCATAATTATATAATATTTGATATAATATATATAAATATTAATCTATAATATATTTAAAATAATTTTATATTAATTATATAGGATTTTTGAATATTTATGAAATAATTCTATACTTAAGGTAAGAGATTTAAAGTTTATGTCTTATTTTTGGGAGACATTAAAAAATTCTCCAATAATTTATAATGTGAGTTGTATATAATTACAATTTGACATGTTATACAATAAATATCCTTCTTTTAATGAAATTTAATGCTTAATTTTTTGTTATTATTTATTGGGTCTTATGATTTTAAATATTATTAATGTAGTAAATTATTTTCATCTCTGTTTTTTACTTCTATGAGGCACATGCAATATTCACCACCTAGTTATTTTATGTGATGTGAATAATTACCAGGAAATTATTTTATTATTATTATACTAATTGTTATTGTGATTTAAATATCCATTTTAGGACCTCAATTTCATGAGTTTTATGGTTCAAAAGTTTCCAAAAGCGATAATGGATTTTTGTCTCAATTTGTCTTCTTTGAGATATATGTTATTTTATGAACCTATATTCTTTTATGATGTTTGCATATATCCTAATTGAAATTTAATATCCAAAATTTCTTTTTTTAATTAAATTTATGTTCAATTTAATATTATTATTTCAGAGGGCCTATGATTCAAAGTTACCAATATATTTACAATTTTATGTTACAATCTAATCATTTATCATGATTATATATGATTATGATTCCAATAATGAAATATTAGATCCTATATATCAATAAAATCATTTATGTTATTATTATATTTTTATTACATGATATTATATGGTTTCCCTTTATTCTCCTCTATTCATGTACTCAAGAGCTAAAAATGATATTTTTATAGAAAATATCATTTTCAGTCAAAAATCATTTTTCATTCGAAACCACATTTTCAAAAAACGTTTTAAAAAACGATTTTAATATTATTAATTTTTTATTAAATAAATTTATAACTATTTTTTATTTTTTACAAAAAATATAAAAGGGATATTAATTTTTTTCCAAACAATTTCTTTTTGGACATTATAAAAAAAGTGAATAAAATCTTGGTTTTTATCATGAATGAAATAAGCAGTATTTATCGATGTCCTGACCACTTAATGATTGAAATATTCCCTTCATGTTTTAACTTTTATTTTAAAAGGAATGTATTTTGAAAATGTTTTATTAAAAAAATAATAATTTTCAATGAAAAGTTATTTTCCTTAAGAAATGTTCTAACTTTTATTTTAAAATCATTTTCCATGTAAGATGACATCGTATGATGTAACTTATTCTTTGTTGGGGATATGAATAAAGGATACCATTATTACTATTTCTATTAATTTTTTATGATAAAAATATGTCTATGAAACCAAATTCTATTTCATGGGTTATACCATGATAAAATAATTTTGAAACCCTCTTCGTTTTCTACGAGTTATGATATGATGAAATGATGAAATTATTATGAAACCTATATTTTTTCCATAAGTTATGATATAATGAAATACTTATGAATACCATTTTATTTCATAGTTATGATATGATGAATGTTTTACAATCTTATGACAGTCATATTTATTACTTTTATTATGATATGGGTGGGACCTATATCTCCCTCCATTGCATTGGGTGATGATTAACGTTATATGAGATCCAAGGGAACATGAGAGGTTATCCCAAGCCTGAATGATGGTACATAGGTGGTTATACCAAGCCTAAAATATAGTATATGGGAGGTCACCCCAACCCTAAAAAAGGTACATGGGTGGTTATCCCAAGCCTAAAATATTTTAATGTCTTGGTTAGTAGACTTTACATAAGATTTTCTATGCTTATGTGTATTACACAAGTATATGTCTTTTACTAATTGTATGATATCATGGGTCATTTTCTCTTATTCTCTTTTTATTCATGTATTATGAATGTCCAATCAATATATCATGACACAAAAATTATGATCCTTGATATGTAGGGTATAGTTTTCAAAAGTTATGATCATATTCTATTACCCATATGCTCATTTTATTGTTACATATCCCCATTTTTACCCTTAATGAACATTTGAGATCACCCTTTATTATGTTTCCTTTTCCCAAGATACAAGGAGAGGTTTTATGTAGGAGTAAAAAAATGGATTATCTTTATATGAGACATTTATGATCCTTCATGAATTAAGAATATTATGTTCTATTTTTCCAAAGGCACTAAACTATTACTATCCTTAGACATGTTTTTTGCATAATATAATGAATATACATATAAAAATATAAAATATCCATGTATGATAATCATGGGTCACTAACTTCTTCAACATCATTTTCACTTATTTTTTATAGATTTGGGTTAGGGTTTGATGATGATTACACTAAATCATGGTGGTATAAATCTCGATACAATGTAAATTTCATTCTTATTAGATAGAAGATATACCTAAAGGACATAAAGACTAGGTTTTCTCTAGTTTCATCGAGGTAAGTATCTACCCTATTTTTTTGATTTCATAAAATTAGTTTTCATTTTATTAACGAGTCAATAATGGGTGATATTGATTTTTTAATCTAGGATATTGGGGGTGTTTTAGGGGTTATATATACCCTATTAGATGAGTTTTTATTGTTTTGATGAAATCCAATGATATATTATTTTATTATTACTAAATTAATAAGTTCTGATATACATTTTTCTAATTGGTTATAATTATTTTATAATTAATTGAAATTAATTTCAAAAATGTTTAGAACTGGTGTGGATGGTTGATGGCCGATTGAGTTGGATCAAGATAGGTCAATATTAGTGGTCAAGATTCACATAAAGGTATTGAATTTTTCTAAGGCAGGTGTTCCCTAAAAATCACCTTATGATTTATGAATTATTTTATGTTTCATGTTATATGAAGTCTCGACACTTGTGTGTGACGAAACATTATCAAAAAATTAATTTTTTTCCTTTACATCCTTATAAGAAGAGTGGAAGTATTTGGGGCTCCAATGGAACCCTTAAAACTAATCTTGATCCCTATGTCACTGATAGATATGGATTGATTAAAAATATGTGATTGAGATGTATAGGACCTATAGGGTCACAAATACAACGAATGAACATATCATACATTGGAATAGATGCCTTTAGATCCCTTTGAGTAAGGAAGTGTGTTGGATTAGGAATGGATTGATTAGGGGTATAAAATGGAGAAGATTTATGTGTAAGTTTGTGTGTAAGGACCAACCTAGCATAACTTAAAAGTAATAGAGATGATATTCCTTCCCTTATATATTTTTCATACCTTGTAATTTATATGTGGCTGATTAGACCCTATTGTGATCATGGCTATTTTGCGGGAAACAATACCCTTTGAGAGATAGGATTTGAATATAGAGATGGAAATAAGATAAGGAATCCAAAAGGGGTGTTCATACCTTGATGTGACCTTGGGGACCATAGTGTGTTCCCCCGTTTTGTATTATCTCTATAGAGAATTAGAACAATGGAGATAAAATAGTTATATACTCTATAAATGTAGTTATGAGAATAAGTTGTGTGTATGGGAGGCCAACCTTGGAAATTTATATCATATTTTACTGATTTCACAAACAATTTCATGTATTATATATAGTGGTATTTGGGGGTGGGTGATTATCCCATGATGATGATTATGATGATATATAATAGTATTTGGGGTGGGTTATTATCCTATGATGATTATACATGATGGTTATATGGGGTGGGTGTTAATCTCCTGATGGGTATGATATATAATGGTTATTCGGGGTGGGTTATAATCCCCTAATGATTATGATATATGATGGTTTTTTAGGTGGGTTATAATTCCCCATTGATCATGATACATGATGGTTATACAAGGTGGGTGTTAATCCCCGTGAGGATTATTTTATATGGTGATATTTTGGGTGGTAGATAACCCCCTCAATGAAATTGTTTTATGTTAATATTTTTTATGGTTCTAATCTCCCAAATGATGATATTATATGGTGATATCTAGGGTGGGTGCTAATCTCCTTGATGATTATAATAAATGGTGATAATTTGGGGGGGGGGTGCTAATCCTCCAATGATTTTGATATATGGTGACATATGGTAAAACCTCTTATCTACTGACGATTATTATATATAGTGATATCAATGTTAGCCACTTATCCCCTAATTATAATGATATTTTGTGATATCAATGTGGTATTCTTATCCCCTCAATAATTATTATATATGGCGATATCTGAGAAGGACTCTTATCCTCATGATGATTATGATATATGGTGATATCTAAGAGTGCTGCTTATCCCCATAATGATTTTGGTATATGGTGATATATGAGTTTTCCATTTATTACATTGATGAATATGATATATGGTGACATTTGGGAGGTCCAGTTATCCCCCAATGATTATGATATATAGTGATATATATGATAGATGCCAACCCCACAATGATTATGATAAATGATATGATCCTAGGGTAGGACTATTATTCCCCATTAGTTTTTATATTTGTGTGTGTGTGACTGAGTGAGAGAGATAGAGAGATATTTCCAAGGAGTGACTTTATTCCTCCTAGATGTTGATGTATCATGTTCAGATACATTCAACATTGGCTGAAGCAGGTATTTTCAGGGCTAGGTGACTTGGATTGTACACATAGTCATGAAAAGTGTTTTTTACATAGTAATTTATTCTTTCCTTTTATAAAGATTACATTGAAAAATAATTATATATATTTGTTATTTTTGGAACACCATTGGTGGTGGACTATTATTATATAATCACATCCTACTCTGGAAACCCTAGAACATTGTTACCTAAATAGACCTCATCATCATAGGTATAGGTCAAGTATAGGCCTAATATTGGATAGTTAGATAGCTTGGATGGATTCCGGATATAGAACTAGGCTGGGAATCATGACTAGGTTGTTGTTCAATTTATTTACTTTTGGCTTGTGTTGTGTATGATTAACTACAAGAGACATTGTTGGTGTCTTCTTGACTTATGAGACACTTTGGATAGTTTATTTTTTTATATCATGTGGTGTTTTATTCTATTATATGGCATTTATATCTTGATTAACCAATTTCCTATTGAGTATTTAGATGATTGATTGTATGATTTTTTCAATATTTTTGTTATAGTTTTATATGAGGGTATATTTTTCAAATAGTATCGACTTATACCCTCACTTATAGTCGAGAACCTCTATCATACATGGATATTACCTTATGGTCACATGATGATCAAATCTATTTAATATAGAGTGACCAGGGTTATCAAATAATAAATTGGAATTAGTGTATTATTTTATTTATAATACTATTCAAAATATATCAGACAAAATTTATGAATCGTCAGAACATGGGATGAATGTTGTGTTTGATCATGGCCAAGACTTATATTATATTATGTCCAAGATACAAGGGAGTTGGGATTAATGATATTATATTTAATTTTATGTTTAATTGATTCTTTCTAAGAAATATATTTTTGAGTTTTTGATTTATAGTTTTTCCCTTGTCCTGAGGAGGCAAGAGGCATGAGTCCATGTATCACATCAGGTATGAAGGGTCACATGAAATATTCATGAATGTGTGTGATTATGACACTAGTTCAATAAAATAGAATTATTTTTATTTATTTATTCTACTAATAATGAATTATTTTTAAAAAAATAACATATTGGTGGAATTCTAATTAACCAAACTAGGTGTTTATGATATCCTTGGTACAGATCATCATAGGTTGGGGTCATTTATATACATGTTGTTGTGAACTTGATACTTTATTGGAATTAGGATATATGGTGAGGATTGTTATACTTTAATTCATAGTTAGATTCAGTATGAGATGCATGATGTGTGTGTGTGTGTCTTTGGGTGTGTTTCAGTAAACCCTGGAGTGGGGGGGGGTCTGAACTATGAGTTTCTTGGTGGAATCTAATATGGGAGTGTAGATATTTCTTTTTGAGTTGTGACCTATGTAAAATGTGAATTATGGTATAGGTGAGATATTCAAGTTACATTGATATGTAACTCATAATATTGGTGAGATTATGTTATAATTGAGTAGTAAGATGTTATCTTGTTATTTTTAGAGATGATTTGTGATGTATGAGGGTAACTTAATAGAGGGAATAGGTCAAGACCGTGAGTGCCTTGAAATAATAGAAACATTAGTAAATTATTTTTATTTTAGACTAATACATGGGAGGTATAATAAATTATATCGTATAAAAATGTGAGGGATACCTTAGTTATATACTAAAATCAAGACACAAATAGTGATTCATGTGATACATGAGAGTGACATTCATGATGATTGATTTGGTGCGTTTTTAGTACGTGGGTATGCTAGTTTGGAATGTATGTGTTCACTCCATTAAGATCACTTTTGGGTGTAGATTAATGATTTTGATTTTTTATTTTGAACTTTTTGAATATTTTTAATAATTCCCTTAAATTCATTTGTAGCATTGGAATGAATCTAGAATGTCACGGGGACCCTAACATTGAGTATATAAAATAATATAAATATTCTATTAAATTTACACACACACATTTGGAACTGATGTTATATCATTTAAATGGATACTCAAATTTGGTAATCGAGACCTTGGTTGAGTCTATAATATGGGTTTTACCCTATGAATGGAATATATATTATTTTCATTAGGCCACATGATATTGTGCAGCCAAGGAAATATTAATGGTTATTTAATAAAAAATTAATTTGAATTGTTTAATTAACTATCATGAACTAGAAGACCCCTATTTAATACCAAATTAATAAAATAACTAGGGTAATTTATATAACCTTGAGACATTTGAGAGAAACCATTGTAGAGGTATTGGTATAGGATTAGTGAATTTTAGGATTGATGATGAACTTTATAGAATCAAAAATAATTTCAATGTGAATTCAATCTTCATCAATGATTGATTCATGGTTGAGGTATGAAATTTTTCTTTTTTTAATCACTCAGTTTCTAATGAGTGACCAATAATGATTGATTTATTTTCTCCCCATGCTTTCAACTTGAGAATATCCCAATCAACATATCAATTATTTATTTTAATCTAGGATTGGTTAATTAAGTTCTTTCATTGTCCAAAAATTTCTATCTTATTTTTCTACACTAAAACTGGTGGGTAGATTCTTAACAACCACTATATTTATTCACTTTTGTAATTTCTCGAATTTCTACCTCCTTGATTCTTGTATTCTTCACTGGCCATGATTTTTCTAGTGATTTGGATAATACCAATCCAGTTCAATCATGATTGAATATCAGAAGTGGGTTTGTGTGTTATAATAAATCAAGGGGAACATGGGATAAAGGAGAATCATTAGGTGGCAATGAATCATGAATTAATGGTGGTGATGGTCATATTTCTAAGAGTAGATATACATTGGTAATGTTATTGTACACAAATTTCTATTTTTGGAAACCAGAAGTAAATCTTTAATTATGGTATCTTAATGAAAATTCATTAAATTAAGATCTAGGGGAGATTAGGGGAACTATAGGAAGTTATAGTTAATATTTTAGGGTAGTAGTTGAATCTGGTTTTGGAATCATAACTACACCATATGTTGTTCAAAAGAACACATTTCAGGTATTTTTGAGCTTTAATAGTTAGGGCTCTAGTTTGATATAAATATTACACATTTGTTGATTGACTAACACATTGTGTAACCCTATATGAATTCATAGAATGTATATGGACTACACTCCCAAAAGTTGTTTTTGATGTACACACCATTTGGGTTAAGGCCACATTATTTATACCTCAAATTTGCAATGTATAGAGAACTATGGTACACGATGGGTACCACTCTTTCACCCATAGTCCATATATAATAACCTACATGATATGTGTGTGGATCCTTCATTTAATGTAAATAATTTGTGTACAACCAGTCTATTGTGTATGGATACACACTGTTTACCCTAGGCACATACCACACACTTATTTTGGGACCATCTACTATCCATACCTCCCTTTGCAGACTCATATTTGGACTTTTGAGTAGTCTATATTTGTACTTTTGAGTAGTCTATCCCAAGTGTTTCTTTATTTAGAACTCAGTGGTATCTTTATCTTCAATATCAGAAGTAAGACTCAAGGAGGTACATGTAATCTTCCCTTTTCATTGGCTATCAAATAACCAAACAAAGAATTCATGTATATTATTTGGAGTTATATTAGGTTTGGTATCCTCCCAAATGAGGTTTATTATATTGAGGAATGGTCCCCTATTTTATTTATTTAGATATGTTTAATATACCCCTATACAAATCTAGGATATGTCCTGTCTATCTATGGAGTTAGTTTCTTCCTCTCTAGGAGGTCAGGAGGGGCGTGGTTTCTTTATTAGTGTTAGTAGCCTATTAGTCGTTGTATATCCATCGGTGAGGCATTCCCCACAAATATTCAAGAGATGGTAAATAGACTAATATCTCAGGTAGATTTTATTTTAGGATCCTCATTTAGTTTTGTTACCCTAAAGCTATTTTTGGAGAACAAACCCTTTTCCATTGTCTTCGGTTCACCCTCTTGAGAATATCTGGATTTTTAATGTCCTTTCTCTCCGATTTATATTTAAAAAATAAATGATCTTTTGGTTCTTCCTTATGATTTTTAGGGAATCTAAATAATTTTTATATACTCACCCCTACATGGGAATATTTACCACACATGTCATGTGTTATACAAAAATAGGCAATTAAGTGAAGATCATGATGGTTCAGGTGTCAATGGAGCTTTACGATACTCAGTGGTGGTATTTTTAAATGGTTTATGGATATAGGGTGCATGAGGAGAGACCTTACTTCCATCAATTGTTAGTTTGGGTTTTCATTTTTTATCTATTGGGAATTTACTTCACCACTTTACATTAAGCCACATGTTTTTCTATTTTTATTTGGATTATATAAGTTGTTTCATGCATTTATCACATTTTTTAATTGTTCATAGTTATATCTTTCCGTTAATGTAGTCTGTGTGAGGGGGGGGGGCTTGTACTTTAGTTTGAGGAATCCAATTGGAGTGTTATGCTTACTTAGTTCAAGTCACCAAACTCTATACTATTTAAGGGGGGATTGGTGTGGTACACATGAATTACTGTTTCCCAAGAGGGGTCCCAAAGAATCAAGTCATGTCAAAGTTGAATCATTATAGATTATCCTTGGGGAATATTTTAAATTTATTAGTCTTGTGAGGATTTCATTGAAAAATAGGGTAACATCGTTAAGATGTTTTGAGTTTGGAATTCAGGCCAGGGAAACCGGTTATGGTGTAAAGGTCAATGATTCCATTCAACAGGACTCTAATAACTAGTTTTTCAAAATGGTTCATCAATTAATTAGTTTCATTTGAATAGTGGTATATGAATTATATCAGAATGGGTTATCTATTTTCCTGGTCTTTCCTAAGTCATCTTCATATATATTCTCTTTTGATAATGGTTTGTCTTGTTGAATTGTATATTTTTATCATACAGATAACTTTCCAAGATTTCCAGATAGGATTCCAAAGCACGACCATGATGAAAAATAATTAAGGGATGATACTTCCTTTAATGGTACTATTCATGAGATATTTTCTCCAAATTAGTAGGGATAGGTTCCACAACCCATTGTGAAGAAAATAAATCCCCCTCTCATGATTCAAGTTTATTCCTCTCTTCATGTTGAGCAGATAATTTTTCTAGAAACTCAAGGTGGGATGTGCATTTTTTTGATCATTTCAAACAAGTTTTATAGGTAGAGGCTAGCCAGGTTCTAAGGTGAACCTGACCAGTGGTCTAGATGAATTTAGTGATTTGAGTTTTTCATCTTGTTCAGACACCTTTTAACATGATGTTGGTGATTGAAACTAGTATTATTTATAGTAAAATGAGATTTTTGTGGAGTTTATTCAGGTATAATCATAATGTGGAAATTTTCCTATGGCCTATGTTCGAGTTACTCTTACAAGATAATTATTATACAACGAATTTTAGGTTCATACATATTCAAGAGCTTCTATAGCTGTAGTATGGTAGTGTAACAATTTTTGAGTAAACTACATGATTCCTAAATTTGAAGTGATACTTCCTTAATATGACCCAAGATGTGATCTCCTGAGAAAAGAATTTAGAGCAGGAACTTCATAAGGATATCGGATAAAAAGTGGTCCCTCTATTGATTACCACCTATATCAAGGTTCTAGAGAGAGATTTAGTGATAGAGTGATTTTTGGATGAGGAGTGGAGAGTTTCTAGTTCTAGAAGTGGTAATCATGGTGAAGAGTCATTAGTAATAGTTGGAAGGAAGCAGGTATCATATTCTTGATGTACGAGTTCAATGTATAAGAAGGATCTAACTCATGAATCAATAACACTAGGTTTGTGGTGGGGATCCAGGCATCCATAAGATATGTGTTTCTTTTCTTGTATGGGTTGGGGTCAAAAAATACCTGACTACCTGACCCATCATATAATAGAGGGTGGATAGAAAATCGATGGACCCATGTGCCAAAGGTAAATGTATTACAAGGGGCCTCCCATAGGTGGAAAGGGTGGCCCTTTGGGAGATAGTTTCAGTAGAGGATTTGGTGGATCTCCCAGAAAAGGATTTTTTTATAACCTACTTCCACCATTACCACCCCTTTGCAGAACATAATAGTCTTAGATGGTTAGAGGTCATGGATGTGTTTAGATGTAGATGACATAGGGATGCGATTAGGTGGCTCCTGACACAATTCTATGTATAATATATATCTTTTCTACCTTGGAATCAGTTCGAAACATTATTTTATTATTATATAGATTTTTTGAGAGTTTGAGGTTCCAAAAGAGCCTTTGTCCCAACCCATGTGGCTAGAGACTTTTAATGGGAGTTATCACATGATCACACATTTTTTATGATAGTGTGAGATCACACATAGTGGATAAAGTTTTTCCTAGGATCTCTTTATGGAAGATAAAAATTTGTATGAAGAAATCCTTATTATGGATTGTGTATCTGTAATCCAAATATAGATAGATTTTTTTTCATTATAGGCTGAGGTTCCTTCCAGATAAAGAGTCATGGTTTCAATTTATTAGTGAATGGGATTTTCTATTGATATTAATAGGTCTTTTTGTGCGGGGAGTTGAAACCAATCACTCACTAGTTAGCATGTTTTACCCTTAGTATATATAACACTTCAGATGTTTATCTTATAATAGTGGTCGAGTAATACATGTAAATATTCCACAAGAATGTACTAAGTGTAAGGGTTGGTGTCCTCAGAACGAACTGTTTTATACTTTGATTACATGAATGTTCACTTATAATATATTGTTCATTTTTCTGCATGACTATAATATAATAATGTCCTGGAATATTTGTTGCATTAATAAGGCCATAGCAGATCCCCGCTATGATGAGAACCTTGAAATGCTATAACAATATTCTTAAATAAAGTTCTACAGTTGGATGACATACTATGATAGGACACATAGTATAAAGACCGTCATGTGTGAGTACTCATAAGAAGACGAGACTCTCTCTCATGGAGTTCGCACTTGGTAATCTCCAAGATGGGAGATTATGAGAACAGACCCACCAGTAGTAATTTCGCATGTCTTTGTGTCATCAGATATTGCTATCTACGAGCGTGTGTAAAGGTCCTTAGACTGTAAGATTATCATTAACTCATGTCATGACTCGCACACTTAGATTTACTGACGAAAACCGTCATGCAGACAGTTGGCGGGAAGTAGGGTACGTTGGGTGCGTCACGAGTGACATTTTGTTAATGGATAAGTCGAGGAAGGATTTTTCCCTTTTATTTATGGAAGTTGATAACTCGGCCCTTTGATTCAAATAGAACTATCGCATTAAATTCCATGGCCATGGTGTGAATAACGAGTTTATTTCAGGTAGTCAAAGAATGATGGATCAAGCATATAGGTTTATGACACTATCATGAAACCTACTTGATGAGATATTGAGACAAAGGGATTAAATTACACAGTAAGCATTCGTATGATGTGAGTGTCAATGCGGCGTCAACTTCTTTCTCTTGGGTGCCTTGACCTGTTGCTAGACAGTAATCTTGGACTTTAGGCAAGCCCGCCTAATGCCAACGAGAAAGAGACCTAGAGGGTCGCACACTAAGTGTATCCAAGTATCTCAAGTTGAATAAAGATTATTCCCGTATGTGGTTTAATAATTATTCAAGGAAGCCTAAGTTGTTTTAAATGATGGAGCAAAAATAAAATAAAACAAGTACACACCGTGTATTATTAAATGTACATGCCGCGTAGTTTTATTTTGGAAAGGAAATGAATAAATTAAAACAGGATATACATGCCGTGTACATTTAATGCACACGTCATGTAGTTTTCAATGTAAAACAAGTACACACCCTGTATTTATTATTACATGCCATGTAGTTTTTCCAGTCGGGATTTTGAGGATATAATATCGTTTTATTAAATGATATTTATTATAATCAGCGTGAGCGCATGTCAAGGAATTAATTATTCGACATGGGGGTTTTCAATAAGAGATAATGAAATAAATGAAACACGTAATGCGTTTATTTATTGTCATAACTCTACAACCTTAAACTCGATAATAAATATCCTCACAACCCCAACTCTTTTCCTACACAAGTGAATTGTTGTGCACAACACCTCTGGAGAAATATTTCAAGGCCGAAAGAACCTTTTCCTCCAAGAATGCTCTCAAGACCGAGATATATCCTATTTCATAGGATCAAGACAATCTAAGGTGGACAACGCAAGCAAAGGCTTCTCCACGCTAGCACCCGGAGAATCCTTTGGTGACATCCAGAGATACGAGGTACACGTGTGGATCACCTATAGAGGGAGTCTACACTTTCCTTCTGCGACGCAACGACAGATCACATCGACAACGTGATCAAGAACATCAACGAAGAAAGAACACCCAAAAGGTATTTCTTTATAATTAATTAAATTAATTATAATTAACCTGTAACGATCCTTGTTTGTGTTTCCAGGACAAACCATCTTCTTTGTCTTTTTCTGTGATTCGATCTGTGGAGACTGGCATTTATCGTCGTATTGATCCCGGATTGATCATTTCTAATGACAAAAATCCAAGTGGGCACATCCACCCATGCGCTTCCGCTGTGCCCGGAACCTTCAAATGGTATCAGAGGGACGTTACAACGTTGATTATAGTTATTTAATTTTCGTTGATAATTTACACATTTATATTTGATTCAATTAGAAATATATTGTTCTATTAATATTAATAAACAATATCTATTCTTCCTCCTTCGTTTCTTGATTCATATCACAGAAACGACCTTTTAATTTAAATTTTGATTAAAATAAAAAACGAGGGACTCATCCGGAGGAGCCTCTCTTTATATCTGTACAACATGGGATTACATGGAGTGAATTTAAAACTACACGTCGTGTACTTAGGTTCAATGAGTCGGCACTGGTCTACCAAACCACGCCGTGTGAATTGATTATGCCTAAGTTTTAATCACGCCGTGTTTACCAGAATTGAACGACACGTGGAAACCGGAATACACGGCGTGTATGTTGGAGCAACACGTCATGTAGTCTGTTCCGGCCCAGGTGAAACCGTGTACAAAGATAAGCCACGTACTGCGTACATGGGATCGCCAGGCTGGTTACTGCATAACATGGAAGTACACACCGTGTATGATTCATCTATACGCCGTGTACTCAAAAAATTCCAAAGTAGAGAAAACACGCCAAAGACCCGGCGTGTGCTTTGGATAAAGGGTAAAAAGAAAAATACACGCCGTTTAATTATAAACTACATGCCATGTACTTTCTAGAAATTAAATTTCACCAAGTTTCTTCCAATGTACAAAGACCCATAAAAGGAATATGGATGACAAGAATCTCAAGGAAATTCAGAATGGATTTTAAGATAAAGAATTGATTAATTATAAGATCATAATTAATTGAAATCGAGCACAACTTATCTTAAATAAAAGAACGATTAAAAGAATTTGAATTCTAAATATGCGTAAATGTCGTTGCATACTATGGATGATCATGAGGTGGACCAAAGACCCTTTGTATGTGTATGGTTTCATTTAAATTTATTTAATTTAAATTTGTTGGCATGCAAGACTTCTTCCAATAAAATGTAGGGCCTACATGCCCATGGTTTCTTTAATGTTAACCCATGTAATGGAGGATCTCCCAAGCCATAGGATACGGTTCAAATCCTGAAGCTGAGGAAAAACCAATGCAAGAAGATACAAAGGTGGACAGGTGGGAGCTGCAAAACACAAACCAAAAGGTTCAAGGTGTTTTCCCTAGGTCAGGGTTACCTTATCAAAACCGCTAGATAAGCTAACCAATAGAAGATCATGATCATGCCATCTTATTTTATTTCTGTCTGATTGCATGGTTTATTTATTATGTATGTTTTGTCGCGATCACATAATTAATAAAATGAACAAGCATGCAAAGATGGAATAAAATAAAAACCGGACTATGCGTAAACATTATCAGAACATGGTTAATCACTTAAGGAAGCATTACTTAATATTAACAAGCCTGTGATAATGCGAAACTACGCATAAAGGAATAAAATACCTCAATGCCATATTAAGTTAGACCAAGCCTTCTGTTACCTGATTAAGGGCAATACTCAATAAAACTATGTGTTTGACCAAACCTTGTTGGGACACTTAGTTTTATAAATGAATCCCTTATGAAAGGTTTCGGTTTGAATTAACCATATTACATCAAGAGAAGTAGCCCTTGCTAGACTTGGTGTAATATTGGAGGCAAGAGTTGAGGAAATCCAAGTCAGGATTTTAGGATTGGGGAGTCCACTCAACAGATCAAGGAACTGTAAGCTCACATTTGGCAAAGACATGTCTACCTAAATACCTTCAAATAACTTGACCAACCCTTGTTGGGGTTATGCGAAGGGAAATATGGATCCTTTCCACTAGAATTTCAAAGCAACTGGACATTCCGAGTTCAATGGTGAGGGCCATTGGGACATGATAAAATAGTGGGAGAATTAATTAATTTATTATTTCTCATAAAATGTAATAAAAAAGATACTGATAAATATGCTCTATTAATTTGTAGAATCAAAATTACAAACTCATCAACCACATTTTCTCTGCGATCAATACTGGATAAAGACAATATCCTCAACGACAGTAACTTTCAGGAATGGTTTAGGCGCCTTCGGGTTATCCTACGCCATGAAAAAAAGTTTTACGTGCTGGAGTCCTCACTTCCTGATTCTCCTACCCCAGGGGCGAGTGATGAAGATTTCCTGGTCTATGATCAACATTTGAACGACGCTCTCGATGTTCAATGTTTGATGTTATCATCGATGTCAAGTGATCTCATGAAGTCTCATGAAGACATGGATGCATATATCATGCTTGAGCACCTCCGTGGTATATACCAGGAGAGAGAAAGATAGGAAATGTTTGAGATCTCCAAGGCTCTATTTCAGAGAAAGCTTGGAGAGGGTGCCCCAGCCGAGCCTCATGTAGTCAAGCTCATTGGCTACATTGAGCACTTAGATATTCTAGGGTTTAAACTCCCTGAAGAACTGGGTACTGACCTCATTATTGCATCACTCCCCCAGAGCTTCTCAAACTTTGTTGTGAATTCAATATGAACAACATTGAGAAGTCTCTGTCTGATCTTCTCATCCTCATTCTCTAAGTGGACACTGACATGAAGCGTGAAAAGCCTTCTGTCCTCATGGTGAATAAAATTGAAGGGAAGGTGAAGAGCTTTAAGCCCAAAGCATTTTCAAGTCCTTCCAAAAAAAAGGAATATCAAAGGGGAGGCAAAGGAACAGGATGCTGTTTGTTTTGCATGTGGCAAGAAGGGCCACTGGAAGAAAAACTGCACCCAGCCAAGGAAGCAAGGTGAAGCTTCAGGTGTGTTTGTTATCGAATTCAATCTATCTGTTTCTACTAATTGGGTATTAGATACTGCTTGTGGTGCTCACATATGTATCCAAATATAGGAACCAAGTAGATTCAGGAAGATTGATCGAGGGGAGGTAGATCTACGAGCAGCCAACGAAGCCAGACTTGATGTTGTAGTTTTCAGGGACTACCACCTCACATTGCCTATGGGGATGGTCTTGGTTTTGAAAGGATGTTATTATGTACCCTCTGTAACCAAAAACATTATTTCAGTATCCAGATTAGATACTGATGGATTCAACTTCAAGTTTGGAAGTGTATGTCTCTATTTTTATAAAGATAACATTTGTTTTGGTTGGGCATATTTATATAACGGCCTTTATGTGTTAGACGACACAAACCTAGTAATGGAAATCGATAACAAAGTTAATTCAAATGAATCATACCACACCCAACTTTGGCATCACCGGCTAGTTCATGTCAATGAGAAATGTTTGACAAAATTACATCTAGATGGGTATTTAGATTCTTTCAAACTAAAACCACTTGGTGTATGTCATGCGCGTCTACAAGGTAAAATGACCAAAGCCCCATTTAGTGGGAAAGGTGAAAGAGATAAAGAGATTCTATAATTTGTTCACACAGATGTGTGTGGACCATTTCCAGTTGAAGTAAGGGGTGGGTTCTCGTACTTCATAACTTGTACTGATGATTTTAGTAGATACAGATATATCTATTTAATGAAGTATACGTCAGATTCTTTTGATCGATTCAAAGAATACAAGAATGAATTTGAGAACCATCTTGGTAAGAATATTAAGAAACTCCACTCATATAGAGGAGGAGAATATCTTAAGCAGGACTTCACTGATTTCTTACGGGAGTTTTGGATTCTATCTCAACTCACTCCTCCTTACACACCGCAGTGGAATGGTGTAAGTGAAAGGAGGAACCGCACCCTGTTGGACATGGTGAGATCAATGATGAGTCATGCGAGTCTTCCATTATCCTTTTGGGGATATGCATTACAAACATCAACACACATACTAAACCAAGTACCAACCAAATCGATAAATGGTATTCCATACGAGTTATGGAGTGGACGCAAAGCCATGTTATCGAATTTACATGTGTGGGGTAGCGAAGAATTTGTTAAGGCCTCTTCAAGTAACAAACTTGCACCCCAAGGCACAGAGTGTATCTTTATAGGATATCCCAAGGAAACAAGGGGATATTAAATATACAACCCCTCAGACAAAAAGGTTACCGTGGAAAGACAAACCATATTCCTTGAGAGGGAGCACATCTCCAAAAGAGATAGTGGGAGAGATATATAATTCAATGAAGTTGAGGCTCAAGATACACATGAGTTGGTACAGGAACAGATTCCACAAAGCCCCGTGGAAGAACAATCTGTTCCAGAGACACAAGAACTGCGTAGGATCATGAGAGAGGTGAGAGAACCAGAATGATATGGTTTTTTTGTCACCGAGGATGGTGACTCATTATTGGTTGACAATGATGATCCTGTTACCTACAAGGAAGAAGTTGAAGGCACAGATGTTGCCAAGTCGCAAGAAGCCACGAATTCTGAAATGGATTCCATGTACCAAAACCAAGTATGTATTTTGGTAGATCCTCCAGTTGATGTAAGGCCTATTTGTAATAAATGGGTATTCAAGAAGAAACTGGACATGGAAGGTCAATTAAGCACCTACAAGGCACGAATGGTTGAAAAATGTTTTAGACAGCATCAAGGAATTGACTATGATGAAACCTTTTCACCGGTTGCGATCCTGAAATCCATCAGAATCCTATTGGCCATTTCTGCTTACCATGAATGTGAAAATTGGCAAATGGATGTCAAAACAGCTTTCCTTAACGGGAAACTCAAGGAAGATGCCTACATGACACAACCTAAAGGGTTTGTGACTCTAAAGGATTCCAACAAGGTATGAAAGTTGCAGAAATCCATTTATGGATTAAAGAAAGCATCAAGATCATGGAACATTCGTTTTGATGAAGCTGTAATGGAATTTGGCTTTGTTAAGAATGAATGTGAGGCTTGTGTCTACAAGAGGTTTAGTGGGAGTGCAGTCATTTTCCTAATAGTATATGTTGATGACATATTACTAATTGGAAACGAAGTACCTGTCTTACAGTCAGTTAAGGAATGGTTGCATAAATGCTTCTCCATGAAAGACTTGGGGGAGGAAGCACATATTCTTGGGATCAAGATCCATCGTGATAGATCCAAGAGAATGTTGGGCATGATTCAAAGTACATACATTGACAAGATACTGAAGAGATTCAGTATGGAACAATCTAAGAGGGGATTGTTTCCAGTGTCACATGGCATTCATCTTTCTAAGAAAATGTTTCCTCAGACACATGAGGAAAGAAAGAGAATGGAAAGGATCCCTTACACATCCGCGATTAGGTCAGTCATGTATGTTATGCTATGTACGAGGCTAGATGTTGCTTACGCATTAAGTGCGGTAAGCAGATATCAAGCTAATCCAGGAGACCGCCATTGGATGGCAGTCGAGACTATCCTTAAGTATCTGAGGCGTACTAAGGATATGTTCCTGGTTTGTGGAGGAGATGAAGAAATAGTCATCAGAGGACATGTAGATGCTAGTTTCCAGACTGATCAAGATGACATGAAGTCACATACTGGAAACATCTTCAGTTTGAATGGAGGTACAGTGAGCTGGAAGAGCTCAAAACAAAGTGTGGTGGCAGATTCTACAGTGGAGTCCGAGTATATCGCAGCTTCTGAGGCAGCTAAAGAAGCAGTATGGATGCAAAGATTCGTCCAAGATCTGGATGTTGTATTGAGCAGTAATGATCTTATCACACTCTATTGTGATAATACTGCAGCGGTGGCACTTGCAAAAGATCCAAGGTCACATCAGCGGACAAAGCACATACTTCAGAAGTATCATCTCTTGAGGGATTTTTCTCAGAGAGGTGAAGATGCAGTGAGTAGTATTTCCACGGAAGACAATGTGGAGGACCCATTGACTAAAGCCTTGACTTAGCATAAACATAATAATCATGTGAGGTCTAGCGGACTAAAAGTCGTAGGCAGTTGGCTCTAGTCCAAGTGGGAGTTTGTAAGGGTTGGTGTCCTCAGAACCAACTATTTTTTACTTTGATTACATGAATTTTTAATTATTATATATTTTTCATTGTTCTGCATTACTATAATATAATAATGTTCTGGAATATTTGTTGCATTAATAAGGTCATAACAGATCCCTGCTATGATGAGAACCTTCAAATTCTATAACAATATTCTTAAATAATGTTCTGAGGTTGGATGACATACTATGATATGACACATAGTATACAAACCGTCATGTGTGAGTACTCGTAAGAAGACGAGACTCTCTGTCATGGAGTTCGCACTTGGTAATCTCCATGATCGGAGATTATGAGAGCAGACCCGCCAGTAGTAATTCCGCATGTCTTGGTGTCATCGGGTATTTCTATCTATGAGCATGTGTAATGGTCCTTATACTGGAAGATTATCATTAACTCATGTCATGACTCGCACACTTAGATTTACTGATGAAACCATCACGCAGACAGTTGGCGGGAAGTAGGGTATGTTGGGTGCGTCATGAGTGACATTTTGTTAATGGATAAGTCGAGGAAGGATTTGTCCATTCCATTTATGGAAGTTGATATCTCGGCCCTTTGATTGAAATAGAACTGTCGCATTAAATTCCATGACCATGGTGTGAACGACGAGTTTATTTCAGGTAGTCAAAGAACGACGGATCAAGAATATAGGTTTATGACACTTCCATGAAACCTACTTGATGATATATTGAGACAAAGGGATTAAATTACACAGTAAGCGTTCGTATGAGGTGATACGTCAATGCAGCGTCAACTTCTTTCTCTTGGGTTCCTTGACCCGTTGCTAGACAGTAATCTTGGACTTTAGGAAAGCCCGCCTAATGCCAATGAGAAAGAGGCCTAGAGGGTCACACACTATGTGTATCCAAGTATCTCAAGTTGAATAAAGATTGTTTCCATACGTGGTTTAATAATTATTCAAATAAGCCTAAGTTGTTTTAAATGATGGAGGAAAAATAAAATAAAACAAGTACATGCCGTGTATTATTAAATTTACACGTCGTGTAGTTTTCAATGAAAAACAAGTACATGCCGTGTATTTATTATACAGGCCATGTAGTTTTTTCAGTCGGGATTTTGAGGATATAATATCGTTTTATTAAATGATATTTATTATAATCAGTGTGAGCATATGTCAAGGAATTAATTATTCGATATGGGGGTTTTCAATAAGAGTTAATGAAATAAATGAAACGTGTAACGCGTTTATTTATTGTCATAACTCTACAACCTCAAACTCGATTATAAATATCCTCACAACACCAACTCTTTTCCTACACAAGAGAATTGTTGTGCACAACATCTCTGGAGAATTATTTCAAGGCCGAAAGAACCTCTTCCTCCAAGAACGCTCTCAAGGTCGAGAGAGATCCTCTTCCATCGGATCAAGACAATCTAAGGCAGACAATGCAAGCAAAGGATTCTCCACCCTAGCACCCGGAGAATCCTTTGGCGACATCCAGAGATACGAGGTACACGTGTGGATCACCGCTAGAGGGAGTCTACACTTGGCTTCTGCGATGCAACGATGGATCACATCGACAACGTGATCAAGAACATCAACGAAGAAAGAACACCCAAAAGGTATTTCTTTAAAATTAATTAAATTAATTATAATCAACCTGTAACGATCCTTGTTTGTGGTTCCGGGACAAACCATCTTCTTTGTCTTTTTCTGTGATTCGATCTATGGAGACTTGCGTTTATCATCGTATTGATCCCGGATTGATCATTGCTAATGACAAAAATCCAAGTGGGCACATCCACTCACGCACTTCCGCAGCACCTGGAACCATCACTAAGATTATCCCATGAATTAAATATTGACTTTAATATCTACCTACATCATATAGTCACATTGATATATTTTACAGCTTATCAAATGGAACCCTCTAAGCATCAGGAGCTGAGGAGTTAGTTGGGGGACGTCTAGGATATAGTTTTTTTTTGAAACATAGTGTTTCTCCCTATGCTCGTCCATTAACGTTTTTGATGATGGGGGATGAGATCTTGTAGGGTTTTAGGGAACATAACTACCAAAACAAGGTGATATTCAAAAATATGTTACCTTGTCCTAGGATCGATGACCTCTTCAATCAGCTAAAGGATTAAATACAATTTTCAATGATTGACCTCAGATCAATCTATTATCTACTTCATGTTTCTATGTAGGATATCCAAAAGATGAAAATATGATGTTGGTATGGGAATTAATAGTTTTTTTCATTCTATTTGGTATAATAAATGTACCAGAAATGTTCATTGTACTCATGAACTATATATTTCAACCCTTTATTGATTGGTTCATAGTAGTCTTCATCGACAATATCCTCATTTTTTTGCATCATAGAATCACTATGTAGAGCATCTAGGGGTGGTTCTATACTTACTTTTAAATTTTTATCTATAAGGAAAGCTCTCAAATTTTCATTTTTATATTATATATGTCTACTTTCTAGTTCATTCTATCTCAATGGTTGGACTAGCTATAGACCCTGTGAATATCGTGGTTGTGCAAGTTTGGAAGCCACTAAAGAGTGGGTCTAAGGTGAGGAGTTTATTAATAATTTTTGGGTATTATTAGAGGTTAGTGGAAAACTTTTTGGGATTTTTTCAACATTTACTACACTAAAATTGAAGGGGTGGTAATTTATTTGGATTGGGTTATGTTAGGGGGAATTTGAGGACCTGAGGTAAAGGTTGACTATCATTCCAATCTTGATACTTCTAGAGGATGGAGTTGAGTACATTGTGTTTTGCGATGGAACAAGATTTGGGTTTAGATGTGTGTTAATTTTGAGGTGAACAATGATTTTTTTAGGTATATAAAAATGAAAACCCCTGAACAAAAATACATGACCCACTACTTAGAGTAGGAAATAGTTGTATTCACCCAAAAAACATGCAGAAACTATGACAACCCTTCTCTTTATTACACACTTAAACATGATTTATTACATAAACATCACTTGATACAACATAAAATATTGAAAGGTCTAGTGTCTTTGGGGATTAGGATCTTTACATAACAGCATAGAACATGAAATACAACATCTTTATTGAAATCTTCCTTTACATGACCACTACATTCCCTCGTACTTAACATTGCATAGGATAACCTGAGGACATGCATAAGAAAATGGTGAGATATAAAGCCCAGTAAGGGAATTAAAATGTAATAAAATGAGGAATACAGTACATGTTAGACAATTGGAATATCAATGGATCACAATAGAAACACTTACATAAAGGCATGGTAAAGCATGATAATCTTAATATGGAAATGTGGCAACAACATTTAACATGATTTTAGCATGATCCAAGGAACATTGTACATGAAGAATGAGTAAACTTTCATTTCACATGAATTAGAATGATTAAACCCTCGTTAAAATTGAATTATCATGATACTAATCTTTACCCAATGCATTGGAGTGCTCTCAGGATGCACCCTTCTTAAACATTTCATTTCAGGCATAAATGTGCCACATGGATCATATAACATGGATTCATTAAACCTCATCAATTATTACAATATAAATGATATGTGAAATTCATACATGAAACACTATATTCAATATGTAAATGTGAATAATGGTTAATACCCTTGATAAGTAAATGGGAAAGGTATTCACTACACAATGACATTGGCTTGGAAAATCGCGGTGCAATTTCGGCAGTGTAATGGCATGACATAAGAATTCATAAAAATGGTTGATGAGAGAGAAATGGGTGTATCATAATATTTACATGAAATGTATAGTAAACTGGTAATATAGTTACATGCCCCATCATAAGTAATGAAATTTATATTCACAATACAAAAGAATTGCTTGAATGTAAATGAGGAGAGAGAGATTCCTTATGGAATTTCGGCATGGTAACGGGTGTACATGAGGGGTATTTAAAGAGAGATAAAGGGGTCTCTAACAATTAAAATATAGATAGGGAGGTATGGTGTAGGTGAGAAATCATACCACAACATTAATAATTGAATAAAAAAGGGCATAACAACGTAATGAAATTGAGACAAAAATGAGGCAAGAGGAAATCCCTTACTTGGAAGTGTGATCCCAAAGGCTTGGGAGAGGCTTGAGAGAGGATTCTTCGGAGATTTGGGCACCTTGGTAAGATTCTAGAGAGAGGAGTTCAGAGGTTGGTCGAACTCTAATGGAATTGAGTGAATTGTAAGTGGGATCTTGGGTGGGTTTATATAGGAAAGGAGAGGTAATTCTTTAATATTTAGGTTTGGGTCACCACACATTAAACTAATCAATACCACAAACCAGAACATGTTTTTTGCCAATGGTTTTTGACAAAGGGGAGTGGAAAATAATATTTTATATGTCCAATGGCCGAACTTCTTAAAATATTGAGGGTGCTTATTTGGAGGTGAGTCACACTCTCAAGGAAATTCATTTAAAAAGTGAAAATGTTTTATAATTCTTGGAGGGTCCACTAAAGATTTGTAAAATAAATCCAAAAAAAACCTAAAATCACATTATTTTAATGGTAAAATATATATTGGAAGAACATATCATTTATAGTTTTTTATTACATCACTATTGGGTCATTATGATGTCATAAAACACATTATATATTTAAACGGAATTTAATTTTTACCCAAAATTTCAACTGTCTCATAAAATTATGAAAAATTCACCATTGGATAATTTGGACATCCTGATTCCAACACTAATATTTATTTTGTGTAAATACGTTTCTAAATATGTGAATTTTAACTTTTAAAATAAAAACTTACATTTATCGAAAAATTATGGGTTTTGATAAAAATATCTTCCAAACCTTAATAAAAATTATAATTTCATTCATAAAATTATACGATCATTTATATTTAATAAAAATTAATTTAATAATTTTTTTTAATATTATTTAATTTAAAATTCCATTAATTTATCAAAATATATTTCTTAGTTGAATATTAACTAAAAATACTATTTGTACATTAAAAATTATTTAAAAAGTAACAATAATAAAATAAATGTATATTAATTATTATATACAAAAATAATGCACATATTCACAGTGCTATGGTCTTGTTACATAACCCCTTATAACACCCACATAAGATCGAAGGGTAAGGTGCGTCATGATGATAGACTCTTGGGGTGGCTTAGATAACATCGCTCGGGTGGTAATCTCTATTAACTTCCACTTCTCTAATAGTAGGTTCTTCTCAAGGTTAGAATGTTCAAGATCAGCTTGGTCTTGGTAAAGAGTGAAGCCCAATGACGCCAAATCCTTTCCAAGATTCGACAAATGGGATTCTTATGGGGCAAGTCAACTGAATGAGGCCATTGCTTCCTTTGTCTGAGTAAATCGGACTTTTAAAAAGCCCTATATTTATACTAATCATGTGATCACTATTCATTGGCTATATAAGAAACAATCACATTTCCAAAACATAAAACCAAATAAGTTTACAAAACATTTTACATAGTGATACATTTAATTTGATCAAGAGGGGTTTCCATTAATGAAAGTTCGGGTCATTACAATCTACCCCCTTAGGAAAATTTTCCCTCGAAATTTCCTTTTCCCACTCTAAAATAAATGCGGGTAACTATACTTCATCACATCCTCAAATTCCCACGTTGATTCTTTAAACTTGTGGTTTCACCACAACACCTTGATGAGGGGCATTGTCTTATTTCATAGTGATTTTTCTCTATGATCTATGATCCTCACTCATTTCTCCATATAAGATAGATCATCCTCTAGCTGTACTACCTCTGAAGAGAGTAGAAGTGAAGGTTCTGGTATGTACTTCCTTAAGAGGGATACATGAATGACATCATGTACTTTGGCCATGGTAGTTGGAAGTGATAGTCTGTAGGACACAACCCTAACACGATCAAGAATCTAGAAGGGGTCGATGTAACTAGGACTTACATTCCCTTTCTTTCCAAACCTTATGACCTTTTTACATGGAGATATGCATAGAAATACCATGTATTCAACTTTAAACTCAAGGTGTCGTCGATGATTATCTGTATAACTCTTCTGTCGACTCTGGGCTACCTTGATATTCTCTTTAATGGTTTTCACCTTATCCACCATTTCTTCAACCATTTCTGGACCTAGTAGCTTACGCTCACCGACTTCATCCCAACACACTGGTGTTCTGCACCTCTTCCCATATAGGGCATCATATGGTTCCATTTGGATGCTTGTGTGGAATCTGTTATTGTAGGATAATTCAAAAAGAGGAATATGTTGGTCCCACCCTCATTTGAAGTCCATAAAACATGATCTTAACATATCCCATAGTGTCTGAATAGTATGCTCACATTGGCCATCATTTTGAGGATGATAGGTCATACTGAAGTTCAGTTCAGTGCTTAGAGCATATTGGAGACTTTTTTAGAACATTTAGGTGAATCTCAGATCATGATAGGAAAAAATATATTGTGGTACTCCATGTATCCATACCACTTCTTTAATGTAAATCTGTGCCAGTTGATCCAGTGAGAAATCATCCCGAATAGGAATAAAGTGTGCCAACATGGTAAGACGATCTACAACAACACAGATTGCATTGTTTCCTTTGAATGTCTTCCGAAGTCCGGTGACAAAGTCCATGATGATGTTATACCATTTCCATGATGGTATGGGTAATGTTTTCACCATTCCCTTAGAATTTTTCCCCTCTTCCTTCACTTGCTGACCCAATAGGCACTTTGATGTAAAGTCTGCAATCTCCCTTTTCATATTATCCCACTAAAAGTTTTCTCAAAGATATCGATACATCTTTGTGCTCCCCTGGTGAATAGAGAAGGTTGAGCTATGGGAGTTATCCAGAAGATCCTTATTTATCTCTAGATCAGATGGTACACATAATCATGACCCAAATCTCACAATTCCATTCTTATCATCCATGAACTCTGAGGATTTCCCATTTCTGATAGCTTCTACCCTTTTCTGAGTTTTCACATCCTTTCTTTGAGCAAAAATTATTTTCTCTAAAAGAGACAGTTGAGAAATAATTTGTTAAAGGATTGATGAAGTTCCCTTCTTTATGATTCCCATGTCCATCTTCATCAAATCTAAAAATATTGGATCCTTCTCAATTCTCATCAATGATAGAATTGATGGGTCCTTTCTACTTAGAGTATCCTCTACCTTGTTCTCTTTACTAGGGTGGTAATGGATTGAGAAATTATAGTATTTTATCATCTATAACCATTTTCGTTGGTGCATGTTTAACTATTTCTATGTGAATATTTACATGAGGATTTTTTGGTCCATATATATTTCACACTTCTCCCCAAAGAGATAATGCCTCCAAATTTTTAAAGTGAATATCACTGCAGCCAACTACGGATCATGTGTTGGATAATTCTACTCATGAACTTTTAATTTCCTTGAATCAAAGGTAATGTATTTTTCTTTTTGCATCAACACACATCCCATACCCTTCTTCAAAGTATCACTAAATACTGTAAATCGTTATTCACTTGTGGGTAAAGTGAGCACATGCGCAGTGATATGCCTCCTTTTCATCTGTATGATGATTTATTCACATTCATCACTCCAAGAAAACTTTACATGTGTTGATATGGCCTAAGAATGAGACCTCCTTCAACCAAAACTCACATTTTCTATACTTTTCATAGAGCTTCTCCACCCGCAAGGTCTCTAGTATAGTTCTTAGATGCTCTTCATGATCCTACTTGGTTTTGGAGTATATTAGAATATCATCTATAAAGACTACCACAAATTTGTCAAGGTGATCTCTAAAGACTCTATTCATCAATTCAATGAAGATTTCTGGAGAATTAGTGAGTCTGAAAGGCATTACTATGAATTCATAGTGCCCGTATCTTGTATGAAATGAAGTTATGGGGATATCTTCCTTCTTCACCCTTAATTGATAATATATCTACCAAAAATCCACCTTGGAGAAGTATTTTGCTCCATAGAGCTGATCGAACAAGTCATCAATTCATGGGAGATGATACTTGATCTTTATCATGATTTTGTTAAGCTCACGATAATCGATGAAAAGGTGAATTGATCCATCCTTCTTCTTGACGAAGAGGATTGGTGCACCCCAAGGTAAAGCACTTGGTCGTATAAACCCTTTATATAGACTCTCCTATAGTTTTTTCTTCAGCTCCTCAAGCTCCAAAACATCTATTCTATACAGAGTCTTGGATATTGGAAACACCCCCAGTATAAGGTCAATTGTGAATTCAACATCTCTTCTAGGAGGAAGACCAGGAAATTCCTTGGAAAAAACATCAGCGAATTCCCTCAAAATAGGAATGTCTTCAAGGATGGTTTCCTCCTTTGACTCAATCATCTAAGATAGATACACGTGCTCATAGGGCTGTAATATCCACAATTGAGATGATGGATCCAAAGAAGATTCATCTTCCTCCTTGCACTTGAATAGAATTAGGGGTTGAATCTCCACATGGAGAGTGATTTCCCTCTCATGGAAATTTATGTTGCCTCTATATAAGGAAGTCCAATCCATGCCAATAATTACATCAAATTCCACCATAGAGAGTATGATGAGGTTCTCCAGGAAATTTAATCCATATATTATGACAGAGGTAGAGTTATATTCATGGAATACATTGATTTTTCCATTTTTCGTACTCACTGCCATCTTTACTTCCATGATTTGTGGTGGTGATGGGATTGCCCTAATAAATTTTGGGATATAAAAGAGTGCATATAACCTAATTCAAAAACAATGTTTTCTATTATTGAATGAATAACTAGCGTATTTGTCACCACTTCATTTCTGGGGTTCACTTTGGCAGTACTGATGGAAAAATCTCTCCCTTGCTGCCTTGGAGGTTGTTGGTTGCCTTCATAAACCCTTGGCTTAGGGCACATATTCACAATATTCCCTGGTTCTTTGCAGTTGTAGCAATGAACAATGCGATGAGGTTCGAACAGAGCATTCCTCTCCTCTTTTTCAACCATGGTTTTTTCATTTCAACAGTTAACAGCTAGGTGACTTTCTCTTCCACACCTAAATCATTTCCTCATCTCCTTAAGGAAATTTCTATGGTTCTTCTTTCTACACCATTGGAATGTGGGGTGCTGGATCTTCTTAGCACCGTTGGATTTATCCTTCATATTACCATCATTGAATTCCACCTTATTCTTATTATCCCAATAATACCCCTAAGATTCTTCGATCATCATTTCGACCTTGAGGGAACATCAGACAATTTCCTCATAGCTGTCGAAGTCACGGATCACCAGCACTTTCTGTAGGCTAGGTTTCATCCCACCAAAAAGATGTAAACCTTTCATCCAGGGGTAACGAAAAAACCGAAGGTGTATCATACTATCCTTGTGAAGTTTTCCTCATACTCTTCAAAATATTATTCATCTTTTTTTTTCGTTAGGTCAAGGAAGTCCCTTTCCATCTTAAGTTGGAAGGTGCATGGAAAATATTTATCAAAAAAATCTTCTGGAAATCCTTCCATTCCAACTCCTCGATCTCATCCTCCTCAGGTTTATTATTTTTTATCAACTTCCACCATTTATCAGCTTCACCCTTCATATGATATGCAGCTAAGAGAACCTTCTCTTGTTCGGATCATTGATGGATAAAAAAGATCTTTTCGATGGATTTAATCCATTATCTGACGATTGAGGGATCAGATGATCCATTAAAAGTAGAAGGACTTGGTCTCATGAATCTCTTGATAGTGACTTGTTCTTTGTTAGTGGGGTTGAATGTGCCTCTTGATCCATGATTATATTCAAATCTTGTGTTAATTGATAGAAAAGCGTGAAAAGTTCACAATTCCAACTCCCATCGGATTGGGCATCTCATTAGTACAATCATCACATTGATCTTTACACAAGTTGTTAGCCCAAGTCAAACTATTACCAGCCATTGGTTGGAATAAAAGGAAATTTAGAGGTAACACATAAAGGGTAATCCAAGGACAAAACTAATGACTTATAAAAAACTTTTATTTCCTTAACTTATGATTCCATAGGCTTCAATCTATGTTATTACTGATCTACTTTCTAAGATATATTCTTAGGGGAATTTTTTTAATTCCCTTAATAAGGTTTCATACTAATATTGTAAATTTACCAAAGCATATCCCCTAGGACTGTCGTAACTAAGTGTGAAGAAAGGCCCATTTTCGTTCACCAATTCTTGTTCAAGTCTAGCTCAAAGTGGTGTTTTTGGGTTTTACCCCAAGGACACATGTGTGCCAGAGCCGCCTCTACCTACTTGAATCCAGAGAGGAATGTATTTTCTTGATAAACCACTTAATCAATACAAAAAAATACTTAGGGATATTTTTATTATACTTATTCTTGTCTCTATGTCTACACTAGGGTTTTCTAATACTAATCCCAAAAATAACTAAACCTATCCTCTGATATCAACTATGAAAACCATTCTATTTATTACACACTTAAACATGATTTATTACATAAACTTTACTTGATAAAACATATAAGATTGAAAGGTCTAGTGTCTTTGGGGCTTAGGATCTTTACATAACAACATAGAACATGAAATACAACATCTTTGTTGAAAAAATCCTTTGCATGATCACTACATTCCCTTGTACTTAACATTGCATAGGATAACCTGAAGAACATGCATAAGAAAATGGTGATATATAAATCCCACTAAGGTAATTAACATGTAATAACATGAGGAATATAGTGCATGTTAGGAAATAGGCATATCAATGGATCCCAAGAGAAACACTTACATAAAGGCATGGTAAAGCATGATAATCTTAATATGGAAATGTGGCACCAACATTTAACATGATTTTAGCATGATCCAAGGAACATTGCACATGAAGCATGCGTAAACTATCATTGCACATGAACTAGAATTATTAAAACTTTATTACACTTTAATTATCATGATACTAATCTTTACCCAATGCATTGGAGCTCTCTCAGGGTGCACACTTCTTAAACATTTCATTTCAGGCATAAATGTGCCACATGGATCATATAACATGGATTCATTAAACCTCATCAATTATTACAATATAAAAGAAATGTGAAATTCATACATGAAACACTATATTCAATATGTAAATGTGAATAATGATGAATACCCTTGATAGGTAAATGGGCAAGGTATTCACTACACAATGACATTGTCTTGGAAAATCGCGGTGCAATTTCAGCAGTGTAACGACGTGACATAGGAATTCTTAAAAATGGTTGATGAGAGAGAAATGGGTGTCTCATCATATGTACATGGAATGTACACTAAATAGGTAATATAGATACATTCCCCATCATAAGTAATGAAATTTATATTCACAATACAAAAGAATTTCTTGAATGTAAATGAGGAGAGAGAGATTCCTTATGGAATTTCGGCGTGGTAATGGGTGTACATGAGGGGTATTTAATGAGAGAAAAAGGGGACTCTAATAATTAAAATATAGATAGGGAGGTATTCGGGAGGTGAGAAATCATATCCCAACATTTATAATTGAATACAAAAGGGAATAACAAAGTAATGAAATTGAGACAAAAATGAGACAAGAGGAAATCCCTTACTTGGAAGTATGATCCCAAAGGCTTTGGAGAGGCTTGAGAGAGGATTCTTGGGAGATTTGGGAACCTTTTGAGGATTATAGAGATAGGAGTTCAGAGTTTGGTTGAACTCTAATGGATTTGAGTGAATTGGAAGTGGGATCATGGGTGGGATTATATAGTAAAGGAGACAAAATTCTTTAATATTTAGGTTTGGGTCACCACACATTAAACTAATCAATACCACAAACCAGAACATGTTTTTTGAAAATGGTTTTTGACAAAGGGGAGTGGGAAAAAATATTTTATATGTCCAAAGGCCTAACTTCTTAAAATATTGAGGGTGCTTATGTGGAGGTGAGTCACACTCTCAAAGAAACTCATTTAAAAAGTGAAAATGTTATATAACTCTTGGAGGGTCCACTAAAGTTTTGTAAAATAAATAAAAAAAACCTAAAATTAAATTATTTTAATGGTAAAACATATATTGAAAGAACATATCATTTATAGTTTTTTATTACATCACTATTGAGTCATTATGATGTCATAAAACACATTATATATTAAAATGGAATATAATTTTTACCCAAAAATTCGACTATCTCAGAAAATTATGAAACATTCACCATTGGATAATTTCGACATCCTGATTCCAAAACTAATATTTATTTTGTGTAAATAATTTTCTAAATATGTGATTTTAACTTTTAAAATAAAAACACACATTTATCAAAAAATTATGGGTTTTGATAAAAATATCTTCCAAACCATAATAAAAATTACAATTTCATTCATAAAATTATACAATCACTTATATTTAATAAAAATTAATTTACTAATAATTATATTTTTTAAAATATTATTTAATTCAAAATTCCATTAATTTATCAAAATATATTTCTTAGTTGAATATTAACTAAAAATACTATTTGTACATTAAAAATTATTTAAAAAGTAACAATAATAAAATGAATCTTTAATAATTATTATATACAAAAATAATGCACATATTCATAGCTCTATGGTCTTGTTACATAACCCCTTATAACACCCACATAAGACCGAAGGGTATGGTGCTTGATGATAACAAACTCTTGGGGTGGCTCAGATAACATCGCTCGGGTGGTAATCTCTATTAACTTCCACTTTTCCAATAGTAGGTTCTGCTCAAGCTTAACATGTTCAAGATCAGCTTGGGCTTGGTCAAGAGTGAATCCCAATGATGCCAACTCCTTTCTGAGATCCGACAAATGGGATTCCTATGGGGCAAGTCGACTGAATGAGGCCATCGCTTCCTTTGTCTGAGTAAATCAGACTTTTTAAAAGCCCTATATTTATACAAATCATGTGATCACTGTTCATTGTCTATATAAGAAACAATCACATTTGAAAAACATAAAACCGAATAAGTTTACAAAACATTTTACATAGTGATACATTTAATTTGATCAAGAGGTATTTCCATTAATGAAAGTTTGGGTCGTTACAATATACCCCCTTAGGAAAATTTTCAATTGAAATTTCCTTTTCCCACTCTAAAAAAATGCTGGTAACTCTGCTACATCACGTCCTCTAACTCCCACATCGCTTCTTTAAACTTGTGGTTTCACCATAACACCTTGATAAGGGGCATTTTCTTATTTCATAGTGATTTTTCTCTGTGATCTATGATCTTCAATCGTTTCTCCATATAAGATAGATCATCCTCTAGTTTTACTACCTCTGAAGAGAGTACATGGAAAGGGTCTAGTTTGTACTTCCTTAAGAGGGATACATGAATGACATCATGTACTTTGGACATAATAGTTGGAAGTTATAGTCGATAGGCCATAGCCCTGAAACGATCAAGAATCATGAAGGGGTCTATGTACCTAGGACTTAACTTACCTTTCTTTCCAAACCTCACGACCTTTTTCCATGGAGATATTCATAGAAATACCATGTCTTCATCTTTAAACTCAATGTGTCGTCGATGGTTATCTGTATAACTCTTCTGTCAAATCTGTGATACCTTGATATTATCTTTAATAGTTTTCACCTTCTCCACCATTTATTCAACCATTTCTAGTCCTAGTAGCTTACGCTCAATAACTTCATCCTAACACACTGGTGTTCTGCACCTCTTCTAATATAGGGAATCATATGGTTCTATTTGGATGCTTGAGTGGAATGAATTATTGTAGGAGAATTCAACCAGTGGAAGATGTTGGTCCCATCCTCCTTTAAATTCCATAAAACATGATCTTAACATATCCTATAGTGTCTGAATAGTATGCTCATATTGGCCATCAGTTTGAGGATGATAGGTCATACGGAAGTTCAGTTCAGTGCTTAGAGTATGTTGGAGACTTTTTCAGAACATTAAGGTGAATCTCAGATCCCAAACGGATACAATATATTGTGGTACTCCATGTAGCCATACCACTTCTTTAATGTAAATCTGTGCCAGTTGATCCAGTGGGAAATCCTCCTGAATAGAAATAAAGTGTGCCAACATGGTAAGATGATCTACAACAACACAGATTGCATTGTTGACTTTGAATGTCTTCTGAAGTCTGGTGAAAATGTCTATGGTGATGTTCTACCATTTCCATGATGGTATGGGTAATGGTTTCATCACCCCCTTATACTTTTTCCTCTCTTCCTTCAATTGCTGACCCACCAGGCACTTTGATGTAAAGTCCGCAATCTCCCTTTTCATATTTTCCCACTAAAAGTTTTCTCGAAGATATTGATACATCTTTCTGCTCCCTGGGTGAATAGAGAAGGTTGAGCTATGTGAGTTATCTAGAAGCTCCTTATTTATCTCTAGATCGGATGGTACACATAATCGTGACCCAAATCTCACAATTCCATCCTTATCAACCATGATCTCTGAGGATTTCCCATTTCCGATAGCTTCTACCCTTTTCGGAATTTCCACATCCTTTCTTTGAGCAACAATTATTTTATCCAAAAGAGATAGTTGAGAAATCATTTGTGAAAGGAATGATTATGTTCCCTTCTTTATGATTCCCATGTCCATCTTCAACAAATCTAAGAAGATTGGATCCTTCTAAATTCTTATCAATGATAGAATTGCTGGGTCCTTTCTACTTAGAGCATCCTCTACCTTGTTCTCTTTCCCAAGGTGGTAATGTATTGATCAATTATAGTATTTTATCATCTCTAACCATCTTCATTGGTGCATGTTCAATTATTTATGTGTGAATATTTACATGAGGCTTTTGTGGTCCATATATATTTCACACTTCTCCCCAAAGAGATAATGCCTCCAAATTTTTAATGTGAATATCACTACTGCCAACTACAGATCATGTGTTTCATAATTCTACGCATGAACTTTTAATTTCCTTGAAGCATAGGCAATGAATTTTTCATTTTGTATCAACATACATCCCATACCCTTCTTCAAAGAATCACTAAATACCATAAAATGTTATTCACTTGTGGGTAAAGTGATCACATGCCCAGTGATATGCCTTCTTTTTAACACTATGATTATTTCTTCACATTCATCACTCCAAGAAAACATTACTACCTTTAGATTTAGCTTGGTAAGAGGGTTGGACAATCGTGAGAAATTTCTCAAAAATCGTTGATAATATCTTGTTAATCCCAAAAATATACAGATATCTATTAATGATGTTGGCCTCAGTCATCCCTCTATTGTAGCTGTCCTGGAGGGATCCACAGATATTCGATTACTTGTGTTGATATGGCCTAATAATGAGACCTCCTTCAACCAAAACTCACATTTTCTATACTTATCATAGATCTTGTCCTCCTGCAAGGTCTCTAGTACGGTTCTTAGATGCTCCTCATGATCCTAGTTGGTTTTGGATTATATTAGAATATCATATATAAAGACTACCACAAATTTGTCAAGGTAATCTCTAAATTCTCTATTCATCAATTCCATGAAGAGTTTTGGAGAATTAGTGAGTCTGAAAGGCATTACTATGAATTCATAGTGCCCGTATCTTGTATGAAATACAGTTATGGGGATATATTCCTTCTTCACCCTTACATGATAATATATCTACAAAAATCCTCCTTAGAGAAGTATTGTGCTCCATACAGCTGATCGAACAAGTCATCAATTGGTGGGATAGGATACTTGATATTTATTTTGATTTTGTTAAGCTCACGATAATCGATGCAAAGGTGCATTGATCCATCCTTATTCTTGACGAAGAGGACTAGTGCACCCCAAGGTGAATCACTTGGGCGTATTAACCCTTTATTCAGTCTCTCCTGTAGTTGTTTCTTCAACTCCTCAAGATCCAAAACATCTATTCTATACAGAGTCTTGGATATTGGTTACACCCTCGGTATAAGGTCAATTGAGAATTCAACATCTCTTCTAGGAGGAAGACCAGGGAATTCCTTGGGAAAAACTTCAGTGAATTCCCTCAAAATAGGAATGTATTCAAGGATGTTTTCCCCCTTTGACTCAATCATCTAAGATAGATACGCGTGCTCATAGGGAAGTAATATCCACACGTGAGATTATGGAGCTAAAGAAGATTCATCTTCCTCCTTGCACTTGTATAGAATAGGGGGTCGAATCTCCACATGGAGAGTGATTTCCCTCTCATGTAAATTTATGCTAGCTCTATATAAGGAAGTCCAATCCATGCCAATAATTGCATCAAATTCCACCAGAGAGAGTATTATGAGGATCACCAGGAAATTAAATCCATAGATTATGACAGAGGTGGAGTTATATTCATGGAATTCAATGATTTCCCCATTTTCCGTACTCACTGACATCTTTACTTCCATTATTTGTGGTGGTTATGGGATTGTCCTAATAAATTTTGGGATATAAAAGAGTGCATATAACCTGAATTAAAAATAACATTTTCTATTATTGAATGAATAAGTAGCGTACCTGTCACCACTTCATTTTTGGGGTTCACTTTGGCAGTAGTGATGGAAAAAGTGCTCCCTCGCTTCCTTGGAGGTTGTTGGTTGCCTTCGAAAACCCTTGGATTAGGGCACTTATTTGCAATATGCCCTGGTTCTTTGCAGTTTTAGTAATGAACAACATGATGAGGTTTTAACGAAGCATTCCTCTCCTCTTTTTCAATCGTGGGTTTTTCATTTCAACAGTTAACATCTAGGTGCCTTTCTCTTCCACAACTCAATCATTTCCTCGTCTCCTTAAGGCAATTTCCATGGTTCTTCTTTTTGCACCATTGGAAAGTGGGGTGCTGTATCTTCATAGCACCGTTGGATTTATCCATCAGATTACCAGCATTGAAGACCACCTTACAATTCTTATCCCCATGACACCCATAAGATTATTCAATCACCATTTCGACCTTGAGGGCACATCAGACAATTTTCTCATAGTTGTCGAAGTCACGGATCTCCAGCACTTTCTGTAGGCTGTAAACCTTGAATTCAGGGGTAACGACAAAACCGAAGGTGTCTCATGAAATCCTTGTGAATTTTTCCTCATACTCTTCAAAAGACTCTTCATCTTTTTTTTTCATTAGGTCAAGGAAGTCCCTTTCCATCTTAAGTTGGAGGGTGCCTGGAAAATATTTATCAAGACAAAATCTTCTGCAAATCCTTCCATTCCAATGCCTCGATCTTCTCCTCCTTGGGCTTATTATTTTTTATCAACAACCACCATTGATTAGTGTCACCCTTCATATGATATTCAGGTAGGAGAACCTTCTCTTGTTCGGATCATTGATGGATGGAGAAGACCTTTTCAATGGAGTTAATTCATTATCTGACGATTGAGGGATCAGATGATCCATTAAAAGTAGGAGGCCTTGGTCTCATGAATCTCTTGATAGTGACTTGTTCTTTGTTAGGGGGGTTGAATGTGCCTCTGGATCCATGTTTATATTCAAATCTTGTGTTAATTGAGAGAAAAGCGTGAAAAAGTTCACAATTTCAGCTCCCATCGGATTGGGCATCTCATTAGTACAATCATCACATTGATCTTCACACCAGTTGTTAGCCCGAGTCATCCTATTACCGGCCATTGGTTAGAATAAAAGGAAATTTAGGGGTAACACATAAATGGTAATCCAAGTAAAAAACTGATGACTTACAAAAAACTTTTATTTCCTTAACTTATGAATCCATAGGCTTCAATCTATGTTATTACTGATCTACGTTCTTACAAATATTCTTAGGGTATTTTTTTAATTACCTTAATAAGGGTTCATACTAATATTCTAAATTTACCAAAGCATATACCTTGGGATTGTCGTAACTAAGTGTGAAGCAAGGCCCGTTGTCGTTCACCAGTTCCCGTTCAAGTCTAGCTCAAAGCAGTGTTTTTGGGTTTTACCCCAAGGACAGATCTGTGCCAGAGCTGCCTCTACCGACTCAAAACCAGTGAGGAATGTATTTGCTTGATAAACCACTTACTCAATACTAAAAAATACTTAGGGATATTTTTATTATACTTATTCTTGCCTCTAAGTCTTCACTAGGGTTTTCTAATACTAATCCCAAATATAACTAAACATATCCTCTGATATCAACTATGAAAACTGTGCTATTTATTACACATTTAAACATGATTTATTACATAAACTTCACTTGATACAACATAGATGGTCGAGATGACTAGTGTCTTTGGGGATTAGGATCTTTACCTAAAAACTTTTAACATGAAATGCAATATCTTTATTGAAAACATACTTTACATGACCACTATATTCCCTCGTACTTAGCATTGCATAGGATAAAATGAGGACATGCATAAGAAAAGGGTGAGCTATAAAGCCCAGTAAGGGAATACACATGGAATAAAATGAGGAATACAGTACATTTTAGACAATAGGTATATCAATGGAGAACAAGAGAAACATTAACCTAAAGGATTGATAAAGCATGATAATCTTAATATGGAAATGTGGCAACAACATTTAACATGATTTCAGCATGATCCAAGGCTCATTTCACATGGAGCATGAGTAAACCCTCATTGCAATTGAATTATAATGAGTGAACCCTCATTGCACTTGAGGTATCATGATACTAATCTTTACCCAATGAATTAGAGCACTATCAGGGCGCACCCTTCTTAAACATTTCATTTCTTGCATAAATGTGCCACATGGATCATATAACAAGTATTCATTAAAACTCATAATTTATTCCCCAATAAAAGAAATTTTGAATTAATACATGAAACACTATAATAAATAAGTAAATGTTCATAAAGGTGAATACCCTTGATAAGAAAATGGGCATGGTATTCACTACATAATGACATTAGCTTGGAAAATCGTGGTGCAATTTCGGCAGCATAACGACGTGACATATGAATTCATAAAAATGGTTGATGAGAGAGAAATGGTTGTCTCATCATATATGAATTAAATGGAAAATAAGGGGGTCATATAGATACATTTACCAACATATGTAATGGAATTTATATTCACAATTCAAAAGAATTTCTTGATTGTAAATGAGGATAGAGTGATTCCTTATGGAATTTCGGCATGGTATCGTGTGTACATAAGGGGAATTTAATGAGAGATAAAGGGGTGTCTCATCATTAAAATATATATAGGAAAGTATGGGGGAGGTGAAAAATCATACCCCAACATTTATAATTGAAAACAAAATGGCATAACAACATAATGAAATTGAGACAAAAATGAGAAAAGAGGAAATCCCTTACTTGGAAGTGTGATCCGAAAGTCTTGGGAGAGGCTTGAGAGAAGATTCTTGGGATAATTGGAAACCTTGGGATGATTATAGAGAGAGGAGGGAAGGGTTTGGTCTAACTCCAAAGGCTTTCAGTGAAGAGGAAGTGGGATCTTGGGTGGTTTTATATATGAAAGGAGAGGGAATTCTCAAATATTTAGGTTTCGGTCATCACACAATAAACTAATCAATACCACAAACTAGCCCATGGTTTTTGCCCTTGTTTTTTTCCAAATAGGAGTGGAAAAAAATTATAAGGAATATGTCCAAGCTTCTTAAAATATTGAGGGTTCTTATGTGGATGTGAGTCACACTCTCAAGAAAATTCATCTAAAAAGTGAAAATGTTATAGAACTCTTGGATGGTCCACTAAAGTTTTTTAAAATAAATCAAAAAAATCTAAAATTACATTATTTTAATGGTAAAACATATATTAACCGAACATATCATTTATAGTATTTTATTACGTCACAATTGGGTCATTATGATGTCATAAAACACATTATATATTTAAACAGTATTTAATTTTTATCCAAAAATTCGACTGTCTCAAAAAATTATGAAAAATTCCCGATTGGATAATTTTTATGTCTTGGATCCAAAAATAATATTCATTTTATCTAAATAATTTTCTAAATATGTGAATTTTTACTTTTAAAAATTAAAAGTTACATTTATAAAAATATCAAGGATTTTGATAAAAATAGCTTTCAAACCTTAATAAAAATTACAATTGCATTCATAAAATTATACAGTCATTAATATTTTATAAAAATTAATTTAATAATAATAATATTTTATTAAAATTTTATTTAATTTAAAAATCCATTAATTAATCAAAATAGATTTCTTAGTTGAATATTAACTAAAAATACTATTTGTACATTAAAAATTATTTACAAAGTAACAATAATAAAATGAATGTATATTAATTATTATATAAAAAAATTAACATATAAATAGTGATAAGGTTTTGTTACATAACCCCTTATAACACCCGCATAAGATGGAAGGGTAAGGTGTGCGATGATTCCAGACTCTTGGGGTGACTCGGAAAACATCGCTCGGGTGGTAATCTCTATTGACTTCCAATTCCCTCATAGTTGGTTCAATCAAGCTTAACGTGTTCTAGATCAGCTTGGGCTTGGTCAAGAGTGAATCCCAATAATGCCATGTCCTTTCCGAGCTCCGAAAAATGGGCTTTGGATGGGGAAAGTCTACTGAATGAGGTCGTCGCTTCCTTTATCTGAGTAAATCAGATTTTGTAAAGCCCTCTATTTATACTAATCATGTGATCACTATTCAATGGCTATATTAACAATGATCACATTTCAAAAACATAAAACCAAATAAGTTCACAAAACATTTTACATAGTGATACATTTAATTATATCAAGAGGGATTTCCATTAATAAAATTTTGGGTCGTTACAGAAACTACCATCTTAGTGAGCGGTTTACAATCTAGATGAACCATCAATGTCTCTGGTATATATTTACCTAGAGGTATCTTGACCTAAGATAGAGGTGATGGATAAACCTCATACAAGATCATGCTTTTGAGATGGTATATAACCTAGTAAAGGAAAATTTATTAGTATATTCCCTCAGTTAATGTCATACTATTAGTATTTAAGAGAGGATTTATAGTAGTTAGTCCCATTGTAGTTTTTATTGGAAGATTAGGGATGAAAAATGTACCTTTGATCAATAGTAGTGACCCCTCCTCTTCTTCATCACATGAGAGATTCTCATATTAAAGACCTTGATTTTGAGGTGATCCATGATTATATTTTCTCAGGAGATACATCAAACGAATTATTTGAATATGGGGAGTATGTCATCTTGTTTAGAGTATATACAATGGTCATGGTCACAATGTGAGAGGATGTGTTGAGGGAGTTACATAATAAACCATTAGTAGTACATAATGGTTTGTTGAAGATGAATAGAGACCTTCAATTCTACTTTTAGTGGGATAAATAATGTGGGGGTGTTTCCAAGTTCAATTATTGATTCCTCACCTATTAGTAGTTGAAGATAGAGCACCATACCCTATTGGGATTGGGAACACCCTTCTAGGATCCAAAGTGGAAGTGGGATGGTATTCTAATAGATTTGGTGATAGGGATTCAATGATCCTTGATATTAAATAATTCCATTTGGGTGATCATTAACTAACTTTCCATATCAGTGCAATTCCCTTCCATTCAATAGAAGAGTTATATAGAGATCTTAGGGAACTTGTACGTGTAGGATATCATATAAATGTATAGGGTCCCATGATAGTCTTCAACTATGATTCTTGATTCATATCATGGGTTTTTAGGGTATTATGAGAGGTTTTCAAGCTATAGTTATGGATGAATAAAAATTTCAACCCTCATATTGATGGTTATATAGGGAAAACTATTCAGGTTCTTGAGGATATGCTGAGAGCATGAATGATAAAATTCTAACATAACTGGGAGGATCGTTTTCTGTTGGAAGAGTTCTCTTACAATAATAGTTACCACTAAAATATTGGAATTGAATTATTTAAGGACCTCTTTGAGTGGCCTTGTAGGTCACCCATGTATTGGTCGAAGATGGGAGAGTCATCACTTATGACGTAGAATCTAGTGCATGTGACAATAAATAAGGTCCAAGTGATCCAAGAGTGGATGCGGACCACTAAAAGCATTCAAAATTGTTATATAGTCCATTTATAGAGGCCTTCAGAGTTTTTATAGGGAGACCATGTGTTCTTAAAGGTATCTCCTCGGTGTTTATTTCATATATTTTTTTAGTATGGTAAGTTACCTCTAAGATTCATTAGTCTATTCCAGATCCTGTGTTGATTGGGTGAGGATGTATACCACTTGTTTTTTCCTTCACAATCATATCAGGACCACAATTAATTTTATGATCCACAAAATAGTATATATGTTCATAACTCATCATGCCTCATTGATTGGTGTGAGATGGGATCAAATATAGATCCACCTTTTTGTAGTACCTGGTGGCAATAAATGACTGATAGGAGAGAACCCTCTCATAGAAATCCATCCCTTTAGTGTGTTTCCTTTTGAAGTATGGGAACCTCCAAAAGATATTGTAGGAGTGTGAGAGCTAGATTTGGGCTCAGTACCCTCGCCTCTCAGAGTAGTTTTTTTCTTTTTGGTGTGAAAATCTTGAAGGTGGGGAGGGTTTAATGATTCTTTTTTTTCATTTAGACCCTTATATTTTTTTTTTGAGAATTTAACTAAACTTATTTATAGTATTTTCATGGATCCCATGTGTCATGTAAACAAAAATATTTTCTGAATTATTCAAACACACTATTAGAAATAATGCATTATCTTCTAAAAAATCTCAGATTGTGGAAACCAGACTGAAATTGTTTCTAAAATTCATGTTTCACCCTTACCATTACATAAATTCCATTCACATAGGTACCCAGGATAGTATGAAATCATGCATAGATTAAAGGTAATTTAGTGAATATTTAATTAAAATTATTTAATAAATTATCTTGACCAAAAAGATCCCTATTTAATCCTTACATAATCAAATATCTAGGGCTAGTCGTAAAACCCTAAGATATTTGAGTACAGTTATAGGAGAGGCATTGGTATGGTATCAAAGAATCTAATGATTGATGTTGAACATAATGGGATGATTAAAGATTCCATTTTGATTTAAATATTCCTCTATTATCATTCCATGGTTGAGTTAGGAAATAATTTTATGGATTTTCTATGTTTCTGAAGCATTATTGATTTATGTTTCCCTCAAATATTTAACTTGAGAATGTCCATGTAAACTTATCAGTTTTCTGGTCCTCATTTAGGATTTATTGACCGAGGAGTTGTTTATTTTAACCTCTTTAATATTTTTTTTATACACCATGATAGTTTAATAGGTTTATATCAACCATAAAATTTATTCACTTCTCCTGTTTCATGAATCTCTTCCACCTTTTTTACGTATTATTCTTTTCCCATGATTTAGATGATGATTCCACTGATAATGTTTTGGTTTGAATAGATATTGAATATAAAACATTGGTTTGTGTTTTGTAATCAATGACAGGGACCTTGTTATATGAGTGAATCATTAGGTGAACTTGAGTTGGATTCCTGTGAGGTTACACATAGAGGTGATGGGACTCAACGCCGATTTTTGTTTCCGAAGACTAGTGGACCAAAATTGAGATTTGATGGTAGTATCTATATGAAATATGTGTTCAATAGAGATTTATGAGTTATTTTTAATGATATAAACAATTATGATGAATATTTTGGGGTTGTAGTTGAATTTGGTTTGTGAAACCTAACTATATGATGTGTAGTTCGAATTAACTCATGTCATGTAATTTAGGTGTTTCAGTGTCTAGGGTTTTTAAGATAAGTATTTAGTTAAATGTTATTTTCTCACATGACTTATAACCCCAACTGATATTATGGTATGTATAGTGAGTACATAACCATAGGGTTTTTTTGACACTATGTGTTTTGTGGGAGAGGACCACATTTAATTTACATTATTTCCACATAATACATGTTACTATGGTACACAATATGTACCACCCCTTGGTCCCAAATTTCATATATTCTACCCTATGCTTATTGTGTGTGTATTCTTTCATGCTATGTGGGGAATCAGTACATGGTATGGAAACTGCTAAGGAATACACACTATATACCCCAAGGCACACATCGTGCGCTCCTTCTAGGCTCACTTACTGTCCAAATCTCCTTGTACATGCACATATCTAGACTTATAAGTAGTCCATATTGATATATTGATATTTTATCATGAAAAATATGTTGGTATCCATATATTCAATATCAACAGTAATACATGAGGTGGTACCTGTAATCTCCCCTATTGTTCATCAACCGGATAATTGATGATGGAATGTGTATGTGCTCTTTGGAGTGATATTGGGGTTAATATTCTCTTGATTGATTTGCCTACCATTTAGGAATGAGATTATATTTTCCTTAAACATACATGGTGGGTATATCCCCATACATAACTAAGACATGGTTCCTCTATATATGGACTTATTATAATTCTATCTAAGAGCTCATATAGGGCATGAGTCCTTCATTAGGGTTGGAATCCTATTAATAATTGTACATCCATTAGTGAGTTGTGGGTCCAACACCACTATTTTTTCATTGGATATGTGGATTACTATCTCCCATATATCATATTTAGAGATATTTGGGTTGTTTTTTTACTCTATAGTTGGCTATGGAAAATTATACCTCTTCCAATTTCTTGGGTTGAACCCCATGAGCAAATATTGGTTATTCTTATCATATCTCCTAGATTTTTACTTATGAGCTGACTAATCTTTTGATGTTTCTGTATAGTTTTGAGGTTATTCGACTAATTATTTATATTCTTACCCTCATATGGGTATCATTATTTCACATGTCTTGAATTAAATTTGGATACAAGTAGTTCCCTGAAGATTTTGCAAATGAGGTGTTAGTGGAGTTTAGCAGTGCTTGGTTGTTGTGATGACTGATAGTTTTCAGATACAGGGAACATGATAAGAGACCTTATTTCAATTTTTTGTTAGGTTGGTTTTCTATTATTATATGTTGGTCATTTATTTTCCCCTTTATATTATTCTTTATGTTTTAATTTTTATCCATGGATCCTAAATTTTTTTTCATGCAATTATAAAAAAAATCAATTTTTTCAATTATATATTTTCATTATTCTGGTATGAATGGAGATGTGATTGGGTATAATTTCTTTATTCTAAGTCTACCTATTATGTGTTTTTTATACATTTATATAGTCATAATCTCCTAACTTATTGGTGGTTGGTTTATGGTGACACACATAGATTACCTCCACTCAAGAGTTGTCCCAATGGGTTGGGTTGTGTCATGTAGGACCCTGAGGGGTATAGGTATGACATGATGGGGTCTGAGACTCCATAGTTTTATATATATATGGAGTTAGGTCGTGGGATGTTGATGGGATTGGTGGGAAATCATGTGTGGATGGTGATTATATGTGAGTTGATGGTGAAAGGTGTGAGATATCTTATTATGATCGAGGATTAGAAAAAAGAGTATTAACCCTTGATTCCAGGATGTGTGTTAAATTTAGAAGGGGAGAATTGGGGTATGATCAAGTTTGGTTTATAAATATAAAGGTATGTGCCTAAAGGTATGACCAGTGTGTGTGATGATATCTCAACAATGAGATAGTGTAATTACCAAGGAGTTATGAAATTATGGATATATCAAGATGGCCGGCTCATATGAGAGATGAATTGTGGCATTTTATGAAATCATCAATGTGTTATGATAAAAATTTATTCTTGTAAAACGTTCAAGAGTCAAGCATCTCAGAGATATGGATAAGGAATCAAGATACTTCCACATCTATGGTGAGTTGGGAACCAAATTGATCAATAGTTTTTACTAGGATGGATGGGGCCCGTGGAAAGATGGAAAATTAGAGTTTCATGATGCTGAGAATGGTCATGGACCTTGATTTAGGTATGTTGGGTCCCTGTTTACTGTGGTGTATTATAGGAGTTATTGAAAATAAGTCACATGTGGTGTTGTGGTATTATTATATCCTAAATAACATCTCTTAATGTAGACTTATTTGAGAAATATGATTGGGGATCATGAGTTTTAGTGTTCAACTGCTGATTGATGTTGGGAAGGTTTGTTCTCATGGATCTATTATGAGGGAAGTTCTATGATGGGAATCACCCTATGGATTGTCTAAGAATATGTTTCTCATTTTAATATTTTTTTTGGTAATGATCAATGGTGATATGTTAATGGATCCAACATAGATATGGTTACAGTTTTGTGATGGTTCTTGGATTCAAGAGGTCAGATTATGTGTAATAAAAAAAATACCTAGATGTGGGTGTAAGTAGATGAAAATTGGGTTGAGTTAGTTAATTAGGTAGATGATAGTGGTTAGATGTGGAATGATAGTCAGGCGGTATGGCTAGGGTGAGTTTCAAGAAATTAACAGATAATGTGACTAGGTATGTGTAATATCGATATTCATAGATAATTATAATAGTTTTATTTTTTTATTAGGGATTCATGTTGTTAATATAGTATTTTGAGTTAGACATAAGGTTTTTATAATGATGGTCTAGTGAGGCTTGGGTGTGATTTTTGGAGAGTGATGGTTTATTGTAAAATGATGATGTCATCTAATGGCACATGACATCTGTGGTTTGAGAATTCATGAATTCCATTGGTATTAGGGAATCATAATTGAGTTTATGGAAATAATTGGAACAATTAAATATGGGTTGGGGTTTTTAGGAATGGTTAGTTTGGTGGGGTATTGGCCTAGACGTTCAATTGTTTTTGACTTTATAAATTTGTAAAGAGTCCAAACACATAATTTGGGGAACATACAATATTGTGAGGGGATAGGTTGAGATTCTATTAGGTTTTTTATTTTTGACCATAACCAATAAGAGATATGGAATTTGAGCCATGTATCAGGGATCCGTAGATATGATTATTTACATATAATTTTTAAGGATACTTCTCATGGATGAGAAGCATTATAATGGGTAATTCGTAAAAACCGGTGTCATATATGCTAGTGAAAATCAAGGGAAATTTAAATTTTTATTCTTGGATTAGGGTATGTTATGATAATTTAACAATATAATGGTATTATAAGGTTGTAATATGTTTCAAGTAAAGGTTTTTATGTTCGATTTATTGATAGTGGATGTCCGATGATTATTGGAAAGGCTGAGTTTAAAGTTGGGGTTTTTGAGTTAATTAGATCTACCTGAAAATAGTGACATGGAGTTTATATATACTGAAAAATGATTTTTGAATTTATCTTAAAAGTTTTTGAGAAATTTTTTTAAATTTATAATGTCATTTATTGTGTTGTGATCTTTGATAGAGGGTCTGCAGAAGTTATAAGTAGATTTGAGGATGTTCTGGAATTTTTGAGTTGAAGGTGGAAAATTAAAATAATTAAATTTATATATAAGATTCATCTAGATTTTATAATGGATTTATAAGATTCACTCAAGAGTACATATAAAACATTATAGGTATCTACAAAAAATGAAATTCATGAGGGTTTCCCAAAGTAAAAAATAATACATAAGGTTTTTCCGGTGGTAAAGTAAATACGTAAGGGTTTCCCTACAACAAAAGAAAAAAATAAGGGTTTCCTTATAGACATGGAAACAACTAAGGGTTTACCTATGGAAAAATAAATAGATAACATTTTCCTTGAAATAAATGAAATAAACACGGGTACTCAAAAGGATAAGTATGGGTACTCATAAGGAAATGAGAGTTAACAAAGTAATCAAGGAACACTATGATATATAAAGGTAACCCTGTGATACTTAATGGTTACTATGATATGTTTGTATCATAGAATTGATAAATTATTCAGTATGTAATGGTTGATCTATATGATATGTAAGGGTTACTATAATATGAAAGAGTTAGAAAATTGGTAAAGTCTTCATTACGATATGGACTGTACAAATGGGTTACTCTGAAACATAAAGATCAAAAAATAGAAAAGTATCTAATAAATAAGTGTTTATTTTTGATATATAAATGTAACTATGACAAGTAATTTAAGGTGTAGAATTTTAAAAATATTTATTGTAAAAAAATTAATTTGATGAGGATGGGGGCTACGTTTTGATGGGTTCTTTGGGGTAAATCTCGTGTCGCAGTAGGCAGGACACACTATGGAGGGTCCCCAAGAGGTAGTAACATAGGTCCATTCTAGGTAGTTGGTTAAACCATTACGGTAAGGACCATTTTTTAACATGACCCTTAAGAGTGAGGTAATGTTATGGTTCTTTTTAGGAAAGTTATTCCCCACCATGACCCGAAGGGACATGCTGTGATGGGTTTTTGAAAAAAAAAATACTCCATGGGACCTATGGGTCACACCAAAATGGGCATGCTATCCATTTTATTTTAAATAAGTCCAAGATGGTCTTTTTGGGATTTCAAATAGGAAAATCCATATGAAATTATCCATTTTCAAATTTTCCTAATAGGAGGAACTCAATATCATCCCTTGTTTCTCTTTTCCCTATAATGTACTTGATTTTGGGTGATCAAAAATAATTTTCTTCATCATTTATGGTATGATTTTCTCTTTCATCCTTGTTTATTACTCATGAATTTAAACTAATTTTTTAAGAATCATGCTAGATTTTTATTTCAATCCTATAATATAATGGTTTAATCAGTCCTGATATGATGATCCTTTCCTTTTTATTTTTTAGAGGGTATATCTGTCACGACCCGTCCTCGGGGCCCGTGCCGTGACTACCCCAAGCCCGCCTTCCATAGGCCAGGGGCTAGCGACTAGCACCAAGGCGTAAATCCCGGTAAAGGGAAGGCATTGCCTTTGTAAATTAAACAAGAACCACAGAGTAAGCAAGCGGAAAAAGTAAACACTAAGTAAAAACTGGTACAATAGTAAGTGCAGAAAAGTAAGTGGGCAAGTATACAAACCCAAACTGAAAGTAAAATACAACTGGAAGAGAAAAACAACAACTGAAAAGTAAAGCCGCAACGTCGAGCTTTCCACTGGAAATCCCACCTGAAGGGTGGGTACAGATAGCCGCCACTGCTCCTCGGGTCCAGCCGACTGCTCCGAGTACATCCCGTCCAGTGGTCCACCTCCAGGTACCGTCCTACTCCGCAAGACTCAACCACGATCAGCGTTGTTTGTCGTCTGCAACCAACACAACGTAGTGCGGTCATAGCCCGTGCAGGAGTGAGTATAAGCTACTCAGTAGGGACCCCGAGACCCCCGAAGGTCTCCCAGTATCCGCAAAGGATAAACCACAAAGGAAAGATATAATCACGAAGTAACATCCGACACAGCTTAGGTATATGCCCATACATATACCTAAGTCATCAATTCTCGCTCAGCTCCAACAACCGAGCTCAAGTACAACCCAATCCACACAGGAAAGAAAATGTAAATCCACACAGGATAGCACAAAACAATCCACAAAGGAATGTAAAATGTAAATCCACACAGGATAACACAACACAATCCACAAAGTAAAGTAAAACGTAAATCCACACAGGATAGAACAACACAATCCACAAAGGAAAGAAAACAGGGTTTCATCTCACATAGGTATACTTATTCGAATGATGATAGATATGATCACTGATCCATCAAAGTCGTCAGACCCACAGAGGATCGATAGGTACTAACCCCCGCAATGACACACAAAGGATCTGACCCACAAAGGATCGATAGTTAACTAACCCCCGCAAAGACCCACACAGGATCGGACCCACACAGGACCTGTAGGCGCTGGCCCACACAGGACCGCTGAGCACTAACCCATACAGGATTGGTAGAACTGACCCACAAAGGATCTCTGAGTGCTGTAGTCGTCGCCATCGAATCCACTGAGGATCTCTGCATAGTCGTCGTCGTCACAGTAGCAGTCGCAGCCAGCTCGAGGGTTCCCGCACACAGCAAGCTCGTTCGGGAGGGTCCGCTCCACGAGCCGAGAGGCTGATACATCAACTGACACGTAGTCCAGAGTTGATGTATCCAAAAGTTCCGTATCGTCAACATGAACTCAACGCAACAGACGGCGCGTCAATCAAACGCCCGGTCTGAGAGTTATTGGATTTTTCGTCCCAGGGGCCCGGTTGGTTTTTAAGGAAAGACCAACCCAACCATACTCCACCTGCGTCCAATCCTCGAGCGGAGTAAGCCAAAAGATCCGTCTCACTTAGAGGAATTCAACAAATTCGACGACACGGCAATCGGACGTCCGTAGCTCAAGATATGAGCGTTTCCGCTCTGAGAGCCCGGTTGGTTTCGTGTACGAACCAACCCGACCAAACCCAAAGTATTCCGAAACCTTGAGTGAGATATACTAAAACGACCGTCTCGATCCAAGGATTGCATCGCCGCTGACGGCGCGTCGTTCGGAGGCCCGTAGCTCAAGTTACGTGCAAAAGACCGAAAAGGTCCGAGAACGGGGGGTCTGGGCCCGGACCGACCCGGCCCAACCCCCCCTCGGGTCGGCCCGAACCGGGTCGACCCAACCCGGGGTCCGAGGTCTGACCCGGTTGGGTGCGACCCGGCTCGGCTTGGCCGAGCGGCCGAGCGGAGGAACCGCGGGGCACGCTGCCCCCGCGGGATGAAATGCCGCGGCCCTGCGTGTGGCCGCGCTGGGTCAGCGGATACGGCTTTGCCGCGACCCATGTGTCACCGGACCTGCACGGTCGTGGGTTTGGTCTGCCGCCGCCGCCGCCTCCGGTGGATTCTGCGGGCCACCGGAGTTGCTCCGATGGTCAGATCCCACTTCCGTCTGTGTCGTGGATCCTCCCGAGTCCCATTCTTCACTGCCAGGCCCTCAAATCGCCATTGTGGCCCCGTTTGTCATCGTCCGCCATTTCACGCACCAAGAACGAAAAAGTGAGGTGGGTTCGGACTTGTTCGTTAGTCCGCACCCATCGTGTTAGCGGTTTTAAAAGAAATATTACACAACAAAAGTTTAACAAACGTTGGGGGTATAAATCACAAAGATTTTTAAGAATCAAACCCCTACCTCGTCGAAGTCGTCGAACGTGCGTTCTTCGCGGAATTGATCATTGCGGGAGAATAGGATCGTCGCGTCGTGGAAGAGCGTCGCGTCGTCGCGGTATACGGCATTGCATCGACGAACTCCGAGGATCAAGAACACATAGATTTAATTATAAAAATTAAATCCATGTTGTTGTTATAAACCACAAAGAATAAAAAGGTCCGAAATCTCTCACCTCAACGGATGATCGAAGATTGTCGCAAATGAAGGAACGTCGCAGAAGAACGTCGTGAAAGAAGAATCGTCGGCGTCGCGGTACTTGGCGTCGCGTCGTCGATCTCCAAGGGCTCGGCGTTCTTCGTCGCCCTTCGTTGGAAGCCATCGTTCTTCGCGTTCTTCGTGTTCTTCGCGTTCTTCACGTTCTTCGCGTTCTTCGTGAAGGAGGATGAAGGACTTATGGTTCTGTCAAATCCTCTCAACGAACAACACTCAAGAAGGAAAATTTTGGTCTTATTTTATTACATGAAAAAAATCAAAAAACAAACTATGTAACGACCCATTAATTCATAGAATTAATTTCAACAAATAAACTGCCCAATTAATAGGAGCGTTTAATTGTCTATGAAACGCCCCAGTTGACTTTCAATTAATAGGGGTTTTTACGGGTGCGTTACTTAGCGGAAAGGAACCGGTGGGGCTCGTGCGGGCCCCACCTCACAAATATCCTACCAAGAGGGCAAGATATTTTGAATTGTACCCTATCCGCTTTAACTCAGCTTAAGCAGCTTTAAGTGGCTTCCAAGTGGCTTTAAGTGAAATAAAAATAAAGTTGTCGCACACTTTATTTTATTTCTTAACTTAACCCCAAAAATTTAAAAACCACATCCGAGCAAACGCAACTCCGGAAGAGGCATTTCTAAGAAAATACCGGTGCTGCGATTCCATCGGTGCCCTCAGAATTCGATTCCGAGCACCGGTTCAAAAGTTATAAAAACCCGCTCGTTCGTTCACTGAACGTACCCGAGCCAAACTTCGGAAAATGATTCGGGGCACACCGGGCCTCGGAATCAGGTGCCATCAGAAACTACGTTCTTGTAAAATTCCAAAGAAAATTAATAAAAAAAATTTCCTTGAAATTTATGGGTCTTTAAATCACTCCCAGCTCAGGGATTTACGTCCCCGTAAAGATACATCATAAACTAGGGAAACAAATGTGGGTACTGAGCACGCATCTGAGCCTCCTACTCCCAAGTGATCTCCTGGAGGTTTCCGTGCTGCCATCTGATGCGCACGAGAGGAATCGATCGTCCACGTAGGACCCGATCCTGCCGATCCGTGATCTCTACCGGGACCTCCGCAAAATTAGCCCCATCATCCACGTCTAGCTCCCCATGGTCAATGATGTGCGTCGGGTCATGCACGTATCTCCTCAGCTGGGATACGTGGAAGACGTCGTGCACCCAGTGCAACTGAGGTGGTAGATCCAGGCGATAATCCACCTCGCCAATCCTGCTGAGGACCTGGAATGGTCCGATGAAGCATAGAGACAACTTGCCACCTCGGCCAAATCTCCATAATCCACGTCGAGGTGAGACACGCAAGAAGACGTGGTCGCCATCCTTGAACTCTAGTGGCCTCCGCCTCCTATCAGCATACGACTTCTGCCGGCTCTGAGCTGTCCCCATCCGCTCCTGGATGACCTGGACCTTCTCTGTCGTGGCCCGGACCATCTCTGGTCCCACAAGTGCTGACTCCCCAGGGTCTGTCCAGCGCAAAGTAGATCTGAAAGGTCTGCCGTACAACACCACGTATGGTGCCATCCCGATGGTGGAGTGGTAGATGTTGTTGTACGCAAACTCCACCAAAGGTAGGTGGTCCTCCCAGCTTCGACCAAAGTCGAGGACATATGCGCGGAGCATGTCCTCGAGAGTCTGGATTGTCCTCTCCGTCTGACCATCCTTCTGAGGGTGAAAGGCGGTGCTCGGACGTAGCTGCATCCCGAACGCCTCCTGCAACCCCTTACAAAGACGGGAAGTAAAGCGAGCATCTCGATCAGAGATGATAGATGATGGCACACCGTGAAGCCGTACAATCTCCTGAACGTAGAGACACCCCAATCTCTCCACTGAGCCCTGCTCTCTAATGGGTAAGAAGTGAGCCAACTTGGTGAGTCGGTCGACAATCACCCAAATGGAGTCGTGACCTCTGGAAGTGCATGGAAGTCCAGTCACGATGTCCATAGATATCCCGTCCCACTTCCACTCCGGGACCTCCAAGGGCATAACCAAGCCTGCTGGTACCTGATGCTCTGCCTTCACCTGCTAGCAGGTGAGGCATCGATAAACGAACTCTTCCACAGCCTTCTTCATGCCTGGCCACCAGTGTTTTCATATGAGGTCCTGGTACATCTTCGCCACTCCAGGATGTACCACCAAAGGGGAAGTGTGAAACTCTCTCAGCACCTCCTCTTGTAAAGCGACTGGTACTAAAGTACGTCCTCTGAAAAGGATGTCGTTCTCTGCTCCAAAGGAGAAGCCATCAGGTGTGTGTCCTGAGGATATCTGGGCATGCCGCGTCTCACAGTCAATGTCCCCATGCTGTGCCTCTCTGACCCTCTGTATTAGTGGAGGGGTGACTGTGAGAGACTGAAGGAAGGCTGCTCCATCTCTATCCACGAAGGATATATGCAAAGAGGATAGCTGATTTGTCGCCTCCTCAAGTAGCTGAATGACTGTCCTCCTACTGAGAGCATCGGCAACTACGTTCCCCTTTCCAGGAGTATAGACTATCTCAAATCCAGAGTCCTGGAGGAACTCGAGCCATCGCCGCTATCTCATGTTCAGGTCCTTCTGAGAGAAGATGTACCTAAGACTCTGATGGTCAGAAAAGACTGTAAAGCGCTCGCCCATCAGATAGTGTCGCCATGTCTTCAGAGAGAAGACCACTGCTACTAACTCCAGGTCATGGGTAGTATAGTTCTGCTCATGTGGCCTCAATTGACGTGATCCATAGGCGATCACTGCCTGCTCCTGCATCAGGACACATCCGTGTCCAGTCCCCAATGCATCGTAGTAGACTACGTACCCTACTCCCTCCTCAGGAAACCTCAAGATAGGTGCGCTAGTCAATCTCTGTCTCTGCTCCTGGAAGATCTGATGACATCTGTCTGGCCACACAAAGGGTTTCCCCTTCTTCGTCAAAGCTGAGAGTGGTGCCGCAACTCTAGAGAAGTCTGGCACAAATCTCCGGTAGTATCCAGCTAGTCCCAAGAAACTCCGCACCTCCATCACGCTCTTGGGTGGCTCCCAAGCTAGCACTGCCTCGATCTTCGCAGGATCCACTGCAAATCCCGCCTCAGAGATGACGTGCCCCAAGAAGTGGACCTCACGTATCCAGAACTAACACTTCGAGAGCATTCCATAAAGCTGGTGCTCTCGGAGTGTGTCTATTACAACACGCAAGTGGTAGGTGTGCTCCTCCTCAGTCGTTGAGTATATCAAAATGTCATCGATGAAGACTATGACAAATCAATCGAGGTATGGCTGAAAGATCCTTTTCATGAGGCCCATAAACACTGTCGGAGCATTGGTTACGCCGAATGGCATAACCAAGAACTCATAGTGGCCATACTGACACATGAAGGTCATCTTCTACACGTCCTCGTCTCGAACTCTGAGCTGATGATAGCCTGACCTGAGGTCTATCTTCGAGAACCACCGTGCTCCCTTGAGCTGATTGAAGAGGTCGTCAATCATCAATAGAGGATACTTGTTCCTCACTGTCACCTGGTTCAGGTGACGATAGTCGACAGAAAGTCGCAAGCTCCCGTACGCCTTCTTGGCGATCAATATCGGGGAAGCCCAGGGTGAAACACTGGGTCGGATGAATCCCTTTCCCTGCAAGTCCTCCAACTGTACCCGTAGCTCTCGAAGCTCAGTGGGGGCCATCTGATATGATGGAGTGGATATCAGGGCTATCCCGGGGTACAGATCAATATGAAAGTCTATCTCTCTGTGAGGAGGTAGCCCTGGAACGTCGTCGGGAAAGACATCCACGTACTGATCCACCACTACAGGAAAACTAGGACTCTGCACGTCAATTGCTCCTAGGATGAGTCTAGACAACTGATGAGTGATGGGCTTTCCTCTCCTCTACGGAAGTCCATCCTGTGCTGTGAAGGCTCCCTTCTCGCCGGTGAAGGTGAACCTGCTCTCGTTGGTGCGTACACATCGCACCTTGCGCCTAATATAGTCAATCTGTGCATGGACTGTAGATAACCAATCCATGCCCAAGATGACGTCGTAAGGCCTCGACGCCGCTACAAGAAGATCCCAACCTAAGCTCTCGCCTCCTAGAGTAAGCTCACACTGCTGGCACCAGTGCGTGATCGTCGATTCTGCTCCCATAGGAGTCTCTAGCTGTAAGGATCGAGCCAACCGCTCTGTCGGAATCTCTGAGCTCCGAACAAGGGCAGCGGCTATGAAATATTTACTTGCTCTTATGTCTATAAGAACTGCAGCAAGGGTGGAATAGACACAGATCGTACCTTGAATCATCTCGAGCATGCCGTGGTCGTAGGCCTCCGCTACCTGGAGCTGTGCCTGTCTCTACCCGCCAGCTCCCTGTGGTCGGGGTGGACCTCTTGGTGGTGGTGGTGGTAGAGCTTCAAAGTGTCTCCCACCACCTGCTGCTCAGCCAGCTCCTCTTCCTCATCCGCCTCCTCCCTGCGGACCGCCACGGTCGACCCACTGCCTCTACCTAGGTGGCCCCTCAACTGTCTGCTGCTCCTCGGCACGGTGGGTCGGGCAGTCACGAGCCATGTGGCCCTGCCCGCCGCATGTGTAGCACTGCCTGCCTCTGGAAAGACTGGCTCCACGTTGTGTGCCCCGCACTGCTGATCCAGTGTCCTGAGGTAGTCTGTGTGAGGGTCTGGTCTGCCGAGACCCCTGAGTCATCCATCGACTACCTGCTGTGGAAGACTCTGCTACGTGTCGCCCTGCGGTAGGTCTTGCCGCTGAAGAAGTCTCAGCAAGAAAGCTCTCGATCAAAAGGGCTCGCTCTAGTACTCCTGCCTGAGTCGGAATGCTGAGGGAGATCAGCGATGCCCTGATCTTGTGTCTCAATCCCTGCTCAACGGTCCGGGCCCGGAATAATGGGTCTCATACCATGTCGGTCGAGTAGCACGAGAGATCATTAAATCTCACCCAGTACTGGGCGACCGTCGAGCTGCCCTGCCGCAGCTGAAGAAGCTCCTGGATGCGCACCGCACGGAGGGTGGCTGGGACGAACTCCGAGCGGAAGAGGCTCTAAAAGTCCATCCAGAGAAGAGATGCCTCATCGTGCACCTGGAGCATCAAGCTCCACCATCGGCCCGCTACTATCTACAGTAGGCTCGCTGCGAGGATCACCATGAGGTCTGCTGGTGTCCTCACTAATAGGAAAACTCACACCACTGCCTCCAGCCAGTCCTCGGCTGCCTGGGGGTCCGTCTCCCCGAGGAACCTGGGCGGTCGCTGGCGCTGGATCTCATGCAGTGCACTGAGGTGACGTGCATCATCAGCGGCTAGGGCTGGAAGCATCAGTGGATCGGTGGGTAGAGGTACCGCCGGTGCCTCTACTGTCAAAGGGCCATGTACCGAGGCCTAGTCGCTCGGTGGGCTGTCGTCGCGTACAACTCTCGGAACACAAGATGGCTGCCGTCGTGGGGCCATCCTGAAAGGAAACAGGTGCGCCACGGTCAGAAAATTATACCTGGTGAGCTGATACAAATTAATCAAAAAGAAAAATTGAAACACACATACAATCAATGTTTTTGTGCATTAAGTCAGAAATCAGAAGTCAAGGTCCTGGTTTATGGATACGTCGTCCGCCGCACCAACACTGGACTCCCTGGACTGATAACCACACCCAATACGCTAAACACCATTTCTTCACATAGAAAAGGTCAGAGTCCGCGGTAGAACCGACCACCTCTGATACCAATTTGTCATGACCCGTCCTCGGGGCCCGTGCCGTGACTACCCCAAGCCCGCCTTCCATAGGCCAAGGGCTGGCGACTAGCACCAAGGCGTAAATTCCGGTAAAGGGAATACATTGCCTTTGTAAAGTAAACAAGCACCACAGAGTAAGAAAGTGGAAAAAGTAAACACTAAGTAAAAACTGGTACAACAGTAAGTGCGGAAATGTAAGTGGGCCAGTATACAAACCCAAACTGAAAGTAAAGTACAACTGGAATGAAAAAAAAGCAACTGAAAAATAAAGCCGCAACGTCGAGCTGTCCACTGGAAATCCCACCTGAAGGGTGGGTACATATAGCCTCCACTGCTCCTCGGGTCCAGCCGACCGCTCCAAGTACGTCCCGCCCAATGGTCCACCTCCAGGTACCGTCCTACTCCGCAAGCCTCAACCACGATCAGTGTTGTCCGTCTTCTGCAACCAACACAACGTAGTGCAGGCATAGCCCGTGCAGGGGTGAGTATAAGCTACTCAGTTGGGACCCCGAGACCCCCGAAGGTCTCCCAGTATCCGCAAAGGATAAACCACAAAGGAAAGATACAATCATGAAGTAACATCCGACATGGCTTCGGTATATGCCCATACATATACGTAAGTCATCAATTCTCGCTCGGCGCCAACATCCGAGCTCAAGTACAACCCAGTCCACACAGGAAAGAAAACGTAAATCCACACAGGATAGCACAACACAATCCACAAAGGAAAGTAAAACATAAATCCACACAGGATAATACAACACAATCCACAAAGGAAAGTAAAATGTAAATCCACACAGGATATCACAACACAATCCACAAAGGAAAGCAAACAGGGTTTCACCTCACACAGGTATACATCTTCGAATGACGATAGAGATGATCACTGATCCTTCTGAGTCATCTAACCCACAAAGGATCGATAGGTAACTAACTCCCGCAAAGACCCACACAGGATCAGGCCTACACAGGACCTGTAGGCGCTGGCCCACACAGGACCACTGAGCACTGACCCACACAGGATCGGACCCACACAGGATCGGTAGCACTGACCCACAAAGGATCGCTGAGTGCTGTAGTCTTCGCCGTCGAATGCACTAAGGATCTCTGCATAGTCGTCGTCGTCACAGTCGTAGTCGCAACCAGCTCTAGGGTTCCCGCACACAGCAAGCTTGTTCGGGAGGGTCCACTCCACGAGCCGAGAGGATGATACATCAACTGAAACATATTCCAGAGTTGATGTATCCAAAAGTTCCGTATCGTTAACAAGAACTCAACGCAACAGACGACGCGTCAATCGGACGCCCGGTCTGAGAGTTATTGGCTTTTTCGTCCCAGGTGCCCAGTTGGTTTTAAAAAAAAACCAACTCGACCGTACTCCACCTGCATCCAAACCTCGGGCAGAGTAAGCCAAAATATCCATCTCACTTATAGGAATTCAACAAAGTCGACAGCACGTCAATCGGACATCCGTAGCTCAAGATATGAGTGTTTCCGTTCTGAGGGCCCGGTTGGTTTCGTGTACGAACCGACCCGGCCGAAACCAAAGTATTCCGAAACCTTGAGTACGATATACCGAAACGACCGTCTCGATCCATGGATCGCATCGCTGCTGACATCGTGTCGTTCTGAGGCCTGTAGTAGAAGTTACGAGCAAAAGACCGAAAAGGTCCGGCAACGGGGGGTCTGGGCACGGACCGACCCGGCCCAACCCCCCCCCCACCCGGGGTCGACCCGAACCGGGTCGACCCGACCCGGTTCCGGGGTCCGACCCGGTTGGGCGCGACCAGGCCTGGCCCGACGGCCCAGCCCGGCCTGGCCCGGCGGCCCGGCCCGGCCTGGGCGCGACCCGGCCCGGCTGGTCAGCCCGGCTCGGCTCGGCCGAGCGGAGGAACCGCGGGGCGCGTTGCCCCCGCGGGATGAAGCGCCGCGGCCCTGCGTGGGGCCACGCTGGGTCAGGGGATGCGGCTTTGCCACGTCCCATGTGTCGCCGGACCCGCGCGGTCGCAGGTCTTGTCAGCGGCCGCCGCCTCGGCTTCAGCCGCGGCGGCTCCATCTGGCGGCGCGCCGGGGCGCCGCTGCCTCCGGCCGCCGGCGACCCGCGCCGCCGGTGGATTCCGCGGGCCACCGGAGTTGCTCCGGTGGTCCGATCCCACTTCCATCTGCGCCGTGGCTCCTCCCGGGTCCCATTCTTCACTGCGAGGCCCTCAAATTGCCATTGCGGCCCCGTTTGTCATCGTCTGCCGTTTCGCGCACCAAGAACGAAAAAGTACGATGGGTTCAGACTTGTTCGTTAGTCCTCACCCACCGCGTTAGCGGTTTTAAAAGAAATATTACACAACAAAAGTTTAACAAACGTCGCAGGTATAAATCACAAAGATTTTTAAGAATCAAAACCCTACCTCGTCGAAGTCGTCGAACATGAGTTCTTCGCGGAATTGATCGTCGCGGGAGAAGAGGATCGTCATGTCGCGGAAGAGCGTCGCGTCGTCGCGGTATACGATGTTGCATCGACGAACTCCGAGGATCAAGAACACACAGATTTAATTATAAAAATTAAATCCATGTTGTCGTTATAAACCACAAAGAATAAAAAGGTCCGCAATCTCTCACGTAAACGAATGATCAAAGATTGTCGCGGATGAAGGAACATCGCAGAAGAACGTCGCGGAAGAAGAATCGTCGGCGTCGCTGTACTTGGCGTCGCGTCGTTGATCTCCGAGGGCTCGGCGTTCTTCGTTGCCCTTCGTTGGAAGCCGGCGTTCTTTGCGTTCTTCGCGTTCTTCGCGAAGGAGGATGAAGGACTTAAGGTTCTGTCAAATCCTCTCAACGAACAACACCCAAGAAGGAAAATGTTGGTCTTATTTTATTACATGCCAACAAACGAAAAACAAACTAAGTAACGACCCATTAATTCATAGAATTAATTTCAAAAAATAAACCGCCCAATTAATAGGAGCGTTTAATTGTCTAAGAAACGCCCCAGTTGACTTTCAATTAATAGGGGTATTTGCGGGTGCGTTACATAGCGGAAAAGAAACGGTGGGGCTCGTGCGGGCCCCACCACACAAATATCCTACCAAGAGGGTAGGATATTTTGAATTGTACCCTATTCGCTTTAACTCGGCTTAAGCAGTTTTAAGTGGCTTCCAAGTGGCTTTAAGTGAAATAAAAATAAATTTGTTGCACACTTTATTTTATTTCTTAACTTAACCCCAAAAATTTTAAAACCACACCCGAGCAAACGCAACTCTGGAAGAGGCGTTTCTAAGAAAATACCGGCGATGCGATTCCATCGGTGCCCTCAGAATTCAATTCCGAGCACCAGTTCAAAAGTTAGAAAAACCCGCTCGTTCGTTCACTGAAATTACCCGAGCCAAACTTCAGAAAATGATTCTGGACACACCGGGCCTCGGAATCAGGTGCTGTCAGAAACCGCGTTCTTGTAAAATTCCAAAGAAAATTAAGAAAAAAAATTTCCTTGAAATTTACGGGTCTTTACAATATCATACATATGAATTCACTAGGTTTTGTGTGGTTTCCCTGAGGTAAACTATTTACCTATTTTTTTGTGTGTTTTATTGAAACTATAATTTATGGGATTAATTAATAGATAATAGTTATTAGTTATTTTGTTAGTTATGGGCTCAGGGGTGTGTTGAGAGTGATATGTATCCTTTTTATTGAGTTTTTGGTAGTGTTACACCATCTGGTGAGATATTAAATTCTTATCACTAAATTAATAAGTTATGGAATTAATTATTATAATTATTTTATAATTAGTTGAAATGATTTTTTCAGATGTTTGATCCTCATGTTGTTGGATGATGGATGATATAGCTTGATCAAACTGGGTCGACATTTGTGGACAAGTTTCACTTAAATGGAATGAATTCCGTTTAACAAAGGTGGTCACTAAACATCTCCCTAAGGTGTATGAATTTTGTTTTGAATCATGTGATATGTTGTATCACCAATTATATGCAATCAAACTTTAATTTAAAAATAATTGATTCATTTAAATCCACATAATAATAATAAAAGTGTCTTAGGAAACGGAGAATCATAGAACACTATGATTCCTTGGTCCCTAATTCCAATGATATAGATAACAAATATGTGAAATTAGATGTGTGGACTCTAAAGGGGTAAAAATTAAATGAATTAACATAACAAACCTTGGAATAGGTGCCTTTAGTTCCATCTATGTAAGGTATTGTGATGGTTTGTGAATCTTATGATTAGGGGTAAACCATAGAGATGATTTATGTGTATATTGGGTGTGTGAGGACCAATATAGACTAATTTAGAAATTAAATGGATAATATTACATCCACTATATATCCTTAGTAAATTATATTACCTATATGGTCAATTTTTCTAATATGAAATAAAATATATATTGAGGGATTGTATTCCCATTGAAAAATGAGCTTTGACCCTATAAATATAAATGAGATTAGGAACCTGCAAGGGGTGTATGATCCTTGATCCAACCTAGGGGACCACATTGGGTTCCAAATTTTTTTTGTTGAATTTTATGACACTTGGAATTATGGGGATAACATGATTATAGGTTAGTATGAATGTGGTGATGCGAATAAGTTGTGTGCATGAGAGGCCAAATAAAGAAATTTATATTAGGTTTGAGTGATTTTTATGATATATATTGGTATCTAGGGTGAGATCTTATCCCATGACAATGATGATATATAGTGGTATCTAGGGTGGACACTTATCCCCCCAATGAATATTATATATGATGGTTAAATAGGGTGGTTTCTAATGCTCATGAAAAGTATGTTGTATGATGGTTATATGGGGTGGGAGATAATCACACCCAATGATTATAATATATGATGGTTATACAGGGTGGCCACTAATCCCAACCATGACTATGATATATGATAATTATAAGGGGCAGGAACTAATACCCCATTATGATGATGTAATTTTGTGACATATATGATGGAAACTAATCCCTCTAATGATTCTATTATACGGTGATATATGGGGTGGGTGTTAATCCCCCTGATGATCATGATAAATGGTGATACCTTGGGTGTGTGATAATCCCCCTAACGACTATGATATGTGGTGATATCTGTGGGGAATGATTTTTTTCATGAACCAGCTTGACCCATCCCTCTATTTGATGCCCAGTCTGGCCCGTTCCAAGGCTGAAGGTTTTTTCCAATCCCCATGGGCTAGTACTAGTTCCTGTGCATATAGGAATTAATGATTAGGAATTATTTCATGTAAATGAAAAAAATAAAGCATTGGAATTCCAAAACAAAATACCTGGCATGATATGTATATAAGCTGGACATCTATTCCAGATACAAATAACTATTAAATAAAATAAAATCATTTTAAATGCTTTAAAAAAATCAAAAAAGGTGAAAAGAAATAATGATAAAACTCTACACATCCCTAATCTCTCTTCTCTATAATGCATAGATGAACAAAAATCTACCACTAGATGCATTTTCTCCATCCACTAATAGATGTATCTACTCTCTATCCACAGAATGTAGTAAAAGGTATTTCTGTCTATTTTGGTAAAGGAAACTAAAAATAAAATGACTAGTGTCCTTAAAAAAACTATTCCATGTGATCTGAGTTCATTGTCCATCTAAACTAGAACATCAATAAGTCTGAGAAAGATTAATAACTGAATGAGAAACTAAAATATAAATAGGATTTAGAATAAATATTTTTATTAGTCCACCACCCACCTTTCCACGTCATCATTTAATAATTAAATACCCATTGTCATGTTGATGTAAAAATACATTAATTTAAAATAAGGTTTCACAATTTTATGAAAAAATTTAAAATACCATTATAAAATTAGTTTTTCAAATAATAGATATTTTATTTAGAGTAAAAAAAGGGAGAGTGCCATAGGTAATCAATACAATGATAAAGTAATAGTCATAATTGTTTTAAAGGAAATTTAATCAAATATCAGAGGAGGGATAAAAGTATAGAACTGTATGCAAGTGAAAAATAATATGGGAAAATAAATAAAACATTATATTTTATGATTTTAAATATTAATGAAACTAAGTAAAATAAAAACTCAATATTTCACCACAAAAGGAGTAAATGAGAGCAAGAACCATGGGAAACCTTAGGATAAGTAAGGTTAGGGCCTCATCCTAAGATCTGCATACTCTTGGTGATCGAACAATACACAATTATTCTTATGAAAGAGATATTGGGGTGGTATAATCAAAATTTCCAATGGTAACCAACCATATCCCATCATAATATACTTTAGTTAGTGTTTTAGTGTGATCTTGGGATATATAAGGCGTGCTAATGCCTAGTGTGCTTCTCCTAGTCATCCCACATAAGTAAATTTGTTCCCATGCGCCATCTCCATTTAAAAAAACCATGATAGAAAAAAACATGAAAGACTTTCAAATATTTTCACATTAAATGTAACACCCTGATATTTTATGAAATATATTTTTTTCCAATTAAATTTAATTTCTTCAACAATTTTCATTAAACACAACACCATGTTTAAACGTACAATGATATATAATTATTAATTAACATGATTGTTATAACCTATAAATTAAATTAATGGGAAAGTATAGGATAAATTATATTAGAAAATATATATAATGGTACTACTATGTACAAATATATTGATTAAGGATCACTAAATAATATCTCTATTCTTAATAAAAGTGATTTTCTGTTCAAAAAATATATTTTATTAAAAATTATTTTTATTGATATTCATGAAGAAATTTTATAATTAATTTATAAAACATAAAGAAATATCTTATTATAAAAATTATAAAATATTTTAATTCATCATGTCAAAATTTTCTTATAATTAAATATTTTTATTTTTCTTAAAAGATTTATTTTTTGAGGAATAATAAAAAATATAGATTTTTAATGAAAATGTATTTTTGTTTCAAGAATTTTTAAATTTCAATTTTTAAATTGGTTTAAAATTAATATTAGTTATCTTATATTATTAATAATTCCATTAAGTTCATTAGAATCAATTTTATGGTTGAATTTGGTATAAAAATATTTTTATACTTAAAACATCATTTATTTGAAAAATCGTTTGTAAGCACATCATGTATTTTTTATAAATAAATTAAATTAATCACTATTTTTGAATAATTTTAATGAAATTTATATACTATATATTCAATAAAATTTTGTATCATTCATTTAATATTTTTAATATGCATGATATTAGAATAAATCTAGTTGTTTTCCTAAAAAACTGTATTTTTCTAAAAGTAGTTTTCATCATGTTTCACACACATATTTTAAAATTAATTTATACTATTTATAAAAATATTATATTTAATAATGTATTTTATATTTGGAATAAAGAGGATAAATTTTTTTAAATAGGCCCATTTTATTTTTTTCTATATGAATAGTAACTATTGTAAAATTTATCACCACAATAAAAGGTATATCGGGTTAATCTAGTGTAAAACTAAGTGATATGACCATAATTATTTATAAAAATTCTTACTCGATGAATTTAATTCGATCATTATCATATTATTATTTAAATTAATTTGTTTAATGGATGATTTTCTAATAAAATGACCAATATAAAATTTAAATCCATGAAAGTTACAAAATGTCACTCTCTTAGATTTAAATATCTCTTATGTGCTCAAATAGAGAAAAAATAAAGTTATGATTGAATCCAAATGTCATTTTTAATGTTAATAAAATTATTTTCATGATGAAAATTTATTTCTAATTTTTATGTGTTATATAATATTCTTAAATGACTACACAACCCAGACACAGTATTTATTCAGTTAATGGGGAAATTTAACAAATGATTTAAAAAATATTAGAAGTAATATAATTCTAGTGAGTTATATTTTTCCATAAATTTTATAGATTATTATAACATATTATTGTTATTTTAAAGGATTATATTCGAATTAAAACTTTTTATTTATATCTTTTAAGTAAAATTAAATGAATAGTATTAAAATTTACATTAATAACATTTTATCAAAATAATGTTTTATTAAATTAATTGAAAATAATAAAAATATTAATAGAGGAAAATGTGGATAATATATGGTTAAATATGACACCCATTTTCCATTTTTTGAGTGAATTTTCCCATTATAAGTAAAATTATAACCCATGAAGAGTAAAAAATATGTTATTGTGGTTAAGGTTAAAATATGTTAACTAAGGGGTTAAACAAATAGATAATATTTAAAACACTACATAAACCTATAAAAAGTTTATGTTTATGGTATTTAAACCCCATCCAAACTTATCTTTTAATCCCTATCCATTTGGAATCATTTTTTCTAGATAATGAATTTATTATATTTTTATTCTTTTATGAAATCCCAAGACTGCCCATCCCCTCAATTATTTAAGGTAACCCATATTATCCCTTCTTCACACTTCATTGAGACTTATAACATGACCAAAAACTACAAAATTATCTTCTACACTCCCTTAAATAGATTCTTGATTTGTTGGTCTTCCGAAAAGACAAACCATATGGTCAGTAAGAGGATATCTAAAGGAGTTGTTCCAAAGAAGAGGTAATCGACTTAATTGATCACTTTATTTTTAATTCTAAAAAATGTTATTATTAGTATGAAACCACATATATTAAACATATTTTTCATCAAATTCTATTTGAATGTATCACTCGTGCATATTTATGACTTACCATCTCCATGTAGAGATGTAATTCATTTTCCATCACCATATTTTATGGATGAGTATTTTTATGGGTGAAATGTTTTTATTTGATATTAATGAATCAATTACGATTATGGAATGATAATATCATATCTACCATCTTACCTTCCAACCGATTGGAAAATGATAATTTTGCTCATGTGTACATCTGAACTACCACCTCCATAAAGCAATGTGATTCATTTATCATAACCATCTCACATTGAGGGTAATAAGGATGTATTTGATGAATATACATGTCTTATTTGATATAATAAAGGTTATATAATTATGTATTTTTGTTTATATTTCTTTTATCCTATCTATCAAAAATTGAAAAAAAGGTTTATGCATACGTACGACCAACCATATCTATGAATGATGTAATTCTTTTTAATATATATAAAATTTAGGGATGAAAATAAATATTTATATAATTAACATATATCATATTTATAACATGATTAACATTTTCTGAATAATATAACCGTAATCAAATTACAAGGATTGTAAATTCCAAACCAAAATATTCTAGAAAAATAAAGAAGATATCACATAAAACTGTGATTTTAATAACAAATTGTTAATAAAATGATGATAAGATGGAATAAATAAATCATATGTGGTATGATATGTAACAAACCATCCCTTTATTCTATCCTACTTTACACACAACCCTATTCACCACCAGGACCAAAGGGTGTTCACAATCACCGTGGGATGGTGACAAGCACCTCTACATCACATGAAATCCTTTGGGAATAATTTTTCCCAAATAAGATATAAAAAGTGGAATAAATAAATGAAGTATGAAAAATAAATAAATAGGAATGTATTCAATAATGAGAAAAACAAATTAAAAAAGAAACAACCAAAAACATGAATAAAAACTAACCAACTCATGCCGAGCCCCAAAACATCTCCACCCCACTCTCCCCATACAAGCCATGATGAAAAAAAGAGATGAAACTATGATCCTAAAAAGATATAGGCATGAACTAAAAATCGTAGGAGGTCACCTCAACCCACTGAAACTATGATAAGTTTTTACTATAGAAATTCATCAACACTAGTTTGAAATTAAAGCTAGAAAATAATATTTCATACATATTTTACTTTATGAAATCTAAATAAATCCCATAATCAACATTTTAAAACATTCTTCTTTATTCCCCAAAAAAATAACACACCTTTTGAAAACAAATCTACTAGACTGATCCGTTTTCAAACCACACAACCACTTTTTATTTCTTAAAACATATAATTTATTTTATTTAAATGAAAATGATTAATAAAAATTGTTCACTAGCCACATCCATTCCAAGAACCCTTTTTAAAATATACAACATGAACTCACACAAGATCCCATCATTTCAATGTAGTTTTTTAAACATCCTTGAAAACCCACTTTTCTAAAGAAAACAACAAAAACATTCATGAAATTCAAGTATAAAAATCATGCACCACACATACAAAAGGAATAAACCTAATATAAACAAATATGGTCCAATAATAATGAAATTTAGGCAAATGATACAAAATATCATGATATCAAACTCCCCTAATCTACTACCAAATTAATGATCGAATGTGTTATGGGCTCTAACATGGATCTGTAATGTGCGTAGGACATTATTTATATCATTATAACCACCCTAACTAGCCACTATCATGTGCTAAGTCCAAACCATCAACCAATAAATCCACATAAAAATCATTGAGATGACAACCCCACTTATACATATTTTTTTTCTAAAGGGGACACTAACAGAATGTGAACCAAATAGAGGTACATGCTAGGTCTTCCCACTTTTTATATAGATCTCCATGACCATAGAAAATTGAGTCATAGTGTGAAAAATCCAAGTCTAACATGAAAGGCAGTAAAAAATCTACCCTCACCCCCTAACACCCAACAATGAATATCCCCAAATATAAATCATTCACCCACAAAATAACAAATATATTCCCACACAATGGGAGAAACCCACACCACATAGTGATCAAAAACCCACTCAATGGGTAAACAATAATGTTGAACTAAAGGGGTATCTTCCACAGTTACTGTTTTAAAAACAAGGATCCAGGGAGACATTTAACACCAAGACACATTTTGGAATATGAATCCCTTTCACACTTCATTAAAGACCCTCTCAAGTAATTTCATATAAAACACCACTTAAAACATTTTAATAGGTATATTAAAACCAGCCATTTCATAAAACATTTAAAATCCACCCTTCATAAAGGGTCTTCTTAATTAAAATCTAGAATAAGTCCAAATGACAAACTTTTTCCGTCAAACCATTTTAGAGTAGACACCATGTCATTTAAACAAGTGGTAAATTAGACAAACTTTTAAAACCTCTGATTGAAATATACCGAATAAACCCTTTCCAAAAGATCTTGAGGTCGACACCTCACATTGAAACAAAATTTATTTTAAAATATTTTTCTCACTCTTTTAATACCAAAGTTGGGTAAAAAAATTTGGCGCAACTTCAAAACCATTTCCAAAATCTCTAGAGGCATTTTATAAATGATTATAATAAATAAAAATTCCAATTATAAATATGAAACAAGGATTTCAAAAACCAAAAACATTTTTTTCATGTTCTAAAACACAATGAAATGGTTTTCAAAATACCATAAATCTATCACACACACACACATATATATTTATATATATACTTGAAAAAAATGGTATTTAAAAACCAAAATAATGTTAGAGTTCCAAAATGAAATAATTAAATAGTAACTTCTACCTCAAAAGGGTGAAAATAAAGTTGAAACACATCAGGCACAACACCTTAATCAGTGACCAATTGAATCTTCCCTTTAACTATTCCATTCATATGAATCTTCAATTATGTATAAGGAAACTTAAACCCAATATACATATTCATATTACCATAAATTAATATATATATATATATATAAGGGTGTACTTACATGTATACCTATACATTAATATAAGGGTGGACTTTCTAAATACACCACTAAAAATATGTGTTTATTCCTATATATAAATATAAGCACACCTAGCCCCCAAATATATATATTTACAATAGTAATAGTATATATATATATATGGGTAACTTATATATATATATAAATACGTACCTACATATTCTTATAAATGTATATCACCTCTGATGAACCAAAAAGATTCCTAAAAAACCTTATGGGAACTAAAAATCACTAAAATCTTCAAATGAAATTGGTTTAAATAAAGAGGGTATAAAGAACCTACCTTAAATGATTGGGGGTGAACTAAAATAGTCTTATAGGATTTTACATTAGGAGTAGATGCCAAAACATGAAAATATTTATCCAAAGTGACCCATCATACACTCTAACTATAGACGAAAATCCCCAAAACCATATAAACACATGACCTCAGGATCAGCCAAGAAAGAAAGGGAAATTTGAAGAGGAAAAGCACCAGGAAATGGATGTAGGGAAGATTAGGTCTTACCAAAGATGAATAACCAAGAAACATGAATAAATCTGGTGGAAACAATGGAAGAGAGGACCTCACTAGAGAAGGGGTGGAATTCATGTAGATAAAGAAGAGTGGGGGTGGAGTCACCTGAGAAATAATGGGGGGGGGGGATGGATTAAAAATCTTTTAAGGGTTCAATTGGAATGAAAAATAAAAATAAAAACAAATATTTTTTTTAAAACAGATAAATTCACATTGTTCGGCCACATGGTTTTCCAAACCATGAATTATCTATACGTTGACCACTTCCTAAGCTAGGAACCCCCCAATATAGTTTCCATTAAGAGGCTTTATATTTTGGAAAGATAGTGTCACCTACCCCTGACACAACAAGACCCCACATGGTCTCTAGGGAGCTATTCACAATTTTAAAAACCATGCATAATTCATAAAAACATATTTGTTAAAATGATAGTCCCACCCACATGGGCACCGCATTTTTTGACAAACAATGTTGTCCAACATTTTTTCCATAAAAACCTCTAAAAACAAGAATTACTATCCCGAGACCAAGAAAAACTACATTCCATCATGAAAAAATAAAATAAGACCAAAATAAAAACACTATTACATAGGGGGTGTCACAAACTCACGACCAACACACTTCATGCTCCCAGAAATCCCCAGTTCAAAATAAAGGAAAGAGTGAATGAAATATCCAAAAAGGAACTGGCTAATGGAACCACTTGGCATTATCAAACTCAGAACGAATAATAGATATGCTAAAAAACATTGAATTGACCAATAAAAAATCACCAAACATATCACAGCACAACCAAAACAAAACCCCAGTAAAACATGTCCTATTAAGCATTAGAGACCTAACATGGTCTTCTCACCATTTAGAGTTTCTCTAATATGGTGGAACAAAATAAAAACTACTGATAAGAATATCCTAAAGGAATAAATCCTTCATAAGTGAAAAAAACTCTAAAACTAAATCACCCCCAAGACCAAGAGAGGAAAAACAACCACAAATAACATCAAATTAATAAAAAGAGCTCTCACATCACGTCACAAAACACACAGATAACCAAGAATCAAAAATAGGGATCACCCTCACATAGTGAATACTAAAATGGTCACAACCAAACACCACATAGTATACCAAACTCAAATGGTAATTCACGCACCGTCATAACCCAAAGTGCACCCAAGGCCTATCTCATGTCAAAAAAGACAAGCATGCCAAAGGATCAACCCAAGAACGAGCAATTCTAAAACTTATAAAAGTGGGTTATAACCACAAAATTTCACCCATAAAAACCACCAGATAGAGGAAACATTCACCATTACTACAATCTCAAAGTCCATACATGATGGGGGGGGGGTACACCATAAGTAATATTACACCCACAACAAATTACATACCAGTACACCCATAATTAGCATAATATATAGACCCGAGAATGACGTACATGGAAATTACATTCATTTTGAGGAATACTTAATACATGAAATAAACAATCACACAAATACTATATTATTTTAGTGTCTTTGGAAACTCATAATATAATCTTCTAGTCATGGTGAAAGATTTTCCCCTTTTTTTTCCTACCCAAAACCTTTATTTATATGTTGGGGAAATGAAATCCTAAAAAGGGAGAGCTCAAATGCTCAGTAAGGGTAAACATGGAGAATATAAAAAAACCATAAAAATTTGAACATAAAAACATGATCATAAAGATTAAACATCAAAATCTGGAGTCATGATATAAATATTCATAGTATGTATGGTATGGATCATAAAAGAAACATTAACCATGACAGAATATCATTGGAATAAAACATTTAATTGATGAAAATTAATAATAACATTATATGATTTCTATATTAGCCAAGGCATTGCTTCCAAGATCATAATAGTGGACATAGTCCATTTTTGAATAGGGTTTACTTGTCATTCTATCTATGTATTACTGAACTGGATTTACTTGTCATTCCAGCCCTGTATTACTGAACCAGGTTTACTTTCTATTCCAATCATGTCTATCTCATTAGATATAAATATTTACCCAATGCATTGGATGGAGATATAGTTCCTACCCATATCATAATGAAATCATTTTTACATGTTTTAGAAAAACATAAATCATTCATCATAGCATAACCCATGAAATAAAATGGGATTCTGAAACATCATGTCATCATAACATAATCCATATCAGATAAAGGGACTTCAGAAAAATAATTACATCATAAATAAAATCATATGAAAGTAATAATAGAGATAGAAACATAACCCTATGTCATCTAAGATAGAAAATAATTTTGATAAAACACTTGAACTTAATTCCTGGTGAATATATCCATTCTTTTTCAAAAAAGTTTTATTTTCTCAGAATTTCACACAATTTTAAAAGGAAATAAGTTTTTAAAAAATATACTTGAAACCATGTAAATAATGATTCATGGAAATAAGGTGTCATGAAACCATAAAAATTCATTCATTCTAAATATGTTAAAAAACATTCTCCTCATACTTCTTTCAGAAAATTCAAAAAAGTACCCCATGTGGTAATCAAAAGAAATATTCCATCCATACAATGTAGTAAAAGTAAAAAATGGGTAAAAGTGACATTAAACATAAATGGAATAATATTAAATATTTTATGAAAACATTTTTAGAAAACATAGACATGGATGATAAATATATCCCCGGTAAATACTTACTTATAAGAAATATCGGATAAAAATGAGATAGCAAAATTATCCCTTAACAATTTATAGTCAGTCAAATTGTATAACACATAATATAAGAACTATTATATTCATATTTAAATATCACAACTTTAGTAATAATTATATAAAAACATTCATGGGAAACATAAACAACACCCAAAAGAATTATATGGTGTATAATGTATATGTCCCACAGAAATAAAAGTGAGACAAAATAATCTCATACCTTAGGTCCGATTTATTCTGTATGGGTTCAAAACTCCTGTATAGTGGGTTTAAAAATATTATTAACTTGTAAAATAACCATAATAATATTTATTATATCATATTTGATTCACATAGTACTTTATATTCCCTGTTCATTTGTCAATTCTATGTTAAAGCAACATTTTGGGTAATAATCGTTTTATTTATCATACGTGTTTTCAATTGTAATTATTGATATTATTAATTATATTATAATTTACTTACTTATATATTTTAAAAAATTATTTATATATCATATATATATATTATATATATATATATAGATAAACGAAATGGAATACACCGTTCATGGAGACGGTAGGTCGTAAGTACGCATGAACACTATTTTCATTTCCTTATTAAATTGAATAGAAGTAATTAAATGACACTCACATATATATATTTATATATATATATATATATAAATTCAGTAGAATTGTTATTTCATATATTTTATGATTATTTATTATATTTACTTTATAATCATTCTTTAATGGTTATCGTGGAGAATGAATTTTATCGCGTTATGGAGACTATAATCCGTACGTACGCCCGAGTGATGATATAGTTCCCATAATTATTGAATGGTATTAGAGTGGATGGTGTATAATATCTCATAATTAGTATCATGTTATTATAATCATATATAGTTATTATTACCACCATTATAACCATCCATGTAAAGTGCTGATGAAAAACAGGTTACACCATGGTGTGGAGAGGGTAAGCCGTACGTACGCAGATACGATGATTTTGTTTTTCATAGGATGAATAGAAGTTGAAATAGGGTTTTTTTAATACTTATAATAACATATAAGTATATTATTTATACTTATTTTATTACTTTTTAATGAAACAAATAAATAGTTAGAAGTATAAAAAGAAATACATTTGAAGGAATTGTCAGAAGAGATTACCACTTCATCGACGTGCCTCCATTAAATTTCTTCTTAGGGAACTAGATATGATCTTTTGAGAAGAAGAAAACCTATATAATGTAACAAGGTAATTTTATAAGAGAAATGGACATGTTTTGATCGATATTTAAGGATCCAAATTGATTGAATTGGAGAGGGAGTAGGTGCCCTTTTATAAGAGAGAAGATCATCACTTTTGGAAATTCTAAAAATATTAATTTATTGTCAACTAAATTTCAAATTAAAATGGTCAAAAACTTATTTAATTCGAATATATGATGATTTTGGTTAGAATACCTATCATCTATATTTTTTAAGACAATATTTGAATATTTTTTTTATACTTATCTTTTTTGTTTAACCCTTATATTACCTTTTTATAATCTTACCGTGATATCATGTTATTTACAAATTGCGGGTTAAGGTAACTACAATATCCTATAAAACGACCCACAAAAATTTATTTATGACATATTTGGACATATATTAATCATTTGGTAGAATCTTATATTCTTTGGAATATGATATAATTTAATAAAATGTTTTATATTTTAAGTTATGAATTACTTTAATTCTAGAAACTATTCATACTTGACTTTTAAAAAAATTAATAACAACCTAATTCCTTAAAAAAGGCATCAACGCATCCGTAATATATCAATGTCATCTATAAAATTAGTGGATGGCATCAAAATGTTCAAATTAAATTTATTTTAATATTTATATATTAATTTATTTGAATCGTTAATTAATGAGGTAATCACTACATCATAATCGTGTCATAAATAAATATATTTATCTGATGTCTAAAAGTTATAAATAAAATAACATGATGTAGGGAATATCTTTATCTTTCTATTGACTATTTATAGACACAGAGATCAGTTATATAACCTGATATTAAAATTGATTTAGTAAAAGATATATGTTTCTGTTATCATTATCTTTACATTAAATTAATCCATATAAAATGTCATTTTCACATCCAAGTGAATCCATGGGGTCCCCAAATAAATACAAGGATGCCCATCATTGTGAATATCTCATCCAATAGGATTGGAACATGTGTTAGGGTAGTTTAATATTATTATAATATTATTTTTTACCCTTATTTACCATATTTACCCTTTAATCATGGAAAATAAAATATTTACTGGAGTTACTATTCATAATGTTCAAAAATAAAAGATACCTATTTAAAAAATTTATCCCTATGATTACAAATATGGAATCCATTTTTCACAATTCAAAACACATAATTTTCAGTAATTATTTTAAAACTAATTCCCATTGTCAATGTCACGACCCGTCCCCCGGGGCTCATGCCGTGACTACCCCAAGCCCGCCTTCCATAGGCCAGGGGCTGGCGACTAGCACCGAAAGGTGTATTCCCTACAATTGAGAAGGAATTTCCTTTATAACCTGTAAACTCACACAACTAATCAAAAAGTAGGATACAAGGACAATGTGAAACTATATAGTAATCAGGGTGTGTACAGAAAGGAAAAGAGGCCAGAATACAAGCCCCACTGAAAAGTAAAAGTAAACTAAAAGTATAGGTAAAACTGAAACATCTTTAGTGGAAACCCACCAAGGATCCTACCCAAAGGGTAGGTACAGCTCTTGAACGGCCGTCCCTACGGTACACATCATCTAATGTCCACCTCCAAGCTACCTCTAGTCCTTCTACCCTCGTCCTCCATTAGCGATGTCCGTTGTTTGCACAAGACACAACAAGGTGCAGGCACCGCCTGTGCAGGGATAAGTATAACGGTACTCAGTAGGGACCCTGAGACCCTAAAAGGTCTCACAAAATCCATAAAGGATAACCCAAAAAGAATGGAAACAACAGTCAACCCTACTTAGGTATACGATCATACATATACCTAAGTTATCAAGTATACCCATCTTATTCATGAGGAAACACAAGGCCCAAATCAAAAGTCCAAAGCTCAACTATTCCACAGAGGAAATATTACCGTGAAGGTAACACCCCAAAGGTAAGTACCACAAAGGTAAATCCACATAGAAGTATACCACAAAGTTATCACCACAAAGGTAAGTACCACAAAGGTATCTCCCCACAAAATAATACGAAAAAGGTATCCCAAAAAATGTAAGGACTTAGCTCACACAAGGTATAACTTAGGTACAGTAGTAAAGATTATTATATATAACTACTAAATAATCTTACTCTATTGAGTGGCAGTCCAACGTAGGATCCTAAATCATCAGACCCATGTAGGATCCTAGTACAAAAAACCCACGTAGGATCCTAGGGTAGTCCCATGTGGATTCATAGAGCAGATCCAGGTGGGATCCTCAAACACAGACCCACATAGGATCCCAAGGCACATACCCACATAAGATCCATTTCCCATGTTACATCCAGCCATAGGGTTCCCACACTATGCTCGCTTGATTCCGGAAAGGTCTTCTCCTCAAGCTACAGTTCGATACTACAAATGCCACAAAATCCCACAAAGAAGTATCCCAATGGGCCTCCATGTAATAGGGGGCTTAACTCAATAGACAGTACATCAATCAGACGCTTGGTATGTAAGTTATTATCCATTTAGTATCAAGGCCCAGTTGGGTCGTGCACACATCTCATCAACTGAGATACGTGGAAAACATCGTGCACCCGATGAAACTGAGGGGGAAGTGCTAGGCGGTAAGCCACCTCACCAACTCTGTTGAGGACCTGAAAGGGTTCGATGAACCTTAGAGATAACTTTCTGCCCCGACCAAATCTCTGCAAACCTCATCGAGGCGAGACCCGTGGAAAGACATGGTCAACATCCTCTAAATCCAAAGGTCTCCATCTTCTGCCGGAATAAGACATCTGCCTATTCTATGCAGTCTTCAACTGCTCATGGATAATCTGCACCTTCTACGTGGTAGCCCATACCACATCTAGTCCCATGAGTGCTGACTCCCCTGGGTCAGTCCAGCACAAAGGCAATCTGCAAGGTTAGCCGTACAGAGTCTCGAAAGGTTCCATCCCAATAGTGGAGTGATATATGTTTTTGTATGGAAACTCCACAAAGGTAAAGTGATCCTCTTAGCTATGATCGAAGTCAAGGACGCAATCACGCAACATGTCCTTGAGGGTCTGAATGGTCCGCTCATTCTGGCCATCCGCCTGAGGATGGAAGGCGGTGCTCAAATGAAGTTGTGTCCCGAAATCCTCCTGCAACCCCTTCCATAGTCGAGAAGTGAAACATGCATCACGATCGGAGACAATCGTCAAGGGTACTCCATATAGCCACACAATATCTTGCACATAGAGGTGTCCAAAAATCACTATTGAACCCTGCTCTCTGATTGGTAGAAAGTGGGCCGACTTGGTGAGTCGGTCGATGAACACCCATATAGATTCATGACCCTTGTATGTATGTGAAAGTACTATCATGGATTCTATGGATATCCTGTCCCACTTCCACTCTTGGACCTCAAAAGTATGAACTACGACTACTGGTACCTGATGCTCTACCTTCACTTGCTGGAAAGTGAGGCACCGAGGGAAACTCTGCTACTACTTTCTTCATTCCTGACCACCAGTGCTGTCGTCGGAGGTCCTGGTACATCTTTTCCACATCTAGATGTACCGTTAGAGGGGACATATGGAACTCTTACAAAACTTCCTCCCGAAGCGGCACTGGTACCATGGTACCTTCTCTGAAGAGGATGACGTGATCCCCACCTTCAGAAAATCCATCAGGTGCCTGCCCTGTGGATATCTGAACACGTCAAGCCTTGCAGTCAGTGTCCCCAATCTATGCCTCCCTGACTCACTGATGAAGTGGGGAAGTGAATATAAGAGACTGAAGAAAATCTTATCCATCTCGATCCATAAAGGATATCTGCGAAATGGCCAGCTTCTTTATCACCTCACCTAGTAGCTGTATACCATATCTCCTGCTGAGTGCATCTTCTACAATGTTCCCATTCTCAGGAGTATAGACTATCTCAAAGTCATAGTCCTGGAAGAACTCAAGAAAACATCTTTGGCTCAGGTTCAGGTCCTTCTGTGAGAAGATATACCTGAGACTTTGGTGATCAGATTAGACCATAATTAACTCACCCATCAAATAGTGTTGCCACATCTTCAAAGTGAAGACCATTGCTGCTAAATCAAGGTCATGGGTAGCATAGTTCTTCTCATTCGGTCTTAGCTATCGAGAAACATATGCGATAACTGCTCAATTCTGCATCATGACACATCTGATCCCAGTCCCTAATCCATCTTATTAGACTACATACCCAACGCCCTCCTCCGGAAGCCTCAAGATGGGGGTACTAGTTAGCCTCTGCCTCACCTCCTGAAAACTCTACTAGAATCTCTCTAACCACATGAAGTGTTTCCCATTCTTCGTTAATGCTAATAAAGGTGCTGCAACTCTGGAGAAATCTAGCACAAATCTCTGGTAGTATCCAGCCAAACCCAGGAAACTCCGTACCTCCATCACACTCTTGGGTGGATCCGAAGTAAGTACCACCTCAATATTTACAGGATCCACCACAACTCCACCATCCGAGATGACATGTCTCAGAAGGAGAACCTCTTAGATCCATAACTGGCACTTCAAGAGCTTACCATAAAGATGGTGCTCTCGAAGTGTGTCTAGAACTACCTGAAAATGATAGGCATGCTCCTCCTTGGTAGTCGAGTAGATCAAAATGTGGTCAATGCAGACTACTACAAAGCGATCAAGGTATGGATGAAAGATCATGTTCACAAGTACCATGAACACAACTGGAGCGTTGGTAACACCTAATGGAACAACCAAGAACTCGTTGTGTCCATACCAACATCTGAAAGTCATCTTCTACACATCCTTGTCTCATAAACTAAGCTAGTGATAACCTAATCTGAGGTATATCTTCGAGAACCACCGTGCTCCCTTCAGCTGATCAAATAGGTTGTCAATCCTCGTTAGTGGGTACTTGTTCTTCATGGTCACCTGGTTCAAGCTTCAATAGTCAACACAAAGTCTTAACCTCTCATCCTCCTTCTTGGCGAACAAAATTAGGGCTTCCCAAGGAGAAACACTGGGCCGGATGAACCCCTTCCCCTGTAAGTCCTCGAACTATACCCGCAACTGATGAAGCTTTGTGGGAGCCATCTGATACACCAATGTAGATATCAGAGCCATCCAAGGGTACAAGTCAATGTTAAATTCCACCTCTCTATGACGAGGTAGACCCGAAACATCATCAGGGAAGACTTCCACGTATTGGTCCACCACTACAGGATTTCTCGGACTCTCCACATCAACCACCTCGAGGGTAAGGCTAGCCAACAGATAAGTTATCAACTTCACTCTCCTCTAGGTAAGTCCATCCAGTGCTGCAAAGGCTTCATTCTTTCTAGTGAAGGTAAACCTATTCCCATCCATGCGGACACACCAAACTTTGCGCCTAATACAATCAATATGAGCTTGGACTATATATAACCAGTCCATACCCAAGATGATGTCATAAAGCCTCGACGCCACTACTAGGAGATCCCATCCAAATCTCTCACCTCCTAGAGTAATCTCCCACTACCCGCACCAATGTTTAATCATCAAATCCTCTATTTTAGGAGTCTCTAACCATAAGGATCGAGCCAACGGCTCCACCGGAATCTCCGAGATCTGAAGGAGGGTAGTGGAAATAAAATAATTTCTGGAACCTGTTTCTATAAGTATTGAAGCTAAGGTGGAGTAGACACAGATCGTACCTCATATCATCTTTAGAGCTCCATGGTCGTAGGTCTCAGCTGACTGCAGATGAGCTCACCCCTGTCCACCCGCTCCCTGTGGTCTGGGTGGAACACCTGGTGGTGGTGGTGGTAACACCTCAAATCTCCGCACATCGCCAGCTACATGACCAGCTCCTCTACCACGCCCTCCTGCTCCCTGTGGACCTACCCAATCTAACCTATGTCTTCAACTGGCCAATCCTTCAACCATCTGCTAATAATCTGTACGGTTGGTCGGGCAGTCACGATCCATGTGACCCTGCCCGCCGCATACGTAACATTGCCTACTCCTTGCATGACTGGCTTTGTCTCGAGTTCCCCGCAAACCTGACCTTGAATCCTGCGGTCATCCACCTGTAGTTATGGTCCTCTTGGACCTCTATGACATCTGTCTACTACCAACTGTAGTAGAATCCGTTACGTGATGCTCGATGGTGGGTCTCACTGCTGGTGACTGCTCAGCAAGAAAACACTTCACTAAGAGGGCTCTCTCTACCACCCCTGCCTGTGTTGGGATGTTTAGAGAAATCATCGAAGCCCATATCTCCCACCTAAGTCCCTACTTGAAGGTCCATGCCCTGAAGAATGGGTCTCGCACCATATCAGTGGAGTAGCGTGAGAGGTCGGTGAACCTCGTTGAGTACTGAGCCATAGTCATTCTTCCCTTCTATAGATGAAGATGCTCTTATATGCACACTTCGCGAAGGGTTTCTGGGTCAAGATCTACCCGAAACAAGCTCTCAAAGTCTGCTTAAAGAAGTGTCACCTCATCGTGAACTTGGACCATCAAGCCCCACTATCTGCCTACTGCTGCCTGTAAAATAATGGTAGCAAGGATCACCATGAAATTAGCTAGTGTCCCTACCAGTCGAAAGACTCTCACCACTGCCTCTAGATAATCCTCAGCCGCCAATGGGTCCATCTCACCCCTGAACCTGGGTGGCCTCTGGCACTGGAACTCATGCAACATGCTCAAGCGACATGCACTCTCTACTACTGGGGATAGTGGAATTGGTTGTCCAATAGTCAATGGTACCGCTAGTTCCTCTACTGAAAGAGGGCCCTGCACCGAGGCCTCATCGCTCTATGGGCTATGATCGCGTACTATACCCGGAACCCTCGCTGGCTATCTATGTGGAGGAATTATAAAAAGAAACAGGTGCGCCATGGTCAATATGTTATACCTGGTGAGATGACTCAAAGAGATCACAATGAAAACTTTTCAAAACACACACGCAATATGTGTTTTCGTGCACTGAGTCAGAAATCAGAAGACATGGTCCTGGTGTATGGATACGTCGGCCGCCACACCAACACTGGATTCCCTAAACTGATAAACACACTCATAAAAATTAACAATATTGTTGTCAAAAGATCAGAGTCTAATGTTCTATGGTAGAGCTGATTCCTCTGATACCAATTTGTAATGGCCCGTCCCCCGGGGCCCGTGCTGCGACTACCCCAAGCCCGCCTTCCATAGGCTAGGGGCTGACGACTAGCATCAAAAGGCGTATTCCTAAAAACTAGGAAGGCATTTCCTTTATAACCTATAAACTCACACAACTAAGCACAAGGAAGGATATAAAAACAAAGTGAAACTATATAGTAATCAGGGTGTGTACAGAAAGAAAAAGGGGACAAAATACAAGCCCAACTGAAACGTATAAGTAAACTAAAATGTAAACGTAAAACTAAAACAACTCCAGTGAACAACCATGAAGGATCCTTCCTGAAGGGTAGATACAACTCTTGAACGATCGTCCCTATGGTACACCTCATCTAATGTCTACATATGAGCTACCTCTAGTCCTAGTACCCTCGTCCTCCATTAGCACTGTCCATCGTCTGAACAAGACACAACAAGGTGCGAGCGTAGCCTATGTAGGAGTGAGCATAATGATACTTAGGAGTGACCCCAAGACCCTCAAAGGTCTCACAAAATCGACAAAGAATAAAACAAAAAGCACGGAAATAAAATTCAACCCTACTTAGGTATATGCCCATACATATACCTATCTTATCAATTATACCCATATCATTCATGAGGAAACACATGTCCCAACTCCAAATACCAAAGCTCAACTATTCCATGGAGGAAATATTACCAAGAAAGTAACACCCCAAAGGTAAGTACCATAAAGGTAAATCCGCACAGAAGTATACCACAATGGTATCACCACAATGGTAAGTACCACAAAGGTATCACCACATAGAAGAATACCACAATGGTATCCCCATAATTGTAAGGACTTAGCTCACACCAGGTATAACTTAGGTACAATTGTAAATATGATTACATGTAACTACTAAATCATCTTACTCTATTGAGAGGCAGACCCACGTAGAATTCTAAATCATCAGACCCATATAGGATCCTAGTATATTAGACCCACATAGGATCCTAGAGTAGACCCATGTGGATTCATAGAGTGGATCCAAGTGGGATCCTCGAACACAGACCCACGTAGGATCCCAAGGCACAGACCCACATAGGATATCTTTCTCATGTTACAACAAGACACATGGTTCCCACACTAGGCTCGCTTGATTCTGGAAAGGTCTGATCTTCATGAAATATGTTGTTAATCCAACTACCATGAAGTTCCATGAATATGTCTCCCAATGGAATGGAATGTAATAGGGGTCTCAATGAAATAGACAGTGCGTCAATCAGATGCACGATCTGTAAGTTATTGGCATTTTAGTCTCGAAGACCCGGTTGGATTCATGCTCAATCCAACCCAGACATACCCCAACTTTATCCAAAACTTAAGTGGGGTATATCAAAAGTCCCATCTCGATCCAAGGTTTCTAGTGCCACATATGGTTCATCAAGCAGACACCTGTAGCTCAAATTATGACCGAAAGAGCGGAAAGGGGTTGAAGCTAGTCCAGGTCCGGTCTGACCCGGTCCGACCGACCCATTCTCGGCCGACCTGACCTAGTTCAGGTTGACCCAACACGACCCATTTCCGTCCTTGGGTCCGACCCGGGTCTAGCTGTGGGTTTGATTGGGAATGTTTTTGTCCGTTCCGACCTGCCAGCGCGGCCCGGCCTGCTGGCGCGGCCTGCGTTGGGCAGCCCGCAGCTGGGGGGGGGGGGGGGGTTCCCTAGCCGCCACCCAAGGGGGAGGTGCCCCTTCGGTATCCCGAACAACTGGTACGTTCGGGTTGGGAGGCCGACCGGCCGGCGCCACATGGCACTGACTGCTGGCACGCAAGACCCGAGGTCCTGCTCTGCTACCCAACTAGCTGAACGACTAGCCCTCCTCCGCAGTGTGGTTGCATGCCACACCCCCACCAGTGGAGGGTAGTGAGATGGCTGCCCCTCCTTCACCATCACGGCCTTGTGTCTCGGACCCTGCATGCCAATGGTGAAGATGCATGCCGCCACCCCCTTCAATTGGCCGGTCATGCGACGACCGCCGCCCCTCCTATGATGCGGCTGACGGACCGCATCCCTTCTTTGGTGGCGCGGTCGCGCCGTCTCCATCACTGCGGTTTTACGGAGTGTCGATCACCACTCCCAAGTCCCACCGATGCCGGTCACTGACATGGTCACCGACGACGTTCCTCGGGTCACCGGGTGTGCCCTTGTGGCCCGATCTTCATTAGAAAGATTCACACACTCATCTAGGGATGTCACATTCAATTCAAGACCACTAAAATCCACAAAGGATGCGGAGGGATCTGGCTGTGTTCGTTTGGCCCACACCCTCTACGTTAGAATGTTAGAAAGCAGCATAGTTGCTCCTGATTCAAGATTAACGAAAAGAACATGGTAAGGGTTATTCGAAACAAAAATCCCTACCTCAAAGATTCATTGACATCGGTGAGTAGTGGGAGAGACAGTCTTCAGTTCTTCGTCGTTGAAGATGTTCCTATTTGGAGATCATTCGACGAAGTTCTTTGTTGGAGACAAGTTCATCAAAGGAGAATAGTTCTTCATTGGAGAATGTTTTTCCCAGTTCTCCATGGTTCTCGAAACCCTCTTTTTCCAATGATTTCCCCAAGGAAATGAGGAGCCAACATAATAAAAATAAGTCTATCAATTAATTAAAGTTGGCACAATTAATTAATTGAAGTTGGCACAATTAACCATGGAGAGTTGAAAGGTTTTCCCACATTAAGAGTGGTTCAGGTGGTCCCCACCACAAAATTAAAATTGGGAGGATTTCCATCTCGAGTGGTCCCCACCTTCATAATTCAAAAAGAGAGGTTTCAAAAAGAAAAATAAATTGTTAATTATTTAACTTTTCTTCTTCCACGAAAAAATGAAAAATTAACTTCCACCATCATCCAACTGCGGTCGAGGTGAAGGTCTCCTTTATTAAATTTCGGTGCTGAAAGTTCATCAGCGCCCTCATATTTCAATTATGATCATCGGTTCAAAAGTTACAAAAACTCACTCTCACGTTTTCTGAACGTACTTAAAAAATGTTCAGAAATTCATTTTGGGCACACCGGGCCTCAGAATCATGAAACTTCAATTTTTACAGACTCGAATATTTCAATATAATTTAAAAAAAATTACATGGAATTTCCGAGTCTTTACAGTCAAAACCAAAAAGCAGCTTTTTAAGAAGTAATAACTATCAAAAGATTGACATGTGTTTATTTACAATTTAAAAGTGAAATTACATAAAATGAAAAAATTGGATTAAATGATAAAAATATAATCCAATTATAATTAAAAAACAATTAAAAAGATAATCTAAATATATAAATAAATTTGATAGAACAACAGTTTGGAATTAAAATGCAGTAATTTTTACTATTCATTAAAATTTAAATTTTATTATAAAAATATCAAAAATTCAACAAAATTAAATTTTTATGTCCTTCTTCCATAAGAGAATTTTATTTTTTCAAATTTAATTTATGAAATTCTCAAAAACAAGATTTAAAATGGGTGCACCATCAAAAGGTGGTAAAACTGAATTTTTTAAAAAATACTTCTTTTATCCCAAAAATCGATTTTGTTCTCATATCATGTTATAGAAAATGTGTAAGATAAATTATAAAGTTATATAAAATTGAAAATGTGGTTAATAAAATTCATAACAGCCATATTATATAATATTTTTAATAATATGTCATTGTTTTGTGAAACTCATTATTGCGTACAACACAAGCTATCTATGAATGTCGCTCTTGCGTTTAATGCATTCCATGTCAGTTTTGCATGTAGTTTAATATTACTTTGGTGTTTTTTAAAACATAATAAAAACTTAGTTCATTTATACATTGAAAAAAATCTATACTCAGTGTTGCATGAAATGAATTTTATCAAAAAGGACTTGAAATTGTGTGCAACACAAGCCAAGTATAGTGTTGCGTATACTGCAAGATAATACGGTGTTGTATATAGCACATGATAATATTGGTGTAGAATATAACACAATACATAAAAGAAATTAAAAGAATCTATCTCATAAATTTTTTAGGGGTTACATTCTACTCCCCTTAAAATAAATTTCGCGCACAAAATTTTGTCGGGGTTATAAATGTTTTCTACTTGAAAGTTTCTTTTATGGAAACCCACATTATAAAAAGGGATACTAAAACATCATTTTAAAATGAATGTTAGAAACATAAAATTAGCTCATCACTGGGTTTCCAAATAGAAGAATATAGGTGTTAATTGAAAACATAGATATGTAAGAGAACTTCAACCCACATGTTATGATGGATAGTGATAGAGAATAAGGTTAGGAGAAAGTTAACTACCAAAAATCCATGAATATGCTATGATTTAAGGGACTATATGATTAATTGGATAAGAGGGTACTAGGATAGAATTTTTGGTTTTCAATATACATTCCTTAAATTTGAAACATTTTTCCTGAGAATAAATACTTACATTATTTTGGTAAAATCTTATTGTTTTTAGTGCCTTGAAAAATTTCCACTTCCTCTCTTATTTACTAAAATGAAGTCAAAATTTTCATTCTTTAACTGTTATTAGATAATCAGATAGAATGAAAGGTTATTCCATATATCTCAACATATAGGTCAGCATAGTAATTCAAATGTTCATCAGTCCACCTATAATGAGATAATACATTAATCTAACAAACTTCAACCAGAGTATACATTATAAAATATATTACAATCCTTTAAAAAATATAAAACATAGAAAGAGGTAAACTAAATAAATATAACATATATCTCCCATATCTCAAAAATTAGTTATTGGTTTTCTCATTCTAAAAATGTGAATACCTTAATCATGTAATATCTTGAGTCACAGTAACAACCTGAATTATCAGATAACCTTATTTAAAACATACATGTTTCCTTATTTCAAAACTTATTTGATATATTTCCTTATGTCCCAAAATGTTATATACTTCATCCATGATAGCATAACCCACTTTTCAATAAATCTATAATTTGTTCCCTTGAAACTAGCATCATCCAGTTTACTTATTCAAATCCAACATATCTGTATCCAAACATCATTATTTGAACATAAGGGAAATATTAAAGGTTATCTTCCCCTTAACCATGTTTTCTACAAATATATCACCTTACCCTTAAATCGATTTTCTGTCTCCATAGAACTAGTCAACATACCCTTTCCATTCCTTAATTAAATACTTATACTAAAAATCGTAATATATTTTAGGATTCATATAACATAATATTTGAGATCTAAAACATATACACCTCAATCATCTAACTTTATTCTTAAACCAATACTTAGGATCCATCAGCTTCTTCTTTCCAAACATATGAATCATGTATTAAGTTTTCTCAAACTCAAGCTTCTTAGGATTAATGTAAAAAATACTTGAAGAATATTACATACCTTTCACATGTCCTTTAAAATCTCATTATCTTCAATAGTATGACCAATAATCATACCATATTCATGATTCTCTTTATGAAATTTCCACTTAGGAAACTGATCTTTATTATTCCCACCCTTTTCACTTATAAAAAAGTCAATGGTTAACTATGTTCTACGTTGTTCTGGAAATTGAATAAGATTAGAAAGCAAAGTGTGAGAAATACATATCATAGATAAGAAACACATATGTAAGGTAAATTACTTATAATATTTCAATATATGATATATTTTGTTTAACCATAGGTTAGTTAGGATTATCAAAAAACGCTATGATTGTAACCTATACTTGACCTATCCTTAGTATATCCCTATAAATATCCTTAGAAATATCTCTAGGTATCTCTCTGATGTTTTCACATCCTAGTTTCCAAAGGTTGACTAAACCTTCTCTCTGATAAAAATTGTAGAGACCCTATCTTGATGTACATGGAAATTACATTTCTTTTTCAGAATACTTAATATATGAAACAAAAAAACTCCCAAATATCATATTAGTTTAGTTTCTTTGGAAACTCGAAAAATAATTTTCTAATCATGGTGAAAGATCTTCAACATCTCCTATAAAGATCTTCCCCATTTGTTTTCCTACCTAAAACATTTTTTTATATCCTCGGAAAAAAAACATAAAAAGGGTGAGCTAAAATTCTCAATATGGGTAAACAAAGAGAACATAAAACAAAACATAAACATTTGAACATAAAAAATGAACATAAAATTTATACATCAAAATTTTCAGTCCTGAAATAAATCTTGGAAGTGTGTAAGGCGTGGATCATAAATGAACATTAACCATGATAGAATAGAATTGGAATAAAACATGTAATTGTATAAAACTAATAAGAACATATTTTTATTTCCATATTAGCTAAGGAATTGGTGCCAAGACTACCATTGTTGACATAGTCCATTACTGAATTGGGTTTACTTACTGTTCAATCCATGTATTACTAAACCAAATTTAATTGTCATTCCAGCCCTGCATTACTAAACCAGATTTATTTCCCATTATAGTAATGTATTTCTCATGAGATATAAATATTTACCGAATTTATTGGAGGGAGATATAGGTCTCACCCATCTCATAATAAAATTTTTCTTACATGTTCCACAAACACCGAAATAATTCATCATCGAATAAGCCATGAAATAAAATGGGATTCTTAAAAATCATGTCATCATAACGTAATTCATATTAGATAAATGGAATTCATAAAAATAATTCCATCATAAAAAAAATCAAATAAAATTATTAATAAGGATAAAAACATAACCATATTCCATCTAAGATGGAAAATAATTTTTTAAAACACTTGAACTTAATTCTTAAAGAAAAATATCCTTTCTTTTTCAAAAATGATTTGTCTTCTCAAAATGGCACACAATTTTAAAAGAAAAGATTTTTGTTGAAAATAAAAAACAAAACATGGAGAGAAAGATTAATGGAAATAAGGTTTCATGAAACCATAAAAATTCATTCATGTTGTATAAGTTAAAAAAACATTCTCCTTGTACTTTTACTGAAAAAGTCAAAACAGTTCCCTATATGGTAATCAAAAGAAATATTCCTTCAATACCATGTAGTAAAATTAAAAAATGGGTAAAAATGAAATTAATAAAATTATGATTTTTTTATAAAACATGGACATGGATGATAAATATAACCCCAGTAAATAATTACATATATGCAATCTTAGATAAAAATCATATTGCAAAATTATCCCTTACCAATTTATAAATAGTCAAATTGTATGTCTCATAAAATGGATAAAATTATATGTATATTAAATTATCATAACTTTAATAATAAGAATAATAAAAACAATCCTAGGTCACATAAGCACCATACAAAATAATTAGATGGTGTATAAGGCATATGTCCCACTGAAATAAAAGTGAGACAAAATAATCTGTTACATTAGGTCTGATTTCTTCCGTATGTGTCCAAAACTTTTGTATAGTGGGTATAAACATAATATTAACTTGTAATAGAATCATAATAATATTTATGGTATCATATTTTATTTACATATGACTTTATATTGACCATTCATTTCTCAATTCCATGTTAAAGAAACGTTTTGGGTAAAATTCGTTTTATTTATCGTGAATGTTTTGAATTGTTATTCTTGATATTATTCATTATATAATGATTTAAATACTTACAGACTGTAAAAAATGATTTATATATCATATATATTATATATATATATATATATATATATATATATAATATATTAATGAAATGGAATACATCGTTAATGGAGACGGTAGGTCGTACGTACGAATGAACGCTGTTTTTGTTTCATTATTAAATTGAATGGAAGTTAGTAAATGAAATATATATATATAAATAAATCTAGTAAAATTATTATGTCTTATATTTCATTATTATTTATTATATGTATTTTATATTAATTCTTGAATGGTTTTCATGGAGAATGAATCTCATCGCATAGTGGAGACGGTAATCCGTACGTACACACAAGCGATGATTTCATTTCCATAATTGTTAAATGGTATTGGATTGGATGGTGTATAATATCTCATAATTAGTATAATGTTATTATAATAAAATATAGTTATTATTTCCACCATTATACCTATCCATGTAAGGTGGTGGTGAAAAGCAGATTACACCATGGCGTAGAGACGACGAGTCGTGCGCATTCACACACAGTGATTTTGTTTCTCATAGGATGGATAAAAGGAGAAATATGTTTTTTTAATATTTATAATAACATATAATAATATTTGTGAAAATTATGTTATTTCTTTATAATGAAACAACTCAATAATAGCATGTATAAGAAGAGTGAAATTTGAAAGAATCGGTAGAAGAGATTACCTCTTCCTCGACATGCCTCCTTTAAATTTCTTGTTAGGCCACTAGAGTTGGAACATTGAGAAGAAAATGACCTATTGAATGTAACTAGGGAATTTGAGAAGATAAATGGTCTAGGTTTGGCTGATATTGAAGGATAAAAATGTTTTGAAGAGGAGTGGGAGGAGGTGCACTTTTATAAGAGAGGAGAGGGGTACTTTAAGAAAGTCTAAAAGTATTAATTTATTATAAATTTAATTTGTTTTAAAATGGTCCAAAACTTATTTATCCCAAATATAAGATAATTTTGTTTCTAATAACAATCATATAATAATTTTTAGACAAGTTTAGAATATTTTTTATCCTTATCTTTTTTGTTTAACCATTATTTTACCCTTTTTTAATCTTACTGTGATATCATGTTATTTACACATTGTGGTTTAAGGTAATTACCATATCATTTCAAAAGACACGAAAAAAGTTATTTATGATATATGTGGACTTATATTAACCATTTGTATGAATATTAAAATTTTAGGAATATAATATAATATAATAAACTATTTTACATCTTAAGTTATGAATCATGTCAATTTTGGACACTATTCAGACTTGACTTTTTAAAAAATTTAAAACCTAATCCCTTAAAAAAAGGCTTTAACGCCTCCATAATATTTTAATATAATCCATAAAATTATTGGATTTCATCAAAACATTCAAATTAATTTTATTTTAACATTTATATATTTCTTTCTTTGAATATTTGATTAATGAGGTAATCACTACATCATAATTATGTCATAAATAAATATATTTATATGATGTCTAAAAGTTATAAATAAAATTCCATGATGCAGGAAATATTTTAAAATTTTAATTAATATTTATAGACACATAGATAAGTTATATAACCATATAATAAAATCGATTTATTAAAAGATATATGTTTATGTTATAATTATCTTTACATTAAATTAATTCTTATAAAATGTCATTTTCAGATCCAAGTGATTCCATGGGGTCCCAAAATCGACACAAGGATGAACGTGGTCATAAATATCTCATATAATAGGATTAGTACATGTTTTATGGGAGTTTAATATTATTATAATATTATTTTTACCCTTATTTACCAGATTTACCCTTTAACCATGGTAAATAAAATATTTACTGAAGTTACTATTCATAATGTCAAAAAATAAAAGGTACCTATTTACGCAATATAAACCTTATGATTACAAATATGGAATATATTTTTACAAATTCAAAACAGATAAGTTACAGAAATTAATTTACCATCAATTCCCGTTGTCAAAACCAAAAAGCTGGTTTTGAAGAAGGAATTACTATCAAACGATTGACATGTTTTTATAGACAATTTAAAAGTATAATTAATTACAATGACCAAAATTGGATTAAATGTTAAAAATATAATCCAATTTTAATTTAAAACCAATAAAAATATAATTTAACTATATAAATAAATTAGATAGAAAGGATGTTTTGAATTCAAATGCAGTATTTTTCACTATTCATTAAAATTTTAATTTTATTAGAAAAATTTAAAAAATTAAAAAAAGTAAATTTTTATGTCCCTAATTAAATGAAAAGTTTACTTTGTCATATTTAACTTATAATAGTTTCAAAAATTATATTTAAAATGGATGAAGCATTAAAAGGCTGTAAAACTGTATTTTTTGAAAAATACTTATTTTATTTGAAAAATTGATTTTGTTCTCATATCATGTTCTAGAAAATGTGCAAGATTAATTATAATGTTATATAAAATAAAAAATGTGGTTAATAATATTCATAATGGCTAGTTTGTATAATATTTAAATAATATATCGTTGTTCAGTAAAACTTGGTATTGTGTTCAACACAAGCTATCAAGGAAGGTCGCCCTTGCGTGTAACACAAGCCATGTAAGTGTTTTGTATAGTGAAAGACTACTTCAGAGTTGTGTTTAACATAATCCAAAATTAGTTCATTTATACGTTGAAAAAAAATCTATACTCAGTGTTGCGTGAAATAAATTTTATCAAAAGAACATGAAAATTGTGTGTAACATAAGACAAGTATAGTGTTGCATATACTTTGAGCTAATACAGTGCTGCGTATAGAGAAAGCTAATATTAGTGTAACGTAAAACACAAGACATCAAAGAAATTAAAAGAATACATCTAATAAAATCTCAAGGTATTACACAGACCAAAAAGGGGGAATCGTCCAAAATATCCCCACATGCTCAAGATCCTTCTCAAATCCTACCACATTTGGGAAGAACTAATAAACAAAAAAACCCAAGAACTCCCACTAGATAGATTAAAACTAGAAAGTATGATATAAACATCTCTCAAAAAGATGGTTCTATGTACACCACTCCACTCATAGTCTGACTAGGCACCATAACCAAATAAACACTTTCAATTATTTTTTTGGACAAAAAGTAATAGCACATGACATTGAAATTTCCAATACATGCCTCAAAAAACAAACTAAACAATTCCTTCACATTAAATTAATCAAAATAAAACAAAAGGATCCAACAAAATACACAATAAACTCCCAAAAAAGGCTAAAAAAATCACACCAAAAGAACATTTATTTTGAAAACTCAATTCTAACCAAGGAAAAAACCATTTTATAAAATATCCCATAAAACCAAGTTTTGAAAATTAATATTTCAAAAAATAATTTTCTTTTCCAAAAATAGGTTTCAAAAATACTTGTTCAGAATGGACAACACAAGAATTCAAAAAAGGTTTGTAAGAACCACATCTGAAAAGAGAATCAACATAGTCATCAACCCTCCTCCAACAAGTGGAACTCACCTGTGGAGAATCTATATTTGAGAGGATTCCCAAACATGCTAACTAGGGAAGAAATAATGTTATTCATGCATAAGCCCTATGATTGAGTGGCTGTGAGCTGACCATGAGACACATTCCATAAAAGCAGAATTCTTTAACTCATGAGAAAAAAATGGTTTCCCAAACCATTTGTGCCAAACATGCAGCTTAAGTTCCCCTCCCTTTTCACCCCTAGATCAAGAGTGCCCCCTAAATCATGAAAATTCAAAAATGGGATCAAACATAAATCAAATAAAAATACATCATAAATAAAAAAAATTGAATTCATGATTTGAAACCCAACTTTCCATGGTAGCTTGAGGTTCGGGACAAGCAAAAATTAACTAGACTCTTCATACCCTTACCTCTCAAGAATTGAAAACCTAAACCACATTTCTACCAAGAAGTTTGAAAATAACAAGGGAAACTCAAGAATTTTATGATCTTACTAAATAAAGTAAAAATATATGATACCATTTTGTAATGAACTGTTCTAGGCTTCCATCCCACCTGACATCTGAACTGATTCTCCACAAGGCCTAAAGGGATTTCTTGATCACGACGGGATGGTGACAAGCATATGGGAATCCCAAGAAATCCTTTTGGAATGATCATTCACAAATAAGTGATACAAAAATGTAATAAATGAATGAAATATCCAAAAAAATAAAAATGAAATCATGATATAATAGAAACAAAAACTAACTAAAAACAATTGAACACAAAAGAAAAAAAAAACTAAACAACACAAGATGATCCTCAAAAAATCTCCACCCAACTCTCCCTATTAAATTCAGGATGAAACAATGAGATCCAACTAAGAACCTGAAATGATATAGTCCTCATATAAAAATCCAATTAGGTCACCAAAACCTGCGGAAACTATGCAACATATTGCCTAAGTCAAATCATCAATGCAATTTTGACTGTAAATCTAGAAAATAATCTCAATACATATACCACTTTATGAAATCCCAATAAATCCCATAATCAACTTTAAAAACATTATTATTTTTTACCCAAAACCAAACACAAAATTTTTGAAAACAAAGATACTATATGAAGCCATTTCCAACACACACACACACACAAATTTTTCATTTCTCAAAATAATTAATTTTTTTATTTAAATAAAAATGGATAACTAAAAAAATATCCCTGGTGAATCTATTATAAAAAACCATTTTTAAATCCACTACAAGAACTCACACAAAAGCATCCTATTTCAGAATGGGGTTTCAGACATTTTTAGAAACTCACTTTTCCAAGGAAAATAACCCACAAACTCACGTGGCTCAAGCTCAATGAGTTGGCACCACACATACATAAGGAATAAAAAAAATATAAACAAATAAGGTTCTGTAATAATTAAAGAGATTGAAATGATAAAATCAAGCATGATATCAAACTCCACTAATTTATTGACCAAAGAATTGTCAAATGTGTCATGTTATCTGACAAGGATCCCCAATATGTGAAGGATATAACATATATGGTTATAACCACGTAAACTAATTTCAAAAATTCACTAAGTAGAAACTATCATCCAATTATCCCACCATATAATCATTGAGATGACAACCCCAATTAGACCAATTTATTTCTAAGGGGGACACTAGTGTCATGTGAACCAACTATAGTTACATTCTAGGTCTTCCCACTTAGTTTTCGGATCTCCATGACTAAAGAGAAGTGAGGCATAGTGTGAACAAGGAATGTCTAGAATACAAGGCATAACGAAAGCAACCCTTATCCCCTAACACACAAAAATTAATAGCCCCAAATTTGAAACATGAACCCCTGGAATAACAAGAACATTCCCACAGAAGGGGAGAAACAAGAATCACATTGTAATAAAAAACCCACTCAAGCGGTAAATAAGAATATGGAATCAAAGGATATCTTCCATAATTACCATTTTTAAAATAAGGGGCTAACTCGGACTTTAAAACTAAAACATGGATCATAATTCCAAGTAATTTAAAACTTCATAAAATATCCTCTCAATTATTTTCATAAAAAACACCTCCTAATTTTTTTAATATGTTTATCAAAACAGTCCAATTCATAAAAAATTTTAAATACATCCTTCATAAACACTATTCCTCTTTAAAATCCAAAATATGGAAAAAGGCCAACCTTTTTTCACCAATCCATTTTAGAGGACCTACCATGGAAATTACACAAGGGGAAATCACACAAACATTTCAAACTACTCTTTTTAAATTCTCCAAAGAGCCCCTTTCCAAAATATCTTGAGGTTAACACCTCACTTTCAAACAAAATTTCCTTTAAAAAGTTATTTTCAAACTTTGAAACCCAAATTTGGGTCAAAATATTTCACTAAACTTCGAAAAAAATTTCAAAATCTATAGTGGCATTTTATAAAATCTTACAAAAATTAAAAAATACAAATAAAAATATGAATTATCGATTTCGAAAACCAAAAACATTAATTCCATGTTCTAAAACACAATGAAATAGTTTTAAAATACCATAAAGAAATCACATATATTTATACTTGTACAAAATGGGATTTAAAAGGATAAAGAATATTAAAGTTCCAAAAGGAAACAATTTCATAGTAAAACCTACCTTAAAACGGTGAAAACAAGCTAAAACTCCTCGAACTAGATGCCTTCATCAATGACCACTCGAATTTTACCTTTCACACTTCCACACATATACACCTTCACAAATATATAATGTCACCTCATCCCAATATATATATTCGGATTACTAAAAATGAATATGTATAAGGGGATCTTTATATATATGCCTTTACATACATATATAGATAGGATTCTTGAATACACCTCTATAGTTACATGAATATTCCTATATATAAGTACCCATAGCCATAAAATTTATATATTTACACTGAAAATAGTGAATATATATATATATAAAGGGGGAGATTATATATATAAATACCTACATATGAATATACATGTTGGTTGCCTCTAAATAGCCAAAAAAAATCCTAAAAAACCAAGAGGGATCTAGAAAGAAAAAAAATATCCAAATAAAATTATCCCAAACAAAGTGGAAAGAATAAAACTACCAAAAAAGGAAGTGGAAAAACTAAAATAGTCTGATACACTTCACCTTCGGTGATAGATACCAAAATAGGCATGAAGATGACCCGAGAGACCCATCACATGCACTAACAATAGAATAAAATACAAAAAATAGGATCAACCCATGGTCTTGGGTTAATCCAAGTTAGGAGGGGTAATGGGAAGAGGTAACACACCATGAAATATAAGGATGTAGGGGGAGGTATTATCAAGGAATATTGACTATGAAACATGAATAAATCTAGTGAAAATGTTGAAAGAGATGAGTTTGTGGGAGAGGGGTGGCATTCACAGCTAGAGAAGTGGGGTATCACACGATAAAAAAAGGGGGGGAGGGATTACAAATACTTTAATGGTAAAATAAGAAGGAAAATTAAAAAATAATTTTTTTTAATAAATTATAAACAGGTAAAACTGAAATGTTTGGCCCCCAGTTTTTCAAACCATGCACCAGTTTTTTATTGGAAACCATCTTGGACATGCACCCCTCATAAAATTTCCCAAATGAAGTCACACATTCTAGAGAGACCATGTGCCTCACCCATGACACACCCAAGATCCTGCACGGTCTCTAGGGAGCACCTCATGGGTTAACAGAACATGCAGAATCCATTAATAATGTGTTTATCAAAATTATAGTCCCACCTAAATGGGAACCACATAGTTTGAAACAATATGTGGGATAAATTTTATCTTCTTAAAAAGCCTAAAAAAACAAGAATTTCTATCATGTGACTAACTGATACTCCATGTCACTCACAAAAAGATAATATAGGACCAAAATAAAAACATTATGACACATGGGGTGTCACATGATAGATACAAATATGGTTCGGAAATATATTAATAATTAATCTATATTTATTTTATAGGAGTTTTGAATGTGTACAAAGAATGACGAGGCTTGAGCTAAGGGATTTATGTTTCAATCCTATGTTAATCTGGATTTTTTACACTTGAATTCTAATTGAAGAAATTATAAGATCCTTATATAATGAATCCCATTAATTTTATTCTCTTATTTTTATTTCTTGAGAATATATGTTTTTCATTCATTTTTCTCACTATATGTTTTTAAGATATTGAAGGACAATTTTAGTTAAAATTATCTTCATTTATCTATTTTTCCCAAAATCCTTTTACATCTATATACCTATTTTTTTAAAAGGTTTAAAAGAATATTTTTGTGATTATCCTATAATTATTTAATTTAATTTAATCACATGATTTACTTTTTACAAAAAAATAAAATGATTTTTCTTTTCTTTTTCTAAATGATGGGATTTTTGATTTTTTGACAATATTGTGTAAGGAATGTTTTCTTTTCATTTATATAGAATGAATAAAATTTCCTGCCTTCATGACAACTCAATTATTTGAGGATTCATTTACAATTTTCAATAGATCCTTTCAAAAAAAATTCCATTATATTTTGTATATTATTATTTTTTAAATAATTTATTTCAAAATTAATAGGGTATTTTCTTGAAGAATGTTTTTAATGATCTTTTTACTCATCAATGATAGCATCCATTGGTGTTGCTTATGTTTCATTAGAGATATGATCCAATGGTACTATCCTTATTATTTCTCTAGTTGTTTTATGATTATGATTATGAGACGTTCATGAAACCCATTTATTTTCATGGGTTATGCTATGTTGAATTAATGAAATTTTCATTAAACCCATTTTGCATAGATGGGTTATGATGTAGTGATATGGTGAATGTTTAATGATTTTATGAAACACATATGCATGGTTTTCATTATGTGATTTGTGGGCTTGGAATTATATATCCATATAATGCATTGAAAAAAATATTATATATCATGAGATTTTTATATGAAGTAAGTCAATGTGTTTGATCCATTACATGAATAAATTTTATGTTTTTATCCATTATGGGAAATAAGTCAATGTGACTAATCCATTACAGGAAACAAATGGATGTTCTTGATCCATTTTAGGAAACCAGTCTATGTTATTGATTCACTATGGTAAATAGGCTTTGAGGCCTGATCTATAATGATTTGATAGTCTTGGTGATTAAACTCAACTTATGAAATGGTTTATATACCTATTATGGTTACACACATTTATGATATGAAAATATTATTTTTGATTGATTTAGGATTTTTTATCACTATTATGATTCATGTATTTTGAAATGATAGAGCTTCATACCACGACTCATGTTTTTGAGTTTTGTAAGATTTGGTATACACTTTTTAATTTTTAGTCATGATCTAATATCCTTATTATTCTCTTATTATTTAATATGATAATCAATTTATATATCCCATGTTTCCCATACTAATAATTTGAGCTCTCCTTTTATTATGTATCCTTTCCCCATGTTATGAATAATGGTTTTATGTAGAGTTTTCTATGAAGATCACTAAATGGGAAGATCTATGTAAGAGATGTTGAAGATATTTCAGAAGATAAGAATATTGTGTATCTAGTCTCTAACGATACTAAACCTTTAGGGTCCTTAAGAACGTGTCTATGAAATTTATTAAATATTCATTTAAAAAGATGTAATATTTTTGTATAGAAATCATGGGACATTATAACAAAACTGATGGAACCATTTAAAAATAACCACGATACATGTATCATCAATCTTTCAAAACATTAGTGATATAGATTTCATTAATTAGTATACCCTATTTATACATTATAAGAAAAATAGAATATTCAAACTGGGATTTTATATTTTTTATTCAAATCACTTTTTAGAACATGTTTGGAAATTGAGTTTTTCAACTAATTTTAAATTTCTTAAGGTTTAAATCTCGTTAAGCCCATATATAATTACAGACACATATATTTCTCTTATCGAAAAAAATAAAATCTTTCCAAGTGAATTTGATGACTTACACACACACACACATATATAAGTTTACTCATATATATATATATATATTAATAACCATCAAATAACCAAAAAGGAATTTTCATAACATGAAATTTATTTTATTTAGATCTATTCAGGAAATACATTATGAATAATAGGAATTTAAAATTTTATTTTAAATTTAAAGTAAACAAATATTATCCAATTAAAAGTTCACTTTGGAAGGAAAAACTATCTTTTAAAAAAACATTATTTATTTAAAAGAGAAATTTTCGTAATTCTTTAAATATTATTAGTTCATGATAAAAGAAAGATGTTCTAATCCCAAACTAAAATTAGAAAGATCCGTAATTTTTTATTAAAAACAAATTAAAAATTAAATTTATCTTTAGAAGTACCATAAAAAATTATAATACTATCATTGGGAATTAAAACATTAATTTAAAATCCAAAAAATCAAGGGTTCTAAAATTAAAGAGTAGAGGATGGGTTAAACCTACCGAAACTTACTGTTCTCAACAACTGAGGTACAAAGAATTGAATAATGACAAGGGGAATCCCTTAAAGGAATATTTAATTCCATATGCAACATGAATAGAAGAAATCAGAGGATGAAACCCACCTAGAGTTTGACCCTATAACACATGCATAAAGGGAAGATTGAAGATATATGAATAAAGGGTAAAGATGAGGGAGAGGAGAGGGAGAACTAATATGATTAATACTTACCTAAAATCGCAATGAGAATGGTAGAACACATAAGATGAATGGATGTCGCATGAGGGGTAGAGGTGTCATGGACTCTTGGGGGTCACGTGATGTGTAAGGGGTAAGTTGGAGTATAATTTTGGTTAAAGAGGAAGTAAAGTAAATTTTGGAAACTCTATTTTCATTTGATCATGCGTTGCACACGATTGCCACATGGTTTATCAAAATGTGCACTGATTTTGCACTGTTTATTAAGAAAAAGGGCATTAACATGGTTTTCTCATATGATTTGAAAAATAGCGCGCTTGGAAATGGATCTATTAAATCTAGAGCATTCCTACATGACTATCACATGATTTTCCCAATTATAAAACAAAACATTGTGAAATAAAAAATTTAAAATATTATAAAATTTCTAAATAAAAGGAACAGATCCTTTAAAATAAATAAATAAATAAATAAAAACGTAAATAATTACAATTTTATGGTTTGGGGTGTGAAAATTTTCTACACTATGATCCCTTTATTCCCCCAAATAGATACTAATGTTTATTGGATAGTGCAAAGTACAAAAATAATGGATATAAACTAGTATCTTTCCATATTATAAATGAAAACCAAAGGAAAATAATCATTGCATAATCCACAAACTAGGGGACAAAGGATGTCGGAAAAAGACCATGAAAAATTGGAATGGGGGGATCCAAACAAAAAAACTCAATATTTCTAATCACCATATAATTTATGCACTTATCATGGTGGGAAAAACAATGTCAACCCTAAAAGACAACACACAATATCACTTGTACTCACTAACATAGAAAACACAACATCGATCATGAAAAAACAAATTATCTATATTCCTATCAAGATGGAACAACTCTCTGAAAAATATAACAATGGATATCTAACCCAAAATATCAAACAAAAATAAAATGAAAAAGGATAATGTTGATAATAAATGAGTAAGAGGATGATTGGATCCTAATAAAAGACAGCAAAACCATCCATCTACAAAAACCAAAGACAAAGATTCATGAAATTCCAAATAAGGCATCCACCCCCATACTACCTTAAAAAGATTATAGAAATAAGAAGTTGAAATAACTATGATATATAATGAATAAAACTATGAAAACTTGATTAATAAATAGTGGAAAGATACAAATGAGAATTCCTAAAGAAAATCATGCCTTAAAAAATCAATTTGGTCCATAATACCAGGTTAAGGGAGGAAAACTAGGGACTTACCCTTGAGACACAAAACCTCGGTAAACCCAACCAATCAATATATGGATTACCAATTCTTATCACCCCAATTGCTCACTTGGGACTCCCCAATCAAAAGGATGGGATAAAAACACCATGGAATTAGTATCATCAAGACCGAATGTCGGTAAAATAGTTGTCACCCCTTGAGGAATAATCAAGGGGGTACTCAAACATATACTAATTTAGAGTTTCTTCATAGAATGCAACTATCTCAAACTCAAAAATCCCAATCCTCAAAATTAATATCATCATTGAATAAATATTAAAGGCTAGTCCACTGCATTTTATCGATACTTTTTTAGGAAATATTCAAAATAACCAGAAACATGTGTCTATTGATTCATGATTTACAAATCCAAATAAAATGGTTCTAATATAAAAACATAAATCAAATCTAATTAGTAACTCACCAACATGAAAAAAACATTACAAAAATAACCTATTTTCATTTTTAAATCCATAAATTGTAATTTAAAATATTGAAAATAATTTTGAAAAATTACCTTGAAAACATTTAAATACCCTTTATAAATCCAAGAAACATTGTTTTCATGTTTTTACAAACACTAATTTAAATTAATTCAAACAATATAAATCAAAATACCCACTTGAAATGACAAAAATATAATTAAAATTTAGAATTTCACATTTAAACCATTACCAAACCGAACTAATTTCATTATTGAACATATTTAAAATTACCAATTTATATCTAAATCCATTTTATATATTCAAAATACCCCACTTATTTTTAAATTGCTTTATATATCTTCTTTAAAAACAATTAAAAATCATGCTTCCATTTTTCTAAAATGATGTTTTTAATCAAATACCATACAAATACTTCTATAAAACATTTAACCAGAAAAAAAATTCACTTTATAAAATAAATAACAGTAATTTTCCACATAAAATAATAATTTGTTTATTACCATTTCGAAATGAATCCTGTAATTTTAAAAATTTAAAAATGGTACATGAAAAATATTTTATAATTTAAATAAATATTTATCATACATTAAACAAAAACATGATTAATTAATAAAACATCACATACAACTATCCTAAATGGGGATAGTGATTGTTCATGGATTGGATGCATGGCATAGAGGACCATGTTTCAACCACACAACCATCCCTGATGGTAAAATAGAACCATGTACAAAAGCCCAATATAGGTTAAAAATCTGTCCGATCTCACTATGTATCTCTAGCTCAACAACTATTCCATCCCCAAACAATAATAAGTCACAAAAAGACCCAAAATGATTTAAGAACCATCTATTAAATATAATTTTTATATAAAGAGTCAAAAATAAAATCCAAAAAACCAAATCAAAATCCCAACATTCGTTGGTAACATAGGTTTCTTCATGAGCAGTAGTGATTAGGCACTAGACCATAACATGACTGGTGAGCCTCGATGATCCTATATCCATCTGTGATATTTCAAAAATAACAAGGGTTATATATAGAACCTTTCTATACATAAGAACCTAGAGCTATGATACCATTTTTTCATGAACCATCTCGAGTCATCCCTCTTTTAGATGACCGAGACAGCCTGCATTAGGGCCTGAAGGGAATTCTCGATCTCCATGAGCTGAATAAAGTATATATATGTACCCTTAGTCTACATAAATCACTAAAAGGAATACATGGAAAATGTGATAAAAGGAAACTACAAATAAAATGAATATTTTTCTTGAATAAACTATCTTATGTTCCCTGAGGTCACTCTACAACCAAACTATAACATCAATCACATTAAGAACAATCAATAACTGAACATGAAACTGAAATATAAATATACATGAGAATAAATATTTCTAATAGTCTACCACCCTCCTTGACACATTCCTACCAAGTAATTAAAGATCAATTGTCATGATAATTTAAAAATAAATTCATATAAAACAAGGTTTTTTATTTTATGGAAAAAATCGAATATCTATTTAAACCATTAGTTTTTAAAATCATAGATATTTTATTTAGAGTTAAAAAAGGGATATATTTGGAGGTCATAAATACACCAAGAAAGTTATATTATTAAATGAAGAAAAGGGAAATGGAATTAGATATCATTGGATGGATAATAGTATAGAAGTTTATGTGAGTGAGACATCATATGGTAAAGTGAATAAAACATGATTTTTTTTATTTCAAACATAAAGGAAAATAATTAAAATAATATTTTGATAATTCCTCATAAAAGTAGTAGTAAATGAAAGAATACATTATTAGTGAACCTAGGAGAACTATTTTTGGGGGCTTATTTTAAGATCCTAATACTATTAGTGATTGAAATATACATAAATTATCCCTTTCATGAGTCGTTGGGGTGGTTGAAGCCAAAGTCCCGATGATAACCAACCATATCACGTCATAATATAGTCTAGTTAGTATTGTACAATGATCCTTGGAAAACATAGTCATACCAATTCCTAGTGTACATTTCTTAGTCATCCAACAAATGTACTTAGGTTCCAATGTTCCTTGTCCATTTCAGAAAAACCATGATAGAAAATTCACATTACCACATTAAACCATTTTTAAATCAAAACTAAGGGAATAATTTAAATATAATCATGATATATGTATCCTGTATCATTAAAAGATTTAATTTTATATGTTTTATTAATTATAATACCATTGGTAAAGATAAAAATAAAAATAAAACATGCCAACCATAAAATAGAATTTATTTTGAAAATTACATTTTTAAAACTGGTTTGGAAACTGAATTTTAAGATTTATTTGTATTCCTTATGTTTTACCTCTCGTTATGAAAATATAAATATATATAAATATATATATATATATTACTTACAAAATTCACATTACTCCATATGAATTTTTACACTTATATATATATACTCATGTATACATACATAACAGTCGAATACCTAAAAATGAATTTATAAAACCCCACATTTATTTTCCTTGAAGAATTCTTCAAATACTTTGTGAATAATTGGAATTTAAATTATTATTTTAAAATTCATGTAAAAAATTAGGATCCAATTAAATATTCTATTTGGAAGGCAGTAAATACATTCTAAAATAAAATGATTTATTTAAAAGTACTATTCAAGAAATTAGTCAAATAGAAGGAGTTCGCGGTAAGATAAAACAATTTTAAACCCAACATCAAAGTGTAAATACCTTTCTATTTTTATTAAATAAAATTAAAACAAATTTTCTCTTTGTAAATACCATAAAAATTTATAATACTATCATTGGACACAAAAAAATGAACTAAGAGTCCCTGAAATCAGGGGTTCCAAAATTAAAGAGTTAATCATGGGCCAAACCTACCAGGAACTCGTAGTTTTTTATAGTGAAGGTACAATATATTGACGAACCATGAGGGGAATACCTAAAAAACACACACCCTAGGAAACATGAATCAAAGAAATCATTTGTTAGAACCCACCATGGTTTCAACCTTATTAGATGCACAGTGAGGGGAAAGTGAAGGGAGAAGAATAAGAAAGATGAAGGAGGAGGGAGAGGAGGGAGAGACCAAACTTGAGCTAGAAATAACTAAAATATCAAGGATAAACAAAGAATAAGGGATACAAAAGGAAGTAATGTGAGGTGGAGAGTCATCCTAGGCTACTGGAGGCACATAATATTTATGGGTATGAAAGAAATACTATTTGGATTAAAGAGTTAGTAGGACTAGTTTTATAAACTATAAAAAATTTGACTGGGAGGTGCACATGGTTGCCACATGGTTTACCCAAACCATGTGTCGACCGTGTTCCCATTAGTAGGAACACAAGTTAATTTTCATAGTTGGATCACATGGTTGGATAAACAATTCACCAAACATGAAATGGATATATTAAATATAAATACTACCCACATGATTGTAAAACTGTTTGGACAACCATGTAGCCAAAGCATGCAGCATAAAAAAAATTTAAAATATTACAAAATTTCAAAATAAAAAGTCCAATGAATTTAAAATAATTAAATAAAAAATTTATTAATTTATTAATATGTTTGATTTTAAGATCTATAATTGATATTATTCTCTTGAATTTAAAATAATAATGAAACATATATTAGGGATATGAAATTAAAAGTTGAATGGGTATTGCTGAAGTTGAATAAACAAATTGGTTTTCATATTGTGAAACTTTTTAAGGTGGTGTTATAAAGGTGGGTCCATTATAATACAAACGTTATAAGAGAAAGCATATCGGGGACTTGACCCCATGACTGGCACCCCAGAACCCATCCCCCATGACACCCCATCCACCTGTGGGGGGCATATAAGGTGGCGTCCTATTGAGTTTAGTTCTTATTGTTTTTATAAATATTATAATCCTAAATAATTTTTTTTAATGTACTATAAATTAGTAATGGAGTTTAAATGGAATTTTGTTAGTGTCTTATTTAATGATATATGGACTTTGTCTTCTTGATGTAGTTTTCCTATGATATATGGATATTGTACTAGAATTGGGCTGATTTTGGGGAGGATTGAGGAATTAATTTTGTTTTTGTTGTTGTGAATATGGGTGTGATGTAGAATATGGTTATATTCATTTTTATGTGATTAATTTATATGGATAAATAATCAGTATTATTGTTATGTCAGGGAATTTATGATAACCATTTATGGAAGGATAAATTTTTATTGATGGTGGGATATGGTATTCCTTTATATTGATATGGTATGAGGGATGTTGTAATCCCAATATATGATGTGAAGGAGGGATGTTATATTCTCACTATAGATATTGTTATTTTTTTAACTATATCATGTTACATTACTTGTTATTTATTTAGGTATGTTTCTAGTTATGGTGGTAGGTAGTTTTCTGGTTAGAATTTTTGTTGTTAGTGGAATGAATTACATAAAGTGGTGACCAGTGTTATTGATGTGGTGATGTTATTGAGTTAATGGAACTGTTTAGGGTAATGACATACGGTGATTATTTTTTTGACACTAGCTTTGATCTTGACATTGTATTAATTTTATTACAATTTATATATGTAATTTTTTAATACTTATTATTCATATTCACTAGACATGGGATGTGTAGGAGGAGTAACCTATTGAGTGAACTCATATGCTCACCCTACCATTCAATTTTTTTTTTCAGAAATATTTAATCATATTGAATTTGGTTTCAAGCATCATTAATTTGGGAATGTAGATATCTAAATGTGACTAGGTGTATTCTCTTTTTGGTGGTACTTTTATAGGCATTGGTTGGAATTCTAGGTTAGTTGTTGTTATACTCATGAATGTTTTATTTAATAAATTGGAATTTGAATGTAGTTTTTGAGATCTTTTTCATTTATTTGGGATATTTATTTTACTTACATAAGCATAATTACTCATTCATATTATGTTTCATAGCCTCAGTTCTAGTTTCCACCCCCAGCCTATTAAAGGTAGGCAACTTGGGGCACTCTCGATCTTTTTTACATCGTAGGAGGTGTCTTGGTGAGATTATTTCATCAAAAAATTGTATTATAGTGAGTACTCTAGGATGGAGTTTAGATTAGGAGCCAATGAGGAATTCATGAGATTTTAAGTTTTTCATACCACATAAACATAGTATTTTAGATAAACAATAGAAATTAGTTAGGGGAATAGAGGGACCCTATGATTTCAAGTATAGACTTTGATTATTTATAAATAATTACCAAGGGATAAATTTATTCTTAGTAGGGTAGTTGTATGTTTAAGGTTCATGCCCCATATAATATTTGGTGACTATGTTTTAATATATTATGCATTTAACTATTATTATGATTGACTTAAGGTTTTGTAAGTTTGAACATCCACATTTTCCTTAGGATGAGTTGCTTTTTTTGCTTATAGTTATACCACCTATATGTAAAAATCACAGGGAAGATGGAGAAAATGTGTATAAGGAACCTAGGATATATCATATGATGGTGGACCGAACAATATTGGAATTGTGGATAGTTATCTTATAGGAGTTCCAATGGAATAACCTATGGAAGTATGAGGTGTATGTTCAAATATGAAAGCAACTGAATGGATATAGGAAGTGAAGATGTAATTATAGTTTATTTAGGTGATTAAAGTACATTGGATTCCTTTGGTATTTATTTTATGACATATAGTGATATGGAAGTGGAGTACCTTATATCTAGGAGATAATGACATATTTACAATTAAGTGGAGTTAACTTAATGTTTTATTCTAGGAGGAGTTTTTTCCTACTACCTTTCATCTAGATCATCATTAGAATATATTATCCATTAAATTACAGAAATTAAGTGTTCTAGAGTATGGAGTAAATTTCATGAGATTATTGTTATATTACCTTAATTTTTTTGTTGACAAGGACTAGAGAGATCCTCACTTCAAGCGGGGACTATGATCTGAGTTTTTCTTATAATTCATCCCTTTAACATTGAAGACATATAATGAAGTACTCAAGAATGAAAAAATTATTATGAATAATTTATCATAAACTAGTGGTTTTTTATATGATATTATATGATAGGGTATTGTGTATAATTGTTCTCAATGGATGGACTCATTGATTTTATGGTAGTTGGGTTAGAGACATAGGACCCCTTATTCACTATTATCATGAACTAATAGTTTAAACCCTTAAGGTGTGGTCTGTTACATGATTTGTTTTACATTTGTGGTATAGGAAACTGGATGTTCACATTTCCATCTTATTCATGAGTAAATAATAAACAATAGCATAGTGTTGTGGTAGATGGGTTCTCTATAAAACACATCATCCAACATGACAGTTTCAACAATAACATTAGTGACCAAACAGAACCCTACTGTCAGATATTGGTAGCGGTCATCCAAATTATTTTCATCATCATGTTGGATAATGTAACAATTACTGGTTAGAAGGATGTGTACATGGAGGATAATAAGTTAGGGGAGATATGCATGGTCATGTTCAAATTTATGGGGTATAATTTTTTGATCATGGATGACTTGAAATAGTGAGAGGCACAATATGTATCTTATATATTCTTCTTTATATTTTATTTGATAATGGTTCATCAAATTACACTATTATATCTGGATTAGTTATAATTTTAGGGTTATCCCTTGAAAGGATTCATTAACCACTTGAATTATCTACTCTAGCAGGGGGTTGATGAAAGTTGGTTTAGGTGGAATGTGGGTGTGAGTTGGTGGTTCAGGAAATTTATATGTATTGAGACTTAGTAATAAATAATATATATCCATATGATATCATACTCTTAATAGATTGGTTTCATGTGGTGTGATATTATATAGAAATTTATTAGGGGAGGTCGACGTACTCTAGTGTAGGTCCAGATTGTGTGGTGTTCATTAGATAAAGATATCAAAGAAATATATTATGTATCACTAAAAATCAAATAATTACTAATCAACTGAAGAGTTTGATTATTTATGAATATAAGGTGGTAGTGAATGAGTTTCCCTTGGTAATAAGAAATTTTTTCTTTGTATTTATTGAAGATATTATGAGTTTATCACTGATGTAAGAGATTAAATTTTCCATAGAGATATATCATGGTATGTCTCTAATGTCTATGGTTATATATCATATATATACTTACAATAGAAATTATATAATTGTGTATCCTAATCAATGATATGTTGATAAAGGATTTTATCCACCCTAGGATATTTCCATGGGTTACCCCGATGCTATTCACTAAAAATGAAAATGGGAGTCTAGTGTTATTCATTTATTATCAATGGTTGAATCAGGTAAAATGATGATTCGATATCCCTTACCTAAGATTGATGATTTTTTTGATCATATTAAATAATTTAGTTTATTTTTAAAGATAGATTTGTGGTCAGGGTATCATTAGTTGATGGGGAAAATAAGTCTATAAAGAAGACTAATTTTTTATGTTTTTATGAATATTATTGGTTTATTTCAATTCCCATGGGAGACATTATTACAAAAAAATGTTCCTAAGGATAATGCATTAAGTGTCCAGGAACAATATAGGTCACCTTATCATGGTATATAATGATGATATTTTGGTTTATTCAGGATACAAGTAGGATAACATTGAGAAGTTATAGATGGTTTTATAACTACTTAATCAAAACCAGTTATATAGAAAGATATTGAAGAGTAATGTTTTAGAATTATAATTTTATTTTCTTGGACATGTTGTTTCTTAACATTGAATGGTTATAGATCCATATAATATTAATGAGGTAGTTTATTATGAGGTTTTGAAGAATTTATTTTAGGTACATAGATTTTTCAACTTAGTTGGATATAATCAGCTGTTTGAATTGTATTTCTTTTATAACTTAGTACCCTTATCAACATATGTAATGAATTTGAGTGATTGAAGGATAATTTGACTAGAAACCCTATCTTTTTCTTACCCAATGAAGGATTTATGCTCGAATTTTATTATTATTATTCATATTTTATACTAGGATATATATTCACATATGAAGAGACTTCATATCCTATAAGTATAGGTTATTTTACCCTCATGATTGTAACTATGTAGCAATTGATATTGAGTTAGTATAGATGGTTTTTGAACTGAATCGATAGAGTCATTATCTACCTATGAAATGAATTATAATATTTACTCACCATAAGATATTATACTATATACTCTCTCATAGGTATTTTAACCATTATCAACAAATATGGGTGGTTATTATTTAGTATTATGAGTTCGAGATATCATTACTTTGGGGAATGGAATTGTGCTGGCTGGTTAATTGAGAAGAATGACATATAAATATATTTCTCATGAATAATGTTATGAATTAAAGATGATATAGAATATCATAGATTTATATTTGGATTGGGATGGATTTGGTGGTGGAGGATGTTTATGCTAGATGATTACCAAATCCACCTTATTTTACAATGTGGAGGAGTATTAATTGGGAGTTCAGGATGTAGATATTTGAAGTTCTAGTATTATTTATAGTGATTCTATTTAAGGATGGTTAGAGATTTAGTAACATTAGGAATTAATATATGGAAATATATTATTTCCATGATACATATGAGAAGCTATTCTATGAGAGTTTTATAACTCACTACTAGTATTACGTCATATAATTTCAAAGATGTATTATGATTTGATAGAAATATGTTGGTGGGTTAGTATACAGATATTGGTGCTGGAGTTTGTATCTTGATGCCATATTTATCAAAGAGTTAAGTCTAAGAATTTAGTTACAGTTGGTTTATTACATCCTATTCAGGTTCCTTCAATGAAATGATAAGATATTTATATGGATATCATGATAGGTATTACTTGTGAGTTTGGAAGGATATGATTCTATCTAGGTTGTTTTTAATCAAATAATGAATTCAACTCATTTTATTATCATTAAGAAACTGATTTTAGTGGATGTGTGGGTAAGATAGTACATAAAATAGATTTTGAGGCTTCATAGAGTTTCAAAGATGATCATTTTTTACTAAGATCCTCCTATTACCTTTTGAATATGGGGAGTATTGTAGTATGATTTTTTCTCACAATTATAACTTATCATAGTATTTCATCCTTCATACAAATAAAAATCAAGAAAAAAAATTAAAAAATTTAAGTACATATTATATAAATGTGTTCTTAATTTGGGTAGATCTTGGGTGAAGAATTTGACATTGGGTAATTTTCATTTCAACAATTTCTATCATTCATTTATTATAATTATACCTTTTGAGTCATTTTATGGGAAACTGTATAGATCACCTTTATGATAGATTGAGTTTAAAGTGGAGGTGATTATTGGTCCAAACATGGTGCAGAGTATGAAAGATATGGTATAAGTAATTTGATATAAGATGAATAGTTCGCAGAACCATAAAAATTAAAATTCTTATCAATAGAAGGGGGTTTAAAATTTAAGGGTGGTTATTTTGTGTTTCTAAAAGTTTCTCTTCATCATGGGTGGCAGAGGTTTGGATGAGGATGTAAGATTTATCAATGGTTCATTGGACCTTTTAAGGTGTTATATCAGATTGGTGAAGTGTAATATTTATTAATGCGACTTTCAGTAGTAATAAGTTTTTGATGACTTTAATGTATTGTAATATCCCAAAATTTTAAAATAACATGTTGTTCAATAGGATATACAATACGCAACACTGATCATAAACAAACCATGAAATATGAATATTTAAATGTTATATTTGTAACATAGCCATTAAAATGGAGGGTATGAATAGGATTATCAGTAATATATATATATATGTGTGTGTGTGTGTGTGTACAAATTAATACAAATGTATTGATTAATGATTATTAAAAAGCACTCAATTTTTCAGTAAAGTCGTTTTATGCTTCAAAATATGTTTTCTTAAAAAATGGATTTCATTAATTTTGGTGAGTGAATGTTCTATTTAATTTTTTGATTTTTTATAAATTTTATTTAATAAAGGGATATTATTTATGAAATTATATTTGGGTGAAATACATGATTTGTTTGAAAATATTGATTTTTTAGTGAATTGTAAATATAATGTTTTTTGTAAAATTGTCATTTATTTTCATTAAATAATAGCATTATTATTTGTATTTTATAAAAAAATTGTTATAATAAAAATTTATTTATAAATAATATAATTTTTTTCATAGGAATCAAATTTATACTTGGTTTTTAGTATAAGTTTATTTTTGGGCTTGAAAATAAATTTTCTAAAAACTATTTTTCATTGGATATTATGAATTTATATTAAAAATGATTCCTTTCACTTATAAGAATTTAATTTGATTAAATGAAAATTTTATTTTTAATTATAAAATTAAATTCTTCCTAGTAATAATTTTTTATATTTTTTATAAGAGGATAAAATTTTGATTAATAGTAAAAAACACAATTTTTATGAAATACAATATATTTTATGATATCTACAATACCTTAATACGATAAAAAAATTTATTAAACATATTAAATGAATAAATTATGATAATATATAATAATTATCATATAAAAAATTGAGTTCATATAAATTAGATTTTATTTCACGATAAATATGAAAATCATATTCAGTATTGACGTAGTGCTTGCACGACACTAGAAAAGTTACATTTTGTATCTTAATGATAAAAAAAGATAAGTAAAAGAATTTTCATGAATTTTTAGTCAATATTATTTATTAATGATTATTTTTGTTAATATTTTATATATTTTTAGTTATATTACAACAATATTATCCAAATTGTTTTGCAATGCTTGCACAAGGCTAGAAAAGTTAAAATAACATATTAAATAAGTTTTTATGACATATATTTGGGTAAATATACATATTAAATGAATATAAAAGTTTATTTAAATAAAATAAAATTATATTTATGATGTTAATTTTTTTAAATTCTTATCAATGTAATAATTACCTTAAATTATTACGAAATACAGACGTAATACTTGTGAAAGTAGTTGAAAAAAAAAGTAAATTATTTTAAAAAACTCTAAAAGAAATATTTTTGGAATAATGAAAGTGTAAAAATGAAATTTATGATAAATAAAAAATATTATAGTTTAAAAAAAATTATAGTCTATTTATATTTTTATCATGTTGTTTTTAAATTCAAATTATTTGAATAGATCTTAAAATGGCATGGATGATATTTTATAATAAACAATATCTTATTAAAATATTTAAAATACCTAAAAATCATATAATCATCCAATTGAATTATATATGTTTTAAAATCTCAACCATGTTCTATTTTTTGGTCCATCTTCGTTTTATAGTAACTTTTTTTACCTCTAAAGAGTAGAAACATTGATTTCAGAGTAATTGTCCATAGGGTTAAAGTGGGAATAAAATTATGATAGAAGGGTAAAAACATAACCAAAACATGTTCAAATTTTATTTGATGAGATTATTTCGACTCATAATCATATTATATTATAATTATATCATTTTGGGTCAATTTTTCCATAAAAATATGTTATGTTGATTTAATGCTTAATGTAATTCAAAGAGTTCCCCTCCCGTCACATATATAAAGGGAACCTACACTTATCTTTTATTCACACTTAAAGATTTTTTTTAAAAAAATACCAATAAAAACTCATTTATAAAATCCCTAAAAATTGATTATAGGTCCTATTTCTTTATAATAAAAACCTTATAGGGATTATGATTTAAAGTAAATGAGGTCATTTGAGAAAAAAGGTATACATTTTAACCAAATGTTTTGGTTTTATTTATTCTAATAAATCCATTTAGTATTATTCAAACATAATGAAAAAATAAAATAGTAATATCACATATAATTATGTGTTATATGTTAATGGAATAACCTATATCCAACTATTTCTGCCATCCAATGGGAAATTAATCCATCATTCGCATGTACGGTGGACTACCACCTCGTGAACTGACACAATTAATTTTCCATAACCACCTCTTATGGCTGAATATAATGGTGTATTTAATGTATATATCTAATATTTATGACATAACTATAAATATTTAATTATAATATATCATATTTTCTTACCATTCCATCAATATAAAAAAATGATGGTGTCATATGTGCGTACATGTTGATTACTACCTCCACAAAAGCATATGATTCATTTTTCATCACCGCATCACATGGATAGTATATATAAAGTATTTAAATATATAATATGATATTAATTATATAATAATAATTCTATAAAGATAAATAATACCTACCTTATTTTATAATGTTCATTAAAAAATGAAAATGTTACTACTGCATACGTACAACTTACTAGCTCCATAATTATAGCGTAGATCTTTATTCATTACCCTATTTAAGGGTTAGATTTAAAATTATAATTAATGTATAATAATTATAATTAAGTGATCATTACTATTTAAAATAATATTAGAAAATTACACCTTTCACCATGGTCCTAATAACAAAGTTGTTCTGAAATTATGAACCGAACATCCTCAAAACACCTGATGAGGAAATAATCGATTGATTAATTAAATATAATAATAAAGTAAATGAAATAAGTGGTTTAATTATATGGTATTAATAATATAAAATTTATTAATAAATAAAATAAATGATACCAATTTATCCTATAGGTTTTAAATGACATACCAAACATGTCTGGACTCGAGGTAAGGGATTTCATCACAATTTTTCATCATTGAGGGATGTTTAAATATTATTCACCTAATTTATTTAATATGGTGAATATACTTACCATTTTGACATTCTATAACATTAATCCATTAGTATTCCTGGTATTTTATGTTTAAATTAAAATTATTTAATCCAATGGGTTTTGAATTTAATGTTACCAAGTGGTAAATAGTTTCTTAACACTATTTCCATTCATTGGGTTATACATATACTTCATTAAGTTTGTTATGACATGGTTATGTTCAAATTAATATCTAAATTGTTTTATTTTTAATTTAAATTTTTTTATTTGGATTTAAACATGTTAACATAATCACTTCATGGATTAATTAACACTACAAATGTTGTGATCTTAAGAAGGGTTTTCATTTTCTTAACCTTATTTCCCTGAGAAATGGTTCATGTAAAGCAGTATGATTTAAAAGTATGGTGTAATTAATACCTCAATAATGAATTTTAGAATATTAATTCATCAAATTCAAGAATTTAAAATCCATACCATACTTTTTCTTTCAATTTATTTTCATTGAAAAGTTACAAAAGCTATAAAGGATTTATTTAGAAATCTCATTTCTTTTCGAGATTATTTATGATCAAGGTTCCTTTAGAAAATAATATGGTCTTATTTTCTTGAAATATGTCTCTTTTATTATAATATAATTTTGAACTTGGTTTAGATTCTTATTTTTTATTTCCCATTTATTGATTAAATACTTATCTATAAGGTTATTTGTAAGTAATACCGATATTGTTTCCTTATTTAGATTGGGAATCATTCTCTTCCATATCCTTATTTTATAATTTTTTTTTGAAAATATTATATTATAAACATAAATTATTTCATAAATTTTGGTTGAATAATATTTTTTTATTCTTTTAAAAAGGTTTTAAAAGGAAATTTATAAAATTTTTTTACATTGGTCACTTTTGACTCTCGTTATAGAAATTTAAAATAATGGTTATTTTTAATGGTTGAAATGTAAAATAATTTTCCAAAATCTTCAAAAATTATTTTATTAAAGAATAATTTATCTATTTTAAATATTATTTTAAAATAAAATTATTTCCATAATTTTTTTGAATTTTTAGTTTCTAAAAATATATTTTACAAATGAAAAGAGTATTTTCCTCAAGAATGTTTTTATTGATATTTTTATGTTATTTTCATTAATTGATGACAAAATACCTTCAGTTTAATCATGTTACACAATAGAAATATTTTTATAATAATAATCAGAATATTTACTTGGATAAATTATGATTGTTTCAAAGATATTGTCATGGAACCCATTTCTTCTCCATGGGTAAATCAAAATATAAATGAAAATGGTTGTTGCCATGTTGAAAAGTGAAATATTATAATTGTTTTTATAATTATATGGTACGTGGAAATTATTGATGATGGTCGGTGAGATATAAATATCCCATCATTACTGGTGATCCTAATATATCTTATACGATGGGTTATCATGATATAGCTCTCTAATGCATTGGAAAATGATGATAGATTTGACAAAATATAAGTAACTCCTAAGAGAAGACAAAGTTAACCATTAAATAGGCAACCCCTAATATGTTATAGTTATTAACCACATAAGTTGATCCCATATTCAAGGTTTTATTTAAAGGTTATATGCAGATAATGTTCTAAGATACCATCACATTTTATTTATACACTCTAGTGGTTATTAATGTTTCCATGGATTAATATTAGCATCACATGGCCCACAATTGTTGATTATAATAAATATTCAGTTTGTTAAATATTTATTCCATGTCACATGTTTAATGGTCTAGGTTTTGATGTGTATGAATTATACTATGTTATTCTCATTCACTTTAATTATGTTATAATACTCTTATGCTCATCCTATGCTCACTGGTGACATTCAATTGTTAATGTTTATATTTACCATTATTATATTTAATTTTCCCTAAGTTATAAATAATGATGTTAAATTATTTATGCCTAGAAATGATTCTTTCATATATAATTTTATGGGAGATTTTGAATACATATTTTGAAATTATAATATCTAGATATAGTTGAAAAAAATTATCACTTGAGGACATCAATATTGTTATTTAAGAGTTAATCCAAATTCTATAAAACTATAAACCTAAAATGTCTTTATTTATGTATGTGATCCAATATTTCCATTTATATTTTATTTTTTGGATTTATAAAATTAGATCACATTTATTTCTATCAAATTAACAAAAGTAAATATTCTGTTTTTATCACCAGATCTGGGAGTGATGGTCCATAACTTGTATAGTTGGTATTAGTATATGATTTATAAAACATTGTATATTATGATGTTTGCATGAGAGTTTATCATAAGAGTTATGGATACCATCATGGGTTTTAATTTTTAAGGTTGATCATAAGTTAAAAATTTTAGACACACCTTTTTAGGTTTTATGTTATGGGGTTTTAAGGTGATTCATGATATTTTAAGAGATGTGTTATTAAGTTGAGTTATATATAACCCTTAGGTTTAACATGAAGTATTATTTCCAGATAATGCTGTTATATTTTTAGGGATTTATTATAAAAGGTATGAGACAACCATTTAGGTTAAAACTCTCTTTAATGTTGAGTTTATTGAGGTTATTTGGGATATAAGGATATTTATTTAGGGAATGGGGTTCATTGAGAATATTTGGGTTATTTATAAATTTTGGAGACTATTTTATTATTTATTCATATGAATATTTACACATTTTGTGTAAGGACCTGGCCTTAAACATTACATAATGTTGCGTTAAGTCAAGAATTCACATTGAGGACCTTTTCAGGTTTAGAGTTTTAGAGATTGAGGTCATCACTATTACATTACATATCAATAAAATACAAATTAGACACTTCTACTGAGTTTCTATTTTTTTCATAAAATAAAAACTCTTAAAAAAATAAACATGTCTAGTTCCATGTTTTTGGAAGCATGAATTTTCCATGATCGCATACTTGGCCATATTCATCTTTAGATCCTATGAAAAACATTTCAAAACATGGGATGAGAATAAAAATCTCAATAAGGGTTATAAAATAAGGAAATAAAACATTAGCACATCAATAAATAAAAATCAATGAAATCATAATTTTTAATCATTAACATACCACACAAGATCATAAGATTTATGAATAAAACATGGAAATCATAAATCATAAAGGTAACTTGTGAAATATATAACATAATTATATTGTAGGTTTCACAACTACACAGGGAGTTACATTTGGAATACCCATCATAGTATATTCCATAAATCTATTAGGAGAAACATTAACATTTACCCCATCACATTACCCAATGCATTAGAGAGATATCTCGAGCTCACCCTACCTAGGTGTCTTAACCTGTATACATAAACAATCCCTAGGAACCATAAAATATTCATAACACATAAAACAAGAATAAAAAAAGATACCATTTCCACATTCCAATCACAATATAAAATTTATATATATTGACATAATCAATCCATTATCAAAAAAAATTTCAATAACAAAATATATAAAAGAGTATATGGTATTTATTTTCCTTTAAAAACACTACGACTTGTAAAGGAAGCCAAATATCAAATAATACCTACGGTAGTGGAAAGGTTGTTGTTACTATGTACATTAAAAAGAAAAATTCCTTTTTATCGCATAGTAAAATTCTTCGTAGAAAAAATATTCCTTTTGAATAAAAGTAAAAGTAAAAGGGGTTTATACACCAAATAAAATAAAGTCATGTATAAATCAAAATATGCCTCAATAAAAGATGATTAAGACAAAATCCCTTACAAAGATCACATCCTTAGATTAAGGATAAATAAATGAAATAATTATGTGTGAATAATAAGTATACAAACAATATAATTTGATATTAAATGAAAAAAAATCAGAGTTCATTAAAACATATTAGTAGCACGAAAATATCAAGAAGTATAAGTTTAACCCAAATAATTGAAATGGGGTTAAGAAGTCCTCTTACAGAAATTCGACATCCTAACGACGTCACATGAAAATTCAGAAAATATGTTAATGAGATAGAAATGGGTCTCTCATCACATGGGCATAAAATGTACAAATATAAGGATATATAAGAATATATCCCAAAATTTGAAAATTTAATTTTAAAGACATAATATAAAAGAAGTCTTTGATTAGAAGAGGAGAGTGAAAGGTTCCCTTACTGATTTGGCAACTTAAGAAACATACACCACATGAAAGAAGTATCATAAAATGAAGATGTAAATACCCATAAATTAAGGTATATTTTACAATTAATACAATCATGGGAAGTATATACCCTAAAAAAAGGGAAATAGTGGCTAATATAGCGTGAATCTCACAGGAAGACAAAAGTGAGATGAAAACCCTTTACCTTGTGTCTGACTTGAATCGTTTGTTCCTTGTTCTTACTAAATAATAAAAATAAGTTAATTTCTACTTTTTTTAGAACCATTTTCAAGTTTATTATTCTATTTATATCACTTATTACCTTGATATAACAATTATTAATTATTTCAGATCATATTGGACTTTTGTCGAAGTTCAGAACTTGATTAAAAAATGAACTTGTTATAATTACAAATTAACAATGTGGTCGAAAGTAAATTATCTACAGAATGAGATTAATGATTTTGATATCATATATATAATATATATCCATTATATATGTATTTAGAATAGTCCATATCATTTGTACATAAGAAATGAAATGCACTGTTCATGGAGACAGTATGTCGTACGTACGCATGAAAGCTACTTTCATTTATTTTTCATTTTTAAAGAAATAAAAACTAAATGATAAATAGGTATATTATAATTATAGTATAATATAATATATAATTTTAGTAACTCCATCATTTATACATTCCAAGTATGGCATGAAGGAGTCATATCACTTTGAGGGGGCGGTAGTTCGCACATCCTCAAATGAAATTATCGTATTTGCGCGATATGGAAAGCATAAAGGTATGCTATAAATTAAAAGTACAGAATCATAGAGATAAAATAAATATCATAAATATCATATAAAATTACAGTTCCATCATAATGACCACCATAAGATGTGGTAGGAGAATATTGAACAATCATTGTTTCGTGAGGCAGTAGTTCATCATCCACAGAAATAGTATGATCATATCCATTAGATAGAGATATATGATAGTTTAGTTTGAATATTTATCATAAAAAAACTAGAATATTGAGGATACTGGTTTATTTAGAAAAGTATATATTAAAGAGTGTTTATAGGGTTGGAGAAGTAAAATAAAACCAAAGAACTTAAGAGAAGATATTACCTTTAAATCGGGTATCTCCATTTGGTTTGAATGAAAAGGTTTACATGAATTTTCTTCCACATATGAGAATACTTATAGAAGGAATAGGGGGTTTTATGGAGCTTAATTGGGAAGATTTTGGACAAGAAAAGGGTCTTTAGAGGTGTGGGTAATGGGTTAAAGGCGGTGTCCTTTTATAAGGGGGAGGAGGGGCTCTTTAGGAAAGTTTAAAAGTATTATTTTATTATAAAATGATTTTCGGTTTGAAAAGGTCAAAAAATCATTGAATTATAATATAAGATGAATATTGTTCAAAATAAAATCATCTTGGAAGAATTTAATAGGTTCAAGATATATTTTTAAATTTTATAATCTCATTTATTTGAAATATTCATTAATAAGGTAAACAGTGCATCATCATTGTGTCATAAATAACATTATTTATTTAATTTCTGAAAATTATAAATAAAATAAAATGATGTAGGAAATATTTTTAGATTCCAAATTAATATTTTTAGTCAAATATATAACTTATATAACCCCATATGAAAATTGTTTTACTAAAAGATATTTGTTTATGTCACTTTTGTCATTACTTCAAATTAATTAATATAAAGTGTCATTATCACTCCCAAGTGGTTCCATGGGGTCCCAATATGGACCCACGGATAACCATGGTTGGAAATGTGTCAACCAATATGATTACGACATGTGGTATATTAATTTAATATTAATATAATATTATTTTTTTACCCTCATTTACCCGATTTACCCTTTACCAATGGTAAATAAAATATTTATTAAAGTAAATATTCATAAGGTCTAAAAAATAAAAATTACCTAATTACACAATTTGGACCCACTGATTCCAAATATAGAATTTAATTTTTATAAATTCAAAACACAAAATTGACAGAAATTAATTTAAAATTAATTCCCTTTGTCAAGACAAAATGTGTTTTTTAGGAAATAATAATATCAAAAGATTAACACTTGTATATATCAAATTTCAAAGTGAAATTACTTCCAATGAACATCACGGGACTAAATGGTAAAACTATTATCTAATTACACTTTAAACCCATTTAAAAAGACAATCTAATCATACAAATAAATTAGATTAAAAGGTGGTTTTGAATTAAAATGTTGTATTTTGCATTATTCATTAAAAAATGAACTTTATCAAAAAAATACCAAAATTTCATCCAAAGTAAATTTTGATATCCTGATTTGATAGATGAATTTTATTTTAAAAAATAGAACATATAAAAGTGACAAAAACTAGATTTAAAAAGGGTTCTCCATTAAAAGGTAGTAAATCGACATTTTAATGAATATTAGAGTATTTATGCTTAAAAATCAGATTTATTCTTATTTTAAGAATCTAAAATTTATTTGATAAATTTAAAGACATTTATAAAACATGTATAATAATATTTTAGTTAGTTATGTTCATTATCACCAATACAACAACTAGGAATTAACTACCATTTAAATTAATAATATTATTATATTACTCTTTGGTATAGCTCAACATTGTGTGCAATGTATGATTTTGAAGAAATCTGTTGTTATGGGTTGAGTATAGTAACGGAAAAATCTTATCCTTTTAAAAAAATTAATATCTTTTTAAAAAACATTAATAGAAAAAAAAATTATTATTCTATAAATACCTGGGTCATTACATCCTTCCCCCCTTTTGGGAATTGTGTCCTCATAATTTTTAAAATTGGGTTCAGAAAATTCATTCAATGTCCTACATTGGAAAAAGAGTCAATAAAACTATCAAATTAAATGAAATAAAGTTAAGTACAAAGGTCACTCGAGACAACTCATACTAGGATTCCATGTATGAAAACATGGATATGGAAGAGAAACTAACCATCAAGTTATGATGGAGAGTGATAGAAAACAGTATCCAGAGAAAGTTAATAATATAAAAATCATAAACTTGTGATGGGTTAAATGGAATTTTATTCCCCAGTAGTAAAAGTTAATGGATAATGTTTTTGTTTTAAGTTACCATTCATAATGCTGAGGAATTTATTTATTATATTGACTAAGAACATAAGGAAATATTCTTGTCTTTCAAGTATAGTTTCATGCCTTAATTAATTTCTTACACAAACACATATTTTCTCCAAAATATTAGTATTTATCACGACATGGTCACACCTGAAGAGCTAGAATCAAATTCTGGAGAATTAAATAATCCACAAAAGAATAACTATATATTTTACCTATCTTTAGACATTAACCAAAACCAAAAAATGGTTACTACAAGATCAGATAATCTCTAAAAAGGATAATCCTTTATAAAAATAAATACACCTCTTAATCTCCAAAATTCAACAAAAAGTACACAAAGTTAAAGAAAGACTATTCAACACACAATGGTCCTTAAAATTTATCAAAATAGTCCAAACTAAGTTAGAAACCCAAAATTTAAAAGTATTTGATCACATAGTCTTCCATGATAAATTTTAACATTTATCTCCAAATAACATCGACTACTCTTAAAGTCTCATACTGAAGTGTAATTAACCTAATCAAATATTCTCTATGATAGGTTAATCATTTCCATAAATAACCCAAATCACCATATGTCCAAAATAAAAACATAGATTCTTCCAAAAGTAAAATTTCAACCATTAATCCACAAATGAGATCCCATAGTATTATATTTCCTTTAATCATATAATGTTCCAAAAGAGAAAACATCATCTAAAATATCATTTATCACTTAATCACCAAATCATTTTCCTATATTAAGGATATCTATTTGATAAAACAAAAGTTCCCAAAATCAAAATTTTCTTGATCCATAAAATAATGTAACTAAAATAAATAAGTCTTACTAACTAGGGACTTCACGTAGGCTAGTGGTAGGTGATGCACCCTTGTCGCCCTTCGGTTGTAGGTTTGATTCCTACGACCTTTCCAGACATGATGAGTTTTCACTCATCTTATGGGTTGTCCTTTTTATGAAACTCAAAAATAACCCTAACATGTTTTAACCTAAAATGTTTTCTTATACCTTTAATTTTCATCCTAATATATTAAGACCTCAACATCTTATATATTTTAATTTTTTCCACCTCCATATAACAAAATGAAACTATTTCTCATAAATAGAACTTCATACCTTGATCAAGGTGTCCATATGGTTTCATCATCATCATGTTCACATAGGTATAAGGTCCATGCATTGAAATAATGATTTAAATATCCTTAAAAATCATTTTATTCCTTCATACAAATACACCTTTTACAACTTAGGTCATATGGGTGTTCTCATAATAATTGTTTCGAAAAATAATCATGTATGGCATATAATTTCAAAACATCTAATAAAACATGTTTTTTATAAAATAGCAGGACCAAGTTTGACTTGAAAATTTCAATAAGTAGTCCTTTTAAAATACCATAAGTATGTGATGAGAGACTATACTACAAAATCAAATATAAATAGGTTGCACAAGGGTCTCCTTCTTCAGTACTTTTTTCAAAATCATAATATGCTTCAAAATCTTGTGATAAGGTAAAATATTTTAAAATGCCTTGATAATATTTACCTTTCTTGAAAAATATGATAACATTATGAAAATAGGATTTGATTAAATACAACCCATGATCCACGATGATATCGAGTTGTATTGGATGTGTTTGATATCTCAAACAACTACTTGCAAGGGAGTTGTATGATAGAAAAAGTTTCACAATAATCTAAACATGACTTTGCAATAATTATTGAAAGCATGTCCACGGGAAGAGATATAAATGTTGTGTAAGAACCTTCTCCTTCCATTTTTAACTGACATTACTTGATCTTAAAAAGTTATAAAACAAGGATTTAACTAAAATAATAGACATAGGAACTAACCATTGGTTTAACGAAAACTCATAATCCCTAAAGTTGTCTAAACCGACCTATGATACCAACTATAAGGACCCGACCTTAAACATTACATAATCTTGTGTTAATTCATGAATTAATATTGAGGATACTTTAGTGTTTATAGTTTTATAGAATTAGGCCATAAATATTACATTACATCTCAAAAAAATAAAAATTAGACACTTCTACTCAGTTTCAATTTTTTTAATAAAATAAAAACTCTTAAAAAAGAAACATGTATAGTTCTATGTTTTATGCAGCATGACTTTTCCATGATTACATCCTTGACTGTATTCATCATTAATTCTTTTGAAAAACATTTTGAAACTTGGGATGAGCATAAAAATCTCAGTTAGGGTTATAAAACAAGGAAATAAAACATTAGTCCATCAATAAATACAAATAAATGAAATCATTGTTTTCAATAATTTACATACCACACAAGATCATAATATTTTTGAATAACACATAGAAATCATAAATAATAAAGGTAAATTGTGGCATACATAACATAATTACATTGTAGGTTTCATAGCTACATAGGGAGTTACGTTTGTAATACCCATCACATTATATTCCTTAAATATCTTAAGAGAAACATTAACATTTACCTCCATCCTATTACCCAACGCAATAGAGAGATATCTCGGGCTCACCCTCCCTAGGTTTTTCATGGAACCACCCATATATGTAAACAATGCCCAAGAACCATAACCTTTTCATAACACATAAAACAAGCATAAAGGAAAGATAACATTTCCATATTCCAATCACAATATAACATTTCTATATATTGACATAATGAATTCATTATCAAAACCATTTTCAATACCAAAATACATAAAAAAGTATATTGTATTTATTTTCCATTTAAAAACACTACGACATGTTAAGGAATCCAAAGATCAAATAATACTTGCGGTGGCAGAAAGGTCATTGTCACCACGTACGTTAAAAAGAAACATTCCTTTTTATAATTTAGTAAAACACTTTGTAGAAAAATAATCCTTTTGAATAAAACTAAAATTCAAAGGGGTTTACTCACCGTATTAAATAAAGTCATATATAAATAAAAATGTGCCTCAATGAATGGAGATTGAGATAGAGTACCATACAAAGATCATACCTTTAGATTAAGGATAAATAAACGACATAATTATGTGTTAAAAATAAGAATACACCAAATATAAGTTGATATTAAGTGTAAATAAATCCTAGGTCATTCCCAGAAATTTATATCATGAAAAAAATCATGAAGTAGAATTTTAACCTAAAAAATTTAAATTTGGTTAAGAAGTTCTCTTACAGAAATTTGACAGCCTAACAACGTCACATGAAAATTCAGAAAAAGAGTTGATGAGTGATAAATGGGTCTCTAATCACATGGAAATAAAATTTACATCAATAAGGATATAGAATAACATATCCCAACATTTTACAATTTAAATTTAAAGACATATCATAAAAGAAGTCTTTGATTAGAAGAGGGGAGTGAAAGGTTCCCTTATCGATTTAGTAACTTACAAAACATACACCACATGAAATAAGTATCATAAAATGAAGATGTAAATGCCAATAAATTAAGTTATATTAAACAGTTAATAAAATAATGGTTAGTACGTACACCACACAAAATGAAATAGTGGAAAATATAGCATGAATCTCACGGGAATAAAAAGTGAGATGAAAACCCCTTACCTCATGTCGGAATTGACTTGTTTGTTCCTTGTTCTTCATGAAAAATAAAAATAAGTTAATTTATACTTGATTTAGAATATTTTTAAGATTATTATTTCTTTTATATCAGTTATTACATTTATATAAAAATTATTAATTATTTGAGTTCATATCAGACATTTTGTCGATGTTCGGAAATTGAGTAAAACAATGAACTTGTTATAATTACAAATTCTACATGTGGTTGAAAGTAAATTATCATCATAATTATATTAATGATTTATATATCATATATATACAGTATATATGTATTTATAATAGTCCATAACATTTGTACATAAGAAATAAAATGAACCATTCATGGAGACGTTAAGCCGTACGTACACATAAACGCTACTTTCATTTCTTTTTCATTTTTAAAGGAGTGAAAACTATATGATACATAGGTATATTATAATTACAGTATAATATCATATATAATTTTATTAACTCCATAATTTATACATTACATGTATGGGATGAATGAGTGATATCACTTTGAGGGGGTGGTTGTACACACTTCCTCAAATGAAATTAATGTATTTACGCATTATGAAAAGCATAAAGGTATGCTATTAATTAAAAATATATAATCATAGAGATAAATAAATATCATAAATATCATATATAACTACATTTCTATCATAATGTACACCATACGATGTGGTAAGAGAATATTTAACAATCAACGTCTCGTGAGGTAATAGTTCACCGTCCACAGAAATAGTATGTTCGTATCCATTAGATGGAGGTGTGTGTAAGTGTAGTTCGAATCATTATCATAAAAAAACTAAGTATATTGAGTATAATAGTTATGTTCTAAAATAAAGGAATAAAGATAGTTAAATTGATGGAGAAGTAAAATAAAATAAGACAACTTAAGATAAGACGTTACCTTTAAATCAGGTATCTCTCTTTGGTTTGAACCAAAAAGTTCACTTGAATTTTCTTATGCCTAGGAAAATACTTCTATGAGGAATAGGGGATGTAGGGAGCTTAATAAGTCATATTTTGGATGATACAAGGGGTTTTAGAGGTTTGAGTAATGGGTTATATGTGGTGTCCTTTTATAAGGGGTAGGAGGGGCTCTTTAGGAATGTTTAAAATTATTATTTTATTATAAAATTATTTTCGGTTTAAAAAGGTTCCAAACTCATTATATTCAAATATACGATGACTCTTGTTCATAATAAAATCATAATATAGGAATTGGATAGGTTTTTTATATTTTTTTAAATTTTATAATCTCATTTATTTAAATCATTCATTAATAAAGTTAAAACTACATCATCATTGTGCCAAGAATATTTTTATTTATTTAATGACTAAAAATTAATAATAAAATACGATGACGTAGGAAATCTTTTTATCTTCAAAATTAATATTTATAGTCGAAGTGATAACTTATATAACCTCACATAAAAATTGTTTTACTAAAAGATATATGTTTGTGTCATTTTTGTCTTTACTTTAAATTAATTAATATAAAGTGTCATTATCACTCCCAAGTGGCTCCATGGGTCTTAATATAGACCCAAGGATTCCCATGTTCAGACATGTATCAACCAATATGATTAGAATATGTGTTATGGTAATTTAAAAATGTTATAATATTATTTTTTTCCCTTATATTCCCGATTTACCCTTTAACCATGGTCAATAAAATATTTATTGAAGTAAATATTCATAATGTCTAAAAAAATAATAGTTACGTACTTAAAAATTTTATTCCACTTGATTAAAAATATGGATTCCATTTTTATAAATTCAAAATATTGAAGTGGTAGAAATTAATTTCAAATTAATTTCTCTTGTTAAAACAAAAAAGCATGTTTTTAAGAAATAATAACTGTCAAAAGATTGACACTTGTTTGTGTCATATTTTAAAGTCAAATTACTTACAAATAGTTCTTTGGATGAAATGGTAAAAATATAATCTAATTAAACTTTAAAAACAATTAAAATGATAATCTATCCTTATATATAAATTAGATTAAAAGGCAGTTTTGAATTAAAATGTAGTATTTTCCTCTATTAATTAAAAATGAACTTTATCAGAAAAAAACCAAAATTCCATCCAAAATAACTTTTGATGTCTCTATTCAGAAGATGAATTTTATTTTTTCAAATATAACATATAAAATTTACAAAAACTATATTTGAAAAGGGTTTTCCATCAAAAGGCAGTAAATCGACCTTTTAAAAAATATTAGAGTATTTATGCTTAAAAATCAGATTCCTTATTATTTTAAGCCTCTAAAATTTAATGGATAAATGTAAAGACATTTAATTAATATTTATAATCATATTATAGTTAGTTATGTTCAATATCTCCAATACAAGTGCTAGATGTTAACTACTATTTAAATTAATAATATTATTATATTGTTTTTTGGTATAACTCAACGTTGCGTGCAATATAATATTTCAGAGAAATCTGTTATTTCATGTTGTTACGGTATCAGAAAAAGAATCCCCTTTAACATAAAATTAATATCTTATTCATACGTATTAATAGAAATCAGAAATCAGTATTCTATAAATATGTGGGATGTTACATTTTGGACCTTATATTTCCCTATTCCAACCCTTTCTATTTTAGTTAATATCTAAATATAAGAGTAATAGATTTTTATCCTTTTTTTGATTATTTGATCCAATAGAATATTATTTTAGTGTCTTTGGAAATGAAAAATTCATATCTAATACTCATCATTTGGAGAAAAATATGATATTTTAGAGGAAATTGATTAAAGGTTGAAGTTATAATTGTTAATTAATTAAGTTTACTAATATTCATAGTCCATATGTTAAAGTAATTACTCAATTATAGGAAAATTATCTTGAGAAAAATGTTATCCCATTAAATTCATTTCTGATAAATTGATGGTCTTTTTCACACCACATTGGTTTATGGTTTTTTTGTCATTGACTTTTTCCGGATAATTTACTTTCTTTTGATAAATGTTCTATGTCACTCTCCATCATTATGTAGAAATTATATTTTCTTTATATGTCTATATTTTCACTTCCTACTAATGTTTCCATATTTATATTCCCAATAAGTTTTATTCAATATGACCTTCTTATTTTCCATTTCCTATTTTCAAATGGAATTTTAATTAATTGTTTTTATGATGTGGGTTTTCAAAAAAGGTATTTTAAAATTTAAAACACATGATTACAAAGATATAGTTAAAATTATGTTGATTACATTCATTAAATATTGTACAATGAAATATCCTATCATTTTTAAAGAACACTTTGTTCGACCGTGTATACAAAAAACAACACCGATCTTAAATGAACCATTAAATATTAATATTTAAATGTTATAATTATAACATAGTTGTTTAATTTTTAGGAAGTAATATGATTAAACACATTGTAAATTATATGTTAGGTTAATAATAAATAAAACAAGTATTAATAAATTATTATGAAATAAACACTGAATTTTCATTAATGTCGTTTTATTTTTCAAAAATATGTTATCATAAAAATTATGTGTATTAATTTTTGTGATAAAATGTTATAATTATTTTCTATAAATTTTTTTAATTTTATTTGATAAAATGATATAATTTTTTAAATTATCATACCAAAATTATCTTAGGGTAAAATGTTGAGATTTCCCAAGAATTCTTGATATTTCAGTGAATGATGAAAAATAATGATTATTCTAAAATTGTAATTTATTTTCATTAAAAAGTCTCATTATGATTTTATTTTTATATCCAGTTAATATAAGACACATTTAGTTATAAATAATATAATTAATTACATATGAATTAATTTTATTCTTGGTTTTTTGTATGAGATGGTTTTTTTGGGATTGAAAACACATTTTTCGAAAACAAATTATTTTTCATTGTGCATCACAAATTTATATTGAAATTAATTTCCATAAATTATGGGAATTTAATGTTATGAAATAGAAATCTTTTTTTCTATTCTTAAATAAAAATTTATCCTTCTCATAATTTATGATATTTTTTTGATGTAGTTATATTTTTGTGAATAGTAAGAAAATACAGTTTTTATGAAATACAAGATCTTTTATGATATCTCTAAGAAATTGATATGATAAAAAAAATATTAAACATATTGAATTAATAATGTATGATACTATAATTTAAATATCATATAAAATAATATAAATTAGAATTTATTTCTGGATAAATATAAAAATCATTTCCAGTGACGACACAATGCTTGCAAAACACTAGAAAAGACAAAATTGATATCCTAATGATAATAATGGATAATAAAATGAATTTTAATGACTTTTGTTTGAGAATATTATGTATAAAATATGATATGAATTGATATTTTATAACTTTGTAGTTATATAACAAGTGTATTATCCAAATGTTTGTGCAATGCTTATAAATGGATAGAAAAAACAAAATAATATATTTAAAAAGTTTTCATGACATATATGTCAATAAATATATATATTGAATGAATGTAGAAGTTTATTATTTACTTAATTAAATTATATTTATGATACCAATTTGTTTTATTTTCATAAATTAAATAATTACTTTAAATTCTTTTGCAACATTAATGTAGTGTTTGTTCAAGTAATTAAAAAACCAAGTAAATTATTTAAAAATCTATAAAAGTAATATTTTTTATCTGAGTTAGAGTTTAACATGATTTTTTAGGATATATATATCATATTATATATGTTAACCAAGTTAGTAATCTAATTTAGTGTCTTTATTTTTTTCAATGTCAAATTATGTGAATAGTTATTAAAAATGATATTATTGATATTTTATAATAATAAATATTTTATTAAATGTATCAAAATTCTTAAAAATTATATATTCAGTGACATTAATTGTATATAGTTGAAAATATCTAATAAAGTAAATTTTTGGGTCCATTTTTTTTATAGTAATTTTCATGACCCCGAAAGTGTAAAAGGTGTTGATTTATCGATAATTGTCAAAATGGTTAACATGAGGTCTAAACTAAGATATTATGGTAAAAATATAACAAAATCTTGTCCGAATATTATTTAATGAGAGTATTTAGACCCAAATTAATAATATATTATAATTATATCATTTTTGATCTATTAATTCATGAAAATTAATTTATATTTACATATTACATAAAGTAATTCCAAGAGTTCTCCTCCCCTCACTTATAAAATGGAATCACCAGTCCTCATTTATTCACACTTAAACAACCATTTGGTTCATATAATACCTACCCAAATCAAATAATAAAACCCATTCAAAAATTATTTAGGGGTTTTTTGGGAATAATACCAACCTTAGAGGGATTATGTTTTAAAGGAAAAGTGGTCGTTTGAAGAATATGTATAGCTTTTAACTGAATGTTTTAGTTTTATTTATTATTATACCTTATTATAATATTTAAAAAACATTATAAAATAAAAAAAATTATATTCCATATAATTATATGTTATATTTTAGTGGAATAACCTATATTCATCTCCTTATTCCATTAAATGGGAAAATGAATTAATCGTTCGTGTGTGCAATAGAATACCTCCTCACAAACTGATGCAATTCATTTTCCATCACTATGTATTATGAATGTTTATATAAACTAATTTAATGTATTAATATGTGATTTTAATTACATAATTATCATTCATTAAAGGCAATCTTTCATATTTTTATTAGCATTCAATTTATTTAAAAAAGATAATGTTTTTTCTGCTTACGTATGGGTTACAAACTCCACGAAGTGATGTGATTCATTTTTAATCACCACATCACATTGATAAAATATATAAAGTATCTAAATAGATAGTTTTATAATTATTGTATAATAATAATATGGAAATATAAAATAATATTTAAATTATCTCTCTCATGTTCATTGATAAATAGAAACATCACTCATGCGTACATATGACTTACCGTCTACATGATTGTTATGTAGTTCATTTTTCATAAACACATTTAATTGTTGATTTTGAAAGTATAATTAGTAAATTATAATTATAATTATGTAATTATAATTATTATATATATTATGGAATACTGGACCCTTTGGCTAAAGTCAACTTATCAGAGTCATTTTGAAATTCTGAACTGAACACCCTCTAAACACCCTGTATGGAAATAATAAATCAAGTAATTATATATGTCATTAAAATAAATGAAATAAATGGTTTAAGGATAAGGTATTAATATATAAATTTTTTCTTATGAAATAAAATAATTGATATAAGTTTATTATATAGGTGTTAAATAACATACATAGAATGTTTGGACTCAAGTTAAGGGATTCTTGTCCCATTTTCTCTACATTGAGACATGTATTAATATTATGAACCTAATATATTTTATATTGTGTATATACTACATATTTTTACATTTTATATCATTAATAATTTATATTTTATGGTATTTTAAGTTTCAATTGATATTATTTCATCCATGGGGATTTGACTTGAAAATTACCAAGTGTTAAAGGGTGTCTAAAGTCAATTTCTATTCATTGGATTACACTTCTATCTCATTTAAGTAATCAGGAGATTATTATTTGTGAATTTATCTATAAATTGTTTTATTATAAATTTACACTTGTTTTATGTGTATTTAAATATATTCACAAAATAAATTCATGGATTAATTATCTCTCCAAAACTTATGCTATTTATAAAGGTTTTCTTTGCCTTAATATCATTTCCCATAGACATATTTCATGACATGAACCACGATTTACTTATATAGTTCACTAAATATCTCATGAATGAATTTTAACATATCAATTACTTAATTTTATGGTATTTACAAATCCAAATCAGACACTTTCTTTCAATTACTTTGGATTCAAAAGTTAATAAAGTGAAAAGGTTTTATATTATAATTTTCATTATTTTCTAGTTTCTATATGTTCAAGGTTACTTCTGGAAAATCATATTATTTTATTTTATTTAACCACATCAATTTTATTCCTATATATTTATGAATATTTTTTATATATTTTTTCATTTTCCCATTTTTTATAGTATCCTGATGAAATATTTTTATATGTAATACCGATCTTATATCATCTTTTTTATCATGTATCTTTCTTTTCCATATCCATGTTTTCTAAAATGTTTTCAAGAATATATTTTATATAATAAATTATTTTATAAAGTTATTTTAATTTTTAATTGATATTATTTGAAAAATGTTTTAAAATTATTTTGTTAATGTTTTTCACATGGGTCAGTTTTGACTCTCTTTACAAAAATTTGAAAAGAATGATTATTTGAAATGGTTACATCATTAATGGATTTTACCACTATTATGAAAATTATTTTCTTTGAAACTTACTTTGTGAATTTTGAAGGTTATTTTACAATAAAATTATTTCTATAATATTTTTTTTTTGAATTTTTAGTTATTTAAAAGTCATTTTCAAAATGAAAATGGTAATTTCCCCAAGAATGGTTTTAATGATCTTTTTATGAAATTTTTATACATAAATTACAATAAAGAATTAATTTACTTATGATACAATGGGGATATGTTGTAATGACACCATTATAATTCATTATCTGGATGAATTATTATTGTTTCAAATAGATTTTATTTGAAACTATTTCTTTTCCATAGGTAAATCAAGATATGAAAGAAAAATGGCCATTGTTAAGTTGAAAAGAGAAATATTATAATTGTTTTTCTCATTCTATGGTACTTTTAAATTATTTAAGATAATGGTTCAGCCTGATATATCTCATGGTGATGACTGATCCATATATAGATTTTACAACAGGTGAGCCTGATATGGCTCTCAAATTACTTTGATAATGATAATTTAGTATACTAAACATAAGTAACTCCTAAGAGATGCCAGAGTTCACCAGTTAGAATTTTATTCTTAAGAGATTATGCGTATTAACAAAGAAAGGATTTCCCATTTGCAAGGGTTCTTTTAATAATTCTATAAAGATAATTTTAACAAATACTAACACATTTTTTATGCTTTTCAGGGGTTTTTAATATTTCCTTTGATTGTGATTGACATCACCTAGCTATTGATTATTAAATCCAATTAATATATAATTTGTTAGATATTTATACCATGTCACATATTTAATGGTTTGGGTTTTTACGGGTATGGATTATCTTATGTTATACTCATACACTTTGATTATGTAATCATACCCTTAGGGTCATCTTATTCTCATTGTTGACTTTCAAATACTAATGCTTATGTTTACCTTTACTGAGTGTTTGAGATCACCCTTCTTATTTTACATTTCCAGAAGTTATAAATAATGATGATAAATGATTTTTATTTAGAAATGGTTCAGGTGTAGACAATTTTGTGGGAGATAATGAATAATTATTATGAAAAAATAAATTCTAGGTATATTTGGAAAAACTCCCACTTGAGGAAATGGGTTATGTTATGTAAGTGGTATACCTAATTATATAAAACTCTAAACCAGAAATTTATTTGGTTATATAAGTTATGCAATATTTATGTATAATGTTATATGTCTTGGATGACTAAAATTGGTTCACATTTATTTGTATAAAATATAGAAATGTAAAGATTATGTTTTTTTTCACTAGATATAGGATTTTGGGTCTAGGTATATTACATGTATCATAGCTTCTATGATATCTATATGATCCCACTCACATCACTGAATGTGATGATTTTGATATTGATGAGGATATTGTGCTTATGGAATGTCCTTTTGGGATATATGATCTCAAGGAGAAGGTTTTCAAAGGGTGAATCATTCCATTTGTTCTTGTTTTGTAGATACATGATGGATTATAGGAATGTACATTGGAATAAAACAATATACATGTGTGAATACCATATTTGTTTAACCTTGGTTCTATAGAGACACCGATATTTGATTTTATATAGAAATAATTTGTGACAAATTTCATTTTTTATTATAATTGAGGATTTTTATGGTGATATTATTATTTTTGAGGTATATCTCATCATATTTAAAGTTTGATGTTATATTTTTTTCACCCAAAATTCTTTTTTATTATATATAATAATAATTTATTGAGATGAATCTAACGTGAAGGTCCTAATTTTTTTATGTTTGTTCCTCTGTGAAACTTATGTTTCTATGTAAGGATGGAGTGATTAGGAAAGTGAATTTTAAAAGTTAATATTATATTTTGGGTTTTGAAAAAATAATTCATGGTTTTGGTTATACTGTGTTGTAGTTTATAATTTTTGATATGGTCTGGGGAAATAATTTTTTCTTTTATTATGGTAATGAATTATTTTTCATGGGAGTTATAATTGGAAATGTGGAGGCACCACACTATGGTTTGATAATATGTTTTATAAAAATGACTTTGTCAATAAAAGGACATTTTCAGTTCTTATCATAGTTAAGTTGTAATTTTCGGAAATTCATGAAATGGTTACATAAAAATGTAATGGTTCCATGAAAATTAATTTATTTAATATGTAAAGTGGATTGAAAAATTAAGAGGGGGAACATGGTTTGAATACTGTTCTTTTTTATATTAGGACAGACCAACTGAATAGTGATGATGTATAAGGTCAAAAATTCCATGGTTTGGTCAACAAGAGATTTATTATAAATTGATATGAAATACTATCATATGTCAATATTACTATCTTATTTATATGAAAAAGTTGAATAAAGAGATATCTCAATGATTTTTTTGTGCTCTTAATGGAATCTTATGTTCCTTTTAATCATGGCACTGGAACAACATGAAAAAAGTGAATTTATCTTTATTTCCTTCTACATTATTTATATTATTCTATCATGTTACGTTATAGGGTGGAAATTTATTTGTTTATTATAGGATGTATTGGATTAGTTTGATGAAATATAAGATCATCTGGATTTTACCATGATAACATAAGAGTCGGAATGATTGAGACTCATTATTTAATGATGTATAATGTTAGTAGATTTAAACTTCTCTGATACATGTTAACTAAATTCATATAATATAGTTGATGTGATGATTATTAATATCTATAATTATATTGAATTTATAGAATAATAAAAAAACATAGATGAAGGACATAAAATTTGAAGTCAAATGAGAATTTGAAAAGTGGAATAAATTGATTGGTATTCTTATTGTGACATTTTATTGGGCAGTTCTATATTGAGTATAGTTTTAATTACTGTTGTTAATTTTTTAATCTTTATGATTTATTATTAATGTGGTGAAAATTAATGATGGATTTTTAATGAAAACGTTTTAGTGGTTTATTTGATGATATAAAGGGTTTGGATGAGTATGGTTTGAGATGTTTTCTTAGGATACATAGATGTAGTGTATACAATAGGTTACATTTATTGAGTATTTGATAAAGATACTATGATTATTGTGTTATTATAGATATATATCCATAAAATTATTGTTTTCTAGTTGTATGATCCTAATTATATTGATAAATAGTTGTTTTGTTTGAAGATATAATTATTAGAGATGTTGATATCAATATATGGTAATTGATTTACATTATTTAGTGATTTTATAGAGGTAATAAAAATAATAGGGGAATGGAATTTGATGATGATTCATTTATATTGTCTTTAATATTATTTTTAGTTAATTTTATTAGGGATTATATATGTTATTAAATGATATTTTATTATGTATATTCATTGGACACATGAGTGGTTAAAGGAGGAACCTACTGAGTATACTTGTATGATAATCCAACTATTATATTTTTATTTTTCATATTTATATAATCATACCAAGGGTGGTTCTAAGAATCTGTTTTTCTAGAACATGAAAATATAGCTTAGAGTAGGTGGAGTCTTTTATCAGTTTACTTATTTTGATGATTTCGGCTGTTGTTTGGGGTTGGTTAGTGTTATACTCAAGCATGTGTTATTCATCTACTCGGGAGTTGGTTGATGTATTTAATGTATTTGTCATTAATTTTTGTTTTTCTAACTTATATATATGGGTAATGCCTCCCATATATTGTGTTAAAATTTATTAGTGTTTTTCACCTCCTTATGGCCTATTTTAGGTAAGATTTTAGGGCCACTATCGATCTAATTTCTATATAAAAATATATATTGTTAGGGTTTGTTTGTGATGAAAATACTTGTTTTAAATTTTTCAGCCTTGAGGGTTTCATTTCGTTCTTTTTTTACTAAATACCAAATGTGCTTTGTTAAACATATAGTATAGTCCATTGAAGACAATTATTTATGTTATAACTTGATAAATTATCTATTTTATATCATCTGAAGAGTTTTGGGATAAAAGTATTCGTTGAATATATTTTTGGATCCATAATAACAAATATTCTTATATATCTTAAATTCTTCCACATTTTTACACCATCAGAAGGTAGATTCATCCACTAAGAAGGTACATAAATACACTTTAGAAGGTATATGTGTATGTAGAAATTATAAATTGTGGTTGATCTTTTCAACACAGTATCCCATTTTCTAGGTTGTTGAATCATAGTTGATGTTTTTTAAATTATTCATTTCAAACTAAAATTACCTATCTATGTCAAATCACAATTTACTTATCTACTAATAACATGAAAACATTGAAAATAATTATGGTTTGTTGAACCATTTGTGGATTATACAATGGAATGTTCTCAACCACTTATTTTGGTAGGTATAAAAGAATCCTTTATGGTATAATTTTTTATATTATCCAAATAATTACTTTAGGATAACTGATCATGTTGTCGAGCACGTCAAATTAGATGTTTATTTTTAACTAGAATTTCTGCAGTATTGTAGAAACCCTAGGTCGTCTCATGATGGAGACCTAGATAATTAATTTTAAAAGAAGGTTCTAATTATGAAATTAAAATAGGAATGGAGATTTAAAATTTGGGGTTTGTTTATTTTAAAACATAAAGTGGAACTATACTACTAAGTGACGGAACAAGATGGATAAATAATGAAAAACTTGGGTAAGTGTTTCTTGATGTTCAATCCATCACTCCTCTCAAGGGAATGGGAAGGATCATTGATTACTTGATTTATACACACAAAAAACAATTTGGTGTGTGATTTATTAATAGGTCACCACCTAGGATTTTATGGATCAATGATATTGATTATCGATGACCACCCAAAATCAACAAACTCGAATCGATGTTAAAATGAAACTTAATCAAGGCATCACAACAACAATGTGATGAGATGAATAGATTTGTGTTAATGATAAAATATTCCAAAAGTAAATAACATGAATATTCTTGAGTTCAAGATCCAATAATTTATCAACCAACATAATCCATTTGCACACTCATGAAAGGGAAGGGGTGAGAAAAAAGGCAACCACACTCAAATCATCACAACATCTGGGTTATGCATGGAAGCATGTGGATTATCGTTCATTTGATTTTTAATTGATCACACCATAATTAAAAAAAATTATGTAGTTATAAATTAGTAAAAATTGACCAAAAACCTGGAAATTCATTTACCTTAAGAATATTACATGCTTGGAGCTTAGGATTACAACAAATGACACCCCTCCAATTGTTCCCTATGACGTTTAGAAGTACACGAGGGATAAGAGATCTAAAATGGGTTAAGATTGCTGTAAATATAGACTCACCATTATACCTGGTAGTTCCACATGAGGGAATGAGGGAGAAGAGTGATTTTACGGATAAAAACATCACACTTTCCACAAAATAAGTCAAGTGCCTAAGAGACTAGGACACTATTCATAGCATAATTTCTAATTCTTCTTTGTCGGGCTAGTTGGCTGAACAAAAAGAGATAAATTTTCAGGACATTTTATAGAGAGTTGTGTCTTTGGGTTATCTATACAAGGGAGGTGGAACCATCCCAATTGGATATCCTATTCCCATGTTATGGCCCACATACAAAAGGTTGTCCAATATGGCCTGTCCATAATTTATTCACATTGTGGGCCTATTTTGGGCTCCAAATAGAAAAATTTGGATCCATGATATTCTATAGAAACGTATCCCACATTATTTTTAATTCATACACCCATTTTTATCCCAATTGGGTGTTCATATTATCCACAGTACATGTTAATGTCCACATGCATGCTTTGGATCTTGCGTAGTTTGGCCCATTTTGCTTGAATTCCATCATAGGCCCTCCAAATCGCCTCCTCCTACAATGTGAACATCAAAACAAGTAAAATTTAACTATTAAATAGTGATAAAAATTAATTGATTGAATAAATCATGATGTTTAATTTATTATTATATTTGGAATATTCAATACAAAACCAATTTAAAACAGTTGTGTAAGAGTGTAATTGAATAATGAATTGCAATGCGATCACACCCCTACACCTAAACATTTTCACTCCTGAGAAAATTCACATATCCAAAAAATGATTCATGTATATATTCCCTACATCATTATGTTTTAACATTCAAGGAAATATTAATTCATTAATGTAATGTGATCAAAGCACAAACCACACCAAAGAGTTATTCCTAGTGAAAATGGAAAAACATGTCTCATAAAGTATATCACAATGAAATTAAAAGATATTCATGATACTAAATTGAGTAAGGAATTCAAAAGTCGAACATTCCACTAAATCTCCACGTGTTTGTGTGAAAACCTTTTAGTGCTATTCTTTCCCCTCTCTATCCAGTAAATATAGGCTATTTTAACATTTTTTAGCTTAAATGATTTTGTCCAATAAAACTTACCGTTATCCTTTTCAATCATATTTTAAGACCCACCCAATTATGCATTCCTGAATGTCAAACCATAAGCTATTGACCTAGATATCCCCATATGTTTCACATTTTATCACTCCCCTCATTTGTTATTCTTTTAGAGGTTACTTTTGAAACAAATCTCACACTCTTCTCTCAACCCTTGTTTGATCTCCTCACGATACTAATTTTAATAGTTATATCAAGATCAAAGGTAGAGGAGGAGTGGTTTTTGACCTACCTAAGACATGTGCATTTTTATTTTGATTTTTTTAGGGTGTACAATAGTCTCATATCAGGTACACATGCATAGGTCATTCCGGTACAGTAATGAAACATACAGGTTAAATAAAAAATTTATGGAAATATCATTTTAAGATAAAAAAATATTAACCTAATATATATTTACCTTTTATGAAGTAAGAAATATTCACACTTTGAGGTTTGTTGCAATAATGTGTGGATATACTAGTGACCCAATTTTTCCAAAAAACTTCTCACATAAGGGGCATCAATCATCTCAAAGATTTAATAGAGATATAATCATTTCTATCATTTATAGAAAAACAATTCACTAAAAATCACCCCTTGATGTTAAATTCATACAAATACTCATTCCATAATGGAGACAGGTTTTCATCAATTGTTAAAACAACATGGAATCAAAAATTTCAACATGAATTTTCAGTAAGTTCCATGATATGGTGACCATAGGGGCGGGGGGGGGGGGGGGGGTAGTAAAAATACCATAAATACGGAAAAAAATAGAATATTGATTAAAGAAAATAAAAATACTAATAAACTCCAAAAGAATAGTAAAAGCGATAATACCATAAAGAAGGAGAAAAGGAGAATAAATAAGAAAGACAATGAAAATCCTTATATACTTGATAGGACGGGGAAAGTAAAAATACCATAAAGAAGGAAATAAAGATAAGAAAGAATAAATATGATGATGATACTAATGAATCCGTGAATGTATCCACCCCCCCCCCCCCCACCAAGAATTTCAAGTGTCCTGACTATAATTATTGAGAATGTGAGAAGGAAGGATAAAACCTTGTCTGTTTCACTGGCATGTATCTTCTAGAACGTGGATTTACTCCACCAGATTCTTTGGAAAATCCTCATAGAAGCGTTTAAGTCACTTCCCATTATTATTAAGACTTCATCCACTCTAATACTTAAAATATGTATTACAACAAAAAGGTAAACATTAGTAATAGTATAAAGACCATGTAATCGGGAACGAAGCTTACCCGGGTAGAGCTTTAGCCTGAAATTGTATATAAGGACCTTCTTTGTAATATGGAACTTCCATTGATGAATAATGCTATCATGGATATCCTTTTTCTTCTCTCTATAGATTTTGGAGTTCTCATTTGCATCACATTTAATTTCTTTCATCTCTTGAATCTCCAGCTTCCTTTTCTCACCTGCATATGAAAGGTTCATATTACATTGTTTAACAACCCAATATGCACAGTGTTCTACCTACACCAGGAGGTAAAAAACTTTTACAAACTTAATTATGAATGGTGAAATTCTAATTTATATTTTAAAAGTTATACAGTATGCCCAAAGTTCATAAATCAAGTGAAAACATCAATTTTTCCTGTTGGTTGTACAAATTTTCCATGATTCTATTAACTTCCTGATTTTAGATTTCTTCTAGTCTGTTAGTTTGGGGGTGATATAAAGTGGATAATTTATGATCAACCCCATACTTAAAATGAAAATTTTTTATGTTGAAATTTCGAAAATGTGAACCCTGATCACTAATGATGAATCTAGGAAAACCGAACCTACTGAAAATCCGGGACCTTACCAAATAAATAACAAATCGAGAGTCATAATTCTTATTATCCTTTGCTTACACCCATCTAGACATGTAGTTTACATCCAATAATATGTATAAAAAGACAAATAAATATGAAAATGGCCCCATGAGGTCAATTCCCCATGCATCAAAAATTTTACAGAATAACATGAGCTGTTAGGGAATTTCATTCCTCTTAGAGATATTCCCCGGGAATTGAAAATGACTAATTGAATTAAAAAAATATATTTTGGAATCTATATAAACTTTTGGAAAATAAATTCATGGGCGAAGTACCTTCTTAAGCAGTACGTTGAGATCCAATGTGGCCCCACATAAGCAAAATTATGGCAGAAGGTAACATAGGTGAACTCATGGCTAGGGGCACACCGACAAACTACTAGGTCACCAAAAACTCTCCGCAAATATGTTTCATACCAAATATACTACCACGAATCATGTTTAATTCCCTAGGATTCGTAAGTGTTTAAATTTTTGGGGAACCCTATATGTTACTCGAAAATTCACAATGTCTGTATACAAGGGGGTATGGTCCACAACATCACAAAGGATCTCATGAGGAAAGAATTATCCAATGGAAAGGGATGATTCAACATGTTGGTCCAGTGGTGGAGAAATCCTACTAATTTTATTAGCTACAAGATTTTATACTCCCTTCTTATCTCTAATATCAAGGTCAAACTCATGTAGGAGGAGCATCCACTGAATGAGTTAGGGTATAACTTCAGGTTTCATTTGGAGAAAATGAAGGGAAACATGATCAAAAAAGACAATTACTTTTTATCGAAGAATATATGAATGAAATTTTTCCAAGGAAAACACAATATAAAGGAGTACTATTTCAGTGTTTGTGTATTTTACCTGGACAGGTTCAAGGGTACGTGAGGCATATGAAATGAAATGAGGATCCTTCTCAACCCTTTGTGATAAAACAACCCCAACTACAAAGTTATAGGCATCACACATATGTTCGAAGGGGAGATCCCACCTTGGTGGTTGGAAGATGGGAGGTGATTTGAGACTCATTTTTAGTGATTTGAATACATCCTCACAATTTTTATCAAACAAAAACACAAAATATTTTTTTAATAACCAGGACAATGGAAGAGGGATCTTACTAAAGTCTTTAATAAATCTACTGTAAAAACCAGCATGAACCAAGAAATATCTCACCTAATGAAAAAATTTGGATATAGAATGGATTAAATTAATTCAATTTTAGATTTATTAACTTAAATTCCCTTAATTTATTTGACATGACCATTAATTATCCCCTTCTCAACCATGAAATGACATTTCTCATAATTTAAAACACGATATTTTTCAATCTAGAGGCGGAGGACATAACCTAGGTGTTCCAAAAAAAACATCAAAAGAAGAACCATATACCATGAAATCATCCATAAATGCTTACATAAAAATCTCAATGTACCCTAAAAAAATACTCAAAATACATCGCTAAAAATTACTAGGAGCATTTCATAGACTGAAAAGAATCCATATATATGCAAATGTGACAAATCGGTTGTATTTTCTTGATCCTTAGGGGCTTCATGGATTTGGAAATAACCCAAATATCCATCAAGGAAAAAATAATGGGACCTACCATCCAATCATTCTAAAATTTGGTCAATGAAAGGTAGGGGAAAGTGGTTCTTCCACATGGCTTGATTCAATTTATAGATTTCAATACATACTCACCACCTAATTTGCACACATGTTTGAGCTAATTCATTTCTTTCATTTGATAGAACTACTATTCTTTTTTTATGCACAATTTTCACTAGGCTAACCCATTTACTATTAGATGTAAGATAAAATATCCCAGCAAAAAGTAATTTAATGAATTCCAATTTTACCACTTTAAGGAGAGTGGGATTCAACCAACATTGATATTTTCATAGAGGCTTAGCCTCATCTTCAAAACATTTCGGTCCATACAAATAGATGCGACAATCCAGGGAATATCATCCAATGTCCATCCTGTTGCATTTTTATACTCTCTCAAAAGGATGAATAGTTTTGATTCCTTCTGTGGACAGAGGTTATTGGAAAAAATGATGAACAATTGGTCAATACCCTTAAGATAAGCATATTTTAAATTAGAAGGAAGTTTTTTATGTTACAAAACTCGTGGTTTTTGGATTTAGGGAGGGGGTTTAGGGGCAGTGAGGTCCATGAAATTGTCTATCTACTCATGTTTATTCTCTAATGAAATAGAATCTATGGAAATGATATTTGCATAATCATCGATGGTCATGAGTACCTCATAATGAACACACTCATTAATTAAAGCACAAAATTTACATTTTTCAGAACCCACGCAACACGTAAAATAAGAATCAAAACCCAAATCATCCAAGGGTGGAGAAGAGAAAAATGAGTCAGATTATGGGTTTATGAGAGATTTGTGTGTGTGTGTGTGTCGTTAGAGATAACTTCCATTGAATATATAGAAAGAGTGGAGTGATCTTCAACTGGGTGTTTCATTGCATCAGGGATGGTAAAACTTATATTTTTTCTAAAAAACTCCATGGATAGTTTTACACAATGAACATTGATGATTGTATTTTTTATTCTAAGGAATGGAATAAAAATTATAGAAGGATTATTCCCATTTATTCAGGTATCTTTCATCACAATAATGTAGAAATCAGTTGGAAATATGAGATTATTCACTCTTATAAGGACATCCTCAATCACTCCTGTTTGATTCATAATACTCTAGTTGGAAAGTTTCATGAAAATGCATATTAGTTCAAGCTCTCCAACATTATGAGAAGTATACATGGATTGAGGAATTAAATTAATGGAATAAAATAAATCTAATATATCATATGAAAATAATGTCTCCACTATGGTACAAGGTATCATGAATTTGCCAAGATCCTTGCATTAGGTTGGAAATGGTGGTTCAATCAAGGCTGATACATTTCATACTAGGTTGACTCTCTCATTCCCCATAAACCTCCATCTATTGGTGCAGATCTCTTTAAGAAATTTTCCATGTTGAGGGATTTTTCTAACTGGATCCAATAAAAAAAATTAACTTATACCTTTTTAAATGGATCCATTGTTTCTTTATCAATATAATTTCAAAATTCTTTTTATATTTAGAGTCATTGGAGGAATAGAAGAGAAATGGATTTTTCATAGGAATCCTCAATGATAATTCTATTACCCTTTTGTCTTGTTTTTCTTTACTTGAAACTTTTGAGGGTTGGGAAAGAGAGTTTTAAAGAGGGGGACATACCTATCATGGAAAATCAGTAGAAGGAGAAACTTCTTTACCACTATGAAGTGTTATTGAAAAAACATTACCATTATCTTTTGGATTATAAATAGGTTGGGAAGGTAATTTTCTAGAACCTTGCAACCTTATCTCACCGATAGTGTTCGCCAATTGTCCCACTTGAGTTCATTGGTCTTGAATAACTGATTGTGTGGTATATTGGAACTAGAGGTTCAAGGTTTCCATTTTATTTACCAAATAATCAAGTCATGGGTCTGATTTGGGAGGAGATGGAGGATTGTTCCGAGAAGGTAAAGGATAAGAAGGTTTCATACCTTGGCCTTGTTGATACCAATTCTGCTTGGGGTAGCTTGAGTTTCCTCCTTGTTGGTATTGGGATTGTGCTTTCCACCAGGGGTTTAGATTTGGAATGAATGGTTATATCTTGAAGGGAGAAACTTGTTGGAATGGATGCCCAGGGAACAAGGCTGCACAAGACTCAGGTGAATCTTTATGTTTTGGGAACTGGTCAGAAAAATGAGTATTTTCAGAACAAATACCACAATGTAATGGAACTGAAGAAGAGTGTGAATTACCATGTGATTGATAAAATTTATTTATAAGAGTATGAATCACATAATTTTTATTACAAACCTTTTTTTCTAGGGATGAATGGATTACCTTATGATCTAATCAGGTTGGTGTAATAGCCTGTGTACCAAATTGATGTGCCTTTTTAGCCATATTGGCTATTAAGTCATGCGAATCAGAATGAGTTTTATCAACAAGGATCCACCAGCTAAAACATAAATCATTATATGATATATGGTGATAAATCCATTATATATGTATTGGATTAATAGTTTTTAACTAATATTGTGGTGGGGGTATGTTGAGAAATGTCCTTTGAATCTCTTCCAGTATTCATGAAGGGTCTCACATTGTGATTTCCTAATGCGAAATATTTATTTCCTAATTGATGAAGTTCAGGAGGCAAGGAAGAACATCTCTAAAAAGAGTCTTTTTAGTTCATTTCATCCACTAATTGTGGTAGGAAAATAGTATATCCAGTCATCGGCTACACCATAAAGGGAGAAAGGGAAGGCCATAAACTTAATTAAGTCCTCAAACACATTTTGGGGTTTCATGGTGGAGCAGACTATGTGAAACTCTTTGAGAAGTTTGTGAGGGTCCTTACTATGAAGAACATGAAATTTTTAAAGTATGTGGATGATTCAAGATCTCATCTGAAATTTGGATTCTTCTTCAGGATATTGGATTTATATAGGTTGGTACTCCACATTTGGGGTGGCAGTTATTTTAATGTTCGGTTATTTGTAGCCATAATTTCTAAGGTTTGACTTGGTTAAAATTTTTATTGGTTTAATACCAATTTAAGTTAAAAAATGGGTTCCTGGGTGTTAATTAATTTCCCTAATCTAGATGAACAAATTTTTGAGTGAAGTTACTTTTCAATTTCATTTTAAAATTTGAGTAGTGTATCTTTTCTAGATCTTGTCATGCAACAATAAATATCAATTTGATTGATTGATTGTATGGTGTTTTTTTTTGTTTTTTTAAATTATTTTATGGAAGATGAATGCAATAAAATAACATAATAAATGAAAGGAGAAAATAAAATAGAAAGTTATACTACATAATTATAGAGATAGAGTAAAGGAGATGAAGAATTAGAGAGATAAAGAGAGAAAGAACACACAAAAACAAATAATAACCAAAAACAAAAAAACTATCTAATGAAGGGTGGGATATTGAAAGGATAAATAATGAAGAAGTCAAATAAATAAATAAAAGGAAAAAAATTATCTTGTCTCCCTGGAAATGGCATTAAAATTTTATCGCATTGTCGAGCACATCAAATTATATGTTCATTTTTAATTATAATTTTTGTAGTATAATAGCAACCCAAATTCGTCTCTCAATAGAGTCTTAGATAATTAATTAAAAAATGGTTCTTATTATGAAAATAAAATAGTAATGGGTATTTATAAAACTTGGGGTTTTTTGATTTAAAAACATCAATTGAAACTATACTACTAAGTGAGAGAACAAGATGGAGAAATTGTGATCAACCTGGGTAAGTGTCCCTTGATAATAAATCTATCATCGCCCTCAAGGGAATGGGAAGGATCATTGATTAAATGATTTATACACACTAAAATTTATGTGTTATGTGATTTATTACTAGGTTACCACCTATAATTTGATCGACCAATTATATTGATTATCGAAGACCCCCCAAAATCAACAAACTTGAATCGATGTAAAAACAGAACTCAATCAAGGAATCACATCAACAATGTGATGAAATGACCAGATTTTTGTCAATGATAAAATATTATACCAGAAAAAAATAGTAATATTCATGAGATAAATCTCCTTTAATTTATCAACCGATATAATACATTCACACACTCGTTAAAAGGAAGGGGTGAGAAAAGAGGCAACCACACTCAAATCATCACAAGATCCAGGTTATGCGTAGAAGCATGGGGATTATTTTTCCTTTGATTTTTATTTGATCATAAAAAGATAAAATAATTAATAAGGTATAAATGAAGAAAAATTGGAAACAAACCTAGAAATTCAATTACCTTATGAAGATTACAAGCATGGAGCTTGGGATTACAACGAAGGACCCCATCAATTGATAATTAAGAGGTTTAAAAGTAAATGGGGGAGATAAGAACTAAAATTGGTTTAAAGAGATCTAATGTTAGACTCAACCGTACCCCTGGTCGTTCCTAATGAGATAATGAGGGGGATGAGTGATTTTATGAACAAAAAAAATCACACATTCACAAGTGAAGTCAAGTGCCTAAGGGACTAGGTCCCTATTCAAGGAAGACTTTTTAATCCTTCTTTATCTAGATGTTTGACTTAATAAAATGTTTTCAATTGTCTTGAAATAATTTTGAGAGGTGATTATTATATTTATATATCAAATGGATGTATAATCATCCAAATAGGATCTCCGAGGCCCGAGTTATGGCCCTACTACAGAAGAGTTGTCCAATCTGGCCCACCCGGAATATCTTCACATTGTTGGCCTATTTTGGGCCTTCAAATTGACTAATTAGGATCCATGATCATATAGAGAAATGTATACCACATTTTCAGCATTAAAACAACCATTTTTATCCCAATTGTATTTATAGATTGTCCACAGTACATATTAATGTCCACATGCATGATTTGGCTCTCACGCAGTTTGGCCCATTTTGCCTGAATTCCATCAGAGGCTCTCCAAATCACCTCCTCTTACAATGTAAACACCAAAAAAAGTAAAATTTCCCTATTAAAAAATGATAAACATTAATTAATTGAATCAAACATGAACTTGAATTTATTATTATATTTAGAATATTCATTACAAAACCAGTTTAAAACAGTGGTGTAAGGGTTGAATTGAATAGTTAATTGCTATGCGATCAATAACTCATAAAATAAAGTTTCATCTCATATTAAATACATACTATGAGTAAATTATTATTTAAAAAAATTATAAATTTCGGTTTTAGATGTTCAAGATACTGTTTTAGGAAATAATATTTTTTTCAAACCATAATTCAAAACATGAAATAACGATATGTTATATTTTTTCATAAAATGAACAATTTGATATATGGTTAACTAATTGTGCTCAAAAATCATGATAAGGAATGAATTTAAATTTTTAATCATTCTTATTTTATTAACTATCCACTTAAGTGTGCATAGTTATTATAAAACATTTAAAAAAAGCATGATATTAAGTGTGCTTCTAAGTGTTCTCTATGTTACAACTCCATTATAAACCAAAAAATCCAATTTTTTTTACCAAATCACTCATTCCTACACCAAATCAATTAAACAATAACTTTAAATTGAATATATATTTTGGGGACATATAATGACTATGTTTTTTAAATTTTACCTCTTCATGTCATCACATTTCATAATTTTTTTTTAAAACCAATTAATGAAGATCATATTCACACATCCCACACATTAATAAAACCACATTACACCCAAAAAAATCATAATTTCAAATATATATATATATATATATGAATATATGTATCTATGCACATATAATGAGATACTTAATTGATATTATATAATTAATGAATCATGATGCCTCTCTTGGAACTTTATGGGTCAATATACTTATTATGGGTAAAATAAAAATGAAAATCCCTATAAGGTGTCCATTCACCTCATTTTATACCTAAAATTTCCTAAAAACGTTATATTTACTATATATATTTGTTATTCGTATTTATATACAAGTTATCAAGTTCCAACTATCCTATATCCAAACCTACAATAAACATAACTCAATCTACATGGTCTTTGATATAATTTTGCAATGTCAAAATTTAGATAATACCCCACACCCAAGATGGGTTCACCATAAGTCCTAAAGTGTGTCCCTATGAAATAAAAATTACATATTAGAATTAATTTAATTTTAAATAGTGTTTTATAAATATTAAATTGGATGTTTACATAAAATTTGGTCACAAGAGTTTGGGAGGGTATTTGTAAATTTAAGATCCCGACCTTTTCTGGAGTCAATCTCGGGCACGTTTTCAGGTACTTTTGTTATTTTTAAGTATCTTTGTTTTGGAGTAGCGAATTGAGGTATGTTTGGGTGAAAAATTATGTAAAATAAAAGGGCAGTGGGTTGTTCATGGTTTGCGCACGTTTTGACAAACTATGTGACCAAACTGTACCAACCAAGCAGAGCTCGACAGAGAGGTACGCACGGTTTGCACACAGTTTGAAAAACCGAGAGACCTAACCGTGCATACCATGAAATTCTGGAATTTGAGGTCTGCATGGTTTGTGCACGGTTTGAAAAATCGTGTGCCACTGCCCATGAAACATTGTGTGTGGTTTTTAATTCCGAAAATCCTTTTTAAAAACCACCAGAGCCCCGAGACTTCCTTATTTTTTTCCAGCCTTGCCTCGGGCTTGGAAATTTCTAGGCGTTTCCAAAGACTCTTGGAAAGTTCCAAGGAAATCCAAACACCTTTTCTCAAGATTAAAGGCTCGGATTGAAGATCCCATCTCCTTTCAGATTTAGATCTAGAACTTGATCGATGACGTTGTGCCTCTTGGATTTTGGGGATTTTCGGGGGGTTAACTTCCATTAATAAATCGAGGTAGGTGGTCTAAAATCCATTCCCATAGTCTCATCTTGTTAGGATTATGCGGTTGTATAAATGTCGTTGTAGAGACCCTAAGCCTGACATACATGGAAATTACATTACTTTTGTGGAATACTTAGTATATTACAAAAACCCACACACAATGACCGTAATAGTTTAGTGTCTTTGGAAACTTGGAATATAATCTTCTAATCATGGTGAAAGATCTTCAACGTCTCCCATAAAGATCGTCCCTTTTTTTCTTACCTAAAACCATTCTTTATATCCTGGGGAAAAACAGAAAGGGGTGAGCTCAAATGCTCAGTAAGGGTAAACAAAAAAAATATCAATCACATCATATACATAAGCACATAACTTTTGGAAATCTTAACCTGCAAAAGAGATCATAATTTCAAAACATAGGATAAATCCTAGTAGTGAAATGTAATCCCAATAATCATAAATTAAAACATGAAACTTTGTGGCATACACAAATAATCATAGAGAATCCTTTCTTATTAGTTAAGACTCATTTCCAAGACTATCTTGGTGGAAAAAGTCCATTTCTGAACCGAGTTCACTCCTCGTTTCAGTCCTATTTCACTGAACCGGTATAACCTTCCGTTCCAGCCATGTCTATCTCATGAGATATAAAATCTTTACCCAATGCATTGGAGGGAGATATAGGTCCCACCCATCTCATAATGATACCATTCTTATGTGTTCCACAAAATCATAAACCATACATCATATCATAACCCATGTAATAAAAATGGGATTCTTAAACATCGTGACATCATAAAAAAAATCATATAAGATAATGGAATTCATAAAAATAATTCCATCACAACATAATCAAATCAATGTAATAATAGGGATAGAAACAGAACCCATTATTATCTTAGATGGAAAATAATTTTGATAAAACACTTGAACTCCATTCTTGAGGAAAATATCCTTTCTACTTCAAAAACACTTTTCCTTTCTTAACATGTCATACAATTCTAAACTAAAAGAAGTTGATTAAAAATAAACATGAAAACTTGTAAAGTAATCTTCCTGGAAATAATGTTTTAAAAATATATTCATTCCGTATAAGTTAAAAAAACATTCTTCTCGTACTTTTGTCGGAAAAGTCAAAAAGTACCTCGTACGAAAAACGACAAAAGAATCATTTCATATCTTTTACTAAAAACTCACCGAAGGGTAAAATTGTATTTAAACAAAATTGTAGGTGGATTGAAATAATATTAAATATTGAGGAAACATGGATGTGGATGATAAAATACACCCCAGTAAATACCAAAGTATAAACAATCTCGGATAAAAAATGAGATTGTGATATTTCCCTTACCTTAGGTCTGATTTGCTTCGTAAGTGTCCGAACCTCCTGTATAATGATTTAAATAATGTCATTGACTTATTCCAGAATCATACACATTGTTATGATTTCATATATGGTTCACTTATGACTTTATATTACCCGTTCTTTTGTAAATTCCATGATAAAGAGCGTTTTGGGTAAAATTGTTTCATTTGTCGTCCGTGTTTTGACTTGTAATTATTCATATGATTACTTAGATCATGATTAATTAATTCCAGAATATAAAACATGATTTATATATAATATATATTCATAATATACATATATATAATATATCAGTAAATGGAAAGAAATACACCGTTCATGGAGACGGTAGGCCGTACGTACGCATGAACGCTGTTTTCGTTTCCTTATTGAGTGGAATAGAATTAATTAGATGGAATACATATATATAAACAATAAATCCAGTATCATTATTAGGTCATATATTTCATGATTACTTATTATATATACTTTATAATCATTCATGAATGGTTAACGTGGAGAATGAATCTCATCGCGTCGTGGAGACGGTAGTCCGTACGTACGCACGAGCGATTATATCGTTATAATGATCATGGGACTGTATTGGAGTGTATGTATACTATTTCAAAATCAATATCACTATAAAATAATCATATATAGTTATTATTTACACCATTATACCCATACAAGTAAGGTGGTGGTGGAAAATAGATTACACCACGGCGTGGAGACGGTATTCCGTACGTACGCACGTGCGGTGATTTTATTTTCCATATGATGGATAGATGGTGAAATAGGGTTGTTTCATAATTATAATAACATATAAGTATATGAGTGATACTTATGTTATTACTTCATAATGAAACAACCTTAGAAGAAGAAGTGGAAGAAGAAATACAGTTGAAAGAATCGGTAATGGACATTACATCTTCTTTGAAGCGCCTCTTTGAGATCTCCTTTTAGGGAACTAAAATTGGTCTTTGAGGAAGACCAGAACCTCTAGGATGTTTCTAGGGAATTGGATAAGAGAACATGGCAGGGGTTGGCCGAGCTTGAAGGCTCAAAGTGGTGTGAGGAAGAGAGGGAGGAGGTGCCCTTTTATAAGGGAGGAGAGGGGTACCTTTGGAATAACTAAAAATATTATTTTATTATAAAGCCAAATTCGGTTTTAAATAGCTCAAAATTGATTTATTTATAATATAAGGTGGGTACGGGTCGCAATAATCTCATCCAATAGAATTTTGACAAATTTATGTTCCTATTTTAACCTTATCATTTATATTTAACTTTAAGTTAGATAATTTTACTTTTACCATGTATTTTTGTGTTCTTACAATATAAGGTTAATAAACTTACTATAACAAGCCAAAAGAACCCCGAGTTTTTATTATTAATATATATAACCTTATCTAATTTATTTGGCCGAACCTGATATTTTTAGGAATAAAATAACAATTAATAATATAATAATTTTTTTTAAAACTATTTTATGTCAATTTTAACACTATTTAGTAATTGATTTTTGTGAAAATCATAACAGACTGATTAGTTCTAAAAACATTAATTATATCAATACTAACATGTCATAGTAACCTATAAAATTATTGGAATTCATAAAAAGTCTCAAATTACATTTATTTTGGTAATTATAACATCAATTATGTCAATATTTCATTAATAAGATAATTATAGCATCATCTTTGTGTCATAAATAAATTATATTTTTTAATGTCTAAAAATTAAAAATAAAATACTATTATGTAGGAAAGATTTTTAGCTTTCTAATGAATATTTATAGTCGAATTTATCTTATGTATAACACTATATTAAAAATGATTTACTTATTAATCTTTGATTTTAATTATTTTAACCCTTCTTTAAATAAATTAATAATAAATATCCTAATCTAATCCAAGTGGGCCTAAATGATCATATATTATTACTAAGGTTGTTTTTGGTCTAATTAAACTTATCCAATAGAATTAGGACATGTGTTAGAGTAATAATAATATCATTTTTACCCTTAATTACCCTATTTACTTTTAACCGTGGTAAAAAAAAGTAAAAAGTTACTATTCACCAAAAATTATTTTCCTCTCATTGAATCACATTTTACTTACTGAAATCAACCATGTCTCTCGGATTTTTGAAATTCCACTCACAGAAGAGGTAAGATTAAGTTTTATGAAAAATTCATTTTTTTAATCTACCACTTAGTGGTTTCACTATTCATCAAAAAATGAAAGCTTCTAGAAAAATACCAAAAATTAGGCCTAAGCTATATTTGATATTATGAACTCAAAAATGATGTCTATTTTACCAAATTGAAAACATATCAGTTGCATTAATTAATTTAAAAATTAATTCCCGTCGTCAAAACAAATAGCGTGTTCTTAAGAGATAATAACTATCAAAAGATTGACACTTGTTTATGTCTGGTTTAAATGTGAAATTACATCCAATGACCAACATTGTATTAAATTGTAAAAAATATATTCTAAATATACTTTAAAACCACTCAAATTAATAATTTATCACTATTAATTATTTCGATTAAAAAAGTTGTTTTTAATTAAAATTTAGTAATTTTCACTATTCATCGGAATATGAAAGTTACCCGAAAAGTACTAAAATTTCACCCTAAGCTAATTTCGATATTCCGAATCCAAAAATGATGTTCATTTTGAAAAATAAAATTTACAAAATTTCAAAAAGTTGTTATAACTATTCATAACGGCTAGTTTTAATAATATTTTAATAGTATATCATTGTTTAGCGAAACGCTGTATTGCGTACAACACACGCTATCGCGGAAGGTCGCGCTTGTATGTAATGAAAGGCAAGTCAATGATGAATGTTGTGCAAGATTCTTTTGGTGTAGCGTACAACAAAATACATTAATGAAATTAAAAAGAATATTTTTCATAAAATCTCGGGGTGTTATATTCTACCCCCCTTAAAATGAATTTCGCCCTCGAAATTCGTCAGGGTTATAAATGGCTTACTATTCGAAAGTTTCTTTGATAGAAACCCACATCGTAAAAAGGAATACCAAAACCAATCTTTAAAAACAAAATTATGAAACGTAACGATTACCCAAATAAACTAATCACTGGGTTTCCACATAGGTGAAAATGTGGATATGGAAGAGAAATCAAACCATCATGATCTGATGGAGAGTGGTAGAGAACATGGCTATGGAAAAGCCAGCAATCAAAAATCCATAAATTTGTGATGATCTAAGGTACCATCTAATTCATTAGATATAAGAGCACTAGGACAACATTTTTGGTTTTCAAGATCGTTTCCCTAAAGTTGATGAAATTGGAATTAGAAGAATACTTTCGTGATTTCGGTATAGTCTCACCATTGTTCGTTCTTTGGACAATTTCCACTTCATCTCTTAAATAAATGAAGTTGAATTTGTCCTTCGTGATGTGTTAGAAGATCATGTGATAGAATGATGAGTCATTCCATCTATCTCAAACAAAAGGTTAGAAAAGTTATCAAAAAATACGTAAGTCCATCTATAGTGAGATTAATAATATATGGTTCCTAAAATGGACTTATACTTCATATATCATACTTCTTAAGATAATAAAACTATTTTCTACTAAACAGGGACTTCCTGTAGGCCAGTGGTAGGCGGTAAAGGCTAGTCGCACTTCGGTTGTGGGTTCGATTCCCACAGCCTTGTCCGACGCGATGGGCTGTCGCCCGTCCTGTAGGTTGTCCTTTTTCTAAAACAATATTACTATAACATCCCATCAACAATATCAAAAAAAAGTTTTATCCTTAAACAATACTAACTTATGTCCAACATAATCCATTCCAATCTTTAGGCATATCTAAAATACTTCGGTCCAAGCTCATAGTATAAAGAAAATGATCACGTGAATGCCATCATTTATCCCCCATATATCATAAGATATATCTTGTTGGTCAAATTACAAACATGTGAATACCTTAATCATGTATTCTCTTGAATAATGAATACCCATTGAACCTTATTGAAAACATGAATGCTGTTAAAAGATAACTCTTTCCACATACCAAAATCCTCAAAATTCTATATACTCAAACCATGATATCACTTAGTCCTTATATCAATCATGAGCTCATGAATGTTGTCAAAGATATTAGATTCTCTTTATCCCTTCATTATGTGCATATCATCTTCTTTCCAAAAATATTTCAATCACTTTTCATGGCTACTGATGCCATAAAATTATTGAAAACCACAATATACCAGTACATAAATATTCCAATATTCCACAATACTATATACAACATTATTTTGGAATCCCATTACAAAAACACTTAATCATTCCACCTCATCGTTATTATATTCAACATCGTCAATCGTGATTGCATGTGACTTCCCTTTGTCTTTTGCCTTAAGTGGTTTCTCATGTCGATCATCACTAACGCTTGGATTAGGGCATTTATTAGCATAATGCCCCATTTCCTTGGACTTGAAGAATTGAAGTGTTGGTGGTGCGTTCTCTGTAGTCTTTTCTTTATTCACATCATTAGAAACCCTTTTTCCATTACTTCGACACTCAGCTGCTCGATGACCTTCTTTTCCACACTTAAAACATTTTCTAGTCCCTTTAATACAATCTCCACCATGATTCTTTCCACACATTGAGCATAAGGAAACATTCATCTTCTTTTCACCATTATTCTGAGATTTCTCCTTGAAATCCATCTTTCGTTTCTTGTCAAAACTATGAGATGGATAAGTAACACCAACTTCCATTTCTACCTTGATAGCACAACGCACAATTTCTTCATAGCTACTGAAGTCTCTTATAGCTAATGCCCTTCGAAGATTTTGTTTTAAGCCACTGAAGAATCGATCAACATTACTTTCAGGTTGGATGATAAATCCAGATTCATACCTTGCAAGCCTTGTAAAATTTGCTTCATATATACCAATAGATTCATCATCCTTTTTCTTTAGTTCAAGAAACTCCTTCTCCATCTTTGTTCGAAGAATACGAGGGAAGTACTTATTGAAAAATAAGTTCTTGAAATCGTCCCATTCCATGGACTCAATTTCATCTCTTGGCCTCGTATTCTTGATAAGATTCCACCATTGATCAGCATCACCTTCCAAATGATACACTGATAAGATGACTTTATCATGTTCAGAACATTGAAGAACTGAAAATATCTTTTCAGTAGAACTGATCCATTGTTCAGCAACAAGTGGATCAGAAGACCCACTGAAAGAAGGTGGACGTTTCCTCATGAAGGACTCAATAGAATATTGTTCCCTTCTCTACTCATTTGGATGTCCAGAATGATTCATAGCTTGTGTAAGTATAAAAATAATATTTTGCACTCCATAACCCATAACAATTGTTTGTTCAGGAGGACAATCATTTCATTGTCCATTACATTGATCAACACGGTTCCTTCGGGTTCCAGCCATCGTCTAAAACCCAAAAAGAATAGGTAAAAATCACACTAGGGAAAACAATATAATAAAGGGGGAGTACCTTCATTAACTAACATCTTAGGTTTAGTTCTAAGATGGTTAGCGCAATTCTAGGACTATAACTTATACTTAACCTTAGGGACATCCCTAGACATACCTTAGAAATATCTCTAGGGATCTCACTAAAGTTCTCGCATCCTAGTTTCCAAAGGTTGACTAAAACTTTCCTATGATACCAACTTGAGAGACCCTAAGCCTGACCTACATGGACATTACATTACTTTTTCGGAATACTTATTACATTACAAAAACACACACAAGGACCGTAATAGTTTAGTGTCTTTGGAAACTCGGAATATAATCTTCTAATCGTGGTGAAAGATCTTCAACATCTCCCATAAAGATCTTCCCTTTTTTTTTCTTACCTAAAACCTTTCTTTATATCCTGGGGAAAAAAAGAAAAGAGTGAACTCAAATGCTCAGTAAGGGTAAACAAAAGAAATATCAATCACATCATATACATAAGCACATAACTTTTGGAAATCTTAACCTGAAAAAGAGATCAAAATTTCATAACATGGGATAAATCATAGTAGTGAAATGTAATCCCAATAATCATAACTTAAAACATGAAACTTTGTGGAATACACACATAATCATAGAGAATCATTTCTTTTTAGTCAAGACTCATTTCCAAGACTATCTTGGTGGACAAAGTCCATTTCTGAACCGAGTTCACTCCTCATTTCAGTCCTGTTTCAATGAACCGGTATAACCTACCGTTCCAGCCATGTCTATCTAATGAGATATAAAATCTTTACCCAATTCATTGGAGGGAGATATTGGTCCCACCCATCTCATAATGATACCATTCTTATGTGTGCCACAAAATCATAAACCATATATCATAGCATAACCCATGTAATAAAAATGGGATTCTTAGACATCGTGACATCATAAAACAATTCATATAAGATAAAGGAATTCATAAAAATAATTCCATCACAACATAATAAAATCAATGTAATAATAGGGATAGAAACAGAACCCTTTATTATCTTATACGGAAAATAATTTTGATAAATCACTTGAACTCCATTCTTGAGGAAAATATCCTTTCTACTTCAAAAACACTTTTCCTTTATTAACATGTCATACAATTCTAAACTAAAAGAAGTTGATTAAAAATAAACTTGAAAACTTGTAAAGGAAGCTTCTTGGAAATAATGTTTTAAAAATCCATTCATTCCGTATAAGTAAAAAAAAGCATTCTACTCCTACTTTTGTCAGAAAAGTCAAAAAATACCTCGTACGAAAAATGACAAAAGATTCCATTCATATATTTTACTAAAAACTCACCGAAGGGTAAAATTGGATTTAAAAAAAATTGTAGGTGGATGGAAATAATATTACATATTTAGGAAACATGGATGTGGATGATAAAATACACCCCAGTAAATACCAAAGTATAAACAATCTCGGATAAAAAATGAGATTGTGATATTTCCCTTACCTTAGGTCTGATTTGCTTCATAAGTGTCCGAACCTCCTTTATAATGATTTAAATAATGTCATTGACTTATTCCAGAATCATAATCATTGTTATGATATCATATATGGTTCACTTATGGCTTTATATTACCAGTTCTTTTGTAAATTCCATGTTAAAGAGCGTTTTGGGTAAAATTGTTTCATTTGTCGTCCGTGTTTTGACTTGTAATTATTCATATGATTACTTAGATCATAATTAATTAATTCTAGAATATAGAACATGATTTATATATAATATATATTCAGAATATAAATATATATAATAAATCAGTAAATGGAAAGAAATACACCGTTCATGGAGACGGTAGGCCGTACGTACGCATGAACGCTGTTTTCGTTTCCTTATTGAGTTGAATGGAATTAAGTAGATGACATAAATATATATACACATAAATACAGTATCATTATTATGTCATATATTTCATGATTACTTATTATATATACTTTATAATCATTCATGAATGGTTAACGTGGAGAATGAATCTCATCGCGTCGTGGAGACGGTAGTCCGTACGTACGCACGAGCGATGATATTGTTCTCATGATCATGGGACTGTATTGGAGTGTATGTATACTATTTCGGAATCCATATCACTTTAAAATAATCATATATAGTTATTATTTACACCATTATACCCTTCCAAGTAAGGTGGTGGTGGAAAATAGATTACACCGTGGCGTGGAGACGGTATTCCGTACGTACGCACGCGCGGTGATTTCATTTTCCGTAGGATGGATAGATGGTTAAATAGGATTGTTTCATACTTATAATAACATATCAGTATATGAGTGATAATTATGTTATTACTTCATAATGAAACAACCTAAGAAGAAGAAGTGGAAGAAGAAATAAAGTTGAAAGAATCGGTAACAGACATTACCTCTTCTTTGAAGCGCCTCTTTGAGATCTCCTTTTAGGGCACTAAAATTGGTCTTTGAGGATGACAAGAACCTCTAGGATGTTTCTAGGGAAGTGGAGAAGAGAACTTGGCAGGGGTTGGACGAGTTTGAAGGCTCAAAGTGGTGTGAGGAAGAGAGGGAGGAGGTGCCCTTTTATAAGGGAGGAGAGGGGAACCTTTGGAATAACTAAAAATATTATTTTATTATAAAGCCAAATTCGGTTTTAAATAGCTCCAAATTGATTTATTTAAAAGCTAAGGTGGGGATGGGTCGCAAGACTCTCATCCAATATAATGTAGACAATTTTAGGTTCCTATTTTAACCTTATCATTTATATTTAACTTTAAGTTAGATAATTTTACTTTTACCGCGTCTTTTTGTGTTCTTACACTATAATTTTAATAAACTTACTATAACACGCCAAAAGAACCCCAAGTTGTTTATTATTAATATATATAACCTTATATAAGTCATTTGGCCGGTCCTTAGATTTTTAGGAATAAAATAACAATTAATAATATAATATTTGTTTTAAAAACTATTTTATGTCCATTTTGACACTATTTAGTAATTGATTTTTTTGAAAATCATAATAGACTTATTAGTTCGAATAACATTAATTATATCAATACTAACATTTAATATTAACCTAGAAAATTAGTTTAATTCATAAAAAGTCTCAAATTACATTAATTGTGGTATTTATAACATCAATTATGTCAATATTTCATTAATAAGATAATTACAACATCATCTTTGTGTCATAAATAAATTAAATTTTTTAATGTCTAAAAATTAAAAATAAAATACTATTATGTAGGAAATCGTTTTAGCTTTCTAATTAATATTTATAGTCGAATTTATCTTATGTATAACCCTATATTAAAAATGATTTACTTATTAAACATTGATTTTAATTATTTTAACCTTTCTTTAAATAAATTAATAATAAATGTCTTAATCTAATCCAAGTGGGCCTAAATGATCATATTTTATTCCTAAGGTTGTTTTTGGTCGAATTACACTTATCCAATAGAATTAGGACATGTTTTAGGGTAATAATAATATCATTTGTACCCTTAATTACCCTATTTACTTTTAACCGTGGAAAAAAAAGTAAAAAGTTACTATTCACCAAAAATTATTTTCATCTCATTGAATCACATTTTACTTACTGACATCAACCATGTCTCTCGAATTTTTGAAATTACACTCACAAAAGCGGTAAAATTATGTTTTATGAAAAATTCATTTTTTTAACTACCACTTAGTGGTTTCACTATTCATCAAAAAATGAAAGTTTCCAGAAAAATACCAAAAATTAGGCCTAAGCTATATTTGATATTATGAACTCAAAAATGATGTCTATTTTACCAAATTCAAAACATATCATTTGCATTAATTAATTTAAAAATTAATTCCCGTCGTCAAAATAAATAGCATGTTCTTAAGAGATAATAACTATCAAAAGATTGACACTTGTTTATGTCTGGTTTAAATGTGAAATTACATCCAATGACCAACATTGTATTAAATTGTAAAAAATATATTATAAATATAATTTAAAACCACTAAAATTAATAATTTATCACTATTAATTATTTCGATTAAAAAAGTTGTTTTTAATTAAAATTTAGTAATTTTCACTATTCATCAGAATATGAAAGTTACCCGAAAAGTACCAAAATTTCACCGTAAGCTAATTTCGATATTCCGAATACAAAAATGACGTTCATTTTGAAAAATAAAATTTACAAAATTTCAAAAAGTGGTTATTACTATTCATAACGGTTAGTTTTAATAATATTTTAATAGCATATCATTGTTTAGCGAAACTCTGTATTGCGTACAACACACGCTATCGCGGAAGCTCGCGCTTGCGTGTAATGCAAGGAAAGTCAAGGATGCGTGTTGTGAAAGCTTCTTTTGGTGTAGCATACAACACAATACATTAATGAAATTAAAAAGAATATTTTTCATAAAATCTCGGGGTGTTACAGTCGTGGCATAAATAATTAATTGGAGGTTTGGTTATGCTGTTCTTGGTGAATTGTGGATCTAGTTGAATATGAGTGAGAGTTATGATGGAAGGATAAAGATAATTAAACATTTGAATATGTTTGTATATGTTAATTGGGTATTATTTTTGAAAAAGGGTTGTGGGACACGGACTGACGCTCCTAATACCCACAGAGGTTCTAGACATGGCATTCTAGAACAAATGACATGCATGAATTTGATATTTTATGGGACAAGGACTGATGCTCCAAATACCCATGGGGTTGTGAGATAGGGGATGATGCTCCAAATACTCACATGTGTGCTAGAAATGACATTCTACACACTTTCATTTATTTTTTACTATGGTTTCATTTGGCTATTCATAAACTTAATTTTGTGACATAGTAATTATGAATTGAACTGGGGAAATGGTTTAGGCTTCAACACAAGCGAAAGAAGGCATTGTATTTTGGGTGTTCTTAGAAACCTAGATGTTTAACGTATTAATGAAAGGTTAATTGGATAATTATATTTTTTCCCTATTGTCTTGATTTATTATTAATGAAAATGAATACACTACTTTTGGCTGAATTTGTTTTTGACACTATTGGTGGTGACCTACTGAGTTGTATTCACACCCTACTCTGGCTGCCTGATTGGTACCCAAATAGACTTTTTTGTTGCAGGACATGACAAGGGAAAGAGCCCTGGATAGAGTGCTATTTGGGGTTGGAACATGGAATAGGGAACTAGACATGGGTCGGGACCCATTTGGATTCGTTGTGTCATTAATTTCAGTTTCATTGTAGAAACATGGCACTTGCATAGTCATTTCATGTTTTACCTTTCAGTTGAGTATTGTATTTACGGTTTTGAATATGCTAGTTACATTGTACTGTTATATTTATATGTGCTTCCGCTATTTCTTGATTACTTCCGTAGGTATTTTATTCTAATAACAGTGGGTATAGTCTTCCCAAGACTAACTTACTAGACCCTCACTACAAGTCGGCACCCTCTGGCATATGGGGAGATGCGCTATAGGTCTTGTGACCAACCAGCTTGGAGCACCGTTCAGTGGCTCCCAGGTCGGGACGTTACAAAGTGGTATCAAAGGTTAGGTTCTCTTATTTCTAATTTTTTGTATTACTATGTGGGGAAGTTAGAAAGGAGACTAGGGATAGTCGGGGCTTCATAATGAGCTCGTGCATGGGAGTTGCAAACCCATGTACGGGGGAAAACTCAAGTACTCAGGGTGGGATTTCTGTTATTTCTATTTGTTGTTACAGTTGAATATTATTTCACCTTGGCTGATGCACTTGTTGTGTGATGTGATTATTATTTCCGGAATTTTTTGAGTATTGATTCATGGCCTAGAATGTCCTGAGTGTATCATCTTCATGCATCATTCTAGGCACTCAGTATTATTGTGACATGCATCATGTTAGGCAGACACGGGAAAACGAATTATGGGTAGATTGTTGAACTTAAACTATTTCATTTCCTTGCTTGTGAAATTGAAATGAAAATGGTGTCTAATTTTGAAATGGAAAGAAATAATTGTGAAGTTATATGAATAATTTGGTTGTGTGTAATTTTGGTGACATTGTGAACTGTTTTCTAAGCTGCATGTTTGGCCTTTTATAATTATACCTCCACGATGCTTGTTGAGAGGACGAGCATGGGGTATAGTTAGAAATGGACCTCCAATGGGTGAGCCTGAGGCACCAATAGTATCAACTAAAGAAGCTGGGGAAAAGTTTCAAGAGAACCTCAACCGTTTCATGCAAATGACTGAAAGAGACCTAGGGCGGGTTGTGAAAAGTATGTCTGATCTTACGATGGAGTTTCAGTTGCAGCACCCTCCGAATTTTACTAAAGTGGGTGGTCCGAAAAAAGCTGAGTTCTGGATTGAATCTACCCAGAATATTCTTGACCACTTGAAGACACCTGCTGAGAAGAGAGTCAAGTTAGTAGAATACATGTTGCGTGGTAAAGCGAAACGTTGGTGGGACATCCATACTTGGAATGGGCAGCTGGAAGCTATGGAGTAGAAGGAATTTTAGGAGAATTTCTTTGAGAAATTCTATCCAGAGACACTCATAGAGGAGAAAGCATCTGAGTTTATCAGGCTAAATCAAGGAAATATGTCTGTAATGGACTATTCTGGACACTTTACTGACTTATAACATTTTTCTGCAGCATTGGCAGCAGAAGAGGACACTTCATCAAGACGATTTCAGGATGGACATAAATTTAAAATTAAGTCTCAAATGAATATTTTCAGGCTGAAGAAGCTTCCGAAAGTGGTAAATCAGTCTCTCATCTCTGAGGGGAACCTGAAAGAGGCTTTGAGTGGAGGAAAAATGGTTTTTACTGGACGGTCATACGGTGAAACTTTTAAGGGTAGGAAGCTACATCAATAGAATGTTAGCCGGGGAGGTGGGAGAAAGAGTAACCTGGTAGAGGGTTTGGTTACACATGAACTTACCTGAGTGTTTTTCCACTAGTGTGGAAGGCTGGGAAATTATCATAATCAATGTCCCAGACCCCTGTTGAATGAATATCCTGTGGTAGGATGGGACATCTCCAGAAGTTCTACAGGAACCCAAAGGAGTCAGGTGGCGATGGATTATCTAAACAGAGTCAGAGTGCATGAAGGGGATCCTCTACACCCTTTCAGTCCCAAAGTTGGAGTTCTACTGGCTGAGGTGGTAAGGGAGACTGACGTAGTGCTATTGGGTAGCAATTCCCATATCATCAGAGTGGTACATGTCAGGGGAGTCATATGGAATCACAGGGAATAGGAGAAACACAGTTGCATGCAATACAACCTACACTTGTGGATAGTGAGGATGGACCGTCAATAGTGAGAGGTATTATTCTTGTGGCTTCTACATTATCTAATGACTTAGTTGATACCATTTCTTCTCATTCCTTTATATATACAAAACTTGTTAATTGTTTGAGATTGTCAGTGGATTTTGTGAGTGGGTCTATAATGATAGTCACACCTTTGGGGGTACAGTCTAGAGACATATGTATGTGCAAGGGATGTTCTCTTGAGATTGGGGAGTACTGTTTTCTGTGGGATCTCTATATCCTTGATATAATAGGCTTTAACCTAATCCTGGGTATGGATTGGTTAGTCACATACCGAGCCCACATTGATTGTTATCATCATATGGTGAGATTTATGTTGCATAAGGGTGACCATTACATTCAGCATGGGGAGTGAGATATCTAGGTAGGCTGAGCATGGCCAATTACTCAACAACTGGGAGAGCTCATAGCTCATGTTTCTAGTCTTTTACTGGATGATGAAGGTGTTAGGCATGATGTCCTTCCACCAGTAATTAATTTGTTTCAGGATGTATTCGCAGAAGACTTCTCTGGCCTTCCACCTAAGAGGGATGTTGAATTTACTATTGAGCTCACGCCAGGAGCTGAGCCAGTATCTATTTCACCATATAGAATGGCACTGACAGAGCTTGAAGAACTCAAAGCTCAGTTGGAATACTTGATGGATAAAGGATTTATCCATCCAAGTATGTCACCATGGGGATCGCCTATACTGTTTTCAAAGAAGGCTGAGGGGAGTTTACGTTTGTGTGTCGATTACCGGAGGTTGAACAAGACGACTGTGAGGAACTAAAATCCTCTACCGCATATTGATGATCTATTTGACCAGTTTAAGGGAGCCTGTGTTTTCTCAAAAATTGACTTGAGATCAGGGTATCACCAATTGAGAGTTCGAACTTCTGATATACCGAGGACTGCTTTCAGGAGTAGATATGGGCATTATGATTTTTTTGTAATTCCATTTGGGTTAACAAATGCACCAGAAGTGTTTATGGATATGATAAATAAGATCTTTCATCCTTACATAGATCAGTTTTTGGTTGTATTTGTGGAAAAAATCTGGGTTTACTCCAAGAATCATGACGATCGTGCCCAACATCGGGACATCATCTTGAGTACACTAAGTGAGCATCAGATATATACCAAGATATCTAAGTGTCAATTTTGGATTGATCGGGTACACTTCTTGGGACACATCATCTCGAAGAATGGTGATTAAATGGATCCATATAAAGTGAAATCAGTGATTTCATGGGAGCATCCCAAGAATATTATCGATATCTGATGCTTTCTAGGGTTAGCTGGATATTACAGGAGATTTATCCAAGACTTTTCCTGTTTGGAAACACCACTTTTGGGCTTGGCCAAAAGGGGTAAAGTTTGAATGGTCAGAGGCTTGAGAGACATCTTTTCAGTAGTTAAATAATTTTTTGACGTCTACACCAATTTTCATTGTACTAGTGTCAGGTGAAGAGTACAAGGTGTATTGTGACGCTTCTGGGAAAGCACTCAGAGCTGTGTTGATGCAAAGAGATAAAGTTTGGTCATACGGGTCTTGAGAGCTGAGGCCGCATGAAATGAATTATTCAATGAACAACCTTGAGTTGGCAGCGGTAGTTTATGAGTTGAGGTGTTGGAGACACTACCTCCTGGGTGAAATGTTTACAGTTTATACTGATCACAAGAGCTTTAAGTACATCTTTTCTTTGTGTGATTTGAATCTTCGATAGCAGAGGTGGGTTGAGTATATGCAGTCTTTTGATTTTGAGCTGGTATATACACCTGTGAAAGGAAACGATGTGACTGATGCTTTGAGTAGGAAGACTCAGACATAGATTGTTCAGTAATCTAATGTTGAGTGGAAGATGATGTCATTGCTAGATGAAATGCATGTTGTGGTTCAGGAGAGATAAGAAGAAATGGAACTCATGTCGATTACACTAGAGTCTACACTTTTGAGATGGACCATGGACAAGAAATATGAGGACACTAGATTCATAGCCTTGAGGGAAAACATTGAAGGTGGGAAGACACCGTCAAATAAAAATATAGACGAGAATAATATCGTTTATATAAAGAATCGGGTATTTGTTCCTATGAGCATGCGAGAGGAGCCCATGCGGGAATTTAATTTTTCAAGATGGGAAGTGCACCCTGGTGTGACCAAAATGTATTGTGATCTGCGACGAAAGTTTTGGTGGCCAATCATGAAGAAGGAGATAACAGGGTTTGTGACACGATGCTTTACCTATCAGCAGGTGAAGGCAGAGCATCAACAACCTGGAGGTTTACAACAACCTTTTTCCATTCTTGCATGGAAGTGGGATGACATGGCCATGGACTTCATGATAGGTCTTCAAAAAACACTTAGGAATAATGTTGTTATTTGGGTCATTGTGGATCAACTGAAAAAGGTGGCACAATTCTTACATATAAGGGAAACTTTTACAGTTGACCAGTTGGGAGAGCTGTATTTACAGAAGATAGTTCGATTGCACGGTGTGCCATGAACTATAGTTTCAGATCATGATTCACAGTTTACTTCATGCTTCTGGAAGGGATTATAGAAGGCACTTGGTATGCACGTTTTATTGAGTATGAATCTCCATCCGCAAACAGATAGACAATCAGATAGTAATATACAAGTGCTTCATGATATGTTGAGGGCATGTGTACTTGACTTCGGTGGTACATGGGAGAATCACCTTGCTGTAGTGGGGTTTTACTATAACAACAGTTATCAGGAAAATATACAGATGGCACCATACAAGGATCTTTATTGTAGGCCATTTATATCACTGCAACGCTAGATGGAAGCAGGTGAGTCAGAGTTTTTGGGACCAAGTCTCCTACAGAAGAAGACTGAACAGGTTTAGATGATTTAGAAACATATGGCTATAGCTCAGAGTAGGAAGAAGTTATATGCTAATAGATGGAGACGACCCTTAGAGTTTATATAGGGTGATCATGTTTTCCTTCGGGTGTCACCTAGGTTGGTTCACCGCATGATACATAGGTAGGGAAAGTTGGCACCCAGGTTTTATGGACCTTTTGAAATCATGAAGAGAGTCGGGATGGTAGCATATCAATTTTCCCTTCCACAAAAATATATTTCTATGCATGATATTTTCCATGTATCACAACTATGACGGTATCACCCCAACCCTTCTCATGTGATTGATGTGGATGATTTTGAGCTAGAGAGAGATCCGTCCTTTGAGGAGCATCTGATATGTGTGTTGGATCACAGTGAGAAGGTGTTGAGGGGAAAGACCATACCAATAGTTCATGTTTTATGGCAGCATGGACGTGTTAAAGAAGAGACATGGGAAAGATAGGCAGATATACGGACTCATTGGACCAATATTTTTAGCTCAGAATCTCAGAGAGGGACTACAGCTTGAGGACGAGCTATTATAAGGTGGGAAGAATGTAAGATCCCGACCTTTTCTGGAGTCAATATCAGGCCTGTTTTTAGGTACTTTTGTTATTTTTAAGTGCCTCTGTTTTGGAGTAGCAACTTGAGGTACGTTTGGGTGAACATTTAAGTAAAAAAAGGGTAGTGGGTTGTGCACGGTTTGTGCACGGTTTGAAAAACCGTGCCAACCAAGTAGAACTGGACATAGAGGTATGTACAGGTTGCACACAGTTTGACAAACCATGCGACCAAACTATGTAGATTGTGAAAATATGGACAGTGAGGTCCACACAGTTTGTGCCTCATTTGACAAACTGTGCACCACTTCCCAAGAAACCATGGACAAGATTTTAAATTATAAAAATCCTTTTTAAAAAACACCCGATCCTTAGGACTTCCTTATTTTTTTCGGACCATGGCTCAGGCTTGGCAATTTCTAGGTGTTTCCAAAGCCTCTTGGAGAGATTCCAAGGCAATACAAATACCTTTTCTCAATATTAAAGGATTGGATTGAAGATTCTTTCTCCTTTTGGATTTAGATTGAGAACTTGATCAACGACTTTGTGCCGCTCGGATTATGGGGATTCTCGTTGGGATAACATCCATCGATAAATAGAAGTATCTGGTCTAAAATCTAATCCCATTGTATCATCTTGTTAGGCATATGTAGTTGTATAAATGTCACGGAATAATTAATTAATTGGAGGTTTGGTTATGTGGTTCTTGGTGAATTGTGGATCTGGTTGAATACGAGTGAGAATTATTATGGAAGGATAAAGATGATTAAATATTTGAATATGCTTGTATATGTGAATTTGTTATTTGTTTTGAAAAGGGGTTGTGGGAAACAGACTGACCCTCCTAATACCCACAGAGGTTCTAGACATGGAATTCTAGAACCAATGACATGCATGAATTTGATATTTTATGGGACAAGGACTAATGCTCCAAATACCCATGCGGTTGTGAGATAGGGACTGATGCTCTGAATACTCACATGTGTTCTAGACATGATGTTCACAACTATTTCATTTATTTTTTACTATGGTTTAATTTGGATATTCATAAACTTAATATTGTGACATAGTAATTATGAATTGAACAGGGGAAATGGTTTAGGCTCCTTCACGGCCAGAAGCAGGCATTGTATTTTGGGTGTTCTCGGAAACCTGGATGTTTAACGTATTAAATAAAGGTTAATTGGATAATTATAATTGTTTTCCATATTTTCATGCTTTATTATTTATGAAACTACATACACTTCTTTTAACTGTATTTTTTTAACACTGTTGGTGGTGACCTACTGAGTTTTATTTACACCCTACTCAGGCTGCCTGATTGGTACCCAAATAGACTTTGTTGTTATAGGACATGAAAAGGACAAGAGCCCTGTTTAGAGTGCTATTTGGGGTTGGAGAATGGAAGAGGAAACCAGAAGTGGGTCAGGACCCGTTTGGAGTCGGTGTGTCATTACTTTTAGTTTCATTGTAGACACTTAGAACTTGCATAGTCATTGCATATTTTACCTTTCAGTTGAGTATTGTATTTCCATTTTGGATTATGCTAGTGACATTATACTGTTATATTTATATGCGTTTTGGCTATTGCTTTGTTACTTCCTCTGGTATTTTATTCTAATAACAGAGGGTATAATCTTCCCAAAACTGACTTACTAGACCCTCGCAGCTATTTGGCACCCTTTGGTGTATGTGGAGGAGCACTTGAGAGTTTGTGACCAACCGGCTCGGAGAACCGTTCAATGGCTCCCGGGTCGGGACGTTGCAGTATAAAATCATAAAGAAAATGAACCTGTTGAAGGCCAATTAATCACACTAATAATCTAGTGGAAGGACTAAATATATAATTTAAATAAGGTATATTTGTATTTTTATTCCAAATTGTGACACCACAAAAATCTAAAGTAATAACCTTGTATTCGACAGCTTGTGTGACACACAACGCCAATAGTGTAAGGTAGTATAATATCTAGATATTGTATAATATATTTACTATTTAAAATTGAGTTTATATATTTAAATGATTGAAACATCGAGTTAGTGTATGATACAAGGAAGACCAACCTTCTTCGATGGCTTGTGTTATAGGCAAGATCATGTTTTATCAAACAATAATATATTATTAAAATATAATGAGATATAAACTAGTTGGTAAATTAATAGTCATGAATAGAAATAACTAACTTATTGAAATTATGTTTTATATAAAAATAAAATTAATTAATGTGTTACCAATTAATTAAAAATGAAAATAAGAACCAAGTTTATTTAAAAATAAATATTATTATTTTTATGCTTCCAAAAGAGTTTTATATTAAAAAGAAATATTAATTAAAATTAGTTAATGATTTTAATGAAATATGCAATATATATATCTTCAATAACATATTATTTGCATTCATCCATTATGTTTTAGGGATATATGATACGAAACAAATCTATTTTATACATAAAACCTGTATTTTTAGATTGTCAATTTTACCTCCTTTTGATGGATAACCCAATTTAAATCTAGATTTTTTCAATTTAATTGATTTAAAATGTCAAAATAAAAATAATATTTTAAATTGGAACATATTAATTAGGTTATGGTGAATTTTTGATATTTTTCGGAAACATTTCATTTTTTAATGATTAGTTAAATATATTGAATTTTAGTTCAAAACTACTTTTCCATATGATTTATTTACAAGATAAATTTATACGTGTAATTTGTTTTAATGTTTAATTAGATAATATTTTTATCAATTAACAAAACTTATTTCATTGGAATCAATTTCAATTTGAAATTTATTATAAAAACATAGAAAGATTTCAGATGTTTTTTCTTTAAAACCCCACATTGTCATCCCTCTAGCGAGATTAAATTAAAAACAATTTATTCTAATTATATGATTGGAATTTTTAAAAATGGATTCCATATTTGGAATCATCATAATTTATAATTTATAATAATACCAAATTTTTTCGACCAAAATTTTTAGTGAAATTAATTAAAATTAAGTACAATTATTAAGGTAAAATTAACTTACTAAAAGGAAAAATATTTAACTTAGGGGCCCAAATGGCATATCCAATTTTCCAAAATACATTTTATGGTGATAATTCAGCCATGAAACATCAATAATTGAGTTTTTTTGGGTTTTATGACTTTATTTATGTAAAATTGTGCGTACACCTAACTTCTTTTAAAAAATACCAAGTTAGTTATTTTCCTCCACTATAAAAGGCCACCACCTCTCCCCATTCATCACACCTCTCAAACCAATTACTTTCGTAATATATCTTCCAATATAGCTTCGGAAAATGAATTCTCTATATATTTAAGCCCATATTTGGGAATAAATATATCCATGGAATCCTTTTGGTACGAACCAAAAGAAGTTACCCGATTAAGAGGTAACATATTCTCTCAAGTTCTCAAGTTTCATTTCCAATATCCACCCGTAAAATATATTTATTTCATGATTATATAACAATAACCATATACCCAATATACTATGAATTTTTAAGGTAAATTTGTTTACTTACACATACACACACATCCATCTAATGGGTAATGAACATACAATTTTTGTGTATGGAGAACTATAGTCTAATGAAATGAGGATTGTTAATTTTTATTTTACCACATTGCATAGTGGGAATTATGATGAAAAATCTGTTTATATATGATATATATTATATGTATTATTTATTTAGACTTATTTAATCCTTTTATTTCACATATCATTAATATTTTCCATTTTACATTAATATGATAACATCTTTTGATGAAGTGTGGACTACCTCCCCCTCAAAGCGATGTGATTCATTCACACGATACATAGAATGTATAAGGGATGGTTTTAATTAAACATATGAGACATTAATGGAATATATTTTATATTAATTACATAATTTCCGTTCTGTAAATAATATATATATATATATATAAAATTTTCCTTATTACACTTTTACACACTTAAAAAGTGATAATGTCATTCATGGACGTGTGGACTACCACCTCCTCGACATGATGTGTTTCCTTTTACATAAAAATAATTATATATGTAATTTTATATGATTAAATAACATGTTATTAATTATATAATAATTATTCTAGAACGATATGGTGTTACTTACCTTCTTTCCATAATGATCGTTGAAAAATATGAATTTTACTCATGCGTATGTACAACTTACCATCTAAATGATTGTAGCGTTGATTCATTTTTCATAACCATATTTAATTATGGATTTCAAAATTATAATTGATAAATATATATGATAATTTTTTTCATTATTATTATTATGTAGATGTTATATAATGAACCGTTTGACCACATTTGACCTATCGAATTTGTTTTTGACACAAAAACTAAATTTTTTCAAAACACCCGACATAAACTTAATTGTTTAAGTAGTTGTATAAAAAATAGAAAAAAAGTGAAATAAAATTAACTATAAACATGAAAAATTTTATCAATAAATTTGAAATTTAGAATTACTTTATGATACAGGATGTTAAAGGATGTTCACCAAAAAGGAAACTGAAGTTAAGAGATTTCTTCTCAATTTACATTGTATTGATAATTAGTTGTTGTTATGAAACTAGGTTCTTTTATATGGTGTAAATACTAACATTTTATATGGTATTCATGAATATTATTACTATCATGATATTATAACTTTCATTTATTTTTATTCATACATGAGTCTTATGATTCAAATTTTTTGAAAGTGGTGTGGGACACTTTGGCATGTTTAAAGATTATTTTACTCAAAATATTTCTTAATGATTATCTTTGAAATATAACTTCCTTTTGTGATTGTTAAATTTATCTTGGAAAAAATCACTTTATTGTAAATAAATAATTATAAATTACCTTGAATATTAATATTCTCACACAATGGATATTACTTTTACCTAAACTTTATATCATTTTACATACATTGTTAACTTTGATAATTATTTAATAAATCCGGGAATTATTGATAAATCCATATCTTTTACTCTATATGGATATTTGATAAGGAATTTTTTTAAATCTATTATTATATGTATGAGGAATTTTTTTACTAGTACGACACGGGTAGGGCTTGGTTATATCCATCCCCTCGATGCATCAGTAGTCTCACAGGATTATACATTTGGTTAGCCGCCTTATATTGGGGTTTACTAGATATTTTGTAAACCATATTATGAAATGTCTTGATGGTAAAGTTACCATGTACCTAGGAAACATTGAGTCCAATAATCATGAATTTCCTTCATATTCGTTTCAGTTATTATTCATCCATGAGATTTTACGTCGGCATATCTAGGGATATATTTCATTTTAAGTTATTTACATGGCATGTGTTTAAGTTTCTTTCCTTTCCATATATATTTTTCCTTATCTAGTTATTTAATAGAACATGCTTCCATTATTACCATTCTATATTATTTATTTAATTACATTTAGTTTATTAATTATACGGTAGGTGTGTTCAGTTATTTACCTTTCCATATTAACTATTCTCATTGATTCTTTATTACTTACACTATATCTTTACCTAACTAAGAATTTTATCTCACCCTTCTATATTTTTCTTTCCCCATGAATACAAGAAGAGTATTATGAAATATATAAAATCATTCAATAGAAGAAATAAATTTACCATCAAAGTTATTTATTTATGAAGGAGAAAAAAATATATTTTATAATTAGAATATTATTTTCTCATATAAGTATCTGGTTTTACAAGACTAATAAACTCTCAGTACTTTGGGATTTTATTCCTTGTAATCATGCCAATGTAATAGATAGTAGAAACCAGCTCTGGGATATCTGGGGTCAGTTCGGTATTGTTGGTATCAGAGGATGTTTAGTTGCAACATTGGGAAGTAGATTTAGGAAAACATAAGTTAGAGAACATAAATCTAAGGTATAACTTGATGATAAGTATTAAAGAACATCCTATAATTTTGTAATGATAGAGATTATGTGGTTTTTATTATAAATGAATCCATGCATGGATACTATAACTGGATGTGGTTCTGGAAGAAATGTACCTACGAGTAATAACTCTAATAAGGTGTTTCGATCCTGACTCGAGATATCCTGTTATATGAAAATGAGCCTTACCACACACCTGGATTGACACTCATTGGGTATATGCTTTGAATAATTCACATTTTCTATGCATACCTTTATGAAGGATTGGAATAGATAATGAAAATGAATATTTTGGATTAAACCTAATGTGTTTTTGATTTAAAAATAATGACTCATCATTTAAAAATAATAGATATGATATTATGGATAAACTCTAGTCCATGGAAATAACTTTTTGGAAATAAATGTATAAATTTTTTATGGGTTAGGTTTGTATTGAAAACATTAGTGAAATGGATATTTAGTAATTAAACTTATTTCAAAGATGTCCATCAGATTAATTTTGGAAATTATATTAATATGGTTTTAGAAAAGGAAGAACTATAATTCGGGTGACAACCAATAAAATCCATCAAGGCTGCATGTCATGAACCCATGACTGAAGGACGTAAGTGTTTCACACCAAACAATGACCAACACAGTGTCCTGGTTAATGTTTTTTTGTTTTTAGTTGAACAATTTGACGAATAAATGTTAATGATGAAACAGTTATGTCACTTTTAAGGATTAGAGATTAATCTATGAACAATATTAGTTTGGTAATATAGTTAAATACAAATAGTTAGAATTTTACATCTTTTATAGGCCTAATAATCCATTAAAAGTTCATTTCAGTTCTTTAGAAAATAAAATCCATTACTGGTAATTAATTTTTGGGAGTAAAGGAATGAATTAGAATTTGATCTAAGAACAAACGAAAGTTACTATTGATCATATGAAATATAATCCTATCAATTTAGTATATTTCCTTTTATTCATAGAGAGTAAAATAATTCTTCAACATTAGAAAAATCATCTTTAAATAAAAATGTTTTCCTAATACCTGAATTTCTATTGAACCAATGGTCTTCTAAATCATCACAGATTTATAGATTTTAGTCCCTAAACATTCTATTTATTATTCAATTGTTTGATATTGACGACCTCATTCACCCTTATAAATATTTAATCTTTTCCTCTAAGTACATATATATACATTCAAGTGATGTTCTACTAATTAGAGACCTTATTACATGGTAGTCCATGTGACCATTATACTTTCTATTCTCTCTTTTATAGAGGATGACCCATTAACCCTTCTCACTATGTGGGGTTTCAACCATAGTAAGTATAAAACAATATATCACCATGATATATTTTAATTTTTTAGGACACAATTTAAATAATGTGGGGTGAATGTGATACCTTGAAAATATAAAGAACATTATATTTGACAGTGTGTATGACACACGACATGAAGCACATAAGGTAATATAATATTTGGGTATATTATAATATATTTAATATTTATAATAAATTTTATATATTTCAATGCATAAAACATTGAGTTAGTGTACGTTACACACAAGAGCTACTTTCTTAAATGACTTGTGTTACATGTATGACCGAGCTTTATCGAATAATAAAATATTATTAAAATATATTGATATATAAACTAGATTTTAAATTAATAGTTATGAATATTAATAACTAAATTATAAAAATCATAGTTTATTTAAATATAAATTTAATTAATGGGTTACCAAGTAATGTGAAATGAAAATAAAAACCAAGTTGATATAAAAAGAAATATTATTATTTTTATACTTCCAAAAGAGTTTTTCTATAAAAGAGTAATTAATTAAAATTAGTTAATGATCTTAATGAAATATATTATCTATATATTCAATAAAATATTTTTTACATTCATCCATTAGGTTTTATGGATATATGATAAGCATATTCTCTATTTTATACATAAAAACTAATATTTTTAAAAAGTCGATTTTACTGCCTTTTAATGGAGAACCCATATTAAATCAGAATTTTGAAATTTTAATTAATTTAATATGTTAAAATAAAATTATATTTTACATAGGGACATAATAATTAGGTATGGTTTAATTTTTGTGATTTTTCTAAAACATTTCATTTTTTAATGAATAATTAAATATACTAAATTTTAGTTCAAAACTCTTTTTCATTTAATTTATTTATCAGGTTAAATTATACTTTTAATTGTTTTAAAGATTAATTAAATAATATTTTTATCAATTAATACAATGTATGTCATTGGAATAAATTTTACTTTGAAATTTTTCGTAAAAGCATAACAATCTTTCAGACGTTTTTACTTTAAAACCCAACATTGTCATTCCGCTTGCGGGATTAAATTTAAAATAATTTATTCCAATTATATGATTGGATTTTGAAAAAATGGATTCCATATTTGTAATTAGAAAAATTTATAATTTATAATAATACTAAATTTGTTTTAGACCAAAAACGTTAGTGAAAGTGATTAAAATTAATTACAATTATTAAAGAGAAATTAAGCATAATAAGGGACTAAAAATATAACTTAGGGGACCAAATTTCCTATACACTTATAAAACATAAATTTTATGTTAATAATTAATCTTTGAATCTTCCATTATTTATTTTTTTGGTTTTTGAATACTTTTTTGGTAAAAACTTCAGTATACCTAACCTCTTTTCAAAAATACAGAGTGAGTCATTTTCCTCCACTACAAAATGCCACTAACTCTCCCCATTCATCACAAATCTCAAACTACTTACAGTAAGAAAATATCTACTTATATAAATTCCAAAAATACCTCACCTTAACCTAAAATAATTCCTTTTTACTGAAATCCTTCGAAGGAAGACATTTAGTACAAACCAAAAGTAGTTACCCGAGTAAGAGTTAATGTATTCTCTCAATCTCTCTAGTTTCATTTATATTATCCACCCATGAAATTTCATTATTCCATGATTATATAATGAAAATATTATACTAAATATAGTAAGATGATTTTATTTAAATGTTCCAACTTACACATAAACAGAAATCCATCTAATGGGTAACAAACATACATCTGTGTACGGAAAACTACTACCTCACGAAACGATGATTGCTCATTTTTTCTTAACCACCACTCATGGTGGGAATTATGATAAAAAATATGTTTATATATGATATATATGATATTTATTATTTATTTATTCTTATTTAATAATTTTATTACACATATCTTTAATTCTTTCTATTTTTCATTAATACTATAACATCATTTGGGGAAGTGTAGACTACCACCCCCTCAAAGCGTTGTGATTCATTCACACAATACATGGAATGTATAAAGGATGGTTTTAATTAAAATTATGATACCTAAAAATAAGATATTTTATATTCATGAAATAATTACCTTTATCTAAATAATATATATATATATATATATATATATTATCATTATTACCCTTTCACACACTTAAAAGGTGATAACATCATTCATAGACATGTGGACTACCACCTCCTTGACACGATGTGATTACTGTAACATATAAATAATAATATATACAAGTATATATTATTAAATGAAATGGTATTAATGATATAATTATCATTTTTGAAATATATTGTGTTACTTACCATCTTTCCATAACGATCAATTAAAAATTGGAACGTTACTCATGCTTATGTACAACCTACCGTCTCCATGATTGTAACATTGATTCTTTTTTCATAACCAAATTTAATGATTGATTTTAAAAGTTCAATTTATGTATAAATATTATAATTATGTCATTATTATTATTCTATATATGTTATATAATTACCCCCTTTGACCATAGTTGACATAAAAAATTCATTTTCGACACATAAACTGGATTTGGGCAAAACACCCGACATAAACATAATTGTTTTAGTAGTTCTATAAAACATAGTAAAAATTAAAATAAAAGTAATAATAAACATTAAAAAGGTAATAAATAAATTATAAAATTATCATATGTTTATTATAAAAGATGTTAAGGGACGTTCACGTGAAAGGAAACGTAAGGTAAGCGATTTTGTCTCAATTATCATTCTGTTGAGACTTATTTTTTTAGTCATCTAGTTTATATTATACGGTGTATAAAAATCTCTTTTACATGATATATCATGAATATAATTACTATAATTATATTATAACTTTCATTTAATATTATTCCTACATGAGTCTTATGATTTAAAATGTTTCAAAGTGGCATGAGATACTTTTGAATGTTTAAATATTATTTTCCTCAGAAATGTTCATAATGAGTATCTATGAAATATCACTTCCTTTTGTGATTGTTAAATTTCTCTTGAAAATAAAAACTTTATTTTAATCATGTTTAATTTTAAATTACCATGAATATAAATATTCTCATATAATGAATATTATTACTGACTAAATTGTATATCAATTTACATATAGTGTTTACTTTGACAGTTATTTAATTAACCGAGGAATTATTGGCAAATATTTATCTCTTAATCCATACAGATATTTGAAAAGGCACATTGTTAAATCAATTATTAGACATATGAGTAATGTTTTGGAATGGTACAACATGGGTGGGGCTCAGTTATAGATATCCCCTTAATGCATCAGTAGTCTCATGGGACAAGTAATTTGGATAGCAACCCTATATGGGTTTTTACGCAATATTTTTTATACAGTATTGTGTAAGGTCTTGATGGTAAATGTAAAATATACCTAGTAAACATGGAATATAATAATCAAGAATTTACCTCAAATTTTGTTCAATTATTATTTTTACATGATATTTTTCATCGAAATTTCTATGGATACATTTAATTTTTAGTTATCTAGATGTCATGTGTTTTAGTTTCCTAACCTTCCATGTTTTTTATGCACTTCAACTCAGATTATTGATTTCATGGAAGGTGGTACAATTATTTAACATTATATGTTGACTATTCTCATTTATTATTTATTACTTCATCTATATTTTTTAATTATTTAACATTTTATCTCACCATTATTATGCTTTATTCTCCATAAATCCATGAAGAATACTATAAAAGCTATGCAGGGATTCACTATATGGAATAAAGTTACACTAGAAGTTATTTATTTCAAAAGAAGAAAAATATATATTTTATAATTTTGGTATTATTTTCTCAGGTATGTATCTATTTTACCAATACTACTAAACTCTCTATCATTTGGGATTTGATTCCTTGTAATCTTGAAAATATAATTGATAGATGATAGAAGCTCTGAGCTATCTGTGGTCGAGTTGCTATATATATAGATTAAAAACAGTAAATTTCTTATAGAAACATCACTCAACACCAATGTAACTCTATTTTATATCCCTTCCCACTTTATTAGTTATCAATCTATCTCACCTGTCACTAGAATCAAAATATGCCAACTATATTGGGATCAGAGAAGTGAATTGATTGTAATCCCTCTATCTATTTTAGTCCTCCTTTTTATCTTGGGAAGTGTGGTACCTAAATAAACATTTTGTAAACACTTTGTGAATGTTTTTTTATATATCTTTATTTATCTTGATCTAGTTGGATATATTCTCATATAATATTCGATTATCAACCAAGGTGAGTAACACAAGCATTAAAATTATTCCTTCATGTGCACATGTTATTATGGGTGATTCGGGTATGATAATCAAGTATAGGTGACCCAAATAGGTAATCGGTCCACCCATAAATAATAAAATTATTTGAAAATTTATTTAGATATATTAATGAGAAATTATATACAATAAGTAATTTATTTTTATATAAAATATAGATTTACTTATTTTTGGGAGTTAAAAAATATAATAGTATAATTTTTTAATAGTTTTTGTGATAAAATTAAATTTCATGCTTATAATGAATTTAAATTTTTATTGATTTATAGGTGATTATAATAGTTATGAGTTTATAGGATGAAATCTAGGTATGATATATGTTTTTGAGAGTATTATTTTCAACATTATATGATGTATATTGTAAAGGGTCTTATCTGATGCGCTCTATGATAATATAAGAATGGGAATGATGTGATTTTTTATTATTATTATGAGTAGTAAGGCCAATAATATTTATAAAAGGAGTCATATAGCATAAAATGTGTCATTTAAACTCTGATATAGGATCGAGAGTATACTATTATACTTTTTTACCACATGGTTTAACTCTCAGGGAGGATAATCGGAGGACTGATACATGATTGTTTCTCTAATGGCATGAAATGAAAATATGCTCCCTAATTATCCCTCTTAGTATAACTCACAAGTATACTTCATTAGATATATGATATGTGTTAATTTTCACCCTATGTATAAAAATTAAGTATTATATCGCGGTATGTTTCCCATTATGTTAGGATCAAAGGATTCACCCATTAACATGAATAATCAATGAAATACACAAACCATGTGAAATTATATGTTATTATTGTTAGGTTAGAACAAAAAACCTGTTATGTGATGTGATAGTTGTACTTTATAATATTTATAATTTTAAAAATTAATTTTTGATTATTATTTGAGGTAAATTAGGTTGAATCTAGGTATGTATGATCATTTACTCATGACATAAAAAGTTTTGTACATGGTGTCACCATGTTCAAGGTTTGAAGTCAAAAAGTGACTTACTAATAGGTTTGTTATATCAAAAAGATAAATCTATATATTTTTTGTTTTTATAAATTTTCTTTCTACAATAAACTAAGGGAAAATGTCCTTTTATAAATAACTTAAAGTAATTATTTTATCATTATAGAGGGAAAATATAACGATTATAGGTGACGTCAATTTCTATTTTTGCGGACCAAAGTCAAACTTTTTATTTTAGTTTTCATTTTTTGAAATTTATTTCGGGTATTAAATTAATCCATGGGTGATAAATTATTTCATTCATTTATGAATCACTTTATAATGTTACATGATCCTTTTTATAGAGATTTAAATGTATAATAAATATGGGTTATTATCTCAACTATCATTATATGGTTCTTTTTAAAGTTATCTTTTAATTTAATTATTTTTTCAATATTTATGAAATCATAATTAATATGTAATTTGTTAGTGATAATTTCTCCAAAGTAATTCATTTATAACTATTAACACCATTTTTCAATACTCTCATGAATAATATTCATACTTGATGTCATGTAATAGTCTTTCTCAGGAAATGTGATAAAAATGTTTAAAATAATATTAAATCCCTTATTTTATTGGATTTATGTTTTTAATTGATTATAAATAGAGATAGTATTTATTTGTCATGGAAAATAATCTACAAATATGTGCATACATTGTAATTATACTAGAATCTCATGTTTTGAGGTGGTTAGATATAGTATTTATAGTTTATTAGTTTTTTTCATTTGATTTGGTATTATTTGAAATTATTTTTTTCCCTGATCAAAGGAATATGATGATTTATTGAGTCACCTTCATTAGTAAGCGACATGTAGGGAAATTTTAAATTTTTATGTTTCTATGTGATTTTATTTTAATTGAGGCATAATAAATAATATTTAAAAATTAATTAAAAGTGACTAATAAATATTTAAATATTTATTAAAAACCAGTTGATGAAAACATAGTTAAAAAGAACAAAATAATGGATAATTAGTAATTAATTAAAACTTATTGATAAGAATTTTAATATAGATGTGAAATAGTTTGAATAGATTTTTATATCAATAGTTTTATTTAACATGTCATTATGAGTATAAATGTGATGCCTTATTATGGAAGATGAAAATTTATTTGAGATTATTTGAAATGAAAATGAATTTGAACCATATATATGTAATGTGAGCATCACATCAATATAATATTATATAAATGTTACATATAAGATATAAGCATAGATGAATTAAAATAAAAAGTGGAAACATAAAATTGAGATTAACATATGTGATGCATGAAACAATGTTGTATTCCGGTATTTTTTATAAGATGAGAGTTATACATAAATTTATTTTTAATCTAGATTTTAGACATTGTAAAGAAACACCACTTCAGTGGTGTTTTATAGAACATTATATGGGTTTGATAGAGAATTCATCACTAGAAGGATCACTTATTAAGACACAACTTATGGAGATATTTAATCTGGTGTTTTATGCTATATTTCATAAGTTATATAGAAGATAAGAAATGATGAAAAATATTATCTTATATTTTCATATTTCCTAGATAATTTTGGGGAAATATAGGAATATAGTGTGTGGAGGATTGGGGGGGAGATGATCAGCTAGATCTTTGAACTAATCATTAATCTGTAGGACAATTATGTGCTGTTTATTAGATACAAATTCATAATTATGGTTGGAAGTGATAGTGTATGTTAAGAAACAATAAATCCTTACATTGAATAATATTCAAGTTACCTTTCATAAGTAAATTTATATTATCACTTAGTTCTTGGAAAATATAGATGCCAATGCTTTCATGTTTTGTAGTTTGTAAATTTTAAAAGGTATTTTAGATATTTCAAACCTAAGTTAAAAAAATGGTAATTTAAACCTAGTAAATGAATCTGAATTTTTAATTATTTATTAATAAAAAATTATGGTGTTTATGTTTGGATAAAAGATTAGTGAAAATAGATGGAGTTTTTTAGTGGTTTAATTATATTTAATTATTTAATCAAGTAAATAAAATTTGAGAATTATTTCTTTTTGGTTAAGAATGTGGATAACATGAAAATGTGGCATTAAATTTAATTTCCACTAGTATATTATTTCTCAGGATATGATGTTTCATTTAACATAGATATAAAATGATAGGGTGCTTCGATATTTTCACAAGCCCATTTTTCTATAAATTGTTAATTACATTTAATTCCCATTTTGGAATTCTTTTTGAGATATTGAAATAAAGGATTTAAGAGGAATCTTAGGATAATTTAGTGGTCCATTGTGGTAAGAATAAAACACCACTATCAATATCTTTATTACATTTTAATAATTATAGTTTAATTAAATTGAATAGATTGATTATTTAGTGGTGTTCAATATTAATAACAATGCATGAATTATTTATTAAAAAGTTACTTGTTATTATGGATGACCATGGTCGACCAATTAGTTGACCATCCACTACCCATAATAGCATATTTATTCATGACCAATATTTACAAACATAATGGATATCCCAAAAAATATAAACACTACCACAAATTATGGAGATGTCTAGTGATGGGGGAGAAATGGAGATGGATAAAGAAGATTTTATGGGAATTTTATAGATGTCTGGTTCTAAGAAATAGTAAAAAAATTATAAAATGGGTATTATATCAAATTACCATTTTTAGTATGAAATGTTTTTTGGATGGTGATAGAATTAATAATGATCGAGAGATTATATAAGGCAGTTATGGATACCCTTTTAGTTTGGCGATTCTAGGTTAGAGTAAGAGTGAGAGGAATATAGAAAGGAGGGAATTTGGAGGTGGTATAGCAAAGAGGAGATTTGAAAATTTCTCGGTCTGGGTGGGAGAAGCTGAAAGTGGTGATATGATGTGTTCGGTGGGACTAGGACATAGGTGAGAAGGGAATGTTGGATAAGTTTGGAGGGGGAATAAATAGTAGATCTGTTTGATCTTGATTACACTTTTTTGAAGGGTAAATCCCAATGATTTGTGAGATTAATGAAAAATTTCTGGGATGGAAAGATATAGTAGGATATCGGTTGGAAAAGTGGGTTGAATTTTGTGGAAATAAAATCTTTAACATGTTCCATAATGATTCCTCCATACCCCTTATATTTTATTAAGATGTGTGTGTGTGTTTATCGAGAAAAATAAATAATTTTTGATTTGATATCCAAATTCAAAAATTAAATAGCCAATATCACTCATTTTTCTATATAGATCACCAAGATTTAAATTTGAATGAAAATACACACAATTTAAAGGGGTGTTTCTAACATTTTAAAATATTAGACATTGAAATTGATGGTCATCTAGCCTGAAAAATTTACAAAAGCACCTATTTGATTATATTCACGAGTGTACAAAATGGTGTCTTCTATTGAGTGGTTTAGATTTCATATGATGTTGAAATTACTAATTGAATTTTTTTATATGTGTATTCATGAGATTCTTGATTATTATTGTGATAATAATAATACATAGATAATTCTTTGATGAGACCCATGTTCCCAAGCATAGCTATAATGACCTGCATCATTCAATGGAATATCATAATACAATTATTTGATCAGGATATTCAAAACTATGAGTAGTGGTGAACCTTTGATATGTAGGATGAGTTATAATATAGGAATTTCGGATATTTTTATGATTAATGTGATTATTCATATAAAATGATTAGTTAATAAATGTATCCTTCACATGGTGAATTTTGAGGTAAACTCTAATATCAGATGTTGGGATACAATGTGATAGTGAAAATTATTATATTCTTATATTTATTGTTTGGTATTATAGAAGGGTAATATATATATATAGTGTATGGTTCCATGATAGGTTTGTGATTATCCAATGATTCACTATCTAATTATGAGAGGATGACCTAATTGTAAACAAATAGGGGTGTATAGGTTCTTTAACTGATCAGAAATGACCACTGATGATCATATTAAAATTATAAATTGTTTTTTTAACTTGGATAAATTTGGTTTATAAAATAAATGTTTGTTTGCTTAATTTTTTTGGCATAATATAAAATAAACTGAAGCCAACAAAAGATCACTCCCACCCTTGAACTAAATTAAAAAAATGTTTCCCTTTTTTTCAATTCCTATCCCATCACTATACCTTCTCCTCCCTACAACCATCCCCAATATCAAATCCCATTAAATATATCTTTCTATACACTCATCTGAATCCATATCCACCACTATAGAAAATTATTATCTTAGGTTATTTCATTCACCTGGCTGTCAAGTTGATCATTGAATGTGTGCTATGTTCCTTGTTACATTTCTATCCATTCAATAATTCATGGGGTCTAAAAATGAAATCAAGTAAAAGTAAAAAAATATTGGTGATCGAAACCCTTGATGAATGCTTTTGTGAAACCCACAGTAAATCACTCAGTTAACCCTTCAGTGAATCCCTCAATGAACCTCTCGATGAATCCATTGGAAAAACCCTCATCAAATCCCGCATCCAACCTTTCAGTGAAACCCTCCACAAATTCCTTAACAAACCCCTCACTTAATCCGTCAACAGACCCTTTAGAGAACATTCTGGTGTACCCCTCAATGATAATTATCAGTGCAATTTAGTATTATTCTTCTATGAATAATTTGAAAAGATGTCAAGTGGTTTATGAGTATTTTTTGTCAGTTTCTTTATTATTTATTGTATTGATTTTGATAGAGTTGTATTTGGTTAGTTGTTTATAAATTTTTGGAGATACAGAAATAGATAGATTATTATCGTATCAATTCTTATTTGGGTGCATGGGTTATTAGAACACTTTAAATGTGATTATTTGTTTTTTTATACTAGGATTTTTAATTTGAAATTTTGATTTGAAGTTTCTATTGATTTATAGTAATTTCAATAATGGGAAATTTCACTAGAAATTAAATTGATCTTCACTCTAAATATCAACATGAAATTTTCTCTATAAACAAATTGATTTTTAGTGTAAATTTATTCTTCTATTTTTTAATTTAAATTACCCATAGAAATTTCCATTTACAACGGTAATTGTTTATTAATAATTAAGACTAAATATTTGGAATTTATTTAAAGAACTAGAAGTTTCTATTTGAATTCTAAAAATGGTTAGAATTGATAAAATTTTAAGGATTTTCATTCCTTTTTGAGTATTTGAAAAAGTTGAATTTTTTTGATGACATTTCTATAGTGATTTTTCCCTAGGAATTTTTACTGTCATTATTTTCGTGTGGGAATGTTTCTTTCAATATCTCTTCATAATTTTCACCAGGAATTTCTAGTGGTAATTTTTACTATAAATTCTAGTTTTTATTTTAAATAAAACATTTCATTAGAAACATCCATTAGAAATTTATATTTTATACAATAGAACTTATTTTTCATTACCAATTAATTCAATGTGGAAATTTCATTAGTAATTTTTTAGTTTGATTTAGAAGTTGAATACAATTCGAAATTTTATCTTAAATTTTCCATTGTGGATTTCCAATAAATATTTATTATAGGTATTACTACTAAGACTTTATATTAATTTATAATTAGTGTTGGTAATTGAAAATGTGAATTATGATTGGGGATTTCCAATTATAATTTCTCACCAATCATTCCCATTGGAAATTCAGACTAGACATTCCTAATTATAATTTTTAAACATTATTTTTATTTCATCATTCAACAATGAATCCCTAATAGAATTTCAAAATGATTAAAATTAGAAATTTACTTTTACAATTTAAAAATGATTCCAATAAATAAATTTTTGATTTCAAATTTATTTTTTCATCTATCAATTTAAAGTTAAAGTTTTTAATTCACAATAAATATAAATATCAACACTGGAGATTTCCAAATGATATTTTGATGTTGAAATTCCCACTTTTAATCCCTTTTGGAAATTTCAGAGTTGAAATCCCCACTAGAAATTCTAGTGTCTATTCCTAGTGGGAATTTAGGTAGAAATTCCTAGGAGAAAGTTTCTACAGAGATCCCCAGTTAAATTCAATTATAAATTCTTACTAGTAAACAATTATTTTGAATAAATTAAAAATTTAAACCAAGAATGACCAGTTTAAATTCCCAGTGGAAAGTAACACTATCAATCTACAGAGTAAATTCCTAGTTGAAATTATTGAGTGTAAAATTTCAGTGTAATCCAGAGTGAAAATTCCTTGTGAAATTAAAATATAATTTCCAATTATAAAAAATTTATAATTGAATCATTCAAAATTTTCCACTAAGAATTACTAATGGAAATTCCATGTGTAAATCCAACTATAAATTCCCACTATAAATCCCTAGTAAAAATGTAATTATACTTTCATAGTGGAATGTCCTAGTGGAAACTCCCAGTGGAACGTCCTGGTGAAATGCCCGAGTGAAAATTCCTAGTGAAAATTCCTTATGTAAATTCGTAGTAGGATTAAATTAAAATTTCCAACTATATAAAATATATAGATTATTTTAAAAATTTACACCAAGAATTTCTATTGTAAATTGGGGTGGAAATTCCCAATGGAAATTCCCAATGGAAATACTAGTGGAATTAAATTAGAATTTCCAACTATATAATAATTGTTTCGAACCTATTGAAAATTTTCACCGGGAATTTCCATTGGGAATATGATGTGGGATCCCCTTTGGGATTTCCACAAGGCATTCCTACTATAAATTTAAAACTCTATTATAATTTCCAACCATAAATGTTTTTAGAACCCATTATAAATTTCCAATGGTAATGTCCTCTATGAATTTTTGGTGTAAATTTTCAACTCAATTATAATTTCCAACAATATAATTTTTTTAGCCAATTAAAAATTTCTACAGGAAATTTCCATTGGTAATTTCTATTGAAATTTTCATTAAGAACATCCCTTAGGGATTTAGGGTGTAAATTCTCAACTCAATTTTAATTTACAACTATATTAAATTATATTTAACTAGTTGAAGATTTACACTAAGAATTTTAACTTGGGTTTCTACTCAAATATTTAAACATAAAATTTCAACAGATTTTGTATATTAATTAGTAGTTGGAAATTTTAATGGAAATCCCTTAGGAATTTCCAGTATGTAATTCTATTAGAAATATCCACTGGCACATTCTAATGGGAATTTTCACTAGTAATTTCCACTTGGAATTTCTACTATGATTTCTACATGGAATTTCCATTGGCCCATGGAATTAAAATTACCAATTCAAAGACATGTGGAATTTTTCTAATTGGAATTCCCACTAGGATTTTCATATTTTAACTTCATTTACTTATGTTATCATTCAAATAGAAGATACTAATTTTTTATGGATGTAATTTTTTGTGATAGAAGAATACTCTATATAAACTATGGAACGTTACAGGTATTCACTGCTTTTGTTGTGGAAATTATTTCATGAGACTGGGCTATTGGTTACTGAGAATTACATCATTCTTCTTCAATGGAATCTATTTTGGATTTTTCTTGAATTGTTTCTTGATAACACTGTGTCATTCAATGATTGTAAAAAAACAGATGGATTAATTTTATTTTTATTACAGAGGTAAAATGTCAACATAAAAATATTTGACATAGATAGAAGGAGGATTGAGTTAACAGATTCAAAGATATACCATATATTAGACATTGAGGATGGTGAAATAAATTTTTTTTTACCTATACATCACAGAAAAATATTTCATCACTTTAGAGGATGAGGTTTTCCCATTTTGGTCAGATATTATCATAGGGAATGTTACAGATATCCATTATTGAATTCATTGAATCTAGTAAAGATAAATATTTCTCTGATGTGGCATGTTTTCATTTCCTTTTGTCATGTGTGACATTACAGTTCCCCACATACTATTTCTATATGGGTTGGAATTTTGTCACATATTTTGAAGACATATCAAAAGTGAAGAATTATTCTCAGTATATTGGTATTAATTACAAGATGATTACATCAGTGGATAAAATTACACCACTCCATTAAAAGTTATAGTTTTAGTTGGTTGTTTATTTTTTATGCCTTAAACATTATTTAACTGTGATTTTTTTACTATGTTAGTTGAGCTGTTTCTAACAATAATAATTGTTGTAGTATTGTAATACTGAGAATTTTGGGAATGTTGCACCAAAAATAGAGGGTGAAACATTATTTGATTTTGTGAAGTTTTCAAGATATTGATGATGCTATATAGGAAAATATTAACGGAATATTACTAGAATTTGTTTTTTAATAGTCAATTATTATAAAATTAATTTCCAACATTTTTAATTTTGTTATCATTATTCTATATAGACTCCAAGAATGAAAATACATAGCTACATACTAGAATTAATTCCATTTGAGGTTGAAAAACATGTTTAACTGGTTGTTGATGAAAAAAATACATTTTATAACAAAGGATAGGTGAAATTAATTTCAAATGAGAAAACTATGGGATAATTCATGGAGAATTTTAGACTTAATAAAATGATTGAGAGACTATAGGCCCAATAAAAATTAATGAATAGAAAAATTATGATTTTGAAATAAATATTGAAGATCAAGGAGAAGGAAGATATGAAAGAATTTTATGATGAGGGGAAAGGCATTGTTTTAGAGAATGATGAGATTAATGAAATTAAAAAAATTAAAAAACCATCAACCAATGATATAGAGGGAAAAACATTAAATTAACGGATATTACATGTGATAAAATATTAATATACAAGTAATAAAGGGAGAGGAATATTTTAGTGAATAATTAAGTATGGAAGAACCAAAAGGTCCTGAGATTTATAGTTCATAGGTTTCTTCCTCCAAGAAGCAATAATCGTTGATTAAAGGTGTAAAGAGTTTGGAGAGGAAAAAAAGAATAAATCTCCTTATATATATCTTGAGGTGACTATGAATAATAGACCTTCAATGCCCCAAAATTTATCCCAGTTATTTCCCAGGTAGGTGAAGCAATAAAATATTGTGATGAAACGTGATACAAGGATGATGAAAATTTATAATCCAACGGCCTGAAGGCCTTTATTTATGTATTAAAATAGAAAGGCCCTCTTTTAAGGGAATAAGGGGCAACCCAAATAGACTACATTGACGTAAGAAAAATCCCGACCCATAAGACTAAGAGATAAAAACCATATTGAAAACATGGTGTTACCCCTCCCCAGCATTTGATCATGATGAAGTTATCCACCATTGCATGGTTGTTTGGATAGAAAGTGTACTGTGTAAAAGCACATGACTGATCTGATGTCTAACGTCATACCCTCTCATACCACCATATCCAAAAATATCTGTAAAAAATGAAAATGTATCATAATTTTGATGGGGAGAGGTAATGTTACATAATTTATGTAGTTAAAATATCTTTTAATTTATTTTAATATATTCTAAAAATAAAAATTAACTTCTAGGAAAACAACTGTGTAGTTTTTGAATCTATAGAGAAGTCATATCAGATCAATATGAAGAACTTTATTGATTTGTTCAACAAGAGGTACACACCCATTACAGTGTGGGTTATATTGATTTACATAACCCAGAAATTTTTTTATTATGTTTTATTTTTGATAAAATTCCTATATTGATACACAATGACAATTGAAGAAAGATTTTGGTTACATAGTATGGCTGTAATTTCTGAAATGGAATGTTGTTTGTTCATTACCATCGCCTTTACAATAAGTCTATAGTTCATTACTAACCTAATGAATGACTATATAATTCCATGATTTATATTAATACAGTTATTTTTTTAATGTTTAATAATTATATATTATTATATTTTCTTTTTTTATTGGCTTTTAGGGAGTGCTGTATTGAAAAAATGAGAAATTAAAGGAAATATTTTTGGAGCAAGAAGCAGTTGTCAATGTGAGGAGCTCCATGTTTTTATTCTACCCAGTAAACTCGGACAACATTAATATGACTTTATTAGTCATGGATATGAGAAAGGGTGTTTAGATATTATAACTCCATGAAACTCATTCTATGAACAATATCTAGAAACCCATTTATTAAAGATATAGTCAATAAGTTAAGAACCAATACATTGTATAACAAAATTTTCATTACATTAATATATGGACTCTTGATTGATTTCGTTTACATAAATCATATTTGGAATACATATACAATAGAAATAGTATAGAGAATGTGTATTAATGTAAATGGGATATGCCAATTTAAATTTTTCCATACCAGGGAGATTCCACATTGGATGTGGTGTCATTATTTCTTATGTAATGGAATCTTCAACAATAGGATTTATAGTTCATGATCGGTTGAATTAAAAGGATGTAAGTGACCAGAGATTATCAAGGGTTCATTATTTTCTAAAGTAACATGGAAGGAAACATTGGTGATGTATACTAAGAGCATGAATTATTTATTTCATCAAGAAATTATGATGATAGAAAAAGAAGTCATTTACTAATATAAATTTTTTGATGTTGTTTACCAAACATAAATAATATGATTTATTGTGATGATTTGGGTGGCTAGGAGATTACGGGTGGAAAAGGATATTTTATGATGTGGATGAACATATGGATGTAATTTTTGTAATTTTATTATAGATGATATAATTTAAATTGTATTTGTGGTCTCCACTGTCAATTATTTGAATCAATTGAAAACTTCTAGTGCCCATAAATTTCCACGAAGAACTTATATAAGAAATATCTTGAGGAAACTACCACTATAAACTATTAGTCAAAATTTCCGCTTTTATTTAGCTAATTTGGGTTGGTGGTAGATAAGGGGTGGAAATGATTATTTGGTGATATAGACGAACATTTTGATAAAGATAATATTGATATAATCTTTATTATTTTATTATAGCTGGTATACTGTAATTTGTCTTGGTTGTCTCCACTGCCGATTCTTGGAATCAATTTGTTTCCAGTGCATAAAAATTCCCACTGAGAATTCTCATCGTAAAATTCTAGTTGAAAATCCCAGTGTAAATACCTATTGTAAATTTCTACTTTGATTGAGGTCATTTGGGTGGGCAGTAGATAGGTGTTGGAAATGGTAATTTGGTGATCTAGATGAACATATTGATTAATATGACATTGATGTAATATGTGAATGTATAATGGTTTTTAGATTTTAAGTTGACATTATATTCTCCACATTCTGTTCATTTAATAAATTATAATCTTCCAATGCATAGAAATTTCCACTCGTAATTCCCATTATAATTTTTTAGTGGAAACCGTCACTGTAAATTTTGATTGAAAATTTCCACATTGATTCTCTTAAAATTTACAATGAAAATTTCCACCACTAAAACATGGCATTGATAAATGGTAGTATAGATTTAAATTGAAAAAAATTTGGAAATTCCTTCTGTAAATGACCATGGGAAGGTCCAAGTTGTTTGATCACTAGGAAAATTTCACGTCTGCATACTTTCAATTATATGAAATGAAGGAAACCATCCAAAAAAATTCATATAGGATATCATTATAAAATTAATCATAAAGGAACCAATTACCACATGTGTCCATTATAGACACCCAAATCTTTATTTATAAATAATGGTTTTTATAAATAGTTGAATATATTGATGCCATCTAAAGTTGAATCCATAGATCAACCAGATTATTCAATGTTTCCATTATAATGTCGGTCCTGAAACTTATGTTTTCATTCTGATTTAGAGAAGTTTTCTAATTTTACACTCTAAATGGGTGAAAATTTATATTCACCACCTCCTTTGTCCACCTAGAGTTTTATATTAACAACTAAAAATAGAAACTATATGAGTATTTCATGAAATTATTTTGTAACATCCTTCGATCCGTAAATCTCTCACATGGTCAGAATGGGTTGGTTACGAGAGCTCCATCACGCCTCCTCATATGCCATAAGCTGCTGAGTGGTAGTGGGGTGTTATATGTTTAGTGGGTAGACTATATCCTATGGTATACAGTATAACGCAAAGTAAATACATATGTATCAAAAATCATCATAGTAATGAGAATAACAGAATCCCAAAATCAGACAACTGGGAAATAAAATGAGGAACCAATAAACATATAATACTAAATCATATAATGATAAGATGAGATGTATCGAAATGTCAAACTAAAAACAATACAAATAAAATAACAAATTGTTACAAATAATCCCCGAAAATCTTGGTCCTGATCTCCATATTAGACACATCTCCAAAATTTGTCCAATCTCGTAAGAAATTAACCTACAATAATTTTTTTTACCCTTATCCTAACCTGGATCCATGTAACCTACTTGAGAACCAAATGGAAGCCTGAATAGATTTTGGGTATAAATCAGCACGTTAAAATAACTGTGTTTGAACGAAATCAGTCTGATAATATGAGTATGAAATAAAGAAATTAATAGGTGTATTAATTAATCAATTAATATAATCATACATCAACCTTCTTCGATACAGTTCCAAAATGTCTTTGAACATGTTTCACAATAAGAAAAACCATATTCATATACCTTGGAAAAATCAAACAACTGATAGAGCCCTCTGTAGAAGAAAATTTGTCCTATGAGAATAGCCCTATATATAATCATTTTAGCATCCACTAGGACAAGACTACTATATAAGAATTTAATCATGTATTTATGGGTTTCACGTGCTATATAATCATTTTATCCCCCATGGAATGCCCTATATATAATAATTTCAACCTGTTTCACTAGGAAACACACACTATATAAGAATTTCATCAATCGGGAAGGGCCTTATATATAATAATTTTAGCATGAACTCAACAATTTATAATAAAAAGGAAATAAAAATATCACATAGTAAGCCTCAATGGTTAATTATGAAAATTACAATTTTTATTTTAATTACACTTTCATTTATATCTCAAATGATCAACAGTCATATAATTAAGTAATAATCCATTACCGTGGGATTCAATATCAAGCAATCACCTAAGGTAAATTGTCATACTAAACACACTTTAAAACATTATAGAAGTTCTTATTACTCAAATGTTCACTCACCCTAGGGGTATCCATAATCTAAGTTACACAAATAATTGAATCCAAGGGATCCAAAAACTATTCCAATCCATGGTTTACCATTAATCAATGAATAAATTAATTTGAGCACACTTAATGTAATAAAAATTATAAAATTTCATACAATTCACAATTAAAAAACCATAGGGTTAGTTTTAGAATACTTACCATTAAATGGTGATCAATGAATTGATTCAAATGGAAAATTATAACAATAAAAAAGGAGAAGGAAATCGTAATAAGAATCCAGATCAACCTAGGTCAATATCGAAACTCAAAACATATTGTGATCAGGTTATTTACCCCAAAAAGTACGAGGAATGATGAGTGAGAAAAAAAATAAGTAGAAACACCTACTAGTGGTACGATTTGTAATCGAGACATCCATTGTAGAGACCCGAAGCTTGACGTACATAGATATTACATTACTTTTGCAGAATACTTAATACATAACAAAAACAGACACACAAGGACCGTAATAGTTTAGTGTCTTTGGAAACATGGAACGTAATCTTCTAATCGTGGTGAAAGATATTCAAAATCTCCCATAAAGATCTTCCACTTTTTGTTTGCTTATCTGAAACCTTTCTTTTAATCCTGGGGGAAAATAAAACATAAAAATGGTGATCTCAAATGCTCAGTAAGGGTAAGCATGGATAAATTAAAATATACCATATACATTTGAACTTAAACACATGAACATAATTTTTAAACATCAAAATATTGACCAACGACATAAAACATGGAAGTACATAAGGCATAGATCATAATGGAACAGAAATAATTATAAAATGTCATGGGAATAAAACATATAATTGTGGCATCCATTAAGCACATGTAATGATTTCCATAGTAGCCAAGGCATTGCTGCCAAGACCATCTTAGTGGACAAAGTCCCTTTCTGAATCGAGTTCACTCCTCGTTCCAATCCTGTAATACTGAACCATATTAACTTACCGTTCCATCCATGTCTATCTCATGAGATATAACTCTTTACCCAATGCATTGGAGGGAGATATTGGTCCCACCCATCTCATAATAAAATCATTCTTACTTGTGCCACAAAATAAACATACATCATTCATAAAAACCCAATAAATAAAATGGGTTTCATAAACATCATCCCATCATCACATAATCCATATAAAAGAAATGGATATCATTTCATAATAATAAAAGTGAAACCATGTAAATCATAGAGACATTATACTTGAAACATACACATATGAAATAATGTCATCTTAGGTGAAAAATGGTTTTGATAAAACACTTGAAAATAATTCTTGACGAAAATATCCTTTTTTCTTCAAAATAATTTTCTTTTCAAAAAATGTCATGCAATTTTAAAAGAAAAGGATTTTTTTTGAAAATATTCATGAAATATCTTGGAGGAAGGTTAATGAAAATAAGTCTTTATAAAACCGTAAAAATCATTTCATGCCGTATATGTTAAAAAAACATTCTTCTCGTACTTTTGTCGCAAAAGTAAAAAATTACCTTGTAGGGTAAATAAAAAAAAGATTCCTTCCATACCATTGGGTAAAAGTCAAAATGTATAAAAAGGAATTTATACATACATAAAAACACTTTTAGAAAACATGGACATGGATGATAACAATATCCCCAATAAATACTTACGAATTAACAATCTCGGATAAGAACGAGATTGGAAAGGTTAACCCTTACCTTAGGTCCGATATGCTTCATATGGATATGAAACTCTTGTATAATGATTTAAATAATTTCATTGAATTATTAAATAATCATATTCATTGTTATGATATCATATATGTTTCACTTATGAGTTTATATTACCCTTTCTTTAGTAAATTCCATGTTAAAGTAGCGTTTTGGGTAAAATCATTTCATTTATCGTATGTGTTTCTACTTGTCATTCTTGATATTATTACTTATATCCTGATTTACATAATTCCAGAGTGTAAAACATGATTTATATATATAATAGATACTCATCATATATATATTATAGATCTATATAAATAAAGGAAATACACCGTTCATGGAGACGGTAGGTCCTACGTACGCATGAACGCTGTTTTCGTTTCCTTATTGAATTGAATGAAATTAAATAGATGACATAAATATATATATAAATAAATACAGTAGCATTATTATGTCATATATTTCATTATTATTCATTATATATACTTTATAATCATTCTTGAATGGTTAATCATGTAAAATTAATCTCACCGCGTTCATGGAGACGATAGTTCGTACGTACACACGAGCGATGATATCGTTCCCATAATTATTGAATAGGATTGGAGTGGATGGTATAATATATCAGAATTATTATTATGTTATAATAACCATATATAGTAATTATTTACACCATTATACCCATCCATGTAAGGTGTTGGTGGAAAAACAGATTACACCACGGCGTAGAGACGGTATTCCGTACGTACGCACGCGTGGTGATTTCGTTTTCCGTAGGATGGATAGATGGTGAAATAGGGTTGTTCCATACTTATAATAACATATAAGTATATGATTTATACTTATGTTATTACTTCATAATGAAACAACTAAAGAAGAATAAGTGGAAGAAGAAATAAAGTTGAAAGAATCGGTAACATACATTACCTCTTCTTTAAAGCGCCTCTTTGAGACCTCCTCTTAGGGAACTAAAATTGGTCTTTGAAGAAGACCATAACCTCTATGATGTTTCTATGGAATTGGAGAAGAGAATTTGGTAGGGTTTGGCCGAGCTTGAAGGCTCAATGTGGTGTGAGGAAGAGAGGGAGGAGGTGCCCTTTTATAAGGGAGGAGAGGGGCACCTTTGGAAAAACTAAATATATTATTATATTATAAAGTCATATTCGATTTTTAATAGCTCCAAATTGAGTACTTTCGAAGCTAAGGTGGGTATGGGTTGAAAAACTCTCATCCAGTAGAATTTAGACAAGTTTAGGTTTCTATTTTAACCTTATCATTTAGATTTAAACTTAAGTTAAATAATTTTACTTTTACCGTGTCTTCTTGTTTTCTTACACTATAAGGTTAATAAACTTACTATAACAAGACAAAAGAACCCAAAGTTATTTATTATTAATATATATAACCTTATCTAAGTCATTTGTCCGAACCTTATATTTTTATGAATAAAATAACAATTAATAATATAATATTTGTTTTAAAAACAATTTTATGTCAATTTTGACACTATTTGGTAATTGATTTTTTTTGAAAATCATAAAAGAATTATTAGTTCTAAAAAATTTACCTAAATCAATAATAACATGTCATATTTACCTAGAAAAGTAGTTTAATTCATAAAAAGTCTCAAATTACATTTATTTGGGTATTTATAACATCAATTATGTCAATATTTCATTAATAAGATAATTACTACATCATCTTTGTGTCATAAATAAATTAAATTATTTAATGTCTAAAAAATATAAATAAACTACAATTATGTAGGAAATCTTTTTAGCTTTCTAATTAATATTTATAGTCGAATTTATCTTTTGTATAACCCTATATTAAAAATGATTTACTTATTAAACATTGATTTTAACTATTTTAACCATTCTTTAAATAAATTAATATTAAATGTCCTAATCTAATACAAGTGGGCCTAAATGGTAATATTTTATTCCTAAGGTTGTTTTTGGTCGAATTACACTTATCCAATAGAATTAGTACATGTGTTAGGGTAATAATAATATCATTTTTACCCTTAATTATCCTATTTACTTTTAATCGTGGTAAATAAAAGTAAAAAGTTACTATTCACCAAAAAATATTTTCATCTCATTGAACCAAGTTTTAGTCCTTGATATTAACCGTGTCTCTAGGATTTTCAAAATTCCACTCACAGAAGTGGTAAAATTAAGTTTTATGAAAAATTCAGTTTTTTAACTACCACTTAGTGGTTTCTCTATTCATCAAAAAATGAAGTTTTTTAGAAAAATACCAAAAACTCAGCCTAAGCATTGTTTGATATTATGAATTCAAAATTTATGTCTATTTTTCCAAATTGAAAACATAGAAGTGGCATTAATTAATTTTAAAAATAATTTCTGTTATCAAAACAAATAACGTGTTTTTAAGAAACAATAACTATCAAAAGATAGATACTTGTTTATATTCAATTTCAAAGTGAAATTAATTCCAATGACCAACATTGGATTAAATGGTAAAAATATATTATAATTACACTTTAAAACCAATTAAAAATATAATCTAACCATTTAAATTATTGTGATGAAATTTTTTTTTAATTTAAATATAACGTGTTTTTACTATTCATTAAAATATGAAAGTTATCAGAATAATATGAAAATTTTATCCAAAGTAAATTTTTATATCCTGATTCCAAATAAGAATTGTATTTTGTCAAATTGAGCTTATAGACATGTCAAAACAAGATTTAAAGTGGGTGTGCCATCAAAATGCGGCAAAACTACATTTTTTGAAAAACACTTATTTTACTCGAAAAATTGATTTTGTAATCATACCATGTTATAGAAAATGTGTAAGATGAATAATAATGTTATAAAATTCAAAATGTAGTTTATACTGTTTATAACAGCTAGTCCATAATATTATAACAATATACCGTTGTTTAGTGAAACCGGGTATTGCGTACTACACACGCTATCTAGGTAGGTCGCGATTGCGTGTAATGCAAGCCAAGAATAGTGTTGTGTATACTGCAAGCTAATTCGGTGTTGAATATAGTACAAGCTAATCTTGTTGTAGTGTATAATATAAGATCAAAGAAATTAAAAATAATATATCTCATAAAATCTCGGGGTGTTACATTCTACCCCCCTTAAAATTAATTTCGTCCTCGAAATTCGTCGGGGTTATAAATCGTTTACTATTCATAGAAACCCACATCGTAAAAAGGAATACTAAAACCTAATTTTAAAAACTAAAGTATTAAATGTAATGATTACCCAAAGAAACTCATCACTGGGTTTCCACATAGGAGAACATAGGTGAAAATATGGATATGGAAGAAAAATCTAACCATCAAGTTCTGATGGAGAGTGGTAGAGAACATGGCTATGAAAAATCCATCACTCACAAAGCCATATATTTGTGATAATCTAAGGTACCATCTGATTCATCGGATATATGGGTACTACGACAAAATTTTTGGTTTTCAAGATCATTTCCCTAAAGTTGATGAAATTGGAATTTGAAGAAATACTTTCGTGATTTTGGAACAGTCTCACCGTTGGTCATTCTTTGGATAATTTCCACTTTATTTCTTAAAGAAATAAATTTGAATTTGTTATTCATGAAGTGTCAGCAGATCATGTGATAGAATTATGAGTCATTCCATCTTTCTCAAACAAAAGGATTTAAAAGTTATCAAAAATACATAAGTCCATCTATAGTGAGATTAATCATATATGGTTCCTAAAATGGACTTATACTTCATATATCATACTTCTTAATATAATAAAACTAGTTTCTACTAAACAGGGACTTCCTGTAGGCCAGTGTTTGGCGATAAAGGCCAGTCGCACTTCGGTTGTGGGTTCGATTCCCACACCCTTGTTCGACGCGATGGGCTGTCGCCCTTCCTACAGTTTGTCCTTTTTCTAAAACTACATTACTATAACATCCCATCAATAATATCAAAAAAAGTTCGATCCTTAAACAATAATAAATTATGTCCAACATAATCCATTCCAAAATTTATCTAAAATACTTCGGTCCAAGCTCATAGTATAAAGAAAATTATTACTTGAAATGTCATCAACCAAGCATGTGAATACCATCATTTATCCCCCATATATCTTGTTGGTCACTTTCCAATCATGTGAATACCTTAATCTTGTATTCTCTTGAAAAATGAATACCCATTAAACCTTAGTGAAAACATGAATGCTGTCAAAAGTTAACTCTTTCCACATACAAAAATCCAAAAATTCTATATACTCAAATCATGATATCACTTAGTCCTTATATCAATCATGAGCTCATTTCATTTTTTTCATTATCCTTTCATTATGCGCATATCATCTTCTTTCCAAAAATATCTGAATAACCTTTCAAGGTTACCAGTACCATTCAACATATACTTTCAAATACTTTAGGAAAACAAATAGTGTAACAATCCTTAGATGATTCTTTATTCCATAGTACCATACATTATTCTTGATAAACATACAATCATTCCACTAACTTCATAAACCACCGACTGAGCTTCATCATTTCTTTCATCTCATATTTCATTTGTAGTCTCTTCATCATCATCCACATAAATACTACCCATATGACCATGCTGATTCTCTTCATTACATTTTACCTTAGGGAATTGGTTTGCATAATGCTCATACATTACACATTTAAAACATCTAATCATTATTTATGTCGAAGGAAAACCATTATCCTTGTCCATGTTGTTTACTGAACCTTTTCCTTTTCACTTACTGGCTTTGTGTCCTTCTTTTCCACACCCAAAGAATTTTCTAGTTCCTTTGAAACATTATCCTTGATGCCTCTTCCCACATGATTTACATAGGTGAAATTGAACTTTCTTTCCTCTATGATCATCATGAAACACCATATTTCTCTTATTAGCCGAGTTAGGAAACATACCAAATATGAGTTTATTGATCATATTATGAGATTTCTGATTCAGCATAATAATGATGATTGGACTTCCAAATCCCATTTCATTTGGTTGCTCATGAAGAATTTCATTCCATTGTCCATCATATCCTCCATTATCATGAATCATCTTCTTTCCAGCCATTTTCTAAAAGCCAAAAAGAATAGTGTGAGAGGAAAAAATCATAATAAAGGGGGAGTAACTTCAATATCTAACATATTAGGTTTAATCTAATGTCATTACCATAATTATAGAACTATAACCTATACTTATACTTAACCTTAGGGACATCCCTAGACATACCATAGAAATATCTCTAGGGATCTCACTAAAGTTCTCGCATCCAAGTTTCCAAAGGTTGAAAAAACCTTTCCTCTGATACCAATTGTAGAGACCCGAAGCATGACTTACATAGATATTAAATTACTTTTGTGGAATACTTAATACATAACAAAAACAGACACACAAGGACCGTAATAGTTTAGTGTCTTTGGAAACATGGAAATCTTCTAATAGTGGTGAAGGATCTTCAACATCTCCCATAAAGATCTTCCACTTTTTGTTTCCTTACCTAAAAATTTTCTTTTAATCCTGGGGGAAAATAAAACAGTAAGGGTAAGCATGGCTAAAATAAAACATACCATATACATTCGAACTTAAAAACACGAACATAATTTTTAAACATCAAAATCATGAGCAACGACATAAAACATGGAAGTACATAAGGCGTAGATCATAATGGAACATAAATCAATATAAAATACAGTGGGAATAAAACATCTAATTGTGGCATCCATTAAGCACATGAAATGATTTCCATAGTAGCCAAGACATTGCTGCCAAGACCATCTTAGTGGACAAAGTCCCTTTATGAATCGAGTTCACTCCTCGTTCCAGTCCTGTAATACTGAACCGGATTAACATACCATTCCATCCATGTATATCTCATGAGATATAAATCATTACCCAATTAATTGGAGGTAGATATAGGTCCCACCCATCTCATAATGAAATCATTATTACTTGTGCCACAAAATAAACATACATCATTCAAAAAAACCCAATAAATAAAATGGGTTTCATAAACATCATCCCATCATCACATAATCCATATAAAATAAATGGATATCATTTCATAATAAGAAAAGTGAAACCATGTAAGTCATAGAGACATTATACTTGAAACATACACATATGAAATAATGTAATCTTAGATGAAAAATGGTTTTGATAAAACACTTGAAATGAATTCTTGAGGAAAATATCCTTTTTTCTTCAAAAGAATTTTTTTTCACAAAATGTCGTGCAATTTTAAAAGAAAAAGATTTTTTTTAAAATAGTCATGAAATATTTTGGAGGAAGATTCATGAATATAATGCTTTATAAAACCGTAAAAATCCTTTCATGCCGTATACGTTAAAAAAACAATATTCTCTTACTTTTGTCGGAAAAGTCAAAAAGTACCTTGTAGGGTAAATAAAAGAAATATTCCTTCCATACCATTGGGTAAAAGTCAAAATGGGTAAAAAGGACTTTAAACACACATAATTTTTTTTACAAAACATGGACATGGATGATAACAATATCCCCAATAAATACTTACGAATTAACAATCTCGGATAAGAACGAGATTGGAAAGGTTATCCCTTACCTTAGGTCTGATATGATTCATATGGATACTAACCTGCTGTATAATGATTTAAATAATGTCATTGACTTATTAAATAATCATATTCAGTGTTATGATATCATATATGTTTCACTTATGACTTTATATTACCCATTCTTTTGTAAATTCCATGTTAAAATAGCGTTTTGGGTAAAATCATTTCATTTATTGTATGTGTTTCGACTTGTCGTTCTTGATATTATTACTTATATCCTGATTTACATAATTGCAGAGGGTAAAACATGATTTATATATATAATATATATTCATCATATATATATTATAGATCTATAAAAAGAAAGGAAATACACCGTTCATGGAGACGGTAGGCCGTACATACGCATGAACGTTGTTTTCGTTTCCTTATTGAATTGAATGAAATTATATAGATGACATACATATATATATACATAAATCCAGTAGAATTATTATTTCATACATTTCATTATTTTTCATTATATATACTTTATAATCATTCTTGAATGGTTAATCATGGAAAATGAATCTCATCGCGTTCGTGGAGACGGTAGTCTGTACGTACGCAAAAGCGATGATATCGTTCCCATAATTATTCAATAGAATTGGAGTGGATGGTATAATATATCAGAATAATTATGAGGTTATAATAACAATATATAGTAATTCTTTACACCATTATACCCATCCATTTAAGGTGTTGGTGGAAAAACAGATTTCACCACGGCTTGGAGACAGTATTTCATACGTACGCACGCATGGTGATTTCGTTCTCCGTAGGATGGATAGATGGTGGAATAGGGTTGTTTCATAATTATAATAACATATAATTATATGAGTTATACTGATGTTATTACATCATAATGAAACAACTAAATAAGAAGAAGTGGAAAAAGAAATAAAGTTGAAAGAATCGGTAACGGACATTACCTCTTCTTTGAAGCGCCTCTTTGAGACCTCCTCTTAGGGGACTAAAATTGGTCTTTGAAGAAGAAAAGAACCTCTAGGATGTTTCTATGGAATTTTAGAAGAGAATTTTTCAGGGGTTGGCTGAGATTGATGGCTCAAAGTGGTGTGAGGAAGAGAGGGAGGAGGTGCCCTTTTATAAGAGAGGAGAGGGGCACCTTTGGAAAAACTAAAAATATTATTATATTATAAAGTCATATTCGGTTTATAATAGCTCCAAATTGATTTATTTAGAATATAAGGTGGGGAGGGGTCTAAATAATCTCATCTAATAGAATTTAGTGAGGTTTAGGTTTCTATTTTAACCTTATCATTTAGATTTAACCTTAAGTTAACTAATTTTACTTTTACCGTGTCTTCTTGTTTTCTTACACTATAAGGTTAATAAACTTACTATAACAATCCAAAAGAACCCCAAGTTGTTTATTATTAATATATATAACCTTATATATCTCAGGTGGCCTAACCTTAGATTTTTAGGAATAAAATTACAATTAATAATATAATATTTGTTTTAAAAACTATTTTATGTCAATTTTGACACTATTTGGTAATTGATTTTTGTGAAAATCATAACAGAATGATTAGTTATAAAAAAGTTAACTAAATCAATAATAACTTGTCATATTAACCTAAAATATTAGTTTAATTAATAAAAAGTCTCAAATTTAATTTATTTGGGTATTTATAACATCAATTATGTCAATATTTCATTAATAAGATAATTACTGCATCATATTTGTGTCATAAATAAATTAAATTATTTAATGTATAAAAATTATAAATAAAATACCATTATGTAGGAAATATTCTTATATTTATAATGAATATTTATAGTAGAATTTATCTTATGTATAACCATATATTAAAAATTATTTACTTATTAAACTTGGATTTTAACTATTTTAACCTTTCTTTAAATAGATTAATATTAAATGTCCTAATCTAATCCAAGTGGGCCTAAATGGTCATATTTTATTCCTAAGGTTGTTTTTGGTCGAATTGAACTTATCCAATAGAATTATGACATGTGTTAGGGTAATAATACTATCATTTTTACCCTTAATTATCCTATTTACTTTTAACCGTGGTAAATAAAAGTAAAAAGTTACTATTCACCAAAAAATATTTTCATCTCATTAAACCACATTTTAGTCCATGATATTAACCGTGTCTCTCAGATTTTCGAAATTCCACTCACAGAAGTGGTAAAATTATGTTTTATGAAAAATTCATTTTTTTAATTACCACTTTGTGGCTTCACTATTCATCAAAAAAATGAAGTTTTTGAGAAAAATACCAAAAAATCAGCCTAATCATTATTTGATATTACAAATTCAAAAATTATATCTATTTTGACAAATTAAAAACATAGAAGTGGCATGAATTAATTTTAAAATTAATTTCTGTTATCAAAACAAATAGCGTGTTTTTAAGAAACAATAACTATTAAAAGTTTGATACTTGTTTATATTCAATTTCAATGTGAAATTAATTCCAATGACCAAAATTGGATTAAATGGTAAAAATATATTCTAATTACACTTTAAAACCAATTAAAAAGATAATCTAACCATATAAATTTTTGTGATGAAAAAAAATTTAATTAAAATATAGCGTGTTTTTACTATTCATTAAAATATGAATGTTATCAGAATAATATGAAAAATTTATCCAATGTAAATTTTTATATCCTGATTCCAAATAAGAATTTTATTTTGTCAAATTGAACTTATATACATGTCAAAAACAATATTTAAAGTGGGTGCGCCATCAAAAGGCAGCAAAACTACATTTTTTGAAAAATACTTATTTTACTCGAAAAATTTATTTTGTTCTCATACCATGTTCTATAAAATGTGTAAGATGAATAATAATGTTATAAAATTCAAAATTTGGTTGATAATATTCATAACGGCTAGTCCATAATATTATAACAATATACTGTTGTTTAGTGAAACCTGGTATTGCGTACTACACACGCTATCTAGGTAGGTCGCGATTTAATGTAATGCAAGCCAAGAATAGTGTTGCGTATACTGCAAGCTAATTAGGTGTTGCATATAGTACAAGCTAATCTTGGTGTAGTGTATAATATAAGATCAAAGAAATTAAAAATAATATATCTCATAAAATCTCGGGGTGTTACATCCATAATAGAGGAAGAGACTCTAAAATTTCCTGGAAATTTTCCTTGGTTCAAGAAGAGAGAGGATTCACTGAAAATAATGAAATAATAATACACATGGTATGCTTAAAACTACCAGGGTTTAGGATTACACAACGTGTAACCACATCATGTCGTATATTTCTTAATTAAATAGATACGCTGAAAAATTCATCCCCAAAGGTAAGTATTTATCTTGATCAAGCATTAAATATTGTGAACTAGGTTCATGACATGTCACCTCTTCACATCATAGTGTATTTCATAACATGTGTTTGTAGGAAGTTACATATCATGTAACATATACACACTGTGTAATTTTCCCAAAAATAGTTTTCACTCCATCTTCTATGAAAGTTCCCAAACCACCTATAAAGCCTCCCAAACTCACAGGAAACCCTCTTATGGCCATTTTAACTTGTTTATATCTGTAGTAAATTAATGAAAATATATACACATCCTTAAATTTTAGGTCATTTTACCCTAATAAAGGATCTGTGTCTCCAAAAAAGACTTTACCACAGAGGAACAATAAAAACTCAAAGAGGGATGTACCTGGAAAAAATATGGGATCTTACTACCTCCCCACCATATAATATATCATCCTCAAGATACTCAAAGAATCACTATGGGGACTCAACAAACATGTCTATCCATTATGATCACAAATCAGACTCCCTCTCCCAAGTCTCCTCCTAAACATGCCCATGATTCCACTACACTCAAAGCAAATGTATAACCCTACCCTAGAGGTATTTATCACTACATTACATAATTCGTATCAGATGATTCTCAAAAGAAACATCAGAAAAAATCTCGACATTATCAATGTATATCATATAGGAAGGTCCAAGATAAAATATTTAAAGCTAAAATAGATGTAACAACTCATGCATGGCATTATAGAGTTTTGGAAGGGCTAATCGGTATGCCACTAGACTGATCCAATCCACTATCTCAAATGGACCAACAAACTTGGGCACTAGCATTCTCTATTTTCTGATACAATGTTTTATTACCCAATGCAACAGATAATGGAAAACATGATGAACAATATCAAACTCCATTGGTCATCTCCGACAGTCATCGTATTATTTTTCATAGTCGTTGTGGTCACTTACTACCTTTGGATCATCTAAACCTTCTTATAAGTCTCATGCATGAGAATATTCCTAAAAAATTTTAAATCACCTGCCTCTAATCAACAATGAGGTGAATGACATTTCCTTCCATAAAATCCTCTAAAGGATCCATCTAGATCGATTCTTAGAACCTGTTATTATATGAAAACCCCATGACTGTCATATTATGATCCCATGAACCACTGAAATCTGAAACACATGCTCATAACATATACTCCAGAAGCTGAATAGTCCACTTAGGTTGACCACCAATCTAAGGATGATAGGTTTTTCTCAAAAAAAACCTACGATCCCAAAGCCCTATAAAGACCCTAACAAAAAATAGAAATGAAATGATGATCTCTATCATAAATGATACTCTTTAGAACACTATGAAACTGTAATATATCACACATGCATAGACTACACTGATCATCAACAACAAAGGTATTCTTGAAAGGAAATAAGTGAGATACCGTCATCTATCACCCATACTTCATTATTTTTAAGGTTTTTATTGGGTGATCCTATCACAAAATCTGTATTGACGTCATCCCATTTACACTTAGGAATGGGTATAGGGTACAATGGCCTAGCTGACCTCTAATTCTCAGCTTTCACTTGTTGATAGATGAAACATCTCACCACTAAGACAAATACCACCTTCTTTATTCGTATACACCAATACTGTCCATAGAGATAATGATACATCTTAGTCAATCCAGGTTATAACTCCATCTAAAAGCATGAAACTCTTTCATCAGCTTATTGTGCAAGCCCCTAGGAACCCATACTCAGCCACAGAAAATAAGAGAAATTACACTTCTAAGAGACCATATTGACGGTGTCTCCCCACCATATAAATATTCTCTTATAACTAAGCCCTCAAGATTAGATAAATTATCTATTTTTATACATTCCAAAATCATGAGTATAATATATGTCGAAGTCAGAGATACTCATCCCAAATACTCAAAAACATATTGATACATGTCTCCAAAGAGTGTCATAATTTTCCACTCATCGCAAGACACATACAAGAACTATGTCCATGACATTAATATAAAGGAAATTGAAACAATGTTTACCTTTCCTGGTGTATAAGCTAACTCAAAGTTGAATGACTGTAGATACTCGACCAACATCCTCTACTAAAGGTTCAGTTCCAAATAAGAAACAATTTACCCAAGGCTCTTATGGTCTACGTATACCACAAACCACACTCACTTAAGATAATGTATCTAGCATCTTAGGGAATGTACCACCGCTGCTAACTCTAGATCACGAGTATGTTAATTCGTCTCATGCAGTCTCAGCTGTCTAGATCCATAAGTAACCACTCGATCCAACTACAGTAGAAATGCTATGAGTCCAACTTTAGATGCATCATAGTACACTTTATATGCCTTAACTAAAATAACAAATGTGATGATAGGTGTTTAGGCTATCATACACTTTATATCCTAAAAAAATATCTCACAAGCATCCAACCTAATAAAATTCACTCCATTTTTTGTCAACCTTTACATCCGTGGTTCCATATGAAAGAATTCATAGAAGAAACACTCATAATAATCAAATAAACCCAAAAACAATGATTATCGACGAACTTCTTAGAACATTACCATGATAACATGGCTACAACCATCTCTAGTTCTACTGAAACTTTTTCCTATAAGATGACATTTCGAAATAAGTACACATTATTATTGTATAAACTTCAATTTTTTGGCTTGGCATAGAGGTGATGCTCTTTCAATATAATCAATATGATGCTAATATTTTTTTCATGATTGTTTTATGATGAGGAATACACTAAGATTTCATAAAAATACAACAGAAAACTAGTCTAGAAAAGGATGAATGATTTAATTCATCAAGTTCATGAATAGTGCTTATGTATTCTTCAAGCCAAATGGAACCACTAAAAACTTATATATGACATATCTTCTCCTAAAAGAAGTATGAGGTATACTTGATAGTCTCGCCCTCAACTAGTGGTATCCATTTAACAAATAGATCCTGGAGAAGATATTAGCACCTATCAATTGATCAAAGATATCATTGATATGTGGAAGGGGATGCCAGTTCTTGACTTTCATCTGGTTCAATATCTGATAATCTAAACATAAGTGCAAGGTATCTTCAGCCTTCTTGGAGAAAATAACCAGGTAACCCGATCGATGTGTACAAATACATATGAATCCTTATGCTTCCGGATCATTAAACTAAAATTTAATCGTCTGAAGGTATAATGGTGTCATTTTATAATGAAGGATAGAAACTATATCTGCTCCCAATAATAACCCAGTCATGAACTTAATCTTATGCTTTGGTGTTAATCCATAGAACTCATTAGGAAATAAATCCAAAAAATGGTATACCACTAGAGAAAAAGAATATTATTGTATTCCACCATCATCCAAAACAAGGATTTTTAACTGAGCTATGAGAAAATATAATCTTCACTGAATTGGTCTTACACATTCAGACTGCAGATCCCACTCACCCTTGTGAGAATAACTGCCTCCTTTTAAAAATAGAATGGTAAATTTCCTCTGAAAAAAGTCAATATGAGAAAATTATAGAACTAACTGATCCATGTAAAGAATAAAATTTAAACTGTTCATTTTCATTAAAAACAGTTCTAATAATAAATGGTAATCACCAATCTATAGAGAGAATTATAGAAACTTTTGATATTTTATAAACACACTCCTAACAGTGTATCGATGCTTAGATCAACATCCAATAATTTCATAACCAAGCCTATACCTTTGGAAAAAATGTTAGATAAAAAGAAATGTGATGATCATATATCAAAAAAATCCATTGTAGGGGTAGATGATTCACAATTATACTTATAACTATTTAATATCTTGAATCAACAATAGTTGAAGTAGCCTCTATAATGTGTAGTTGTCTAAACCATCATCCATGAGCTCATGTCTGACTCCCTCAAGATCTTCCCTCTTCCTGGTATTCCATTTTTTCATTGGAGTACTATATCCCCTAACTCAAACTGAATGTCATGTGGGACTCTATTTACATGTATATTGAGGAGTAATTGAGCCCATTCATGACTCTGGTACCTATATATATCCCCTTCCACTGATCTACTGTGAGTAGTTCTAAAAAAACATATGATGATATCCCATACTTTTACAAGAATGGAACTCCTAAGTGGGTTACAAACATTAATATCACTACAATAGAATACATTACTAAAATAGTTTCCACTTATCTAACTTATGTGCTCATTTTTTCCTTCGTAGAAACTATCATAGAGGTGCTTCTTTCCTTAATAATAAGACCTCCTTGTTCGACCTATAGAAACATCCTGACCACTACATGGGGCCTCTCTATGATTCCCTTCCATGATGAGTTCCTGATTCATCATGTCGAAAAATCTACTCATATGAAAAATGATCACCTACAACCTGATCTTATAGAGAATACCATCCTCAAAAATCCTTGCTTATAGATCACATCAGCATGTAAAGAAGGTGCAATCCCTGAAGGTCGGTGAAATGTTTAAAATATCACATCATTAATATAAATTCCTATTCCAGATGCATGAAATCATGATCCTTCACATTCATCAATGTCTCTAGATATTAGTGGCTCAATAACATTACTTGTAAGTCCTTCTAAGATTACTCTTCTGATATTCCATCCTACTCGTGAATATCTCACCAATTCTTGGGATGTCCATGAATCATATATATGGAAAGCTTCACCCTCCTATCCATGGGTGTATCCATATGTTTAAATATCATATAGTATAACTTGATCTATAAATTGGATTCATTAGGGACTCCCTACCCATTGAACGAAGGAATATTTTATAATTGAAAATACCTCATCATCTCATATATCAATGGAATGGTGAAAATAGTCTCCCTTTCCATGGATCAGATGACCCTAATAATTTTTTCACAAAGATGATTATCCATCAGATCCGTAGAAACTACAAGAATCTGAAGATATAATTTTTAGGAGCATATTTATTTCCACTCTCTTAACACTCAACTCAGCGAAGACAATGATTCATTTTATATACAAGATAAACACACACCTTATAACACATGATATAATAACAAGGAAAACCTCAACAACTAACAACAATAAAGAACCATTGCTCTTGGCCTCTCAAAATATGGAGTACATGTTTTTTAACTTGAAATGTCTATTCATTCATTTCCAATATTAGATATAATAGGTATCTCGTTTCATAGTTCATATAGGAAAGTATATAAAACATATAATAAATATATCCTTATCATTAAAAATAAATCTTAATATATATCCCTATGTGCCTATAATGATGCATGCATACTCATCTCATGATATACTAGGACACGAGTAGAAATCTCAAGAAAACATAACATCACACAAAAATAACATCAAACCACATGTGAATCACCCAATGTGAAATAAAATCAATTGAAACATGTGAATAACATAATTATCAATCACATCCCAGGTCACTTAGATTTTCCCCCATACATGGGTCAACTACTCTCATGTACAAGCTTATTACCAAGTCTTGACACTTCCTTGTCTCTTTCATATCATCCCATAATAGTAAAACAAAAAAATAAGAAAATTATCCTATAATACTATGTTGTAACATACCCTTATATGGAAATCATTCATGTAGCCAGAACAGGTTGGTTATAGGACCTCTAGTGCACCTCGACATACGCCAGAAGTAGCTGAGTAGTAGCAGGGGTGTGATATGTATAGTTGGGAGAATATACCCCATGGTATACAATATAATGTAGTGGATATACATAGGTATCAATAAACATCAGAGTAACCATAAATCATACAATTGGGAAATAAAATTAAGTAGTGATAAACAAATAATAATAAATAATGTAATGAAAAGATGAGATCTATCTAAATATAAAATGAAAAAAATAAAAAATAAAAGAACCAACTAAGAAAAATAATCCAAAAGATCCCTATCTCAAACCCCATGTCAATCTAATCAACAAAATCCCGCCAACCTATAAATCAACTAATTAATAGTGACTTACCTTCCACTTGTCCAAACCTCCATCCAAGTAATATGTTAGAGTACCAAAAGGTAGTACAATTAAGTTGTGAGTATAAATCAGTAGGTCAAAACCACTGCTTCTAAAGAAAACATGTTTGATAATAAGTGTATGAAATAATGAAATAAACCAATGTATTAATTAATAAATTAATATAACCATAAATAAACCTCTATTGGCACCATGCTGGGATTTCTCTGATCATTTAGCACAACCATGCCAACCATATCAATATTCTGTGGAATAATAATAAAAACTAGGAATATCCCTCTGTATATGCATTTCAGCCTCTGAGAATATCCCTATATATAAGCCTTTGGGCATCCACTGGACCAAGACCACTATATAATCATTTCAGCAAGTATTAGTGGGAATATCTATCTATATAAGCATTTCAATATGTATCACTGGGCATAACCGACTATATAAGAAATTTTTCCTCTAGGAAAATACCTATATATAAGAATTTTAGCTTGTAACACAGGTCTACACCTTCTATATAATCATTTTATCCTCTGTAAATGAACTATATATAATCATTTCAGTAGAAAATCAAAAAGTATAGAAAACAATGATTTCACAATATCACAACATAATCCTTAGTGGTTAATTATAAAAATTTCCATTTGTATTAGAATTAAACTTTCATTTATATCTAAAATGATCAATAATAATATGAATAATGAATAATCAATTACCTCACGATTTTATATTAATAATTCATCTAAGGGCTCATTTCATACTAAGAACACTTTAAACTATTAGTCAAGTTCGTATTACACAAAGGTTCACTCACCCAATGGGTAGTCATAAGCCAAGTTGCACCAACAATTGAATCCAAGGGATAAAAAAAGTATTCCAGTCTATGAATTACCATTAATTAAAAAATTAATTAATTAGAGTACACTTAATTTTGACACAATTTCTATATTTCTTATACTTCCCAAGTAAATAGTCTATAGGGTTTGGTTTAGACTCCAACCTTTAACTAGCGACCAGGACAACACTTTCAATTGAAAACTATAAAAAAGGTAGAAAATATCATGATAATAATATAGATCAACCTAGGTCAACATTAAAACAAAAAAACTAATTCCAAGATATTTACACCTCAATGTGGGAGGAATGAAGGGAGATATGGGAATCCTAAGAAAAAACACTCACGAGAGATTGAATGTGTTATCAGAAAAAATGGAACAGAAGATTAGACTCCAAAATAACCTGTAAATATTCATAATACATATAAGAGAGATGATGAAAAAATAATGAAAGAATCATACAAAAAAATATTAAAACTTATTTATCCAAGGATTACATGGTGTGTAACCACTTCATGATGTGTAGTTCTTAATTAAAGTGAGAAGCTAAAAAATGTGTCACCTGACATTAATATTTATCCTAATTAAGAAATACAAGATGTGAACTAGGTTCATGATGTGTAACCACTTCACGTCATCAACAAGTTCATGACATCTTTTTGAGGGTTGTTACATTTTGGGTAATATATACATGCCATGTAATTTTCCAGTGAAAAATTTTCATCCCAGCTTCTACAAAATTGCGCAAACAACCTCTAAAGCCTCCAAAACTCAAGGGAAACCCTTGTAATCCCATTTTAACAGGTTTATAACCTGAATCTACTAATTCAAAAAAACATATATCCCTCAATTTTAGGTTATTTTTTCCCAATAAAGGATCTCCGTCTCTGAACAAGACTTAACCACCAACTTCCAATGAAAACTCAAAGAAGGGAATACCTAGAAAAAAGATGGGATCATAAATTGTTAAAGAATAATTAAAATATTGGAATATATGAATTCCTATTGTTTAAATGTTATTATTTTAGACCTAAGGTGAAATAATTACATATATTCACATCTATGATTGGGTCACCATGGTTTCCAATATTTGACATTGCATTAGCACTTCCATGAAACAAAATTATAACATTATTTATGCATGATATAAAAAAATAAAGTAATTTATTAACATAATAATAAAACAATAATTAAATAAAAGTATTTTGGACTCATTATTATTGATATCGGGAATTATCTTTATGTGTTTTCTTTCCTTCTCTAGAATACTTTTGAATCTATATCCGCATTTCCTTTTATTTTTCATCTTGAATGATTTTTTAGATTATTATTGATGTTCCATGTTAGATTCATCTTGAATGAAAATTGAGGGATAATTATTTATAGAATCCTTAAATTACTTAGAATAATTGTTCAAATTTTACATCCCAATCCTATATCTCTGTTCAAACTCATTAGATTCCTTTATAAGCTTTATTTCCATTTGTGAAAACTTTTGTAAACATTTATTTTTTCTTGTTACCAAATATTCTTCACACATGATAAATTCCATTTCTTCCAAGTAGATTTCATGTTTATTTTTTTCCACCACTTAAGTATGTGTAACTATAGAAAAAACTTTACATTTATCCTTTATAATATTTTCTGTTCCTGAAAACACAAATACCCACAATAGTGAAATTTCATGCAGGTACAACCAATTCTCATAGGTGAATCTTGGTACAATACAACTAAAAACACATTTTAGGAACCATTAATTTAAAAAAAAAATCCTTTTGGGAAAACTATTTAATTATAAGAATTATGGAAACAAGCACCACATAGTCGGTGTTCATGTTGAAAAAGATAAAAAAAAATTAATTATAAATGACTCGTTTGAACAATGATTGAATGATATCGAAAATTATTTTGTGGGAGAATTTCCCTTCAATCAAATTAATCCTTCATTTTCTAATATCTATTCATCTCCAACACATGCTCAAAATATTGGAAGAATTATACTACACCAAGTTTATGATTCAATCAATCCATTAACACACCATTGATACTCTCCCTCAATTTTGTTCTTCAAAATCCAAATTTTAACATAGTCTTAATAAAACACTGATCCCATTTCCCCTCACTTTTTACATGTATTCAAACCATGTCAAATTTTCATTACTACATTCTTCTTGGATTTAATTTCATGAAAACTAATATTTTGAACTCTCTTCAACCCCATACATGCATTTTATAATTTTTTCCAATAATATAAACTCATATTTCATTACTAGTCCTAAGTGTTTAATTCAATTTTTCATTAACTTCTAATTCCATAGGTCATGTCTTGTTTTCAGTAGCGATAAAGCAATGGATTTAAACATAGATACATCTTAATCTATAAAAATTATTTCAAGGTTATTCCCACCATGAAAATCAATAAATATATTAAACAACCAACTAATTAATTTTTACATCACATCATATAACAATGATGCACTAAAAATTAAAATCTCCATATAATTATATGCCTAAAAATACTCCCAATTTCCTACAATCATTGTCTGTGTTGAAGGTATTTGAAAACATGATGGCATATCTAAAATTCTCATAATACACCTTCATTTTTGGATCAACCCATAAAACATTTTTAATTTTACCACACATATCAGGTTGCACTGGGTATAAGAATGATGTGTTATCCCTTGATTGCTTCTCTAGGTATTGTAATATACCATCAGCATCACCAAGATACAAATACCTATATCATTTGGACAGATCAAAATTATGATGGTCAACTCATTTATATCCAAGACTCTCAGGCCCACTTATAATGGTTGTAAGAAGATAAAATGAATCACTGGGATTATGAGTAGATTTATTATTTACATCAAAATCAGCACCTTGGGCAATACTAATGCATCATATTTACCACATAAATTACATGGTCAAAGGATAATGTAAAGCATGGTTATTCTCTCCCTAAAAAGTTTCTTGCACTCAAACTTCTTATTGGACTTGTAGATAACTCTCACTCCCACTAGACACTTAATACTTATTTCAGAATGTGGATTTTTTAAATTGACATAACATTTGTCTGATATTCAACATCCTTATTTTATACATGTATACAATGTTGATGTTACTAATATTTTATTATTTTTATGTCTATGAAAAAAATTATTCCATACACTGAAGGTGACAATTTCTCAGTATGAAATATAAAAATAATAGGATTTAGAATCTAATTTAAAAACCATCCCAATACATGGTCCCCATGTGATGATTGTTTTATAAATGATATTATATGGGGTTATTTCTTTTGAATTTTTAACTTAATCTATATCACTGAAAATTTATTCATTTCAATTTGATTTTGAAATGCCAACACTATTATAACCCCTCGAGTAACTATCAGAAGAATATTTCACAATATTAAAATCTACTAAATTTATGTGTTCTGAATCATGTACAACATCCATATTATGCTTAACCATGTTCATTATGACCTGGTCAACATATCTGAAGAAATTTTCAAATAACCTCTGTTTATTAATGATATTGGATGGGTTTCTTTCTTTTGGATCAATTGGAAATTCCTATCAGAAATTTCCTGTGTAAAGTCCCAATGGAAACTCTATGTGGAAATTTTCACTTTAATTAAATTTTAAATTCTAAAAGAAAAATAAAGAAAACATTTCCCCTATAAATCAATTAAAAATCACAAATCACTTTTGAATATTTTTAAAATATCAAGTGATAATTACAATAATAAATTCATGGTGTGAATATCCAGTAGAGATGTCATCTGTGAATTCCTTGTGGGAATTCAAAGTAAAAATTTATAGGGGAAATTACTAGTGAAAATATTTTTAATTCATTTCAGGAATCAATTGGAAATTTCAAGTGCATGGATATTTTCATTGGGAATTTTTAGTGGAAAAAATCAATGGATACTCGATGTGAAAATTTTCAATTCAATTTAGTTTGAAATTTCAATAGCCAGATACGAGAAAAAATTTCCACATTAAATGAATTTTAAATCAAACAAAACATTCTATGAAATAATTAAATATTTCAATTGAGATTAATAACTATGAATTCGCAATGTGAATTTATATTATCCAATTTATCTTGGAATGCCTTTTAGGAATTCTAGAATGGAAATTATTGGGGGAAATTAATAGTGGAAATTACCAGTGGAAATTCACATTTTAATTTCCCTTAGAAATTATCTTTTTGTTAAGATTATAAACATAATCATAAATGATTAAATTTTTGAAAACATTTCCTATAAGAACCCAATGAAAAATACCACTAAAAACACCCACCCCATCAGAAGGATTATGTAGGAAACATGTAAGCTAGTGCCAATTTCAGATTATCAATGAATTTTAAACCATTCAACACTGGTATTTGTGCTCTCATGCTCAATGAAGAAACATTTCACTATTAATTCAGTAAGAAATAAATTTAGTCCACCTTTGTTTTTATTTTTGATGACCATTTTTTTTATTCATCATTATTTTAATGATTATGGGACATTCAGCCCATCGATAATCTCTCATTACTAGAAAGGGAGATCTATCCCCCCTATTTCGATCCCCTACCCCTCTCATTTCATTTCGGTAGGGAACCATACATACTTTCTTATTTCCCTACAACATTAGCACAAAATCATCAATGCAGACAAAAAAATACATCATTATTCCATCCCCTTTCATTCGATGATGGATTGAAAACTTGTTAACCCCCCCCCCAAGAATAAACAATTGTGAAAAATAACCCATATGACCATACACACCAGTTACTCATAGTGGGTCGACACTAGTTTCTCATCAACACCGGATGCTCTTTATAGATTAACGGTATCATCTAGTTCATCATGATTATTCTAACAAAAAGAATATGTAATTAAATCTACCTTATTTTTTATCAAGATCTGTTACTCATGGATTTGATAGTTGGTTATTTTTTTTATATTTCATAAACATCCTTTTATATATCCTAGTTATTTAACTGATGATAACCATCAAAATAATATGTTGTCCGATTGGTCTATCAATTATTCATCTCACTTTTAATTATAAATTCAAAGGTTGGTTCCTAATTCGTCAGTTTTTTAAGACTCTTAACTACTCCAACCCGAAATTTGCACACCGCTAAATAATTTTTTTTTGATATATCATCGAATCAATTTATTATCTACATAGCATTGATATGAAGTGTTCTAATCTCTGAGACTTTCAATGTGATAAAAAAATTATATTATGGTATAACATGTTTCCTTAACCCCATATCAAAATGAGTGTATTGATCTTGTGATAGTTATAGGTTGGAAGATGAAAATGATGTTGTTGGTATGATAGTGATGTCTGTGACAAAGATAATGTGTTTATTATTATGATTTAATATATTTTATGATAATTAATTCTTATAGTGACTAGATTACAGGTATGAGACTATGTGAGTTATTTATTATTTTATTTAGAAGTTACTTCAATTATGCAAGTACCATTCACATTGAAACTTAATAAATGTGGTTGTTTTATAAGGTGTTATCCAAGTCAAGTTAATATAAAATTATCTAGATGGATAGTAAGCACTTTTCCCTCCCTCACCCCTCCCTCACTTTACTATGGTTTTATTTTGGTATTGGATATGGTTGTGGTTATGATAGCCAGCCAGTGGGAAAGTGTTAGTCATTAGAGATACATGGTATTAATAGATGGGAGTTGGTTTGCAGGACCCTTTATTTTGATGGTGTGTGTTATATTATACATTTATTTATTTTCTAACTGATTATTCTAGAGATATTGGTAATATAATACTTTAATGATTTTTACGTACAAATAATTGTGTGTAGACTTGTATGCAGAATCTTATATGGATTTATGTTTGAAATAAAACAACAGGTGAAGGTTGCCCTAGTTACAATAGATTATTTTTATTGGTGAGGTAAAAACAATATATTATAATTTCACTATTTCCATTATTATATATGAATTTTATTTATTTGGTTGTTAGTTATTTAGGGATAACTTATTGAGAATGTGGATATACTCACCCCTAATTTTATATTCATTTTTATTGGGTGATTTTGGTAAAGTTTTTGAGTGGTGTTACCTCAAAAATTGACGGAGATATAAGGATCTTGATGATTAGGGATTGTTCATCTATCACTGAGGTATATTGTATACTCTAGGTTTTTTTTCAGGTTGAGAGTTTGTAGTTATTTTACATTAGTTTATCACATTACTGTTATTATTTAGTTACATTTACAAATTATACATTATTTATGATATCAATTGATCATTAGTTCATTATTTTTCATGGTTTGGGTTTTTTTTCTTTTGTAGTTTTATTTTGTGTTCTGTAATGGGTATTTCCTTCTATTCCATTGTTGAAAACACTATATGCTAGTTATTAATCCCAATCTTTTACAAGTGATCTCAGGTGACACTCATTATCATCATCGATCCTAGGAGAGATCCTGGTTGGGGAAGGTCATGTCCGACTATTATCAAATAATTTGGTTGAGATCTATATTTGAGTTTAAAGTTCATCACATGAGAGGTTTTTAATGGTTGGGGAAAAGTTGGAAATAAATTTTATAGGTACTATGGTTCATTATAAAAGTTATATTATAATAGTTTCTCCCTCTTTTATTTCCTTTTCATACATTATTGTCACTCCCAAGATATCCAATGATATTTTGGTGTTTTGATATTGATGTGTTGGTGATGGTGAATTCCATTTTTACATCATTAGGTGACGGGGCGCCAGTTTAGTGACATAAAATATGAGTTATTTGATGCGATTGAATATTCTTGAGGTAGTTCTCTATGGATTTTCTCTTAGAAGGATTAAATAACTATGTAAATACTTGGAGCTAATTGGTAACATTTATGGTATAAATGAAAAGGGTTTAGAATCAGTTTCATATCCATGGTTTGTATTTTTACAATGATTTTTTGTTATAAAGTTACTGATTTTAAAAAAATTGAATGAAAACTTGGTCCTATAAATGGAGATTATTATAGTTCTAGATTGAGTTATGAGGAAAGAAATGAGAAATTCTTGAAAATGAAGTTAAGAGGTTGTGATGAAACAATAGAATAAACTGTTGATGTTGTTTTTTGATCTCTATATGGAATTGAGATACCCAACAACAACAAATTTCATAAATTTTGGTAATCCAAAGAACCCTAACTACTTTATTATCAAACACTCTTAATTGATTTTAATAAGGGAATAAGATTTTTTTAAGTGGATATTAAAAGAAAAATCTATAAGATATTGACCCATTGTAGTGATTTTGTGGAATTTCAATTAGTGTTCTATTTACATGAGTGGTCTTGTATTTTTGTTTTGTGTTTTTTATTTTGGTGAGGATTCTTGTGGTTTAGATAGTTAGTATACACTCTGTTTCATTGATGGTTGTGTTAAATAATGAGATTTGTTTTAATTTTACATTGTATAAAAGACTTGAAAATAATGATAAGCTATCATTAGGGTTTGTGGGACCCATTTAAGATTGAGGATCAGAAGTATATTACAGTTTAATAATGGTGGACCATAACTCATTGGGTCTATGGGGGATGAATGATTCATTTAGTTCGAATGTAGAGTTACAAAGGTGTAAAGGCAACCTCATGGGAGAAAGAATCCAGGTGAGGGTATAATAACCAAATTTCTTCTTTTCCTTTTCATTTTTAATGAAATTCAAGGGTGATTTAGTGTTTATGGATTGTTAAATTCATTGTTGTGGATTTTAATTTGTGTTTGGATGAATATTTCTTTGAAATTATAGATAAATTCTTTTAAAGTTTCATTATAAATTTTTGGGGAAGGGTAATTACAAATCTATAAAGAAACATGAAAACAAACACATGTATGAAGTCTGGGAGACTCGAACCCGAGACCTCCCAAACTCCCCACAGGGACCTTTTCTAATAAGTAAGGCCCTTGGGGAATTTTAAAGGTTTATCTTTAATGGATGTATATATTTTGGGATTCTCGAACGTTAAGTTCTTTATATTTCAATGTTATAAAGGCGATTTTAGAATTTTTTTGGATGAATTTGTTTAATATTAGATCCATTATAGATTCTTGGAATTTCATGTTTTAGTGTTTTTAAATGGATAGTGGTATTTCTTTAATTTCACACATGAGGAGAAAATGATAATTTTATCGTATTTAAATAACAGTTTTTTTGTTTTTTCATTGATCTCAGAATATGTTGTTTACCTTTGGGTGGGAAATTAGTGCGAATCAGATGAGTTTTGGTAATTACCATTTTAAATTTAATTAAATAGCATGCATTAATTATATAGTTTTTTGAGAAAAATGAGAGAACTTGTAAAAAGTACAAAAAATTTAAATTTTATCAGTGATTTATTACTCAGGACAATATGTTTCAATTGACACTAATATAAAATGAAAGTGGGGAAATCTGTTTTTCTATAAATAGTTAATTATGTATTCTTAATCCTTATATTTTTGCATGATTTTCAAATTGAAAGACCTTTCTAAATATATCATTACATTTTAATCATTATATTTTAATTTAAATACACAGATTAATTATATAATTGAACTCAATATTAAGTATAAGGTTTGAATTTTTTATTTGGACTTTCTTTTTATTATGGATGAACATAAACCATCCATATTAAACTACCCTTGGTGAACATCATTACCTCCGACCATATCTTTCCTAGAAAATTAAATCATCACCACTTATCAAAGAAGTGGATGGATAGAAATGATGAGGGATAGAGAGGATCAAACAAGATGGTTTAAAGTAGATGGATCTAAGAAAAATTGAATTGAATTGATAAATAGAGAATGAATATAATAACCCACATCAATATAATCATTTTAATTACGTGATCATTTATAAATAAAACTACCATTGGGGTTAAACTAAATTCCATATTATGTATTATCGTTATATAAAATAAATGCACTTATTTGGTTTTATTATATCCTATCTAATTTAAAATACCAATAAGAATCAAAACTATTGATAATATTAGTATCGAAGAGTGAACATATGATCAATATAGTTATTGTGTTTTGATAATCCAATTCACATAGACAAGTGAAATGATGGCCTCAACCAGTAGGATCATACCATATGAAGCCTATTTATTGGAGTTTTCAAGGGAGATAACATCACTAAGATTTACTGTGGAATAATCCCTTTACAATATCAAACAAATAATTATGAACAGAACCATTTACAGGATAAGCTTAATCTCATTGATATCATGACCCAAACCATGTACGCCAAACAACCCCATGAAAATATCACCAATATGCACCATACCCTCATGGTCATTTCTTTTGTAATAAAAGAATATGTATCAAAACCCAAATAATAGGACAATATATATTGTATTCTTAATAGAATAATGGTAATATTTTCTCGTTATTATTGTTACTTTATAAATGATATTTATTTTTATTCGATAAAACATAAATGATATTTTTTGGTAATATGTATTTTTAATTAAGACATTCTGGATGAATAATTAATGAATTTTTTTTAAATAAATTATATTTTTATAAAATATTAATTTTAAACAATTTTTATTATGTATATTCAATAAATATTATTTTTGGAATTAGAACATTGAAGTTATGAAATGGTGATTTTTTCATAATTCTATGAGAGACTCGAATTTTTAGGAAATTTTTTAATATGGTGTGTATTACGATATCATAATAACACAAAATTGATGTAATAAATACTATGAAAGGTATCTATGACCAAATAAATGCTTAACCTTTAAATTATTGTCTTTTTAGGTTTTTTTTTATTTTATAAAGCCTTTATGAATACTACAAAACATATATTTTATTTTATGTTTTTAATATCATTTCTTTAAGAACATGACACAATTACACATCACCAAGGGTAATATTTTAATAAGATCATTTCTTTGAGTTATAAAATAATGAATACCACTACTCATTGGAAGAAAACATGTTCCAATACCATGGAAAGGATTTTGGTTGTGATTAATTTATTTAATAGAGTCTAAAACCTGTGTTTGAGAAATAATAAAGAACTCCCCTCTCATTTCTAATATAAACAAATCAAATATCCCAATCCTCTTCACTCAAAAACCATGGATCACATCCTTACTCTTACCTCATCCCCATATATTCATCCCAAGTTTCCCCTAGTCTCTTAAGAATCTCATCCCAAGCTTTTAGAATCACCCTCTCAAGGTAAGGGGTCATCTTTATCTTATCTTTATTTAAGAATCTTGATTACAGTATGCATTTTTATCTCTAATTACTAATGTTGTGATATGTTATTCCTATCTCTATTACTACTCTTATGATTTTTGAATGATAATACACCCCTTTAACTCCCATAAATCCCTTTTATTAACATTTATGTTCCCCTGTTATGCTGCCGTAATTTCATTACGATTCGTCATGACAAACGGTTGTGTGGTGAATACCTGTACAAATTTCCTATAATGGTTTTAATCCTTTTTGTAACTATAATTATTTTATTATTTTAATTTTTATGAAATGTGTTCTTATATATATGGTATATGTGGAAAACTTATGCTTGTACAAGATATGATTATGATGGGTGTACCCAAATAGTGCTCCAATGCACTCAGTGATGTTTTAGTCTCATCAGATGCCATATATGGTATATGTGAGGTTATCCTAAGAACATTATGTTATTTTTTCTTGGTGTTTAACCATTAATTCTTATCATTATGTGTTTTTAAATTTTTTTTCGAAATTACCATGTTACCTTTATGTTTTCTTGATATATCATGCCTTATTGTTCATGTTTATCATTCTCACCCATTTTACGTCCCTTGGAAATTCATATTGTCTAACCTGTAATAAATTCATCATGTTATTAATTTTTTATTCCCTTATATGGATTTATCTCTCACCGTTTTCTTATGTATGTCCCCAATTTTCCCCTCACAGTTTATGTTTGATTGAATATTACGATCATGTTAAGGAAGTTTGAAAAAATATCCATTTTCCCCTATTTTAATTTGTTATGTAATGTAACTAGGTTACAATATAACTAGTCTTATCTATATTTTGTTTTGTATTATGTTAATTAATATGTAATAAATCATGAATTATTGTTAATAAAGACATGGTTTTTCATAGTTGGTTTTAAAAGATTGTTTAGTTATTTTGTGATTAAGATTAGAAAAAACTAGAGAACGATTTAGGGATAAAACAGAACAAAATAATAAATAATAAAATAATTTTATTGTATAGTGTAAGTGGTTTCAAGGAAAATAAATCATTTTCTGGATACCATGAGTGGATGTGGCTCTAGAATAGATGCACCTTGGGGTAAAACCCAAAAACACCGCATTGAGCTAGACTTGATTAAGAACTAGTGCATGACAATGGGCCTTGTTGTACATTTAGTTTGACACTCTGTGTGGATATGCATTAGTAAATTTACAATCTCATTACAAACCTTTATTATGTGAAAAAGAATATTCAGTAAGTATCTATTTTTGAAAATAGATCATGGATAACATAGATTAAATCTCATAAATTCATAAGTTAAGAAATAAATGTCATTTATAAGTTATCTATTTAATGTTATTGGATATTCTTCTATGCACTGAATAGTTAAAAAATAGTCACCCCTAATTTCCCCTTTATTCTTGCCAGTGGTCAGAAATATGTGGAATAGAGTAAACAACCAATGTGGAGGGTAATTTGATGAATACCCAAACAAGATGCCCAACCTGATGGGATCATGAATCAAAAACATTGTGATGATAATGTCTAAGTTGAATCAGGTTTGGAACTGTAATATGAATAAGGAGGAACACCTAGATCCCCCTAATAAAGGAAAAGGTACAATTGAGACCTTTATACAATAATGGAATTCAACTTTCAAGGGATCATATGATACCTTAGTCACAGAACAATGGATCAACTCCATTGATACTATATTCTCCATCCTTCAATTTTATGAGAAAGATAATGTTATATTGGTAGTTTAACATATAGTGGGAGAAGTTTATTAGTGGTGGTTATTTATTAAGAATATGAAGCTGGAGGAAGATATCAAATTGATGGGGTGGAATGAGTTCTGAAAAATGTTTTTCCAAAAAACATTCCTTACACTCTCCAACATAAAAATGGAAAGAGATTTCCTTTCTCTCAAGAAACAAGATGATGAATTTTAGCATACACCACTGGATTTATAATTACCCCAAATTAAAATTCAACCAATTCTTTAGTGGGATAAAACTGAGTCAACAAAAATCCATAGTGAACTGATACTTTGATATCTACAGGGAAATTTTCTGGTGTTCCCTTAAATTCAAAATGGAGATAGGAAAATATCAATGGTAACATGGGAATAAAAAGAGGAAGGTAGAGTTTAATATCAGAGGCATGATTGATAAATCTAATTGTGGTACGAAATTTCAATATCCCACTTTTCAAATGTGAGGAAAGAAGAACCCTATAAATCTTCTATGGGGGATGAGGAAATTCTTTAGGTGTGGAAATGAAGGGCACCTAGCCAGTGATTTTTGAAGGGAGAAACCCACCAATACAATGGAAGAAAAGGATTCTATAGCCTACCCTCCGCCTATTTTCCAATGATTTAAATTCTAGGAACAAATAAACTATAAAAAATACTTACCTAAGACAAGGGTTGTCGAAGAAAATCAATTCCATCAACCTCCATTATAGCAATAGATAGCATAAGTTATCACAACAACTGCGGTGGATCTCGGAAATGAAGTTGTGACGTGTACACTAGTTATTCATTAAAAAATAGAATTGTAATTTTTTATTATAGTTATATGCATTCATTTATATCACATAATTTAGTAGAACTATTCAAACACCACCAAAAATCATGGAAGTAGAGCTGTTAGTGAAAACAACAAGTGGGGAAATTATTACATCCCAAATATATAACTCATCTCTTGTCAAAATTTGTGTTTTTAACTTCTCATAGAACCTTGTGATACTCCCTTTAGTGTACTTAAATTCAATTCTGGGTATGTATTGAATTTATCTATATAGAGGAACCATAAATTCCCACGAGATGGAAATCACTCTCTGTATCATGAATCATCCCCTAATTCTATACAAATGAAAGGAGGATGAGGAATATTCTTTAGAACCAACATCTCGATAATGCATATTATTTACATATGAGAGAGTGTATCTAGCTTAAATGATTTACTCTAAAGAAAATATCATCCTTGGATACATGCCCATTGTGATATAATATGCTGACGTGTTTCCCCAAAAATAGACTTGTCTCCTCAAATATGAGAGGTTGAATTTTCAATGCAACTTATACCTGGGGAATCTTCATTATCCAAGACTCTGTATAAATTTTTTGTCATTAAACAAAATTAGATAAACAAACAACTATAGGAGAATATGGATAAAGGATTCATATTCCCAAGTTCTTCACCATAGGGTGCACGGTTCAATTTATCTATAAAAATTATGGGTCAATGTGCATTTTCATTGATTATCATGAAATCGACAAGACCAGGATAAAGAAAAATTATCATTTTCCATATATTAATGAGTTATATGATCCTCTATGTGAATCAAAATACTTGTCTGGGGTGGATATTTTGTTAGGGTATTATCAAGTAAGGGTGAAGAAGGAGAATATCCCCAAGATTGATTTTCTTACAAGGTATGGGCACTATGGTTTCATAGTAATTCCATTTAGAATATCTAATAATCTAACAATCTTCATGGACATGATGAATCGTATTTGTAGATTACCTCAAAAAATTGGAAGTCTTTAAACATGATATTCTAATATACTCCATAAGTAAAGAGGTACATCAGGATCATTTAAGAACCATCCTAAAGACCATACGAAGAAGAAGATTTATGAAAAGTATAAAAAATGTAAATTATGGTAGAAGGAAGTCTCATTCATGGGATATATTATCATAATAAAATTGATATCAGTGGAACCATTAAATAAATAACAAATTAAAGGATGGTTAAGGTAAACAAAAATTCATAAATCAATATATTCAATTGATATATTGTGTACTATCTTAAATTTTTGATAAATTTATCACCATTTGAAAACACCCTAACAAATATAACTCAGAAGGAAGTCAAGTTTTTTTGGAATAATGAATGTGAAGAGAGATTCAAGGATTTGAAATTGAGGAATATCATTTCACTAGTACTTATGATACCCACAAATGGGGAACTTTTCATAGTATATTATGATGCTTTGAAAAAGGTATTGGGATGTGTACTAATGCTGAATGAAAAAATAATAGCAACTACCTCAAGTAAATTGAATGTTCATAAAAAGAACTATTCAATTCATGACCAGGATTTATCTATAGTGATATTCATACTGAAAATATGTTGGAATTTTATCTTTGGGGAGAAGTGTAAAATACATATGGACCATAAGAGCCTCAAGTATATATTCACACAAAAATATCCATATATATTGCAATAAAGATGGATAAAGATTATTAAAGACTATGACTTCTCAATATGATACCATACTAGGAAAAAAATAATGTGTTAGTTTATGTTAGTAGAAAGGATCCAAAAATGTTATCATTTATGAGAATTTTGAAGGATCTAATCATATTATACTTTTAATGGTTGGATATGGGAATCATAAAGGAAGGAACATCATAAATCGTTTCGAAAATAATTTCTCAACCATCCCTTATGGAGAAGATAAAGGATTCTCAATGAGAGGATTCCAATATTTAGAAGATAATGGAAGATGTAAAAAAAGGGAAATCCTTAGAGTTCAAAATTAATGATGAAGATGCTGTAATATTTGGGTCATGAATATTTTTACCACTAAATCCAATGTTAAAGAAGGATTTTTTGGTTGATTTACATAGCTCAACCTTCTCCATCCGTACTAGAATAAAAAAGATGTATTGAGATCTCCAAGATCACTCTTAGTGGGAAAATATTAAGATGTAGATCATGGAATATATATCAATGTGTCTTTTATGTTATCATATGAAGGTAGAAAGTAAAAAATATGAGGGGATGCTGAACCCATTACCCATACCTATATAGAAATGGGAAAACGTTACCATGTACTTTGTCACTTGTATTCCAAAAACATTAAAAAAAATAATGATATATGGGTTGTGGTGGACCGTCTTACACATACTTCTCACTTATTTGTAATTTGATAGGACTTTTGACTCAATAAACATGAATGGATATACATTAGAGAAGTGGTGAAGATGCATGTAACACCACTATTAATTGTATCTGATTGAGATCCAAGATTCAACTCAATGTTCTAAAATATTCTCTAACATGTTCTAAATACTGAGTTGAAAATCAGCATGGCATATCACCCTCAAATAGATGGACAATGTGAGAAGACTTTCCGAACACCCAGGGACATGTTGAGAGCGTGATCAATATACTTCAATAAAGGATGAGATCAACATCATCCTATAGTTGAGTTTTTATATAATAATATTTTCCACTCAAACATCTAAATGGATCCTTATGAATCTATTTATGGTAATTTGTGAAGAACATCCTCATGTTTGGATTATGTTTGGGAACACAAACTGATAGGCCCTAAAATGGTTGAGAAAATGGTGGAAAATGTCAATACTACTAAGTAGAACGCCATGGCTACTCAGAGTTGACAAAATTGTTATGATGACAATCTTCAATGTGAACTAGTGTTTGAGGCTGGAGATAAGGTATTCCTACTTATATATCCATGTAATAAAGTCATGTGATTTTGGATGAAGGGAAATCTTATTCCAAGATACATGATTCCCCTTGAGATCCATAATTACATCTGAGGTGTGGCTTATAAAATAACACTCCCACCCAACCTATCTCAAGTACATGATTTGTTCCATGTATATCTCTTAAAAAAGTACAAACCAGACTTCTTACACATACTGAATATAGAGGTGTTATCATTGGATAATGATATTTTATATGAGGAGCATCTTGTGAAGATCTTAGATCATAGAGAAAAAGTTCCATGAAATAAAACAATTAACCTGGTCAAAGTGTTATAGATAACCCATAAGTTTTATGGAGGTATGTTAGAATGGAAGGAGATGATGAACTATGATTACCATCATATTTTTATTTTGTGTAATGAAAATTTTGAGGTTGGAATTTATGAAGGGGTAATATTTTAATGAATCAAACTTTTATAAATTAAACCCCCTTTGTGATTGAATTAAATTCACTATTATGTATTAGAATTATGGAAAAAAGATGAACTTATTTGGTTTTATGATATTCTATAGAATTTAAAATACCATTAACCATCATAGCTTTTAAAAATACTTCCATTGAATAGTGATCATATGATTAATATAAATATGGCGTTTTGATAAATCCAATTGACCTAGACAATTAAAGTGATGGCCTCAACTAGTTAGATCATAACCTATGAATCACATTTACTAGAGATTCTGAGGGATGTATAATCAACATGATATTACCTTTAAAATTCCAAAGTCAAGTTCTAAAAACTACTTCTTAAGTGAATCTATTTATGGGAGAACATGAACCTCATTGAGATTGCATCCCAAACCATGTACACCGAACCACCCAAAATATCTCATAATTTCACACCTTACCCTTACAGAGTTTACTGGTGTAATAAAGGGATATGTATTAAGACTATAATAATAGGAATATCTATATTTATTGTTGATATAATAATGGTTATATTTACTTCTTATTACTGTTACTTTATCTATGATTTTGATTTTGATTCAACAAAACACAAATGGTTTTTTTAATATGTATTTTTAATTAAGACATTACTTTTGAAGGATTAATTAATTGGTTAAATAAATTATATTTTAATAAAATATTAATATTAAATAATATTTATTAAGTATAATTGATAATATTATTTTACGAAATCAAAATTAATTTTTATAAGGGTTTGAAAATTGATATTAAAAACCAGCATTTCCTAATAAATATAAATTCTTATTTAAAATTTAAAATAATAATATTTAAAAAATTATTTGGATAAAATAAATTTTATTTTTGAAACCATAACATAAAAATTATTCAATAGTGAATTTTTCATAATTTTTTGAGAAATTTTAATTTTCATTGAAAAAAAATAAAAATTGTACACATATATGGTGTGTATTATGAAGTAATAATGACCCAAAAGTGATGTAATAAATTCTATTCAAGTTATCAAAGACCAAATATATGTTTAATATTTAAATTAATATGTTTTTAAGTTATTTTATTAAATTAATATTTCCTTTACGAATCCTCCAAAACCTATATTATATTTTAAGGTTTTAAAGTCATTTATTTAAGAACATGACTAACTCCATATCACCAAGGGTAATGTTTTAATAATTTATTCCATTGAATATATAAAATAATTAAATACACTTATATTTGGTATAAACCATGGGGAAAACCCATGGGAATGGTTTTTGTTTTGATTACGTTTTTGTATAGATTCTAAAACCTATGTTTTGGAAATAATAACGAACTCCCCTCTCTTTTCCTACATAATTCCTCCAATGTTACCATTTATCGTCACTGAAAAATCTGGTATCATGTCCTTAATATTACATTCTATTTCTATAGTTCTCCCAATGTTCTATAAATCTATCTATAATCCCCTCTCAAGATTTTTGAATCGCCCTCTCAAGGTAACCAGTCCTCTCATTCTCCTCTTTATTGAAGCATCTTTATTGTATTATTCCTTTTATCTCTAATTCATAATGTTGTGATATGTTATTACATATCCACTTAAATAACTTATGATTTCTAAATTATGAGTTACCCCTTTTAATCTCATTAATCCCTTCCCTGAATATTTATGTTACCCAGTTATGCTGCTGAAATCCAACTATGATTTTTCATACCAAAAAATCGTGTAGTGAATACCCGTACCCATTTCCTATCAAAGGTTATCACCTTTATGAAATTATAAATCTTTAATTTGAGACTTGTATGTATGTAATTTACAATCCAATATTTTGGGATTGAATTCGATCAAATATTTTCTTATTTATATGATCTATGTGACACACTTATGCATTTAAATGATATGATTATGGTGGGTGCACCCAGATAGTGCTCCAATGCATTGGGTAATGTTTTACTCTCAATATATTATATATATGGTGTGAATGAGGTTATACTAATAACATAATGTTATCATATATTGTTTTTAAACTTGAATTATGATTATGATTTCATGTTTTATGTTATTTCTGCATTTCCATGTTGCCATTAAGTTCTCATGATATATCATGACTCACTATTTGGGTTTAAGATTATCTCCCATTTTATGTCTCATGGAAATTACTATTTTTTGACATTTAATACATTCATCATGTTATGATTTTTTATTCACTTACTTGAATTTTTAGTTCATCCCTTTATTATGTATTCCCTAAGTTTATCCCATGCAGTTTTATGTATGACGGAATATTATTAGCATGTTAAGGAAGCTTTCGACAATGTTCATGTATCCCCTATTTTAACTTGTTATGTAATGTACATAATTCAAAAAGACTCTATATTTCTCAATATTCTAGGTTTTATTGTTTATATTCATATTTAATAAATCATGCTATAATATATAACAAAGACATGAGTTGTCATAAACATTTAATGGTTATAGATGTTGTGGAAAACGATCAAGAATAGAAGTTGAGTTCATGATCTAAAACCATTGAGAAATGGGGAATGCATGTATGTATCCTCATAAATATTATCCTTATATGGATATATATCCCTTTCCCATACTACAATATGCACTCATCACTATAGGATTACCTATGGTCATATATTGTCTCCTAAAAATTTTCCCAATATATTTTTGTAGTATTTCTTATAATTAGGGAAGTTGAGTTCATGATATATGTTATTTTTTTAATTGGGTATTAACAGTATTACATATCTATTGGTTTTGATAAATTAATCTTAAATAAAATTTATTTAAATTCATTTTTGTTTAACAAATATTATTTCTCATTAACATATTTTAATATATTTTTCTAATCATTGGTTTTTTTGCAACATTATATTACTTTTCATTTTTCCTTTGTTATGCGTTATAAAAAATATGGCCATATGCATAATACCTTTTTGGATGATCCCACAACCACACTTAGGGGGACCCATATGTCAACCCTTATTGTAGTTTCCTCCCTTTAGGGACACATAGTGGCTATGTTGGGAATATTTCATGAATATCGCCAACGAGCCCATGTGTAAGACCCACAGTGTGCACCCATTGGTGAATGTGTTGAGTTAGGTCACCCACTGGGAATATGCCCATGTGTGAAGTGTTAACCTATGTTGATCCCCATTATCCAGATCAGATCAAGGATCAGTGCTTCCTGCTTATTATATCGCTTGGTCAACATGTTTTTGGTTTGATGTGGGATACACTTTATGTTTCACTATTCATCTGAGTCAAAACTGAGAAACTTATTTATAAATCTGATTGAAGCTGTGTGGTTTGTTTGATTTCTAGCTTATTCTATTTTGAACTCCACCACGTTCTCATTTGTAATCCCACACTTCTTCTGGGATCAAATATTTATCATTGTTCTCAGTGTTTAGTCGTTCTCCAATTCTACAACATTCTTCTATCCATGTAATTTTCTTATATTTGAGTTTTATCTAGATTATAGAATTATCATGTTTGATATATGTTTATTTTTTATTCTTATTATCTTGAGAAAAATATTTTTTACATTTATCTTTGAGCATTCCCACTTCTCTCCTATATTCCAGAAGCTTATCTGGTTTGAAGCTTCCCTTTGTTGGTTTCTCGATGGTGTCACTATTTATCACCAATGGAGAGTCATGAGCTACCATTGGAACCCAAAAATGAGTCATGAACCACCATTGGAACCCAATGTTAGGTTAATGATCCACCACTAGCCATCAACGTTGGGTCATATTACTCACCATTGAACATCAAATGTGTGTCATATTACTCACTGTTGGACATCAATGGTGTGTGGGTTTTTACACACCATTTGTGTTTCCCTTACTATATAGAGTCTCTTTAGGATATTATTCTTCTTCATGTATTTGTGTTTCTTTTCACTGGTGTTATTTCTTATTGGTGCATAATGGCTCACTATGAGCTTCTTCAAAACTCTAAAAGGGTCTTTTTCCTCTTCTATAGAGTGCAGTGAACTATTTCTTTATGTTTGATGTTTTTTTATTTTGTTTTTTTTATTTTTATCAGAAATTTATTCATCTTATATTCATCAATTTTATCTTTTTATTGTTTGGAAAAAAAATTCAATAATTCACTATTGTACATTTCCAATGGTAGGTTATGATCCACACTTGGATTTATAAAATGGTGGGTCATGATTCCCCATTGTATTTACATTTTTAGAAACAAAATTTATTGGTTCTCATGATGTCTTTGATTTCACACTATCTTGGAATAAATTATTTTTTGGCGGGTTGTTTTTATTTGTTCTTAAACGATAAATGGAATCATCTAGTTCGTTTTTTTGTAGTATGTCATGATCCACTGCTCTCTATTTTCAGTGGTAGGTTGTGATCTACTACTAGTTTAAAAAATTAAAAAAAAATTATTTTTTATTTTTATTCATGTTTTTAAAATAAATTTATTTCATAAATTTTTTATGACTTTATGATAAAATATAATTTAGGCAGTTTTTGAAAATAATTTTGGAACTATTTTATTTCCACTTGTTCATATAGAATGATATTCAAGAAATGATTTATTTTTATAAAATTATATTGTCTTTAATTTCTAGAATATTATGTTTTTGTTTTTTGTTTTTTTAAAACATTTATTTGTTTAGAATTTTTATACTTAAAATATTAAATGTTTTATTTTAATTATTCCGAGCGAAAAATAAAGTCAGATTAGGTTTTTTTAACTGTGGCATTAATATACATAGGTAATGGTCTATTATTATATTATTGTTCACTAAAAAGTTTCAGGAAGATATTAATATAGATATGATCCTAAAGGATTTTAATATAATGATCCAAGAGATATTTTGAAAGATTAATACCATATACTAGTAAATAACATTTAACAAAAATCAAAGAGGATATTTTTACTGGTTTGATGTTTTCAAGAAACTACTTATAGTACTGTTGTTCTGACGTGGTAACTTAAAATTTTCATCACATTCATCTTCCACCACTAGAGTGATAAAAAAATTGAGTTACACTAAATTTATACATCATCTACTCAACATTTGTTTGTATTATATTTTTATTTCTTCTTTTTAATTATTCATACCATTTGTTTTTCCTCTAGATTTTTGGTTTGATATTTTCACATCCAAAAGAGTTCTCATTGGTTTTTTACACCAATCTAGAAGAAAGTTTAGGTTGTTCTACCAATACAAAAAGAATGTAGGTTGTGAATACTTTAAAAGACAGGGGTTATACCACCAGGTGTGAAAAAGGTACATTTAATTTTTATATGATTGGGTTAGAAATCCCATTAAAATGTTAGGATATAGTTAATACGTGTTTAATCCTAGAGTGGAGGATATTTATGATTGGACAAGGATCTTTGTGATCAGACCCTTTATAAAGACTTCATGTGCTATCTGTTTTATTTCCACTACATTTTAAACATTGTTCTAACTCTGATAAATTATTTTTTGTTTTTATTAATTCAAAGATGACTATTAACCCTTCCTTTTTTCACTAAATCCATACCAATAGAACCAATAATTGGTATCAAATCGTGGTTCCTTTTTATGGTTTTGGTTTTGGTTATTTCTTTTTCTATTAATGAACTAACCATTATCCTATACTAAAAGGTCTATGGAAAAGATACATTGTTTTGTTATGGTGAAATATGTTTTGAGATGTTGAACCCCTTCACACCACCTCACTTTAGTGGAAGTGATTATGTTTACATAAAGGAAAAAATGGTATTATTTATTAAAAATATAGGTCTTGATTATTGGGCTATAATGTCTAGACCATATAATCTGCCTGATGTATATTTATAAACTCTATAGGTTAATTATTCTACGAAATGAATTAAAATTTCAAATTTATGAATTACTTATACATATCTATAAGTATAAATATTAGGTCATATTTCATACAATAAAATTACTTATAATGTTTGGAGTACTTTATAAGTCACTCATCAAGAAACTGATATGTTTATGAGAACTATGCAAGTCATTCATGTAGATAAGTTTCAAAAATTCAAAATAACTGGTGAAGAAATTATAAATAATAAGAATAATAGATTCACCCAAATTTAAAATAGTATTGTTTCACGTGGATATACCATGAGGAATGAAGGTCTCATAGTAATATTACTTCGAGCTCTAACTAAGATATGGCAATCAAAGAAATATTATTTTGATGAAAGTATGGATTTTACTAAATATTCTATGGATGAGTTGATATGATCAATTCTTCAATATGATCTTAAAATGAAGAATTTCAATGTTGATGAACATGATAAAAGTAAAGGTATATATTTTAGAAAAAAATAATGGTTATTTCTAATTTAACTGATTCCGATTTATAGTAAAGTGAAAAGGATGAAATTGAAAATTCCACCAAAGGAGTTTACATGTACAAGAAGGTTAAGATAGGCTTTAAGAAGAATCATAGAATATTTAATCAGAAGGGTGAAAGAAAGTGTAGTAATATAGGTAAATCTATAAAATATTTTTTTATGAATTAATATTCAATGAGTGTAGGAAGAAGGATCAAATTGTCCCAAATTAAAATAAGATGGAAAAACAAGAAACAAAAGAAACAAAAAATAATGGAATATCACATACTATTGGGTTGTACAAAAGATTAAGACTGAAGTATTGATGGTTAATAAAGTGAAAAATAATATTCCAATCTATGGTTTATGGATATAAAGATAAATTAGGTAATCTTTTATTAAAATTACTGCTCTGGTTATTAATCTGATATTGAAAATGATGTTAAATAATAACTATTCAAAATGAAAAAAAATTCAAAGTGATATCTTGAGAATGATAGATCAATATGGGGAACTATAATGATAATGTTATAAGATTAAAGAATTAAATATAAAACTTAAGGATTCTATTTTAAGTAATGTAGAAGAGAAAATGGATGTATATTTTGAACTGTTAGAAGTTAAATATGAGAATATGAGAATAAAATATTTCCTGTGAAAAATTGATGAATATCAAGACAATATATTTAAATTAGATTGTGATGATTTAGATAAAATTGAAATGTAACATAATAATATTAAACATTAAAATATGAATTTGAAAAATCATGGATCATGTTCAAATGTAAAAATATCTGGTGACCTATAAGTAATTAAAAAAAGATAATGAAAACCGTAAAAATTAAATTACTAGATTAAAAGAAACCTTGTCTATTTTTGTTTGAGGAAAAGATAAATTTGATATGATAATGGATATGAACAAACCCAAATATGATAAAATAGTTTTTTCTATAATAATCAGGATCCCAATATGTATGGAAATATTTTTGATAAAGGAAAAACTATGAATATTCAAAATCTTACTTTCTTTAGATGTAACATAAAAGGGAACTATACAAACAATTGTAATTTAAATATTACTCAGTATTTTGAATATATTATGAATTTAATTTATAATAAAATTGTATTTAAGATTACCCTACAACAAATGTCTCAATTTTTTATAGGTTCCTAATTTTTTTTCTAACGATTTCTTTCGAAACAAACTAGTCTTGGTGCCAAAACAACCATATTCTTGATTTTTTTAGGAACCCATCCTTAGGAGTTATAAAGTCACATGGTATATGGATAGTTGGTGTCCAAGAAACATGACTGGTGACATCTCTAACTTCTTATCTTTTATCTCTTATGATGGAAGTACTGTCACTTTTAGTGATAACTCTAAAGATATGATTAAAGGTTTTTGTGAAGTAGGAATATTAACTTATGTTATAATATTTAACGTACTATTTGTGGAAGTATTAAAACCAAATTTAATTAGAATATAAAAACTGTGTGATGATGGTATGGTTTTAACCTTTAAAGATAACCAATTTCTTATGTATAAACATAATATTCTGTTATTATAAGCTAATAGAAAAGAAAATAAATATTCTATTGATTTTTCAGAACTAAATCACCAGAATGTAAAATGATTAAATGTTGTAGATACAGATCACATGTTATGGAACATGAGTTTGGGACATGTTCATCTTTGATAGTTATACAAGATGGATAAACTTGGATAGGTTCTGGATATTCCCAAATTCAGTACATTTTAGTATTATCTATCTGATTATTTTTAAAAAGGTAAGCATCACAATGATTAATTTATATCTTTTAATGGGGTAAATACTTATAGATTCTTATAAATGATTCATATTTATATTTTTGGAGCCATGGAAACTATTAGTTTAGGTTGAAAAAAAATTATTTTTTATTGTAAATGATTACAATAGATTTATATAGACCATTTCATTATCTCATAAAAGTGAAAAATTAAATAATTTTATTATATTCTTTAAGAAAAATCAAAATAAAAAATGTCATTTAATTTCATATATTAGAAGTGATAAAGGGGGATAGTTTTTAATCATAGAATTTAAAAAATTCTTTGATATTAATGTCTATTTTCAAAAAAACTGCACCCATAGAACACTAAAATATAATAGTGTTGAAGAGAGGAAAAATTTATCAATTCATGAAATGGAAAGAACAATACTTACTAAATTCAACCTTCCAAAATATTTTTGGGGCGAATCAGTTAATTCTTATTATTATATCTTAAATATAGTTTACATTATAAATTGGTTAAAAAAATTCCTATAATCTTTTTAAGAATAAAAAACTCACAATTGGTTATTTTAATGTTTTTGATTTTACTCTCTATATTTTAAATAGTAAAGATAATCTAGAAAATTTTGATTATAATAGTGATGAAGGTATAATTTTAGGTTACTCTAAAGTAGTAAGACATATATTGTATATAATAAAATAACTATGACAATTGATGAATATGTTCATGTTAATTTCATTGGAAATAATAAAAAACAAAGTAACAATTTTGTTAAAAATTATGAAGATTTTAATGAATTAAAATTTGATAAAGATAATCCTAAAAATAATAATTCATGGGTTGAGAAGGAGTATATATTATCTCAAAATGATCATTTAATATGAAAGACTCAAAAATATAACTCTTTATAAAATGTTATTGGAAATGTTGAATATGGAATTAGGACTAAAACCTTTGTTTTAAATTTATATGCAAATTCTAATTTTGAAGCTGCATTTGTTCTTGTTAATATTAAACAATCTTTTAAGAATTCTAATGAGATTAATTTAATGCATGATAAACATGACAAGTTTGATAGAAATAAATTATGGAAACTAGTTGAATTGCCAAAGGATATAATATCTATTAGAACCAAATGGATTTTTTGAAATAAATTTTATGATTATGGTACTATAGTGAGAAATAAAGAAATACTAGGTCCCCAAGGCTATCTTCAAGAAAAAGAAATTGATTTTGAATAATATTTTTCACAAGTTTCTTGTTTAGAATCCATTCATATTTTATTATCTTTTACATGTTTTAAAAAATTTTATCCTCTTCAAATGGATGCAGAAATTGCCTTTTTAAATGTATTAATTTTACAAGAGGTTTAAGTTAAACAACCACCTAATTTTGAAAATAATGAACTTCCAAATCATGTTTTTAAACTATCTATATCATTATATGGTCTTAAGTAAACTCGTCGAGCTTGGTATGAAATAATAAATATATTTATAATTCGAAATGATTATGTAAAAGGTAAAATTTGACCATCATTATTTATAAAAATAGTTTCAAATGATATAATTATTATAGAGATTTATGCTGATGATATTATTTTTTATTCTAAAATTGATAAGCATTGTAATGAGTTTTCAAAATTAATGATAAATTGATTTTATATGATACTAATGGTGGAATTAAAAAAATTGTTGTTTTAGGAATTATTCAATGAAAATAGGGTATTTTCTAAAATCAACCCTGTTATTCCAATGAAATTGTACGAAAATTTGGACTTGATTATTATAAATATATGAGAACCTCTAGGAGAAAAAATTCTAAACTAGATGTGGATGAATCTATAATGTTTATTAGTGATAAATTTTATAGAGTTATGATATGAATCCTTATATATCTTACTATTCTAGGATAGATATTATGTTTGTTTATTGTATGTGTGATAAAGTTTATTCAAATCCCTTGTAAATTTTCCTTAAATATATTAAAAGAGTAATTGGGTATATCAAGGGTACTGTTTATACATGACTATTCTATTCTAATGAGAATTTTCCTAATTTATTGTCTTACATTGATTATTACTTTCAAAGTTGTAGATCTGACTAGAAAATATCTTCAGGTATGTGTCACGTTTTTGGAAAAAATTTATTTCATGGAGCTCTATGACACAACTTTCAGTAGCCCCATCAATAACTAAGGCTGAATATGTTATTGTTGCTAGTGGTTGTTCATGGATTATTTTGATAATGAAAACACTGTATGATTTTAATATTAGTTTTGATAAAATTGTGATCTATTATGATATCACTAGTGCTATTTCAATTTTGGAAAATCCTCTTCTTCACTCTAGAACAAAATAAATTTATGTTAGATTTAACTTCTTAAGGGATCTTGTAAATAAAAGAGATATGTGTTTCAAAAAAATTTAACTGAGGAAAAATTAAAAGAAGTTTTCACTAAAACAATGGATTATGTTAAATTTGAGAAAATGAAGTATGAATTGGGTAATTTGGAAGTATAAATCAAAGTTTAATTGCATGTATATTAATTAGATAATACTGTCTACTTGTATGACAATTGTTTATACAAAATAATATACATGCAATTATCTCCATTTATAACATTCTTTTGTCTTTACTTTCTGGAATATTATATTTTTATCTCAATTTTTTACAATTTTGATATGTTTGTAATTATTATACTTAAAATGTTCAATGTTTAATTTTAATTTTCCATGATGAAATTTAAATTCATATTATGTTTGGTTTCATCGTGGGTTTAAAAAACCAAGGTAACAATTATATTATTATATTTTTATACAATAACAAGTGTCGTGAAGACAATGGATATGGATATGCTCCTAAATGTTTTTTTGATTATATGGGAGCTCTCTTCAAGGACAAATAACATATACCTGTGTAGATCGTTTAATGTAATCAAAGAGAAAATGTATAATACTCTAAATTTTTCATGAAACTTATTTGACTTATTTTATTCTACAGTGATCACTGAATATATTCATCTATTTCATCTTCCACCACTAGTGTGATCAAAGAACAAGATCTGCACCAAATTTATACATCATCTGATCAACTAATTTTTTAATTGTTTTTTTATTATTCGTTGTAATTAATCCTTCCATATGTTTGTCCTCTAGAGTTTTGGTTTAATATTTTTTCATCCAAAATCTATTTCATTGGGTTATTCCTCCCATCTAAAAGTATGTTTGGGTTATTCCACCCAAACAAAGGGGAAGTAGGTTGCGTGTCCTTCAAAATTCAGGTGTTATATCACCAAAAATAAAAGATATATGTTTCATTTTCATATAATTGGGTTATCACTCTCATTAAAAAGGGAGAATTTAGTAAATAACAATATCCTCATAGATTATAATATATTTATGAGAGTACTGGGATATTATTGATCCAAACGTATATAAAAACTTAATATTTTATCTATTTTATTTTCACAACAATTATTACACTGTTCTAACTCTATTACAATATATTTTGTTTTTAATAATTGAAAATGGACTATTAACCCACCTCTAGTCACAACTTCCATAAAAAGGGACCAAATAGTTTTTGAGATGGATCCTATTTAAATTTTTTCTTTCTATATGGATCCATAAGATATGTGATAATTGGAAGTTAAGCTTTAGGGCCCTGAAGTAACGGGTTCTATACAACCTAGTTCCTCACCATGGGGTGTTGGATTATTATTTTTTATGAAATCCAATAAAATATTGTGATTTTTTATTTAAATAATTTGAATTTATTCATGATCAATAAATACTACCCAGATTCAAGGATCAATTATTTATTCTATTAATTAAAGGGAACCCTAATATTTTTGAAGAAAAATTTATGCTCTAGTTTTTGTGTTTTTGTGAGGGAAACCACTATCCAAAAGAAGTGAAAAATAAATAATATAAAGTCTCTATAATATATATCCATTGTTTTTTAATTTATTATAAAAGGATGAAGAAAAAACATGAATTTTTGATGGGTTTTAGATTTTCCTGATATGAATGATGACAATGGAAGTAAACGCATATATGATTGATCTGTATTTGAAATAATCATAACAAAGGAAAAAAAGAATAACATACCAATATAATTAATGAAATATCCACCATTATTATGAAGTTTTCTTAATTTAAATCAATGTAGTATAAATCATAGGATTTTGACCTCTAATAGATTACATGGACCAAAGGATCCATGATCGTATCATGGGAATTCTCATATAAATATAGGGGTTATAGTGCCTTTGTTGTATGCAATGAATAGAGATATAGGAAAGAATATATCTTTAGAAATACATTCATGAAGAATATCACAATCACTTCTAATGAACATACCAATATGAGGGATCACATCCCATTTATATACCTCCTCAATGCATTTGTTTAAATGCAGAACACGATGAACATATTGAACATCCTCAAATGCCACACATGTAATTACATCTAGTTGATTATACCATTAAACTCATTCAACAGATGTATGAAAATCCATTTAAAAGTTCATAATAGATTATTAACTAAAGTAGACCACATGGTATTAAAGTGGAATATACATGCACAAAACCTACAAATTTGTTGAGTTTAATATAATCTCAAATTGGATCACATGAAACCATATTATGTTAGCTCTAACGGAATGTTGGGATCCATCATAAGGATACGTTTGAACGAAATATCCTTAAGTAATATGTATCATATGTGTGTGTGTGTGTGTGTCTGTGTTTGTGTGTGTGGTGCATAAAAAATCTCCCACTTGTACTAACATTCATAAGTACCTCATGTTAATAGTAAAAAATATTTGTGAATCCATATAAAAATACTTTTGAATATAGTTTCATTGAACTTTCTTCATTCTAGAACAAACAAATTTTCAAAAAATTAATTGTTATTTGAGTTCCTAACATAGAAACCTTATGGGCCTTAGTCTAAATGAAAAAAATATATGAAATCCATATTTCATATATGTAAGAAAAAATGGAATGTGATAAATAATTAATACTACTTATACTACTATTTAGTTTGATTTGAACTCTATCAAACATAGTCGTATACTTATAAAATTATATACATAATAATATATGTCATATGCATCATATGAATACCTATATATTCATTTTTTTCAATGATATCGAGTGACCACCAGGCATAGAACACTGTTAATCTAGTATAATACATTTCATAATTTCTTGATTCTCTAAAAAATGGAAAATTAAATGACCACATCATATGTTGTTTGTCTAACATATGAGTACATCACATGTCTCTCATCAATGCAGTTTAACGCAGTATATGCGACTCAACTAAGTATGACCATGCATTTCTTCAGCCTAATTAAACCGATGAATACAGTAATTTTCTCATTACACAAGTGGAAAAATCACATTTTGGTTACACTTCAACCAAAAACCTGACCAAAAACATACCTATCCGCACCTTGTTACATAAATCTATTTTTTACTTGTGTAATAATGTTATTAACTTATGAATGTTCTCATGCTAGGTATATCACTAACTTCTTGTAAGAAGGATTTACAATATGAATCCATCTTTAAGTGTATAAATGGTTGTATAGAATTTTATGGTATATAATTGGGTGTTAAATACGAGCAATAAGACTCTAATTATTACCTCATTAATATATTCCTAATATCTCATATGTAACCCCTTGTAATAAATAACTGATTCAATTCATTCTGATCTTAATATATCATGAAAACCCATTATACATCATGATGATAATCGATTATTGACAACTCAAATTCATATTTTTAAGGGAATATTATCATTATAATATTTTAATGTAAATTAAAGTAAACATGAATGAATGATAAATGTTGGTTTCCTTTATTATAATATAATGATACATTAGGAAACCATTACATCAATATCTTATGTATCATATACCAAGAGACTCTTAATGTCCCCCATGCTTCTAATAGGACAATGATTTCATCAATGGATTCAATAAATTATCATCTGTAGCCACCAAGTTTATCATTACATCACTATTCTCAATGATCTCCCATATAAGATGGTATTTTTGAATAATTTATTTGGTTTTTCAGTGAGATCAGGGTTACTTTATCTGATCATTCGATCTATTATTTTCATAGTAAATCTTGATCAGTCCATCAATGTTAGGAACCACATATAGTTTAGAGATGAATTTTTGATTCAAACAGCTTCCTTAATATTATCTGATATAATGATTTACTATGCCACTTTTTTCGAGTCCACTACGGTGGCTTGTTTTAAATTGTTCCAACTGATATTTCCACTGTTCCGGAAAAAACTGAAATCAGACTGGGATTTTATATATTCTCTATCGGATTGAAAACTAGAATTTGTGTAACCCTTTACATAGAGATAATCCTCTACTAAAAATACCAATAAAATATCATCATTCCTTTTAATGTACTTAAGTATTTCTTTATAGTAATTAATAGGCTCTCATAGGGATTGGAATGGTATTTTGTTTTAATTCATTTGAAATTCCCAATAGATCCTATGCGAGACACATAGAGAAGTCTATCCATAATTTTTATCTCTTTAGAAGGTTCACTAATCTTCCAAATATTCATTCCATGTAACACTGGTAAGGATCTCTACTTGGTATTCTCCACAAAAAACTGTTTTAGCACTTTATTAATGTAAGTGTCCCAATAGAGTCCAAAAACCCTCTTAGATCTATATTTTTAGATCTCTATACCCAGTATGTAGAAAAATTCACCCATGTCTTTCTTTGAGAAGAATTTACCTAACCATATATTCTAGGAGTAAAGAGTTGTGATATTATTTATGATAAGTAGTATTTCATCTACATATAATATAAGAAACACAACAACACTCCCATTAATCCATTTGAATATTAAATAATCATAAATTTTTTTGATGAAACTGAACTCTTTGATTACATTGTCATACCAGACATTTTAACTCCAAGAGTCTTTCATTAGTCCAAAAATGGTTCATTATAACTTTAATACTTTAATAGTCTCATTTAGAATTTTAAAAACATCAGGATTGATCATATACATGTCCTGGACTAAATTCTCATTAAATAATGTAGTTTTAAAATCAATTTAATATATCTCATAATTAAAGTAAGAGGATATGGAAAGAAATATTAGAATTAAATTTATCATTACAATAAGTGTAAATGTTTCTTCATATCCAATACCATGAATTTTCTTATAGACTTTTTGAAACTAGACATGTATTATAGGTAAATCGCCTTCCATATATTTCAGTTTTCTTATAGAAATACTACTTTTACCCAATATATTTAACCCTTCAAGTGCATCCAAAAAGTTCCAAACATGGTTAGTGTACAGGAAGTCCATTTTAGATTCCATATATTTTAATAATTTCATGGAATCAGAACTCTTAATGGATTAATGTTAGCTGGTTGGTTTATCTACTATTAATATTACCTCATCATCATTTTTATGATAAATCCACATATCATGGGATATTGATGAATCCTATCAGACATTTGAGTATTTTTTAGCTTGATTCAGTTCTTATTCAACAATTTTTTGTGGAACTAGTTCAACTTCAATCTCCTGAAAATTCACTATTTTCTGATCATGAACATATACAAGTTCATCCTTCCTCCTACAAACTCCACTATCGGTAAATACCTTCTCAATAAATGTATAAATTTGGGGCTCAACCACATTATAGTTAGTTGGATTATAGAGGAAATAACCCTTAGTTTCCTTAGGATAAAAAAAAGAATATATCAAGTTTGAATGAAAGTTTATCAGAATCTAATAATCATAAGAATGCTTCACATCCAAAAATATTAATAAAATACATAACAGTGAATTTCCTAGCCTATATATCATATGGTGTATTTATGACTTCTTTTGAAAGAACATAGTGTAGTATAAATTTACAAGTATCCGGATCATAATCCCAGAATAAAATTGGAAGGTCACATTTACTCATCATTGATTGAACTATATACATTTTTTATGATTCATCCTCTTAGACACACCATTCCATTATGGTGTTCCAAGACTAGTGAGTAATGAAACAATTCCACAATTCCTTATATGATCAATGAATTCTTGTCTCATGTATTCATCTCCTTGATCTAATTATAAAAGCATAATAATTTTTCCCAGTTGATTCTGTACATCATTTTAAAACGCATTGAACATTTAAATACATTCATACTTGTTTCTCATTAGAAACACATATCCATTGTAACAGACTAACTCAGGTCGAGTAATAATGTTTTCCGACTTGGTATTCCACATGGTCTAAAGAACATTCCCGATGGATATATGCTGGCGATAATCACTTTAGTATAATACAAAGAAATATGGGAACAATTTCACACTACAACAGACATAGTTTAATATAGAAACAATTAGAGTATCACTAAAGACATCTAAAATACTTCATATTTCAAAATAAACAAACTATAAAGGAAAAATACAAAAACTAGATAACAAGGTATAGATGGAAAAACTAAAATACCATCATCATGGAACCTGAGGAAACCCATTATTCCATCTCTATATGACCATATTTTACCAACAACCCAACCCACCAAAATAAAACATGGTCTGTGAGATTCATTCTCTACATGAACCTCTTCCCTTTATCTATATCCTGTAAAACTAAGGCTATATATGCACAATGGAAAAATTTGAGAATGAGAACTAAATATTAGTAGGATACCACAAAATAATCTATATAATTTCAATCATAGTACATATAATTGTTATTGTAAAAAATATATTTAAAATCTTTACAAGAGAAATAATTCTTCCATATAAAATATTAATTTGGTTTTTAATTTAAAAAACATGTCATATCCTAATAAACAAACCAATATGACATAACATATGTATGTGGGGTATAAAAAGAAGAATAAAAATGGTTTCAAGAATCAATATCCATATAAAATGATAAAATAGACATATTAAATAAGAATGCACGTAATGAATCAACAAGGTACCAAAGGGAAATCCATGACACAAGGGTGTACACAACTAAGACACACACATGAACACCAGTCCACATAAGTGAATCATATTTCTATGAACCTCGGTTCATCATTAAAGGATACCAACTAACTTTCTTTTAATCATATACACCTACCATAGTGATAGCTTTCTCGATTAAGGATTTCATATTCCTAGTTTTTTTCCTACGCACCATGGTCTCCCAATTTTATGTATTTCATCATTAAATTTCAAGAAAAATAATACCACATTTCCTAAATCATTTTCTATAGTGATTCCACACCCCTCCAATTTTGAAAAAAAAATCCAATTCAAAACCATGATTGATGAATTTTTTCAAACACATCATGTGCAAAAAATATTATTTTTGAGGAAAATACATTCTGAATACACTTTCTGTTGCCACCAAATATCAAGTACATAACTCTCAAATATTAAACATTCAATTTCATAAATCAAAACCAATGTGGAGCATCATAAGAAAATAACAGATTCTAGGGGATATACAATATAATAGGGACACCTACCTCAAGAATGATGAAAAAAATGTTGTTTTCTTTGTAGATTCATGGAGAAGAAGAGATCCCATCCCAGAGGAACTATATCTGATAGAAAAAAATTAATTTCACCATGTGAGTTACAGATCCAATGATATAGTCGTATAAGAAATAAAACACATGGAGAATGATAAAAAATATATTAGAATGAATCTAAATCATTAAATTACAATCTATTTAGATCCAAGCTTCCAACTAGCATGAAGATTCACCAACAGGAAGAGGGAGAGAACCAAAATAGTCACCAAGGATATTCTAGATTAATGAAAACCATATTTGGGCTAAGAGGGTCATATTATAAGAGATAAATAATCATTTTAGGTAAAAATGATATATTATACACTTTCTTAACTACACGCCTAGTGGCATACCAAGGAGCAGTTGAAAATCCAATGGTTATACAGGGATGACCATCTGAATGAATGGTAGGTGAACATAGTGAGTCTGCACCTACATGTCTTCTACCATAAATTCATTGGTACCTTTAGAATTTATGGTGTTCTTGCAACGTACATCGGTTAGCTGGCTCCCATCACCGAAAATCAGATGGCCTCTTGCTTCCTCCAACATTCGAAAATCCTTATCCCAACTTATGAAGGGCAATAAATTCAAAATTATAAAATAAATAGAGGATCCATATAATATTTTATATACTATGGTGTGACATCTATACTAACTAATGTTATCGGTAATGGTAACAAAGTACTTAAAACCACCACTTTCTTATGTGATCATTGGTCTGCACTAATCCCTATATATGAGATCCAATAGTGAACCAAACTTTTCACTTGTTCCACTAAAATGTTATTTGATCATCTCGAATAATACACATATTTGGAAACCCTCAAATGATTTATAATCAAATGGTTCTAATAATCCATCTTTATAGGGGGTTTCAATGCTTTTATGTTTTATATATCAAAGATGATAATACCAAATGTGGGATTAGAATCCACTCTGACCTTTTTATTTGAAACATTATGAACAATATTTTCCATATCTATGATATATAAAATATCAAATACATTCTTGATTATAGAAAAAATTTCATTATTATATATAGAATAATTGTTATTCTTAATTGTGAATGAACATACCTTTTTATCAGAATATGATAATGAAATCAAGTTTCTATTTTTGAAAAGAACATAAAATTTGTTTTACAACTCTCCCATTAGTTAATTTGGTAAAATTAGATCATAAGTTATGAATTCTGATGCATAAAATATTACTCCATTATCCACAAGAATATATACTTAACCTCATTTAAATACCCTTATATCTATGAGTTTGGGTTTCCTATAAAAAATGTATGACACAAACACCTGAAATATAATACCCATGAGTCAGATTTAGTGAAATTGATCTCTATAACATTCACATTCAGATGCTAAAAATGGTTTTTTGAATATTTTTAAATCTTAGATATCAATCTCTAGATGTTCTATATTTCAAAACTATTAGGTATCTCAAGACGATTATTATGAAATAATTGAAAACCTATAACATCGACATGTCTGTGGATGAGTACTATGTATTATATATTTTTTCAAGTGATTTTAATGATTGTATTCCAACTAGAAACGGTTACCCCAAACATCACATATACATAGTGATATGTGGTCCATATTTCACCATGTATTGATTTTTCATTGTCATTCCTTTCACAAACTAGTTACTTATGTAGGGAAACATCAATGTGACACCCTATGGCTCATTGGTATATATAATTTTTCGTTTTATTTATTGGAACAAATTATTTTCTTTGTTAGAAATGAAGTACGATTTGTGTTTCTTTCCTATCCACTTCAATTTGATAAAGGGGATTGCAAGTCAAGTTATATTACAATACAGGATGAAGTAGGTGTTTATAGTGGTGTGGTTTCCTAATTTTTTCCAAAATTTTAGGGCTCAAAATGGAGAGTTTTTTCTTGGAAAATGAAAGTTTTCTACAAAGTTAGTACATGAAATTGAATTTCTGGGAACAATTAGGGGATAATGAAATATTGTAGGCATAGTGGAAAACCGTGAACCACATTGTGGGAACGGTTCACAAAATGGAAAATGGTACGCAGACTAAATATGAGGAATGGTTCGTAGAGAGAAGGAGGTTCATGGTGAAGACTTATAGTTTACAGGAAGGATCAAAATATATGAAAGGCATGAAAATTCACATGATCGTGTTTCATTAGAGATAACAAGTAAGAGTTTTTAAAAACCATTAAGGGTTACACTTGTAGAAATGAGGTGTTGATTTGTGTCACCGTGTAGGGAGAATGGAGGTATGTGGACTGCATAGGGAATATTTTTTTTGAGAGATGCACATTACGTGGTAAAGGCAGTTCCATTTAGAAGATTTGGTAAATTTTAGTTTAGCGAATTATGTTGATATATTTTCTTATATAAGGAGAATTAATATCTTAATTATAGAATCACATTGAGATAAAAAATCCACAAAAGAATTGATGTAGTCTAGAGTGGTTTTCAGGAAGACAACCCTAAAAAAGAGACTTTGATTAGAAATTCGTAAGCAATTTGGTGATGTCTAGAATAGTTGGTGGAAGTTGATTTATTGAACATGGTTTATGTAATATGGTTTTTAGAAGATAATATTCATAAGAGGAGTTGGTTTGTAGAGAAGAAGAAGTTTGCAGAAGTACTATGTGAGAGCAATACACTGAAGGTATCACAAAGTCATGGTTTTTGGTGGTAGTATATGGAGCACTCATAATACGTGGTGGAGTATTGTATGTGGAAGAAAAATTCTAGTTCATGGAGGGCATGTTCAAAAACGTTAAGTACACAGAATAGAAGATTTTATATGTAGGGGATAATGAGACTTCAACATAACATCTATTTATAGTTTAGGATGTATGATTTAATGCCAACCCATTGAAGCAACCTTCATGTCGATAAACTATGTTTAGATTCTTCCCAACCTAGGGAGAAATGGGGACTCAATGGAAGTGATCTGAGGGACACAATGTGATATCCTTAAAACCTTGTAAAGGCAGTGTTCCTAAAACATAGTGATTGTGCTAAAAATATTTATTCCACAACTATTGAAGAGTAGTGGACTTTTGTACGAATGAAAACTTGTTGGTGTATGCTCCTTGGATGTGGCCCTTTGTGTTGAACCAAGTAAAATTACGGTGTCTTTGATTTGCATGTGATTGATTATTTTCTAATCTTTATTAACAGATAGGTTTAGTAGGTTCCTACTAATATGGGAACAAGATCCATTAGTTTAGAAGAAACATTTGACCCCATGATTCCCCCCTCTTTTTTTAGGGTGTCCCAGCATCCTTCAAGTGGTATCAGAGTGTAAAGGTTACTACTTTTAAATATTATGTCCATTTATACAATGGTAAATATAGTAAATGTCTTGGAGGACCCCATATTTTAATGAAAAAAACTTTTAGATCCAGAATAATAAGATGAGATATCATTTATTATCTCTTGGAATGGATGTGTTTTTTTACACATTATAAAGAATATAGGTCATAGATCCAATTGGTATGTCAATGACTGATATAGATAGGAAAATTATTGATGTGGATTAAAAAGTATCGAATTTCTTCAGTATAGCTCTTTATGATTTGATATATTTAAAGGTGATGAGATGTACATCAGAAAATTTTATGTGAAAAAACTATAGAATATTTATGAAGGTGAAAGAAAAGAGAAGGAGGCGAAACTACAAGTTTTTTACAACAGGTTTGATGATCTAAATATTCATCCTAGAGAAAATTAAAATACATTTTTCAATTAAATTACTAAAGTTATTTGAGAAATAGAATGACTTTGTGAAGAAATCAAATACATTGATATTGTAAAGAAAATATTGAGAAGACTTCAACCTCTTTATAATGAAAAGGTGTTATAAATTCAGAAAATGGATCTTTCCAAAATTTATCTGGATGATCTTTTGAGTATCCTAGTGGAATATGAGATGAGAGTCAAACTAGAAGATGCAACTAATTGAGTAAGAAAGGAAATGGAATTCAAATCCATGAAAAAACATGAAATTATAGGAGAATGTATTCGTGGAGATGGTGAGGGAAAAAATTATTTTTCTCATTTCCATGAAATTCGGGAAGGGAAAATATAAATTTGAAGGTAAGTTACCTCTAGCTTTTTGTGTGTGAAAGATTTGGGAAAATTTCCTCTCGGTGCACAACGAAGTATGATGATGAAGAAATCAAATATGGAGATATGAAAACGCCACAGAAAAAGTTTTTCAAAAGGGGAGGCTTCAAGAATGATAAGAAACTATAGAGAAAGTTTTTTTTGAAGATGATGATGATAGTGAATTCTATGGGGAAGAAGAAATGGAATTTAATTCTAGAACGCATGTGTCAACGATGGCTACCATTGAAAAATCAGAACCATCGTGATATAAATCTAGAGATAATCAATGGACCAGTAATGTCCATCTCATGTTTCAACATAAGGATTATTTTGGAAATCATGAGAATCAATGAAAGGGTTGAAAAATGTGAAAAGTAGTTTTGGAAGAGTCACCAGAATATGTTGATATATGGGACGTTGAAATTGATCGACTTAAGCATGTAGTGAAGAAACATTCAACAATGTTTGAAAGGTTAAAATATATTTTTGAACATGATATCCGAATTAAATAATAGGAAAAGGTCATTAATGGCCTTACCTCGAGATTGGATGATAATTAAAAAAATATTTAAGGACTTGAAGAATATGTTGTTATTATTAGGTGTAAAATTGAAAGTGAATCAATTCTAAAAGAAACAAAGAAGAAAATGCAGTTTAGAAAATCCTCATATGCTAAACCTCTAGAGAAAGCTAAACATGGTTTTGATGGAGTTGAAAAGGCTTTAAATGATCAAAGACCTTCATGCATAGGAAACATAAGAATTGGTTGTGATGCTAAAACATCGAATGATGGAAGTAAAATGGGTCAAAATAAAGTTAATATGAAAGGAATAAATATCATAATGACTCCTGATGTCTAAACAAATAAATTTTGAAATCAAACTAAAATGAGGAATGAAAACCATTTTCTAGTTTCCCGAGATGATAGATATTCAATGTATCCTTTTATAGAAGTTGACATGAGGAGGAATAAAAGTGAAAATACATTTCCACTTATGAAATGTCAATTCTGTTGATATATGGGACATACCATGTCATAATATGAAGAGGAAATTAACTATTTGAATGGGGAAGACCTAGGAAGTCAAAATAGTAGAACTAATTCATATCCAAATCCTTATAGAAAGATTAGTGTCTATGGATACTATTTTTATTGTTCTAACTTTGGCCATAAACTATTTATTGTAGGAATAGTAATGGAATGAACATTTCGTAAAGAACCCAAAGACAAGTCAATACTCTCCAACAGATGATGTTTGCACTTATAAACATGTTTTCACTATTAGAATAAGAATTTGAGAATTAAGAAACTACTCACAAGGAATAGAGATTTAAAATTTCATCTTTATCCTTTACTCAATATAAAATTTAATGGAAGGAAAAGAAGAAAATTGAAAAATCCAACCTTGCAGATGTAGCTCTCAAGGCTACCGAGAACAATCAAAATTTGATTATTGATAGTATATTATCATCCCATATGATGGGAAATGAATACCTATTAATGAATATTAATAAAAATTTCAATGGAATAGTGATATTCTGTAATGATGGTGATTTTGAGATCAAAGGATGGGGAAGTACTTAACTGGCCAATGGTGAGATGAAGAAGAAAAAATTTCTTTATGTGGACGGGTTGTGTCACAATATCCTGATTGTGAGACAACTCTGTGACTCAGTATATATGGTGAAATTCAATTAAAATGGGTGAACTCTAAATGTAAGAATAGGGAATTATCTCATGAAGGGATACATAAAAAAGTTAAGCTTATATCAGGTTGATAGTAAAGAGAATATTTGTTACTTGATATTTTAAGAAGAGAACAACTTATGGAATAGGAGGTTTGGTCACATCGATCACTCTGATATAGAAAAGATAAATAAACTAAATATTTTCATAGATATCCCAAATCTAAAACATGAATGGGATAAGACTTGAGATTATTTCTTCCGAGTAATGTTGGAGTGTACTTCATATCATCTAAATAAGAAAAGAGTATAAAATATTCTTAATCTCATTTATATGGATATATGTTTTCTAATAAATGTTTCTAGAACTTATGTAGAATGGTACTTCATCCTTTTCATTGAAAATTTTAGAGTAATTTCTTGTGTGATGGTTATACACAAGAAACGACAAGTGCTTGATTGCATGAAAATTTATCATCAAATAGCTGAGAATGATACCAGATAGAAAATCAATGTTCTACAGTCTGATAATGGACGGGAATACACATCGATTGAATTTGAAAATTACATAGAGAAACATGTAATACAACACGAGGTGAATATTGTGAGGAATCCTTAGAAAAATGGAGTTATTGAGCACCAAAATCGATTGGTGAATATTATGGCCAAAACTATGCTGATTGAGATTCGTATATCTCTCCATTACTAGAAAAAGGTTATCCAAGCTACAATTTATATTCAAAACCAAACATGGATTTCTATGGGGAAAACAAGACACACTATGAGTTATGGTATGTAATGAATCCATCATTAAAGTAATTTCGTGCTTTTGAAGTAAATTATTTATCCAAAACAAACAAGTAAATAATAGAAAGTATGGTGATGCTATAGTTGATGTAATATTCATCAGATATTCAATGAATAGAAAATCATACTAATGTTTTAATAAACATATTGGAAAAATTATGGAAATAATTGATGCGAGGATCATTGATGATAAAACAATAAATACCTTGATAAAGTTTTCTACTGATGAAATAGAAGATGAGGAAGAATGTAGACTTGGAACAGATCAAAATATTGAATTAGAGGACGGCATGGAACACCCTCAAAAATCACATCATTATGTCGACTCAATAGAGGAAACCATAGATAATGAAAATTCATCTAAACTTCGTAAGAGAAATCGAAGAGTATAAATTGATCAATCCAACATCATTGGGTACTGAATAGCTCCCACAAAGACAAGGGGAATGAGGAATATTTCACAATATGAATTCCTATCAGTTGTGGAAGTATCCTCATTTTAAAAATCTGAAAGGGATGAATAATGGGTTAAATACATGAATGAAGAGTGGTATCAGATCAATAAGAATAAAATATGATATCTAGTTAATATACCCAAAACCACAATGTGATTGGTACAAAGTGGATTTTTTAAAAAAAAATGATGATCATGGAAATGTGATCAGAAATAATGGATGGATTGTGTGTTAAGATTATTACCAAATTAAAGGTATTAATATTGTATAAATATTTTCACTGGTGGCTAGACTGGAGTCAACCTGAGTATTTCATGCCAGAGAAATTCAAACAGGATTCAAATTGTATCAAATGGATGTCATGAAAACTTTCTTAAATGGTTTTCTTGAAGAATTAGTCCACATTGAGCAACCAGTTTGTTTTCTACATGGTAATGATGAAATGATGGTTTTCAGATTAAATAGGGATCTATATGGTCTAAAACATGCAACATGATCATGGTAATATAGACTGAATTCATATCTAAGGAAGCATGAATTTATAATAGGGGGAGTGGATCACAATCTCTATATAAGGAATTATCAGAAAGATCAGTTCATGGTTCTGGAGTATATACATGATAATATATTTTGTAGAAGGAGGAAGGGATCCATGGATGAATATTCCAATCATATGAAACCCAAATTTTAATTTTCTATCATTGCTGAACTCACATACTTATTGGGGATACATGTGATTCAGAGGAAATACTACAATTCCATTTCTCAAGAAAAGTATTTAAGAGTGTTTCTGAAGAAATGCGGTATTCATGATTCCAAACAAATGTCAACCCTGATTGAGGTTGGGACAAAACTAGAAAAGCATGACGATGGAACATCTGTAGATCCCAAAATGTATAGGATAGTCATTGGAATCTTATTGTACTTGACTGTGACACAACCAGATATTTTCTTTGCAACATTCTTAGGGGCCTAGTTTCAACGTAATATGAAGGAATAACATATGGTAGCAGTGAAAATAATCATGAGGTAAATTGAAGGTACTCACGATTATGGAATATACTTCAATACATGAATAGATAATAAAATTTCAGAATTTTTTTATGCTAATTGGGATAGTGATGTGGTGGATATAAAATCCATAATTGGAGGATTATTCTTCATTATAATGAAATGTGTGGGATGGTTGAGTAAAAAATATGAAATCACTTTTCTCGGTACTACTGAAGATGAATATATCCCTGCTATAAAGTGTTGCACTCAAATACTTTTTATGAAGCTCAAACTAATAGATATTGGGGGTGAGGTGAAATAGCCAATGGTGATTCACTATAATAACAATATTGTAATTCATCTTATGAAGAATATTTTTCAGCATTATCGTACGAAACAAATTGAAATCAGATATCACTACATCAATGAAAAAGTGGAACATAGATGATTAAAATGGACCATGTTGGAACTGATGATCAAGTGGTTGACATACTGACCAATCCATTGTTAGCACATGTGTTCGAGAATCATCTATTGAACATCGACGTTCATCCACCACCCCGTTCATGAGGAGGTTACGAGGTTATCCTCTCCCTAGTTGTTTTAACTATTTTAATCTATTTTTGAAATTGATATTGGTTTATGGGGGAGATATGATCCATATAGAGTGTTCTTGGAGCTCTAAAATCAATAATTTGGTTCTTTGGGTTTATTTTTAGTGGGGGATAATTGATAAATTCTATAGTAAATGGAATATAGAATGGATAAAGGAGGAGAATGAAATGATTTGATGATGGAGAAAAAAGGAGAATGACATGTTTTTATGAAAAGTTTTTTCTGATTATAGGATACATTAAATGGGTTAAAATGGCAGAGAATGAGGATGAAAAAAATCATTTCAGTGATTTGAGAAAACTATTGGAGCTTACATGGATATCTTTAAACTATTCGAAGACATGATAATCAAATTCATTCTTACCCTCTCGTTTTGTAAAATGACCATTTCTCATGTAGTCTTAGAGTGTTTTTGACTCAGTTGTTTCTTTTATATTAGGTTGTTATTGTTAAAAGTTCTTTATTGAATTTTTCTATGTATTTGTAACAAACAAAAAGGGGGAGATTGTTGGAACCAAGGATATTATTTGCTGGAAATGGAGTATGGTTTGTGTTTCTTGTCATTCCACTTTGGTTTGATCAAGGGGATTGAAAGTAAAGTGATCTTACATTATAGGTGGAAGCATGTTTTTATGGTGGTGTAGTTTCCCAGTTTTTTACAAATTTTTGGGCCTCAAAATTGGGTGTTTGTTTTTGGAAAAGGAATGCTTTTCGCAAATGCAGTATATAGAATTGGATATCCAGGAGTAGTTCATGGATCATGAAATATGGTAAATGGAGTGGAAAACTATGAACAACATTGTGGAATGCTTTATGAAAAGGAAAACGGTACACAGACCGCATAAGAGGAATTGATCGCTGAGCGAATGAGGTTTGCGGTGAAGAATTGCAGTTTACGGGAAGGGTCATAGTACGCGAAAGATGTGACCATTTGCAGGATGGCATGTCATTCGCAAAAATGAGGTGGTTTTTTGAGAAACCTTAAATGGTTTCATTTTCAGAAATGAGATGGTAATTTGTGTCATTGCATAGAGAGAATAGAGGTACATGGACCACATAGGGAATATGGTTCGTCGGAGATGCACGGTACGTGGTAAAAGAGATTCCATTTTAAAGATTTGGTAAATCTCGATTTAGTGGATTAGAAGGATATATTTTCTTATATATGGAGCACTAATACATTCATTAGAGCATGAAACTGATATTAAATATATAAGGATGAATTTAGTGAAGTCTAGAGTTGTTCGTGGGAAGACAACCTTGCAATTAAGACGTTGATTAGAAATATGGAAAGAATTTGGTGAATTATATAATGGTTTGGGGAAGAATATTTATAGAACATGATTCAGATAATATAGTTTTCGAAAGATATTATGATGTGGAGGTGTTGGTATGTGGAGAAGATGATGTATACGGAAGCGGTATGCATGAGCGGTACACTGAATGCAGAACATAGTCACGATTTGTAGAGGCAGTACGCGGAGAAATCGTAGCACATGGTACGGTGTTGTACTATAACACCCCAATATTTCATATTACTTTATATATTTAACGTAATTTAATAGCTTATAATTTATGCAACACCAACTTGTCTTGTGTTATAAAAAAGATTGTGTTTCTGCGAAACAACACATTAGTTTTATGACTATTTAAACGATATATTTATTTATCAATTAAATATTATAATATAAAAAGTAACAAATAAATTTTAAAATTTATTTATAATTTTTTCACATAAATAAAACATATATATAATGAAATGTATAAGTTTTGTAAAAATTGTTATATATTTAGAAAAACTATTTTCTTAAAAGAACTACTTTTTATTTTCTTTTGTGAACAACAATAAAATTAATTTTAGACACTCCTAAAAATCTAATTTGGTAAAATAGAGTTAATTTTTGAATTTAGAATATCAAAATAAGCTTAGGGTGAATTTTCGGTATATTCTGAAAACATTCGATTTTGGATGAATGCTGAAATATACCGCATAGTACTTAAAAACCAACTACTTCATTTAAATAATTATTTTTAAGTAAAAATTTATCATAATGTAAAAATAGATACATAATACATATATTCATCCAATTTAATTCATTTGAGTCATTATATATATAAAATTTGATTGAACTTTATAACATCTTTTACCCACCTTCTAGGCACATTTTCAAATTTCCATAAAATGTAATTTTACTGTTTCTGTTAATAATTTCAAAAATCTGATAGACATAGTTTTCATCAGTAATTAAAATGTGTTTCAATAAAATGAAAGTAATTTTTTGTTAATAGAAACCTTTTCATTTTATTTACCACAGTTAAAAGTAAATATGGTAATTAAATGTAAAAATAATATTATAATAATATAAAATTACCCCAAAAAATGTCCTAATTCTATTGGATAAGTGTATTTCTAGCAATATAAATCTTAGTATTAAAATATGGTTCTTTTTTATCATCTTGTATTAGATTAGGATATTTATTATATTTTATTCATAAAGGAGTTAAAAATGTTAAATTCAAATTTTAATAATTAAACTATTTTAAATATAGGTTTATGCATAAGATAAATTAGAATATAAAATTTAATTACATATTTAAAAATATTTCATACATAATAGTATTTTATTTATAATTTTTAGACATTAAATAGTTAAATTTATTTATGAGACAATGATGATGCAGTAATTACCTTACTATTGAATGATTAAAATAATAGATTTTATAAATATTAAAAAAAATCTAAATTGAAAATTTTGATTTCATACATGAATATTCTAGGTTAATATGATATTTTAGGGTTGATTCAATGTATTTTTTCAGTGTAATCAAGTATTTAGGACTTTTAAAAAACCAAAAACTAAATACTGTCAAAATTGACATAAATGAGTTAAAAAAATACTATTTTATTAAATGATATAATAGTCATCAACATCTAATATTCACCCAAATTACTTATATAATGTTATATTTGTCATTAATTCACCACATGTGGTTCTCTTGGCATTTTATGGTAACTATATTAACCATTTAGTATAAAAATACTAGAAGACATGGTAAAAGTTAAACTATTTAATTAAGGGTTCAGTCTAAAAGATAAGGTTAATATTGTAAACTAGACATGTCTAAAACCTATTGTTTGAGAGTATTTAGATCCATACCTACCATATCATATAAATAAATCCATTTTGATCTATTAGAAACCAAACATAATTTTATAATCAATTAATATTTTAATCTTTTCCTAAACTGCCCCTCACCTCTCTTATAAAAGGGTACATCACATTCTCTTAATGTCACACCTCCAAATCCATTTGTAATTGCCAAAACCTACTCAAATATCCTAAAAACCACCATCAAATAAACCTAGAGGACTTACCTTGAGAATAAAGCCTACCTAAAGAGCCCTTTTGTTAAAATCAAAAGGAAACACCCAAAGAAGAGGTAATTATTTTATCACCTTTTCAAAGTTGTTTTCTTCTTCTAATTCCGCTTTATTTGTTGTTAACATAAAAAAATTATAACTATAGTACCTTCTACATTATAAAATGTTATTATAGATATGGTATAACCATTTTAAATATTCTATCCATCCTATGAATGACAAAGTCACCATGCGTGCGTGCGTACGGCTTACCATCTCCACTTCGTGGTGTCGTTTGTTATTCGACACTAAATTATTTTGATGGATATAATAATGAGTATAATTTATGTAAATAATAAATATAACATATTAATTATTATTTATATATAATAGACCATCCAATTAAACACCATTTCACCATCAATAGAATGATATTGTCACTCGTGCGTACGTATGGCTTACCATCTCCACAACGCGATTAGATTCATCTTCAACGATCTCCATTCAAGGATTTTTAAAAATTATATGTATTGATTAAGTATGAGATATATGAAATAATATTTCTACTGTAATAATATATATTAATGTTTATAAATATATTTCGTTTACTAACTTCCATACTATACTATAAGGAAACGAAAACAACATTTATGCGTACATACGAACTACTGTCTCCATGAACGATGCTTCCATTTCATATATCTATCTATTATACATATTTATATTCTTAATATATATGATATATAAATCATGTTATATATTCTTTAATTTTGTGAATCATGATCTAAGTGACACGATTGTGAAGAAAATGTTAAAACACGTACGATAAAGAAATCGATCATTACCTAAAATGTTACTTTAACATAGAAATTATTATCAAATGGGTAGTATAAAGTCATAAATGAATCATATATGATATAATAAATATGAATATGGTTTTTTTATAATTTAATAACATACTATGTTCATTATACAGAAGGTTAAATGTACCATCAAATAATGAAAAGTACAATGTAAGGGTTAATTCCTCAATCTTATTATTATCTGAGATTGATTATGTGTAATTATTTACTGGGAAATATTTATTAACCATGTCCATGTATCATAAAAGGGTTTTCAAAAGGATTATTTTTAAGGGACTCTTTAACTAAAACATCATTTTAAATGTTTTAAATTTTTTATTTTTCTCAATCATTTTCATTAATGACCATGTGTTCAAAATGGTCTTAAGGATTTATTTATATGGACATGAATGTTTTAAAATATTAATTCCTTTAAAAAGTTTCAATGTGGTATGTTACACTTTCATTTAAAACTATCTTTTAAATTTTTCGCTTTATAAATTGTGTGATTTTAAATGATTTAATGAAAAAGGGATATTTCTCTCAAAGAGTTTTACTGGTCATTTTCAACTATGTCAACATCCTTTATAAGATATTATTCTTGATTGTGGTTGATTTATTATAATACAATCTTCCATATTTTATTGAGTGAGTTATGGTATGTTTGAATGTGGATGTAGTTTTTTTATACCATTCATGGTTTATGGGTAAAGTTTTTACATTTTTTGTGCTAGTTTTAATACGAATGTTTATGTTATGTTTCAACCTTTTCATATGAGGAATTCATTGGACATATTAAGTGATGGTAGGGGTCTGAAATATCCCCTCGATGCATCGGTAGGCCTCATGAGACAAACTAGTGTCTTGGTACAAGGCCATGACAGAATATTTGTGAATGGTCTGGGCATAAGGTCTTGACGTAATAGTTATTATGTCCGACATTATTCATTCCCTCATTACGAAATTAGTTATTAAATGTGATTATTAGAATAGTATAATATTCATGTGCATGTTTATATGGTAATTTTTTTAATTATTCTGGCCATATTATGTTCATGTTTATGTTTAAAAGGATTTTTTGTTATACATATTTCCTTAAACTTTTATCGCTTTAGATAAATTATTTACCCTTACTGAGTTATTGAGCTCACCCCTTTCTTATTTTTTATTTTCCTAGGAGGCTAAGAAGTGTATTATGATTGATATGAAGGGTTAATATATAGGAATAATGGTATTATAAAATTATTTTTTATGTTATTTTTTATTTTAGAAATTATAATGTAATGTTCTTGTATGCAATCTATTTTCTAAGACTGCTAAACTGATCGGCCTTCTGGGACTTGATTTCTTATAATCGTGCCAATGTATTAAAATAATGCACCGAATCTAGGCTTCTAGGGTCAGGGTGTTATAGTTGGTATCAGAGTATGTTTAGAAATAGACTTGAAAATAGATTTATAAAACTTATATTAGGGATCATAACCCTAAGATAGACTTTGAGGATAAGTATAAAATAACCCCCAAGAATTTTGGTAAAGTAGGGATTATGTGGATATTTAAATAAATACATCCATGTATAGATACTATAAGTGGATTTGAATCTTTGATGGATGTAACTAGTGGTGAGAACTATGACAAAGTGTTTCGGGCCTGACTCAGGGTAACCTTGTACACGACAATGGGCCTTACTACGGACCTAGTTAGACACTCTTGGAGGATATGATTAGGATAATTCACATTTTAATTACAAACCATTATGAATTATTTATGATTAAATATGTCTACAAAGAATCCATTTTTATGATTATTAGATTATATATGCATATTGTTTTCAATTTATGTTATGTATTTCACTAGTTTAGAATCATGCATTATGATTCATAACCTAATTTTAACGTCCTGGATCCGGGTGCCACTCAATGGGTGCCCCGAACCCGGTAGGTCACATAACCTCAAGTGAATTTCCCCAAATGCTTGAGGTTTATGATTAGAAGAGAAGGCCTAGGTCTGATAGTGGGGAAACTATGCCCTCATTTGTCAAAGTGTAATGCAGTGGAACAAAATACAAGAATACAAAAGCAGAAGCAGTAAACAATACCAAAGCTGAAATGGACAACAGTAGAGAAATAAATAAATTATCAAAAGTAATATATAATGATGAAATATGTCCCTAAGTCTAGGAAAGCAGTCAAAATAGGATACACTATGATCTGAAGCAATACAATACAAGGGAAAAATCCAGCAAAGCAAAATAAAATAGCATTGCAAGAATTCAGTAGCATCGCAAACCAAAGCTCAGTCCCATTCTCTCTTACTCCTCTACAAGAATCAAGTACCTGTATAGGGAATCTTTCCCTTATCTACACCTACAGGAATATAATCTTTTTGGGCCCAAAATATGACCCAAATAGGGTGTGAGAAATAAATCCCATTAGGAAACCACCAAAGGCCCATTCCCAACTATCAGTGAATTTGTGCAACAATAGTGTGCAGTAATGGAAAAGCAGTAAACTAGGTATTACTCAAAAGCAGCTACTCTAGAAAATTCCATTTCCATTTAATTATTATTTAACAATTCAATATAATTGAATTATAAGTTCTCGAGACTCAGCCTCAGCCGAAAATCTCCTAAATAGTGCCTCAGTAAAAACCACAACAGCTATCTAACCAGTACACGGTAAAACAATACCCAGCCTATGCTTTATCATGGTTGGTATAACATGTAAAATCACCATAGTGAATAAACGATGTAAATAGTGTCCTCAGACATAAGAATCCTTTCCCTATGGCTAAACAGAATCATTCCCTTAGGCCAAAAAGAACCTTTCCCTCATGCCTTTCCCTCGGGCGAATAGTACATTTCCCTTTGGCCTTGCCCTTAGGCTGAATAGACCCTTGCCCTCAGGCCTTTCCCTCAGGCGAATAGTACCTTTCCCTTAGGCTAAATAGAATCATGCCCTCAGGCTGAATAGAACCTTGCCCTCTGGCCTTGCCCGCATGCTGAATAGAACCTTTCCCTCAGGCATTTCCCATAGGCTGAATAGAACCTCACCCTCAGGCCTTGCCCTCAGGTGAATAGTACCTCTACCCTAGGATAAATAGTAACCTTTCTGAGCCCAACACATAAGTAAGAAATTATATACATTTTCTCCCAAGAAAACTCAAAGCATGTTATAATCATGTCATACCCTCGGGTATCCTAGCCAAACTGTTAAACAAGGGAACTCACCCACGGGGTGGCCTTAGATCCAAGAAAATATCTGAGACAAGAGTTTATAAATATTCATTAAATTACCTATGAAATTTTAGGAATTTAATTATTCAAGGCCTCAGCCATACGACACCCCAAACATGGGCACATAGCACAACAGTACACAAAAACAACATGACAGTTTTAATTAAACATCAGACCACCTACCTCGATCACCTCTGCTCGATATACGTGAATGATGCCTTCCAAAACAACTGATAATGGCATAACTCTGGGATAAAAATTTATCCATTAAAACATAAATAACTTCCACTCAGGAAATAATTGGTAAGAGTGGTCAAGGAGAAGGAAGTTCTTACCTGGACGGTTCAAACAAGATCGATGTCGGAATAAATGGATTCTTGGCATGCGATCAAGAGCTCCTCCAAGATCCGACCTCTCCTCCCGAGCTCCAAAAGAGCTTATTACCTCCTTTTATGAATAAGGAGGCTACTGACCATTTTAAGAAAAAAAAAACAAACTACACGATGTGTACTCTCAACTACACGGCATTTACTCTCAAATAAACGGTGTGTACTTTTCCTTTTTTAACTGTTCCACGGGTGGCTGCTTTTCACCCCCACACTGTTAATCTGTCGACATGATTACACGTCGTGTATTTCGAAATACACGACATGTACTGTCACTCTACTGGCAGCTACTCCCACCTCCTTACTGTTGACCTACCGGCTGATTACCCGAGGTGTAAATACCAAGTACACGGTGTGTAGTTAGTTTTTTACACCCTTCATCACCGACATGCCTACACGCCTTGTGTACTCATCCCACATGGCCAAAGTACATGGAGTGTGGAAAAGTACATGGTGTGTACCCCCAAAATTTGGGATTTTCCTCATTTTCCTTATTTTCTCAAAAACACTTAAGGAAAAAGGAAAAGAAGAAAATCGTACCTTAAAAAAATGAATCAGGTTGTTACAAACTCACCCCTTAAATAAATACATCCTCTAATTTCCCTTCCAAAGGTGGTGAAGATAAAGTTTTGAACAACCCTAGACACTTAGAACATACGTCAGTCTCTCGCTCCTAGGTTTCGTCCTGTACTCGGCCATGCTGCAATAGCACCCATACGATAGGAACTGACCGACCTCAGAGAACATTCATGCTCCTATCAAAAATACGAATCAGATGCTCCTTCAAGGATACATCAACCTAAGCTCAACCTCCTTTGGATGAAAAACATGAGATGGGTCTGAGTGATAACGGCACAACTGAGATACATGGAAGACATCGTGCGTGGCCCGGTACCTCTGTGGTAACTGAAACTGATTGGAAACCGACTCGACTCATTCCATAATATCAAATGGCCCCACATACCTCGGTGAAATTTTACCATGTATCCTGATCTTCCTGTGTCCCAACCATGGTGAAACACGCAAGAAAACCTGATCCCTGACCACGAACTCCAAGGTTCGTCTACGATGATCAGCATAAGATTTATGACGAGACTGTGTAGTAGCCATCCACTTCTGAATCAAATGGACCTACTCTGAAGTCTCCTACACAAGACGTGGTCCCAGTAAATCTTCCTCACCTACCTCTAACCATATCAATGGTGATCGTCATAGCCTACCATATAAATGCTTGTACAGTTCCATCTCAATATTTTCCTGAAAACTATTACTGTTGGTAAACTCGACCAGGGGTATGTCCTTCTACCAAGAGCCCCCAAAGTCCAGGACGTATGCGCGCAGTATGTCCTCTAGATCCTGTATCGTACGATCTGACTGGCCATCGGTTTTAGGGTGGTATGTTGTGCTCAGAAGAACCTATATACCTAGTTCTCTCTGAAAAATCTTCTAGAAACGAGACATAAGACGAGCATCCTGATCCAAAATGATAGAATGAGGAACCCCGTGAAGATGTACTACCTCTTGGATATACAACTTCCCATGATCATCAACACCAAAGGTCTCCTTGATTGGAAAAAATTGAGCTACATTTGTAATTCTATCCAAAAAAACCCATACAACATCACTACCTCAAGGTGACCTCTGCAACCCGGTCATGAAATCCATCGTGACATCATCCCATTTCTACTTCGGAATGGGTAACTACTGTAACGGTCCGGTTGGCCTCTGATTCTCCTCCTTCACCTGCTGACAGGTGAAACATCTCGTAACAAAACCAGCTACCTCTCGTTTCATACTTGGCCACCAATACTAACGTCTCAAGTCACAATACATTTTTGGTAACTCTGGGATGTAGCGACCAAGATGAAGCATGAAATTCCTGCATCAAATCCTCACGTATATCCTCTGGAACCCACACTTGTCCATGGATACGTAGTACCTCATCATAACATATCGTCCAACTAGGAGGAGAGTCCTCACTTGCCACCGACTCCCGTAGAACTAAGCCTTCAGAATCAAGTAGTTGTCTCATCCTCACTCTATCCAGTAGGGTAGAAGTCACAGCTAAGTATGTAAGATAGGCTCGCCCCTGACTATTGTGCACCCCCAAATGCATCTCATAGTATAAAGCCATAATTTTCCACACACCACTACCCTCTTGAACTACATGTATCTGAGTCCTCCTATGCAGTGCATCAACAACTTTGTTACCCTTACCAGGTGTATTAGCATGCTCAAAGACGAAGGACTGAAGGTATTCGACCCACCTTCCCAGTCTCAAGTTCAAGTCACACTGGGTAAAGATGTATTTAATAATTTTGTGGTCCGTAAACACCACAAAATGTTCTCCCCAGAGATAATTTCTCCAACAGTGTAACACATGAACAATTGTAGCCAACTCGGGATCATGCGTCGGGTAATTCCTCTCATGTGGCCTCAACTGATGATACCCATACGCAACTACTCGATCTCCCTGCATAAACACTACTCCCAACCCAATACCCGATGCATCACGGTAAACTATATAGCTCTTCCCTTGCTCTGGAAGTATCGGGGATAGTACTGATGTCGACCCTCACTTCAGTTTATGAAAGGCTGTCTCACAAGCTTCTGACCAAATGAACATCACACCCTTCTTAGTCAAACCCGTCAATGGTGCTGCTATGTGGGAGAAGTCTTGTATAAAGCGCCTGAAGTAACGAGCTAGACCTAAGAAACATTGTATATCAAACATGTTCTTAGAATTCTCCCAGGAAACTACTACTCTCACATTCTCTAGGTTTACCGCAACCCCTGCCTCAGAGATGATATAACCCAGGAAGTGTATCTGGTCCATCCAAAAGTGGCACTTTGAGAGATTTGCATATAGTTGATGCTCTCTCAGTGTACTCAAAACAATCTCAAGATGGGTAGCAAGGTTGTGTCGAGTGTGAGAGTACACCAAGATATCTTCCGTGAAGACTACCACAAAATAATCCAGATATGGGTGGAACACACGATTCATCGTAGCCATGAAAACTACTGGTGCGTTCGTGAGTCCGAATGACATAACCAAGTACTCGTATATACCATATCTACTCTGGAAATATGTAAGTAGTATGTCCAATGGTCTAACATTCAAATAATTATATCTGGATCTCAAGTCAATATTCGAGAAAACATGGGCTCCTCGATGTTGATAAAAAAGATCATCAATCCTCGACATGGGATATCGGTTCTGGACCGTTAACTGGTTCAGCTTCTGATAATCCACACAGAGTCTGAGGGTACCATCCACCTTCTTTGTAAATAGGACAAGTGAACCCCAAGGAGAAGTACTGGGTCTAATGAAACTCTTTTCCTGCAACTCATCCAACTGCCTCTTGAGGTTCAGCAATTCTGGTATAGCTATCCTATAAGGAGGAATGAACACTGGTGATGCTCCTAGAACATGCTCAAAAGAGAAATCTACCTCTCGCTCTGGAGGAAGACCTGAAAAGTCATCCAATAATTCATCCCTGAAACGATCAACTACTAGATGGAAAACCTTCTAAAAAGTTCCCTGGTAATCCAGATATAAAATCGCAATCTGGGCTGTCACTCTACCTCACCCACGATGCTCAGGTCCAGCTCGACTCGCTTGGACATCCCATTCAACCTTGTATCGAAAGTCTCCGCCCTCTGGTGACATGAAACTCACCCTGTGATGATAAAAATTCACAAAGTCTAGTAAGGGTACCAACCAGTCCATCCCAAGAATGAAATTATTGCTCATCATCTCTAAGACATAGAGGTCCCATAGAAAGTGACACCCACCAACATCTAGGGGGCACTCTTTTCACTGATGCAGACCTATTGTTCTAGTCCCCAATGGAGTGTCTAGTGTCATAATATTATAAGAATAAGAAACATGGATCCCAAGGCTCTCTATAATGGGCATAGATATAAAGCTATGTGTAGCACCTGTATCGAAAAGTACAGAAGACAAAACAGAAGCAACAAGAATAGTACCTCTGACAGTAGAAGGTGTGGGATCCTGCTCCTGCTGGGTCTGTTACACTGCATATGCCTGCCCAGTTCTGCGACCCTATGACACAACCATGCTACCCTAAGCTGACCCACCCTTCTATCTCTGAGATCCCAGTGTCTGGCTACCATGGCCACGACCACCACCTCTGCCTGAACGTCCCGACGTGTTCTGATTCCCTGACTGGTAAGAAGCTGATGGTCCTACTCCCACATGCGGAGTCCACACAGAACCCCTCCCACTAGACACTGGTGGAAACTCCAAATAAAATGATGCATATGACCTATCTTGCCACAAGCTCGGCACTCCACTGGGTCACATGGACACTGAGGTCTCATGTTCCCTTCTTTACCACACTGGTAGCACATAACTGGGCCACCTGTAGAATTATTCTGGATAGTACTCCCATCATGACGGAAATCCATATGGCTCTTCCTTTTACCAATAGAAATAGAACTAGAAACTGGTGCCGAACTGCCCTAGCCTACACCACTATCTTCCCGCAGGTTCCGCTCAGTAATCAGTGCCCGGTTTACAATAGCATGAATTTTAGGCAACCTGAAAACATTCACCTGTGCTCGGATTTCATATCAATGACCATCCTCAAAGCATCTACCTTCAACATCTTATCAAACACTAGAACCAGTAAAAAACGTTGTATCTTGGTGAAACGGGCAGAAAAGTCCATCACTAACATAGCGCCCGGCTGCAGATTCATGAACTCTCGAGCTCTATCTGCCATCAGAATCGATAGAAAGAAATGGTCATAGAATACTGCCTAAAAATCTTCTTACTCCATGTCTCGGTGAGGCTCGATATGGGTGGTAACATTCCACCATTTCTTGGTGGAATCATGTAGCATGTATGTAGTGAGCTTGACCCTCTACCCTGGAGGTGTCTCTAGATGCTCGAAGATAGTCTGCATAGAACCTAGCCAAGACTTCACAGCCTCTGGTCCGCTATCCCCTAAAAATATAGGCAGATGCTGCTGCTGAAATATACCAATCCATAGATGTGGTAGCCGACAGTGCTCCCAATAAGGTTTTCATAAACCGAATAAATCTTTCACGGAACTGCGCTTTCGCACCTGTGTCCAGTATAATGGCTGGCACCACATCTGGCTCTGCTGGAGGATCCATAGGTAGACAATGGCCTATCGTCTCTGGAGTATACTCATTTCTACTCAACTGGAGAACAAATCGTGGTTGTCTTGGTGGCATGACTTTAGAAGGTCAAACACACGCATGAGATTAAGATCATTAAGTACTGAAAACATGGAGTGTAAGAAAAGAATTGGAGAAAGAAAACATTTATGTTTTAAAAAACAAGACTACACAGCATGTATAATAACTACACCCCGTGTTCTCTCAAGTCTTTCACATGAGCATGTACTTCTGCCAAAACTAGTCATGTAACACCCAAAACATACAGTGTGTGGTCCACACACACGGCATGTACTAGAATCTTCTTCCCATACCCGAGCCCTTCTACAAAGCTTAGCCACATAACTCTCTTTTGGACGATACTACATGGCGTGTATAAGGTCTACATGGCGTGTACTAGATTAGCTTCACCAACTCGTGTTGTCCTTACATGGCCGGGTACACATCTCAGACTACACGACGTGTTCTAGATAGACACAGCATGTTTATGAGGAGGTAACACCGACCCGTGTTTGTTAGCTACATGGCCAGATCCCCATGTCAAACTACACGGTGTGTTCGTCATTGAAACGGCGTATATAAGCTCCAATTTCTCCGCTCGTGTTGTTAGTTACACGATGGACACATGGTCAACACAACATGGCGTGTATAATAAGAACATGGCGTGTTCCTTCAAGTTTCCCTATCCCATTTTTCTGCCTACACAGCCTATGAAACAGGTAGAAACTACACGGTGTGTACATACGGTACACGACATGTACTTAATTTTTTTCATTTCTTCCCAAACAGAAGATTAAACGACATGTAATCAAAACTACATGGCATGTATTCTGGGTTTTTATGGATAGTAACCCTCAGAAACTACTCTGAAGCCTAGAAAAACACTAAAACCAACACGTAAGTAACAAATTATGATCTGTGAGGTCCCATACTCCCCTTGAATCAAATATTTTCATATTATGCATGTTATAACAAGGTAAACTAGTCAATAATCCACCAAATTCCAGTTAATTTGGGCTCATACTCCTCAAAAACCAAAGTTTGGTATTCATTCGAAGAACCTTATATAACAATACCCTATCAAATAGCAAGTATTTTATCAAGGCATCAATCACAACATCATGCTTTTTCTAGCACAACATCTATCACAACAACATGCAATTTATAATGCCCCTACATGGCATAGAATCTATTCATGGCATCTGATTCTAACATGTTTCTAAATGATGCATGAGTTGGAATACCCTCATCTCATCAGGTTGCAACTAAATAGAAACCAGGTATAAAAATATAAATAGCACACCACAAGTGCGTCACCCAATTGTGAAAATCAAATCAATTTTAATAATCATAAACAGAAAATCATAATTTAATTCGAGGAAATCCGGACTTTACCTGTACATGGGGTAGCTACTCCCAGTCACAGTTAATACCAAATCACGTAGTAATCTATCTCTTTTCATTGTCTCTAAATAATAAAATAATACAGAGAAAAAAACCCTTGATGCCACATTATAACGTCCTGGATCCGGGTTTCACTCAACGGGTGCCCCAAAACCGGTTGGTCACATGACCTCAAGAGCATTTCCCCAAATGGCAGAGGCTTCCGACTAGCATCGAGGGCCTTGGTATGATAGTGGGGAAACTATGCCCTCATTCGTCAAAGTGTAACGCATCAGAACAAAATAAAAGCATACAAAAGAAGAAGCAGTAAACAATACCAAAGCTGAAATGGAAAACAGTATGGAAAAAGAGATATGACCAACGGTCATATATAATGATTCAATATGTCCCTATGTCTAGGAAAGTATCCAAAATAGGATACACTTCGATCTGAAGAAATACAATACAAGGGAAAAATCCAGCAAAGCAAAATAAAACAGCACAGTAGGAACTCAGTAACATCGCAAGCCTAAGCTCTGTACCATGCTCTCATACTCCTCTGCAACAATCAAGTACCTGTATAGAGACTCTATCCCTTATCTACACCTACATCAATATAATCTATTTGGGGCCAAGAAATGAACTATATAGGGTGTGAGAAATAAATCCCATTAGGCAACCACCAAAGGCCTGCGCCCAACTGTCAGTGAATTTGTGAAATAGTAGTGTGCAGTAATGGAAAAGTAGTAATCTAGGTAGTAATAAAAATTAGATACTTCTACCAATTCCATTTCCATTTAATTATTATTTAACAAGTCAATATAATTTAATTATATGTTCCCGAGACTTAGCCTCATCTGAAAATCTCCTAAACAGTGCTGCATAAAAAACCACAATAGTTAGCTAACCAGTACAAGGTAAAACAATACCAGGCCCATGCTTTAGCTCGGTTGGTATAACATGTTAAATCACCATAGTGAATATACAATGTAAATAGTGTCCCTAAACATTAGAATCCTTTCCCTCGGGCTAAAACGAATCTTTCCCTCAGGCCAAACAGAACCTTTCCCTCAGGCCTTGCCCTCAGGCGAATACTACCTTTCCCTCAGGCCTTGCCCTCAGGCTGAATAGAACCTTTCCATCAGACCTTCCCCTTAGGGGAATAGTACCTTTCCCTTAGTCTGAATAGAACCTTGCCTTCAGACCTTTCCCTCAGGATGAATAGAACCTTGCCCCCATGCCCTACCCTCAGGCTAAATAGAACCTTGCCCTCAGGCCTTACCCTCAGGCGAATAGTACCATGCCCTCAGGATAAATTTTAACCTTGCCAAGTCCAACACATAAACAATAAATTATATATATTTTCTCCCAAGAAAACTCAAAGCATTCTATAATCAAGGCATACCATCGGGTATCCGGGCCAAATGGCTAATAAAGGGAACGCACCCATGGGGTGGCCCTGGATCCAAGCAATGATCCCAGACAAGAGTTTATAAATATTCATTTAATTACCTATGCAATTCTAGACATTTAATTAGTTAGGGCCTTAACCATACGACACCCCAAACATGGACGCGTAGCACAACGGTACACAAAAAAAACATGACAGTTGTAATTAAACATTAAACCACCTACCTCGATCGCCTCTGATCGATATATGTGAACGAAGCCTTCCGAAACAAACGATAATGGAATAGATAAGGGATAAACATTAATCCATTCAAATGTAAATAACTTCCCCTTGGGAAATAATTGTTAAGAACGGCTCAAGGAGAAAGAAGGTCTTACCCGTACGGTTCAAACAAGATCGACGACAAAAGAAACTGACTCCCGGTGTGTGATCGGGAGCTCCTCCAACCTCCGGCCTCTCATCCCAAGATCCAAACAATCTTACTGCCTCCTCTGCTGAATGAGGAGGGTACTTCCCATTTTAAGAGGAAAAAAAATTACACGGCATGTAACCTCAAGTACACAACATGTACATTTCATTTTTTAACTGTTCCACTAGAGGCTAATTTTCACCACCACACTGTTCATCTGTCGACATTGGTACATGGAGTGTATTTCTAAATACATGGCATGTATTTTCGCTCCGCTAGTGGCTACTCCCAACACCTTACTGTTCACCTACTGACTAATTACATGGCGTGTAGTCAGTTTTTTACACCCTTCGTCACCGACAGGCCTACACGCCATGTGTACTCATCCCACACGGCCAAAGTACATGGTGTGTGGAAAAGTACACGGAATTTACCCCCAAATATTTTGATTTTTCCCCATTTTCCTTATTTTCTAAAAAACAATTAAGGAAAAAGGAAAAGAATAAATTTTTACCTTAAAAAATTAATCAACCTAGGAAGTGATTGAAAGGACTGGGTGTTTGTTATTAGTGTGGAGAAAAGGGACATTAGGAAAATGAATGAAAATAGAACAAAGAAAAGATTAATATTCAGTTTTTAAACTGTAGTGAAATAGATCATTACATAAATAAATTTCCTAAGCATAAAGGAAATATATCTCAGAGGAATCAAAGGGATCATGTTCAAGCATATTTTTTTACTATAGTCAATGTGGAATAATTAATGCATTTGTGTTTCTGTATTGAAGAATTATGTCCTTTGAGTGTTATATAAATGTTGTTCCAGTTATATGAATTATGGACATAAATAAGTATTATACTACAATACTATTTCATTAAGGATTTTAGATTGTATGGTACTAAGAAAAGTTACTCAATAGAAAGTTAAACCTTTTATAAAATACATGGTTGATTAAAAGATAAACCTTAATATGGTCCTAATAACGAGGTAGTGATTTTGGAATAAGAGATTATTAATTTGGATAGTCTATAATGAATATTCTTGACTACCTTGGAAGTAATTAATTTTTTGTTTATTCCATCATTGTGGGAGTTTACAACATTTTTGGATTTAAGGAGTATATCTGGTATTCTATAAGGAATAAGAGAGCATAAATGTTTTCAATAAGGTTTTATGGTAATTTAGGATGTCACCATGTTTTAAGAGAATACATGATGAAGGTATTCAAATGTTATTATGTGGAAAAAATAGATATACATTATGTTTACCTCCCTATAAATTTTAGGACTACAAGTTTGGACACAAGTATTTTGGATAATTTTAAAGTATGGAATGGAGTAATTTGAGCACTTGATTTTTTTGTTTGAGGTTAAAGAATAATTTATTGGATACCTTGACCAAGCATTTTGGATTTCAATAAACATATTGAGGAATACAGAAATACTTGTGGAACTTATGATTTATCAAATGCACTTCAGTTGTAAAAACTTTCATTTTGAACATTCATTTCCAAGTGTAAGGGATGAAGTGAAAATAGATCTAAGAACAACCAAATTTTGAGATTAGGATTATGATAAATAATGAAATCAAGTATTTGTTCTTGAGTTCTTATATTGATAGTAAATTAATCCACCCTCTCCAAAAAAATGTATCTAAAAATATGTATTATACTAATACCTTATGTTTTATTTGAACCGATGATACTTTAAATCATCATTTATTTATGGCTTTGAGGCCCTCAATTTTCCACTTATTGTTAACTTGTTTGTGATTGATGACCTCAATCACTCCGTATAAATACTAATGTTTTTCATAAAATTATGTGCCTCTAATATCCACTAATGTTCTCCTATTAAAAATCCTAATTTTTATGGTGACCTTTTCATTTCCCTTTCCCTTTTATTAAGACTAAATTTTATTAACACTATTTCTGATGTGGGTTCTCCAAAAAGGTATTTTCTATTTTAAACCATTTATTATAGAAGAACAATTTTAAATTGTAAGGATGCAATTTATTGAAGTAGGGGAGAATTTAACACCACAATATTTCATAGTATGTTATCTCTTAAAAATAATTTAATAGCTTACATTTCGCATAACACAGACTTGGCTTTCCTTATATACAAGATTGAGTTTCGACGAAACAGCACATTAGTATTATAACTATTTAAATGATATATATTTTTATCAATTAAATATTGTAATATTAATAGTAAAAAATAAATTTTAAATGTTATTTATAATTCTTTCACAAAAATAAAACATATTTTTAATGAAATGTATAATTTTTTGTTAAAATGGTAATATATTTAGAAAAACTAGTTTCTTAAAAGAGATACTTTTTATTTCCTTTTGTAAACAATAATAAAATAAATTTTAGACACTTAAAAATGAAATTTGGTAAAATAGACTTCATTTTGGAATTCGTAATATCAAAATTATCTTCGGAATAATTTTTTTTATGAAAACATTCAATTTTTGATGAATAGTGAAATGTACTACATAGTACAAATAAACCAACTATTTCATTTAAAAAATTATTTTTAATTAAATTTTTTTCGAATTTGAAAATATATACATAATATATATATTCATACAATGTAATTCATTTGAGTCAGTAGATATATAAAATTTTACTGGACTTTTTAAGCCCTTTTACCCACCTTCTAGGCACATTTCCAAATTTCTATAAAATGATATTTTACCACTTCTGTAAATTGAATTTCCAAAATCTAATAGACACTTTTGTCATAATTATGTAAAAAATGGATCAATCAGTTGAAAATGACTTTTGGGGAAAAGTAACTTTTGAATTTTATTTACCATGACTAAAAGTAAATAGGGTAATTAAAGGTAAAAATAATATTATAATAATATAAGATTACCCCAACACACATCTTAATTATATTGGATAATTTTATTTTAACCAAATTAAACATTAGGATATAAATATGATTCTTTTTTATCCACTTGGATCAGATTAGGACATTTATTATATTTTATTTAAAGACGGGTTAAAAATGTTAAATTTAAATTTTAATAACTAAACCACATTTAATTTATAGTTATATATAAGATAAATTGGACTATAATTATTAATTAGAAACCTTAAAAGATTTCCTAAATCATAGTACTTTATTTATAATTTTTAGAGATTAAATAATTAAATTTATTTATGAACCAATGATAATACAGTAATTACATAATTAATGAATGATTAAAATAATTGATATTATAAATACTAAAATAAATGTAAATTGAAACTTTTGATTCCATATATTAATTTTATAGGTGAATATAAAATTTCGGGGTAGATTAAATTGATTTTTTATAAGTAATCAAGTTGTTACGACTTTCACAAAAACTAAATACTAAATAATTTCAAAATTGACATAAATGAGTTCAAAAAAATACTATTTTATTAAATGGTATAATAGTCCTAAAAATATATTATTATGCAAAATTAATTAGATAATGTTAGATATGTCATTAATGAACCACTTGAAATTATCTTGTAATTTTATAGTAACTATATTAACCATGTAGTATAAAAATACAAGAAGACATGGTAAAAGTTAAACTATTTAACTAAGGGTTAAGTCTAAAAGATAAAGTTAATATGTTGGCATAGACATGTATAAACCCTATTTTTTTAGAGGATTTAGACCCATACCCACCTTATTATAGATATAAATCTATTTTTAGCTATTAAAAACCAAAAATAATTTTATAATAAATTAATATTTCATGCTTTTCCTAAAGTGCCCCTCACCCCTCTTATAAAAGGGTACTTACCCTTATATTAAATTCACACCACCAAAGCAATTCTCCTCGGTAAACCCCTTCTCAAGGTTCCTCAAAAATACCCTAACTTCGTCCTAGAGTCATTAACATGGTCACAAATCCAACCTAAAGAAATCTTTTGTTCAAATCAAAAGGAAACACCCGACGAAGAGGTAATTATTTTATCACCTCTTTCAAAGTTCATTTCTTCTTCTAATTCCTCTTTATTTATTGTTAGCATACTAAAATAATAACTCTAGTATCTTCTACATGCGGATATGTTATTATAAATATGGTATAACCATTTTAAATACTCTATCCATCCTATGAATGAAAAAGTCACCATGCGTGCGTGCGTACGACTTACCGTCTCCACTTCGTGGTGTAGTTTGTTATTCAACACTACATTATTTGGATGGGTATAATAATGAGTATAATTGATGTAAATAAAAAATATTACATATTAATGATTCTGTATATATAATATACCATCAAATTAAACACCATTTCAACATCAATAGAATTATATTGTCGCTCGTGCGTGCGTACGACTTACCGTCTCCACGATGCGATGAGATTCATCGTCAATGATCACCATTCAAGAATTTTTATGAAAATATATATATTTATTAAGTATGATATATATGAAATAATATGTATACTAGAATAATATATATAAATTCTGATAAATATATGTAATTTACTTACTTCCATATTATACGATAAGAAAACGGAAACAATGTTCATGCGTACGTACAGACTACCGTCTCCATGAATGGTGCCTCAATTTCATATATCTATCTATTATAAATATTTATAATATGAATATATATGATATATAAATCATTTTTTATATTATATATGTATGTAAATCATGATCTAAGTTATACTATGATGAATAAAAAGTTAAAACATGTACGATAAAGAAAGCGATCATTACCCAAAATGTTACTCTAACAAAGAAATTATTATTTAATGGGCAGTATAATGACATAAATGAATCATATATGATCTCATAAATATGAATATTATTATTATATAATTTAATAAATTAAAATGGTCATTATATATAAGGTTAAACCTACCCTCGACTAAAATAAAGTACAAGGTAAGGGTTAATTCCATAATCTCATTATTATCCGAGATTATTTATGTGTAAGTATTTACTAAGACATATTTATCATCCTTGACCATATTTCATAAAAGGGTTTTTAAAAGAATTCTTTTAAAGGGAAACTTTATCTAAAACATCATTTTAAGTGTTTTAAGTATTTATTCATCTAAATCTTTCTCATTAGTGTCCATGTTTTCAAAATGGTCTTAAGGATTTATTTATATGAACATGAATGTTTTAAAATATTAAATACTTTCTAATGTTTCAAAGTGGTATGGGAAAATTTGATCCAAAAATATATTTTAAATTTGTTCCTTTATAAATATTGTGACTTTTAAAATATTTCATTAAAAAGGGATATTTCTTTCAAAGAGTTTTATTTATAATTTTCAACCATGTCAACATCATTTACTGAATATTATTCTTGAATGACGTTGATTTATTATAATATAGTCTTCCATATTGTATTGAGTGAGTTATGATATGTTCGATTGCGGATGTAATATTTTTATAACATTCATTGTTTATGGTTGAATTATTTACATTTCATATTCTATTTTAATATGAATGTTTATGTTATGTTTCAACATTTTCATATGAAGAATGCATTGGACATAGAAAGTGACGGGCGAGGCCCAATATATCCCCTCGATGAATTGGAAGGTCTCATGAGATGAACTAGTGTCTTGGGAAAAGGACATGACAAAATTTTTGGGAATTGTCTTGGAACAAGGCCCTGACGTAGTAGTTTTTATGTCTGGCATTATGCATTCCCTCGTTATATAATTAGTTATTACATGTGATTATTCGACTATTATAATATCCATGTGAGTGTTTATATGGTAATTTTTGATTGTTTTTTTCCATATTATGTTATTTTTTATTTTTAAAAGTTTTTTTTTATTATACATATTTCCTTAAAATTTTATAGCTTCATCTAAATTATTTACCCTTACTAAGCATCTAATCTCACCCTTTTCTTATGTTTTATTTTCCCAGGATGCAAAGAAGTGTATTTTGATTGATATGTAGGGTTAATCATGGAGAATAATGGCATTATCAAAAGATTTTTTTTATGATATGTTTTACGTTAGAAGATGTAATGTTATGTTCTTGTAATTATTCTATTTTCCAAGACTTCTAAACTGATCAGTCCTTCGGGACTCGATTCCTTGTAATCATGCCAATGTATTAAAATATTGCAATGACTGCGGGCTTTTGGGGTTGGGGCGTTATAAGTATACATAAGAAGAAAGCCAGTTCATGAAGAAAAAGTTCACAAATGAGCATTATGTGGAACAATAGATTTCATATGAATAGGAAAATTGGACTTCAACAAATCATCGATCTATAGTTGAGGATTTGTGATTTAATTCCAACCCATTCAAGAGACCATCAAGTCTATAAACTGAGCTCATATTCTTTGCAACTCAGTGAGAAATGTGGAGTCAATAAAAGTGATCTATGGGACGTATTGTTCTTTCCCTAAAACCTTGTAAAGGTTGTGTGCTTGGAACAGAGTGGTAGTGATAAAATTTTGTACTCCACAACTAGTGAAGATTAGTGGACTTTGGTATGATAAAAAAACATGTCATTTTATGCTCCTTGGACGTAGCCCTTAGTGGTGAACCAATTAAAATCAATGTGTCTTCACTTTGCATGTGACTGATTGTTTCTCTTTATTATCAGATTGGTTTAAATGGTTCTTACCAATATGGGAACCAGATCCATCAGTTAAAAAGAAAACGTTGACACCCTGATTCACCCCTACACTTTCAGGGTGTTCTGGGGTCATTCATTATTTACATTTTTGGTTCGTTGTTGGAGTTCCCGACTGATGGGGGCTTAAAATGGGAGTTTTGTGTGGAGGGACCAAGGCTCATTGGTTAGGATACTGTTTGTAGAACCATGTCACTAATTTTGTGAGGGGGGAGAAGAGGGGGAGATTAGGGTTTTGTATGATTTGAACGTAGTCTCCCTAACCGCGTGACACCTAGGAGTAACTTTATGTCTTGTTTTTTTGGGAATAAGTTATCCCTGTACTATTGGCACATGGTTTGATAAATTTTGTGTCCAAACCCTATGAAATATCTAGGTCACTTAAAAATTGGAAATTTACTCTTTACCCCACTATTATTTTAGGGTTCATATTCCTCATTTCCCTTGTCTATTGTGTAAATAACCTTATATTTAATGGTGTATATTTCCCTCTCATATGGGGGTTCATTCCTATTGGTTTATTGGTGTTTTTTCATGAGTTATTTCAATTTCTTTTAGTTTTCTTCATCTATCCCCCTCCTAAAGCCTTTTTCTTATTTTTTCATAGAGATTTGTAACCCTAGTAGGGTTATTGGAAACTTTATAGGTTATGTGGTGGGTTCTTATGTATTATGTGTGTGAGGACTTGATCTTCCAATTCCTAGAGGTTATTATTGATGGTGAAGAGGTTAGAAGCATTTTCAATGATGGTTTCTCTATTTAATGGTGTTTTCTATGTCTTACCTCTATATTATTAATTGAATTTGGTTTTTATTTTTAAAATTTATTTTCAAATGGTTTATGATTGATATGTGTTCCATTTTTGATGTGATTCGTGGATTTGTTGGGAAATTTGGGTATTTTATGGGGGGTTTTCAAATGGGTGTGGCTTGTTTCCACACCAAATGTTTGATTAAATGGATCAAAGAGGTTTTTATGGTTTGAAAAGAGATTAATAAAGTGGTTTTAAAAATTGTTTTACCATGTGAATTATTATTATTGTGATAAAATGTGAAGTTTTTTGAAATTGGATTTTAAAATGACTTTTTATTGTATGGAATATGATGGTGATTATGTTTTCAGGAAGTTGCACATTGGTTAACTAGGGTGTGAGTGGTGGTTTTTATAGGGACTGTGTGATCCTTGAGAGGTAAGACCATGTGTGCTTCCATTTTGGTTTTTGGGGGAACTTGAGAGCCATTGGGTATAAATACTGACATAGAATCCAAGTATAGTTGTTGAGATACATTGATATCTCTCAGAGTAGGTCTTGGAGAAGATCGTGTGAGATTCCATTATTTCATAGTAATCTAGGAAACTTATTTAGTCTCACTCGGAATATGACCAATGGTTAGATCCCAATGTGCACAATACTCATTCTAGAATTGTTCATATGTGTGCACATTTGATTCATTCCACGTATATTTGATATCATGTGTGTTGTGCTAATTTATTTTTCATTTTTTACTATTTCTTAATGATATGTATGCTCACATTAATTATGCCTTTCTAGAAATGTTGATAATGTTATTCCACAGGACTTATTTCATTATTTGAGCCATGTTTCAATTTTGTTTTGGAGAAATTATTTTTTTAATGGAAATCCAATGAGATTAAATAGGCATACTAGTACAAAAAATATTTTTAATGTCTCCATTTTAATTTCGGTTCTTTAGAAAAGACTTGCAAATATTTTGAATTTTTATTTTTTAGGGTGGTTATATAAGAACTAACATGGAAAATTAATTTTCATTGGTTTTTCACATCGGTTCTTATATAACTGACTTTAAAATCCATTTTTCTAGTTTTTTACATTGTTTTTAAAGAACTGATGTTACAAACTATTATTTAAAATTAGTTATTTATTAACCGACATGAAAAATCAATGTATACATATTTATAATTTCGGTTATTAATAACCGATTTTATAATGATTTTATTTTTTATCTTTATAATGTTGGTTATTAAACAATTGACATTAAAAATCAATTATTAAGTTAGTTATTTAATAAATAATTATATAAAGCTTTTATTTTTGTCTTTATAAATTAGTTTTCAAATAAATGAGGTTATAAACCTTTTAAAATAATTTTAATTGGTGATGGACACATTTCACGGTCTTTCATTCTCGTGACAGCAACCTTGGCTTCTCTCACACAGGAAACCTAAATTTGTCATTTATTTGAACTTGAGGACTTCAATATATCACTACGATCTTCATAAAACCTCAGGATTCATCGGCCTCATCATTGTGAGTCGAAGATAGATATGATCATCTATCTAGTAATCCTCACACATTATAGTTTCTCTCCTTTTGGTTGTTACTTGGAAATGAATCCCTAACCCTTTTTTGTTCAATTCAGTGGATTCCATTCACACATTACCGTCTTTGTACAACCTTGGATTTAATCAACATCACCATTATTCCTTCGAATAGAGACCTGTTCACCTACAACTAACTCTCCCAATGGGATGTAGTCACAATATCTATTAGACATTGTTTATATTCCAGCTTGATCTTGATCAAGTAATTTTGGTACATTGATTACTTGAGTAATTCCATGATCAAATTATTTTATGAATTCCCATTTGTAATCATTTTAGTGTCATTTCATTGGGTAGAAGAAAGCTAGGTTAATGTGGACCAATAGTTGGTTCCTTGATTATAGTATCTCATTTATTACCATTGTTAACTAGTTTTTATTTATTATTGTTTCATTAACAAAGCATGTCCTTGATTTTTTTCCTATAATTAATTATTTATCATAAATTTTTTTGATTAGTGTTGTATAATAATTATTTTCATGTCAATTTTATAATTAATTTAATCACAAGAAGAACGATTGACTTAATATTTCGATCTTCCATAATTGAGAATGTTGATTACTCTAACTAGATCAATTTAGTGTCATTACATTTTTATTACCCAATGTAGATCCCCTCTACAGATGAAGCACATGTGTTCCTTCAATATCTGTACAATTCTAATGATTCATTGGGTGATAGAATGGATGATTGATTTTTTGGTGTTCCTTACCTTTGATCACATCACATTTCATTGAGCTTTAAAGTGACTATTCAAATGTAATATATTTAGTGGAACATTAGCTTATCTACATTCTTTTTGTACAATTACTATTGTATATGAATGTCCATGATTTATTAAATAAAAACTCATTAGGTTAACATAATTATCCTAATAGCCATATCATATGTTATATACTTAATTATAGTCACTCTGATATTTATCTATGTTATTATCAGTAGTTTAAATTCTCTTTAGTATTTAATTAAAGAATATTTATATTGTGTGAATTCTGGAGCATGTTACCCACCACCTATTTAGTTTTTTATTACATAGCATCCTACATTTTTTATGATTATTGTTGTATAATATATAATTTTATGGTTTTTTATATTGTGGAATCTGTATTTGGATATTGAAAATTATTCACATTAAAGGGTAATAATTGTTTTCTATCCATGATGATTTGTATTTTTTATTGTTGAAAATGTTATAGTAAGTGAAACATGTTTTTTATTAAATTTAATGTAATAAGTCATTAAACCTTTGATTTAAATATTGGTTTCTTATTTTAAATGTGATGGATATTTTTAAATAGTTCCCTTTTTCTAATATAAAAAAATCAAGATGTAATTTATTAAATTAAAATGTGAAGTGATTTTATTTTGTAAAATAAATTATTCAAAAAAAGATGGGACATATTTATTTAAAAGTAATTTGATGTTAATGGAGTTTTTTTATATATAAATATTATGTAGTGGTATTTGGGATTAGAAATGTAAAGGGTTTTGAATTTTGATTTATCACATGTATTTAAAATTATATTTGATTAATGTTTATAATTCATAATTACACTTTTCAAATATGCTTATATATTATTTTAAATATCAGTGTTTTGTTACTTTCAAATTATGAAATCTTCAATATAATATTAATCATTTCTTCTATTGATTAATTTATTCCCAGTTTTATTACCATTAAATTTCATAGAAAATATTTTTTTTTGTTATAGATAATATTGAGTCTAATTTTGATTAATGGACTTCAAATAAGTAATTAATAAGAGGAAGGTGTTGATTCTTTTATTGGAATTTTCGAAACAAAATTTTCCAAAAATGACATGTTTTTCTATCCATTGCTTAAATGCTTAAATATAATGAAGTTGTAAATTATATAGATCAAATATCATTTAATTTTTCTGGGTTTTAATCTGAGTTATAACCCTTTGATTTGTCACGGTGAAACTGGGAATAATTTCATATTTCTTGATGATGTTGTTTTTCTACATCATAACACTAATGAAATTTATTAAATTATTTATGATATTGAAGTAGAGTAAATTGATAAATAATTTAAAACTTATAATATATATTTTGATGCTAAAAACCAATTGTATCCTATTTGTACAAAATTTGCAGTCTCATCGTCAGTGTTAAGATATATTAACTTAAAGGAGAAACATGGTTAGAGTGAAAAAGATTTACTGATTTTCTAAAATTGTTGAAATATATTCTTCCTATAGAAATTGGTATTCATAATTCAAATTATAAAGATATTAAAATAGTTTTATTGATGGGATTTGGGTACATAAGAATATATGCTCGCCCAAATGGTTTTGTGTTATATAGGAAGGAATATTAATTTCTATCAAAGTGTCCAAAATGTGGGATGTCAAAGTATAATTTGAAAGAAAAAATACAAGTTAATTTAGAAGTTACAAAGACCCCTTCCATGGAATTTTATTATCATCCTGTAATTATTCATTTGAAATGTTTATTTAAATATTGACATGATAAAAAAGGTTAATATGGGATGCAGATGAGTGGATAAGTGGTGGAAATTTATAGCATCTAGCTGATTGTCCACAGTGGAAGAAAATCGATGAGAAATTTCCTATATTCGGAAATGAAGATTGAAATATCAGACATGTACTATACATGGATGAAATGAATACATATCTAAGCATGAGTATCAAACATAGTTCATGGAATTCTTTATTGGTAATTTACAACTTATATCCTGAATTTTGTATGAAGATGAAATATATCATCTTAAGTTTAATGATATATAGACCAAAACATCTTGTAAATTATATCGATGTTTTCTTTTTACCATTAATTGATTATTTTAAACTCTTATGGGAGGATATTATTAGAGACCATGATTCTTATAAAATGGAATATTTTCAACTACATGTAATGATTATTCTCACTATGAATGAATTCCCAACATATGGAAATATTTCTAGATACAGAGTTAAGGGGAATAAAGAATATCCCATTTGAAAACAGCATACTTCATAATATCAACCGCATCATGGGAGAAAATAATATACATTGTTCATCAAAATTTGTTGTCTATGGATCACTACTATTGAATAATAAAAAATAATTCAATGGATCATATAATTTGATATTTCTCAAGAACCATTACCCATTTATTATTATTTTTAGAGGTTGTAAAACCTTTGTTTGAAATTTGGATGACACCTAAATCCAGTAATGATAGAAGTATTTGGACGAAAGGTAAATATTTTTTGAGATACCATATTGGAGATATCATGAAGTGAATCATAAAATTTATGTCATGTATGGGGAGAAAAATATATGTGACAGCTTGATTGGAACATTGTTATATATTAAAGGAAAGGAAAAAGATGTGTTAAATTCACGATTGGACTTATAGTCAGTGGGAATGTGTTTCGAGTTAGATCCCACTCTTAATGGAAGGTGAACATTTCTTCCCCCAACTTTTCAAACATTATCCCAGAGGGTAAGAATTAGTTTCTCCTAGTGTCTTCATGATATCAAATTACCACAGGGTTATTCTTCAAATATAAAAAAATTTGTTCCTTTAAAGGATTTGATGTTGACATGTATGAAATCTCATAAATTTCACATCATGATAAAACAAGTTCTATCAGTTTTTTTGTTTGGAATATTGACTATCTATGTCACAATGACTATCATAAAGGTGTGTTATCTTTTCAATTAAATTTTTAATAAAGTGATTAATCTGAATGGTTGGAACATTTTAGAAAATGAAGAAAATTCAATAATTATTCAACTGGAGATGTATTTTCCTCCATAATTTTTTTGATATAATGGTGTATTCAATGGTTCATTTGGTTTTAGAAATAATTTTTTTTGGACTTATATATATGTTGAATGTATCCTTTTGAAAGGTATATGAAGATATTGATGGGGTATGTTAAGAATAATTATAGATCTGATGCCTCCATTGTGGAAAATTATATTTTTGTTGAGGTTGTAGATTTTTGTACAAGATATTTATCTCTGGTAGAGGAAATTGGTTTTCCTTCATCTCTCCATGAATGAGTTAATTATGGGGGAAAGGGGATCTATATCTTGAAAGTCAAATATTTTTCAATTGAAAAGATAAAGACTGCACATTTATACATATTGAATAACATATATGATGCTCAATCATATATACCATTTCATATTATGGTTTGATATAATGTTATCTAAAGAATATAGATATTTGGATTTTGTATGAGCATTAAATTTTTTTTTTCCATGGTTTAAAGAGATCGTTCATGGTAGATAAAATACCTCAAAAAAATAAAATGGTTAGTTAGTGGTCCATGTTTAAATATGATAACATGGTACGAGTATAAAATTAATGGCTATACATTTTATATGAATGATTAGGATAATAGATGTGTAGTTCAGAATAATAGTGTATTAGTATTCACAGAAGCAATTCATTTTTTGAGTTATAAAGACAAAAAACCAATTTACGCATCAATTGTATATTATGGATCCATTGAAGGAATTTGAGAGGTTGAATAAATTAAATTTAATGTTTAAGTGTTTATCTTAAAATCGTTTATAAATAACAATATTGTTAGAAATAATTTTTTTTCAATGAAACTTTTTAATATGAATAGATTGGAATACACAACTGATCTTTTTATAATGGAAAAACATGAAAAAAAAGTTCTATGTTTCTAATCAATCTAATATGTAGTGGTCTATTGTTTTACATGAAAAAAACAATATTTTGGTGTTGATAAACTTGAATAAGATGCTGATTTATGTGTGATCTCTACTTTCATAGAACGATTAATAGATAATAATGATGAGCACATCATAGACATGGTTTTTTCTATAAGGAATTATCATGATAAAGGAATTTGGGAAAATAATCCTTTAATACATACATAATATTAAATGTAACATATGTTTATTTATTTTTTACTTTTATAAATTTCATAAAATGATAGATATGTTAATTTTATTTTATTTATTAAAATAAGTATTAAAACTAATAAGTTAAAATGTTTTTATATTCTTATTTTTGTTTAGTTTACCATATTTACCCTTACCTTACATATCTATTTAGTTATTTTGCTGAGATTAAATTATTTTTAATCTAATATTTTAAATAATAACAAAAATATTTTATAATAATATATTATAAAAAAATTATTTTTTGTGTAAATAATGATTTATTAGGTTAGACCATTTCTAAATCTCCTACACCATTTTTTGATTTGTTATCATTAATATAAATGAAATTTCATATATCATTACTTTTGTTATCATTTTAGTTAACTATAAATAATATGAATAATAATGTGTTGATTTTAATTTAGTTTACTTTTGTGTTTCATAATTTTTCATTTTCTATATACATCAATATTTTAATAGTTGACTTTTTATATTTGTGTACTACTTGTTTGTTTCATTGATTTTTATGATATTGATAGATCAATAAACTGATCAACAACATACTTCTGGAGATGAGAATACTCATATCTCTGGGGAGGAATGTGGACAGGATCCTTTTTATGACCCCCATCCTTATTTACAAGGTTTATATACTCCCACAGAGCCAAAGAAGTGTTTAAGGTGTTAGTAAATGTGGTATCACCCATTTACCAAAATTATTAGTTACTTGTAGCTAGTACTAGAGGATACCGGTAGCCTTATATGATAATGATATTCCATGAGGTACTAATTCAAAAAAAATAAAGTGTTTTATATCACTTCAGGATAACAGAAAAGTCAGTATTTTGATTGATTATTAGATAAGTTTTGAGAGATTTCCACTATCTCAGATGTGGGAGACCATTTTGGTAAGTTCATTTGTTAATATTTTACTAATTTTAAAATATTTATAGAAATATAGGTTTTCTCCCTTCTTATTAGATGACATATGATATACCTGAAACTAGAGGAGTCAGGAAGAAATTTTTATCATTGGTTGTAATAAGATGGAGGGATTTCAAATCAACCCTCAAATATAATTTTATTTTTGGGAATATAAAACATCATAGTCCATGTGATATATATATCATTTTATAGATGAAGACACATGGAAGAAATTTGTTGAAAGTCGAAGACAAGAAATTTCTTTGGTATGTGTAATATAAACTTGTAAATTTTTTCTATATTAGTGATCTTATTAATGATTTATTATTAATTAAAAAAAATTGAGGAGAAATCATTAGGATATCCAATCTAGAAAAATATACCCTCATACTTTATCTAGGGGAGGGTATACATTATTAGGAGAACAAATGATGGCTGAAAATTTCCAAAAAATGAAAGCTGAGTCTTAATGCTCTAGAAAGGTTACCCCTCTATCCCAACCAGCTAAGCTTGAAAAATGGAAGTGGGATCAGATGAGAAAAATATTAAAAAATATTACAGGAGAGGCTAGGGTTATAGTTGAGAGGATTGTAATATTTTAATTTTATTAATTTATTTATTTTAATTCAATTCATTACATATTTTAAATCATTAATATTTTTTTCAAATAATCCATACATGATTTTCTTGAGGAGAATAGAACACATGTGGTGTTTTTACAAGACAGTAATGGTGTTCATGTAATCTTTTGGTGATGGTTTTTTATGTTTGGTATATGTTTTTTCATTTTTGTTGTTTGATTGATGTGATTCTGGTTTGGTTTTGGATCAGGGTTCATGGTATGTGATTTGTTTTCTCTTACATTGTAGCGATAGAGTGGTTCTCCAGTGGAAGTCATTGATTCAGTTTTGTTGTTTTATGTTGAGTTTTGGAGCTAAAGGTGGAGGAATCATTGTTGTTTGGAATGTGAATCTTCTATTTTGTGTATTTTTTAGTTTGGTTGTGGACTCATTACAGAAATTCTATAAGAAATTTCTCTAGACCAGGATTCAGAACAGGTATCTTTCACCATGCATGAATATTCAGATTGGAAGATTTAGACGACGTGGCATAGCCATTGATACTAGGCCCATGCATTTTTTCGCAGGACAACTTTCTGGTCATCAATGCGCGGTGAAGGTGAGTTGTCATGAGGTTTATGGTGGGGAGGAGTGTTTCTACATATTTTTTTCTAGGATTATGTCATTTTTATATATCAATGTCATTTAAGTCATTTTAGTTTCTTCATTTTCCCGTAAAAGGGTTTTTATCCAAAATAAATTAAAATTTAGACATTAGGTCCATTCATTCGAATGTGATGATAGAGGATAAGATCAGAGTGTCAGTACAATCCATGTTTATAGACATGAAAATACAGTTTCAGAAATCAACTCACACTCCTTTGCCACTGTCAGTAGCTCCCTCTCATCCACCTTTGCTTTCATGCCCCACTCCTTATCATACTTCTACACCCCCTCATTCATATCTTCTCAGTTACTGTGAATTATATGTTTATGATCCTATGTTTCATATTTTTTCATATGGGATGATACGTTATATTTGAGATATCGTTCATTATCATTATATATAGATAGAGAATAATAGGTTTACTGTATAGGATATTATAGATAGATTACCTGAAGGACCACTTCCTACAAATGAGTTGACCATAGTTGAAGAAATAGAATCCACTTTTTTACTTTGGACATCTAGACTTCTACGACATATTACCGTAGATGAATATGTATATTTTATCTTTTATTTCGTTTTTTATTAAATATGGTTTTAAATTTTAATGTTTATATATTTAACTTTTTTTATATGATTTATTTAAAGGTAAATAAATATTTTATAGTAAATACCAAATATAAAGTTATATGAGTTCATATACAGATTCTAGAATTCTTGATAGATTATCATGATATTCAAATTTTTTGTCGGGTGTTTATGAGATTCCAATGCAAGATGATTTTTATTAGTGTGCATTGACTATGTCACTTTTTAAAAATGATATCATGGAGCTTGTAACTAGAGATATATTGGGCATCAGCATGATACCAATTTTTTTCATATATGTCTTAACATAAATCTATCCCTGCATTTAATTTATTGAAAATTTATACTTATGTTTGTTTTGTTTTAGTTATATTTATATAATGTGAAAGGAGAATGAGAACACATATTTTTATAGATTTATGGGCCCATATTTCATTTAACTTGCAATGAGGACAATGAATGAAGAAGAAAGAACAATTTATATTGCTAAAACATTTTAAAAGTGTGTAATTATTCAGTGTTAGATGTTTTCATGTCCTCAAGAGTATGAAACATTTATCTTGTAGAGTGTTATATATATTTTTATTATAATAACCACTAACATTAAATTTTATTTTATATCATTTTCCATAGGATTTTAGGTGTTTTATGTTCAATGGAGAAGACACTTTACTAATTATGCTCTATCCATAGAAAAGTGCGATGGAATTTTAAGTATGTATTAGAAAAGTAAGTTTTAATATCCTAATACCTATTTATATTATAATGAATTTTAAATTTATTTCATTGTTAATATTTTCTAACAAGGGATGAAATTTCTTTTGAGATACAACCAAGAAAAAGAGAACCAAGATCAAATGTATAAAAGTAAAGGTGAATTTTCATTTATAATTAGAATATTTTGGACATATTACTTAAAAATATTATTTTGAATTGAAAAAATCATTTAGAAAAAATTATCATAAATAATAAGGAATCAATGAATGTGGATATTATGTGTTATGATTTATGTATAAAATAATTTCAACTGGAACAGTTACAAAGTTCAATCATGTTAGATTTATTTATAAAATATTCTTTAATATTTCATTTATTTTATTCAAAAAACATTTTCAAAGATTTACTTTTAATTTTTAGATTTCTAATTACTCCTGCCCTTATAGTGCACAATATCTCACACACTTACAAGAGGAAAAGGAAAATAAATTTATTGTTTTGGTTGGATTTTAGTTTATTTTTACTAAATATTGTAATTTTGAATTTTGTAACAATATAAGTATGGATAGTTTTTATGTTATTTCTTCTTTTTATTTTATATTTTTGTAGTCTTTGGAGAGTAAAGACAAAAAGATATATTTTTTTCAGAAAAAAATATTTTTTGCATCAATTATTAAATAACAGACGTAAAAAATCATATTTATATATTTTTTACACTAGTTATTTAATAACTAATGTGAAAAACTATATTCACATTAGTTATTTAATAAATTTTAGGAAAACACTTTATCACATCATTTTTCATGTCGGATATTCAATTACTTACTTGAAAAAACCTTATAAATGGTTTTTAACATCAGTTACAAAATAACTAACATCGAAAATTAATTCGATGATTCATTTACAATGACCTTTTTTTAATCGACTATAAATTCATATTTAAAAAGTCTTTATAAATAATGGAACATTATAGATAACATAAAAATTAAGAAAGATGTGAAAATCATTTATACACTAGTGGCTCTTTTAAAATGGTATGCCTTCAAAGCATTTTATTTTTAAAAAGTGTTTTCAAACAAATTTATTGATTTTACTGAGTAACTAACATAAATATATTAATGGTGGTATTATACTAGGATTTTTTCCTCACACCCTAGATATGACTTTGGGCATATATAGATTACATTTTGTAGGATATAGGTAATTTAAAGGACACCATGTGTCCGAGTGGATCTCCTTGATTACCATGATATTTTTGTGGGTAGAGGAGATGCGGTGTAGTAGGGATTGACTCTTTTAGACTTTTTTGGGATTTAATATCTTTTGGGATGTATATATAAACCTTGTATATTCTTATACCCCATTTATTTGAGTTTTGGGATTTTTACTTGAGATACCATGTATATGGTCTTTCATGGAAAGCTTATATTTCAAGTATAATTTTGTTAATGAAATCTAATTTTCCTATGTTGTTTTACATTCAATGGTTTTTATGAATGGTTACTATAATGATATTGGTGTGGTAATAATGTTCCATGGATGGGTAATTCCATTTTACCATGGTCGAAATCACTCCCACGAAATTGTCTGTTATGCCTAGTGCTTATCAGTAGCCTGTGGCAATCAGAAATAGGCTTCAAGCCATGTGTTGGGACATATTGTGTGTAGAGACCCGAATCATGACGTACATGGAAATTGCATTACTTTTGCGTAATTCTTGGTACATAACAAAAACATACACACAAGGACCGTAATAGTTTAGTGTCTTTGGAAACTCGGAATAAAATCGTCTAATCGTGGTGAAAGATCTTCAACATCTCCCAATAAAGATCTTCCCCTTTTTTTCTTACCTAAAAACATTCTTTATATCTTGGGGAAAAGAAAACATAAAAGGGGTGAGCTCAAATTCCTAGTAAGGGTAAACATAGAGAACATAAATCAATCCATAAACATTTGAATGAAAAAACTTGAACATAAAATCTAAACATCAAAATCCGGAGCAAAGACATGAATCTTGGAAGTACGTAAGGCATATATCATAAGGGAGCATCAATCATGATAAAATAGAATTGGAATAAAACATTTAATTGTGGAATCCATTAATAACATGTTATTATTTCCATAGTAGCCAAGGCAGTGCTGCCAAGACCATCTTAGTGGACAAAGTCCCATTCTGAGTCGAGTTCACTCCTCGTTTCAGTCCTGTAACACTGAACCAGATTAACTTACCATTCCATCCATGTCTATCTCATGAGATATAAATCTTTACCCAATGAATTGGAGGGAGATATAGGTCCCACCCATCTCATAATGAAATCATTCATACTTGTTCCACAAAATAAACATAAATCATCCATCATAACCAAAAGAATAAAATGGGTTTCATAAACATCATACCATCATAACATAATCCATAAAAAAATGGATATATTTCATCATAAGAAGAATCCAACCATTTAAATAATGGAGAAATTATACTTGAAATATAATCATACTAAATAATGTCATCTTAGAAGGAAAATAGTTTGGTAAAACACTTGAAATGAATTTTTGAGGAAAACATCCTTTCTTCTTCAAAATAATTTTCTTTTCACAAAATGCCATGAAATTTTAATATAAAAGTATTTTGTTGAAAAAACTAATGAAATCTTGTATATTGAACTTCGTAAAAATAAGGCGTTATGAAACCGTAATAATCCGTTCATGTCATATAAGTTAAAAAACATTATTCTCGTACTTTTGTCGGAAAAGTCAAAAAGTACCACGTATGGTAAACAAAAGAAAGATTCGTTCCATAACACAAAGTAAAATTAAAATAGGGGTAAACATGAAATTAAACAAATAGAGAATAATATTAAACACTTTATGAAAAACATTTTATGGTCATGGATGAAAAATATAACCCCAGTAAAAACTTACGTATAAGAAATCTTGGATAAAAATGAGATTTGCAAAATTATCCCTTACCTTAGGTCTGATATGCTTCGTACGTTTCCGAACCTAATGTATAATGATTTAAATAATTTAATTGACTTATTATAGAATCATATTAATTGTTATGATATCATATATGGTTCACTTATGACTTAATATTACCCGTTCATTTGTAAGTTCTATGTTAAAGCAGCGTTTTGGGTTAAATCGTTTTATTTATCGTACGTGTTTGGACTTGTTGTTCTTGATATTATTACTTATATCCTGATTTACATAATTCCAGAATGTAAAAAATGATTTATATATAATATATATTCATCATATACATATATATATTATAGATCGATAAAAGGAATGAAATACACCGTTCATGGAGACGGTAGGCTGTACGTACGCATGAACGCTGTTTTCGTTTCCTTATTGAATTGAATGAAACTAAATAGATTACATACATATATATATACATAAATATAGTAGAATTATTATGTCATATATTTCATTATTATTAATTATATATACTTTATAATCATTCTTGAATGGTTAATCATGGAAAATGAATCTCATCACGTTCGTGGAGACGGTAGTCCGTACGTACGCACGAGCGATGATATCATTCCCATGATCGTGGAATTGTATTAAAGTGTATTTATAATATTAAATAATCAATATCACTTTACAATAATCATATATATTTATTACTTTTACCATTATATCCATCCAGGTAAGGTGGTGGTGGAAAATAGATTACACCACGATATGGAGACGGTATTCCGTACGTACGCACGCGCGGTGATTTAATTTTTAGTAGGATGGATAGATGGTGAAATATGGTTGTTTCATAATTATAATAACATATCAGTATATGAGTGATACTGATGTTATTACTTCATAATGAAACAAATAATGAAGAATCAGTGGAAGAAGAAATAAAGTTGAAAGAATCGGTAACGGACATTACCTCTTCTTTGAAGCACCTCTTTGATACCTCATCTTAGGGCACTAAAATTGGTCTTTGAAGAAGACCAGGACCTCTAGTATTATTATAGGGTAGTGGAGAAGAGAATATGGTAGGGTTTTTCTGAGCTTTAAGGCTCAAAGTGGTGTGAGGAAGAGAGGGAGGAGGTGCCCTTTTATAAGGGGGGAGAGGGGCACCTTTGGAATAACTAAAAATATTATTTTATTATAAAGTCATATTCGGTTTTTAATAGCTCAAAATTGAGTTATTTATAAGATAAGGTGGATATGGGTCGAAATCCTCTAATCCAATAGAATTTATACAAGTTTAGGTTTCTATTTTAACCTTATCATTTTGATTTAACTTTAAGATACATAATTTAACTTTTACCGTGTCTTCTTGTTTTCTTACACTATAAGGTTAATAAACTTACTATAACAAGTCAAAAGAACCCCAAGATGTTTATTATTAATATATATAACCTTATCTAAGTCATTTGGACGAACCTTATATTTTTAGTAATAAAATAACAACTAATAATATTTTTTTTAAAAAACAATTTTATGTCAATTTTGACACTATTTGGTAATTGATTTTTTTGAAAATCATAATAGAATTATTAGTTAGAAAAAATTTAACTAAATAAATACTAACATGTCATATTAACCTAGAAAATTATTTTAATTCATAAAAAGTTTTAAATTACATTTATTTGGGTATTTATAACATCAATTATGTCAGTATTTTATTAAGAAGATAATTACTACATTATCTTTGTGTCATAAATAAATTAAATTATTTAATGTCCAAAAATTATAAATAAAATACAATTATGTAGAAAATCGTTTGAGCTTTCTAATGAATAATTATAGTCGAATTTATCTTATGTATAACCCTATATTAAAAATGAGTTACTTATTAAACATTGATTTTAACTATTTTAACGCTTCTTTAAATAAATTAATATTAAATGTCCTAATCTAATCCAAGTGGGCCTAAATGGTCATATTTTATTCCTAAGGTTGTTTTGGATCGAATGAAACTTATCTAATAGAATTAGGACATGTGTTAGGGTAATAATAATATCATTTTTACCCTTAATTATCCTATTTACTTTTAACCGTGGTAAATAAAAGTAAAAAGTTACTATTCACCAAAAAATATTTTCATCTCATTGAACCACATTTTTGTCCATGATATTAACCGTGTCTCTCGAAGTTTCTAAATTCCACTCACAGAAGCGGAAAATTTATTTTTTATGAAAAATTCAGTTTTTTAACTACCACTTAGTGGTTTCACTATTCATCAAAAAATGAAAGTTTCCAGAAAAATACCAAAAATTAGGCCTAAGCTATATTTGATATTATGAATTCAAAAATGATTTATATTTTACCAAATTCAAAACATATCAGTTGCATTAATTAATTTAAAAATTAATTCCTGTCGTCAAAACAAATAGCGTGTTTTTAAGAGATAATAACTATGAAAAGATTGACACTTGTTTATGTCTGGTTTAAATGTGAAATTACATCCAATGACCAACATTGTATTAAATGGTAAAAATATATTCTAAATATACTTTAAACCACTCAAATTAATAATTTATCACTATTAATTATTTCGATTAAAAAAGTTGTTTTTAATTAAAATTTATTAATTTTCACTATTCATCAGAATATGAATGTTATCCGAAAAGTACCAAAATTTCACCCTAAGATAATTTTGATATTCAGAATCCAAAAAATGAAGTCCATTTTGAAAGATAAAATTTATTAAATTTCAAAAAGTGGGTATTATTATTCATTACGGCTAGTTCATAATAATATTATTATAATATATCGTTTAGTGAAACTCGGTATTGCGTACTACACATGCTATCGAGGAAGGTCTTTATTACGTGTAATGAAAGCCAAGTCAGGGCTGCGTGTATTGAAAGCTCTGTTTGGTATTGCGTATAACATAATCAAATCTTATTTCATTTATACATTAAACAAAATCTATACATAATGTTGCGTAGAATAGTTTCTACAAAATGAACTTGAAATTGTGTATAACGCGAGCCAAGAATAGTGTTGTGTATACTGCAAGAAAATATGGTGTTTTGTATATCACAAGCTAATTTTGGTGTAGCGTACAACACAAGACATTAAAAATAATATTTTTCATAAAATCTCAGGGTGTTCCATTCTACCCCCTTAAAAGGAATTTTTCCCATGAAATTCATTGGGGTTATAAATGGTTTGTTACACGAGAGTTTCTTTCATAGAAACCCACATTGTAAAAAGTAATACTAAAACTTCATTTAAAAAAGGAACGTTAGAAACATAATGGATACCCAAATAACTCATCACTGGGTTTCCACATAGGAGAACATAGGTGAAAATATGGATATGGAGGAGAAATCTAACCATAATGTCCTGATGGAGATTGGTAGAGAACATGGCTATGAAAAATCCATCAATCACAAAGCCATAAATTTGTGATGATCAAAGGTACCTTCTGATTCATCGGATATAAGAGCACTAGGACAACATTTTTGGTTTTCAATATAATTTCCCAAAAGTTGAAAATTTTGAATTAGAAGAAATACTTTCTTGATTTTGGTACAATCTCGCTATTGTTCGTGCTTTGAACAATTTCCACTTCATCTCTTAAAGAAATGAAGTTGAATTTGTTATTCGTGAAGTGTTAATAGATCATGTGATAGAATGATGGGTCATTCCATCTGTTTCAAACAAAAGGTTAGAAAAATTTATCAAATATACATAAGTCCATCTATGGTGAGTTCAATCATATACGATTCCAAAAATGAACTTATACTTCATATATCATACCGCTTAATAAAATAAAACTAGTTTCTACAAACTAGGGACTTCCTGTAGGGCAGTTGTAGGCGATAAAGGCCATTCGCACTTCGGTTGTGGGTTCGATTCCCACAGCCTTGTCCGAAGCGATGGGCTGTCGCCTATCCTGCAGGTTGTCCTTTTTCTAAAACTACATTATTATAAAATCCCATCAATAATATCAAACTAACTTATATCCAACATAATCCATTCCAATATTTAGGTTTATATAAAGTACTTTGGTCCAAGATCATAGTATAACGAAAATTATTACTTGAAATGTCACATAACAATCACGTGAATGCCATCATTTATCCCCCATATATCATAAGATATATCTTGTTGGTCAAATTACAAACATGTGAATACCTTAATCATTTATTCTCTTGAAGAATGAATACCCATTGAACCATAGTGAAAACATGAAAGTTGTTAAATTTTAACACTTTCCGCACACCAAAATCCCAAAAATTCTATATTCTCAAACCATAATATCACTTAGTCCTTGTATCAATCATGATCTCATGATTACTATCATATTATTTTCTCCTTATCCCTTCATTATGCGCATTTCATCTGCTTTCTAAAAATATTTCAATCACTTTTTCATGGTTACCAGTACCATATAATTATTGAAAACCAATACATATATATTCCAAAATTCCACAATACCATAAATGAGATTCCATGATACTATTTTGAAATCCCATTACATAAACACTTAATCATTACCCAACATCATTTTCATACTCAACATCACAAATAGTGATCGAATGTGACTTCCCTTTATCCTTTTCCTTAAGTGGTTTCTCACGTTGATCATCATTAACCCGTGGATTAGGGCATTTATTAGCATAATGCCCCATTTCCTTTCACTTGAAGCATTGAAGTGTTGGTGGAGAGTTCTCTGTAGTCATTTCTCTATTCACATAATTAGAAACCTTTTTCCCATTACTTCAACAATTAACTGCTCGATGACCTTCATTTAGACACTTAAAACATTTTCTAGTACCTTTTAGGCAATCTCCACTATACTTATTTCCACACTTTGAGCATAAAGAAACATTAATATTCTTTTCACGTTTGATATGAGATTTCTCCTTGAAATCTATCTTTCATTTCGTGTCAAAACCATGAGATGGATATGTTACACCAACTTCCAGTTCTACCTTGATAGCACAACGCACAATTTCTTCATAGCTACTGAAGTCTCTTATAGCTAATGCCCTTCAAAGACTTGGTTTTAAGCCACTGAATAATCGATCAACTTTACTTTCTGGTTGGATGATAAAGCCAGATGTGTACCTTGCAAGTCTTGTAAAATTCTCTTCGTATATACCAACAGATTCATCATCCTTCTTCTTAAGATCAAGAAACTCCTTTTCCATCATTGTTTGAAGAATACGAGGGAAGTACTTACTGAAAAAACAAGTTCTTAAACTCGTCCCATTCCATGGACTCAATTTCATCTCTTTTCCTCGTATTCTTGATAGGATTCCACCATTTATCAGCATCACCTTCCAAACGATATACCACTAAGAAGACTTTATCATTCTTAGAACATTGTAGAAATGAAAATATATTTTCAGTAGTACTGATCCATTGTTCAGCCACTAAGGGATCAGAAGACCCGCTGAATGAAGGTGGACGCTGCCTCATGAAGGATTCAACAGAATGTTGCTCCTTTATTTGCTCATTTTGAAATATAGAATGATTCATAGCTTGTGTAAGTATAGAAATAAGATTGTGCACTCCATCTCCCATGACATTGGTTTGGTCAGGAGGACAATCATTGCATTGTCCATTACATTGATCAACACGGTTCCTTCGGGTTCCAGCCATCGTCTAAAACCCAAAAATAATAGTGTGAGAGGAAAATACCATGTTAGGGAAAACAACATAATAAAGGGGGAGTACCTTCAATATATAACATCTTAGGTTTAATTCTAAGATCGTTAGCGCAATTCTTGGACTATAACCTATATGTATAATTAATCTTAGGGACATCCCTAGACATACCTTAGAAATATCGCTAGGGATCTCACTAAAGATTTCACATCCTAGTTTCCAAAGGTTAACTAAAGCTTTCCTCTTATACCAACTGTAGATACCAGAAGCATGAAGTACAGGGACATTACATTACTTTTTCAGAATACTTAGTATATAACAAAAATAGGCACACAAGGGCCGTAACAGTTTAGTGTCTTTGGAAACTCGGAATAAAATCTTCTAATCATGGTGAAAGATCATCAACATCTCCCAATAAAGATATTCCCCTTTTTTTCTTACCTAAAACCTTTCTTTATATCCTGGGGAAAATAAATCAAAAAAGGGGTGAGCTAAAATTCCCATTAAGGGTAAACATAGAGAACATAAAACAATCCATAAACATTTGAATGCACAAACTTGAACATAAAATCTAGACATCAAAATCTTGAGCAAAGACATGAATCCTGGAAGTGCATAAGGCATATATCATAAGGGAACATCAATCATGATAAAATATCATGGGAATAAAACATGTAATTGTGGAAAACATTAAGCACATGTTATGATTTCCATAGTAGCCAAGGCATTTCTGCCAAGACCATCTTAGTAGACAAAGTCCCTTTCTGAATCGAGTTCACTCCTCATTTCAGTCCTGTAACACTGAATTAGATTAAATTACTATTCCAAAAATGTCTATATCATGAGATATAAATATTTACCCAATTCATTGGAGGGAGATATAGGTCCCACCCATCTCATAATGAAATCATTCTTACTTGTGCCACAAAATAAACATAAATCATCCATCATAACCCAAAGAATAAAATGGGTTTCATAAACATCATCCCATCATAACATAATCCATACAAAACAAATAGATATCATTCATAAAAAGAAGAATCAAACCATTTAAATAATGAAGACATTATACTTGAAAGATAATAATACTAAATAATGTCACCTTATATGGAAAAAAGTTCTGGTAAAACACTTGAAATGAATTCTTGAGGAAAACATCCTTTCTTCTTCAAAATAATTTTCTTTTCACAAAATGCCATGCAATTTTAAAATAAAAGGATTTTGTTGAAAACAATCATGAAATATTGTAGAGTAAACTTCTTGAAAATAAGGAGTTATGAAACCGTAAGAATCCTTTCAGGCCGTATAAGTTAAGAAAAACATTATTCTCGTTCTTTTGTCAGAAAAGTCAAAAAGTACCACGTATGGTAAACAAAAAAAGATTCCTTCCATAACACAAAGTAAACGTAAAATAGGTGTAAACATGACATTAAACATACAAGGAATAATATTAAACACTTTATGAAAAACATTTTATGGGAATGGATGAAAAATATAACCCCAGTAAATACTTACGTATAAGCAATCTCGGATAAAAATGAGATTTGAAAATTTATCCCTTACCTTAGGTCCTATATGATTCGTGCATTTCTGAACCTCCTATATAATTATTTAAATAATGTCATTGACTTATTACATAATCATATTCAATGTTATGATATCATATATGGTTCACTTATGACTTTATATTACCCGTTCTTTTGTACCATGTTAAAGCAGTGTTTTGGGTTAAATCGTTTTATTTATCGTACGTGTTTGGAATTTTTGTTCTTGATATTATTACTTATATCCTGATTTACTTAATTAAAGAATGTAAAACATGATTTATATATAATATATATTCATCATATAAATATATATATTATAGATTGATTAAAGGAATGAAATACACTGATCATGGAGACGGTAGGTCATACGTACGCATGAACGTTGTTTTCGTTTCCTTATTGAATTGAATGAAACTAAATAGATGACATATATATATATATATATATAAATCTAGTAGCATTATTATATCATATATTTCATTATTATTCATTATATATACTTTATAATCATTCTTGAATGGTTAATCATGGAAAATGAATCTCATCGCGTTCGTGGAGACAGTAGTCCGTATGTACGCACGAGCGATGATATCATTCCCATGATCGTAGAATTATAATAAAGTGTATGTATAATATTAAAGAATCAATATCACTTTACAATAACCATATATATTCATTACTTTGACCATTATACCCATCCAAGTAAGGTGGTGGTGGAAAATAGATTACACCACGGCGTGGAGACGGTATTCCGTACGTACGCACGCGCGGTGACTTCGTTTTCCGTAGGACGGATAGATGGTGAAATATGGTTGTTTCATAATTATATAAAATATCAGTATATTAGTGATACTGATGTTATTAATTCATAATAAAACAACTAAATAAGAATAAGTGAAAGAAGAAATAAAGTTGAAAGAATCGGTAACGAACATTACCTCTTCTTTGAAGCACTTCTTTGAGACCTCCTCTTAGGGAACTGAAATTTGTCTTTGAAGAAGAGCAGGACCTCTAATATATTTCTAGGGAATTGGAGAATATAATTTGGCAGGGTTTTTCCGAGCTTGAAGGCTCAAAGAGGAGTGAGGAAGAGAGGGAGGAGGTGCCCTTTTATAAGGGAGGAGAAAGGCCCTTTGGAATAACTAAAAATATTATTTTATTATAAAGTAATATTCGGTTTTTAATAGCTCCAAATTGAGTTATTTTAAAGCTAATGTGGGGATGGTTAGAAATCATCTAATACAATATAATTTATACAAGTTTAGGTTTCTATTTTAACCTTATCATTTAGATTTAACTTTAAGTTAGATAATTTAACTTTTACCGTGTCTTCTTGTTTTCTTACATTATAAGGTTAATAAACTTACTATAACAATCCAAACGAACCCCAAGTTGTTTATTATTAATATATATAACCGTATCTAAGTAATTTAGTCGAAACGTATATTTTTATGAATAAAATAACAATTAATAATATAATAAAAGTTTTAAAAACAATTTTATGTCAATTTTGACACTATTTGGTGATTGATTTTTTTGAAAATCATAACAGAATGATTAGTTCTAAAAAAGATAACTAAATCAATAATAACATGTCATATTAACCTAGAAAATTAGTTCAATTCATAAAAAGTCTCAAATTAAATTTATTTTGGTATTTATAACATCAATTATGTCAATATATCATTAATAAGGTAATTAATGCATCATCTTTGTGTCATACATAAATTAAATTATTTAATGTCTAAAAATTATAAATAAAATATAATTATGTATTAAATCCTTTTATCTTTCTAATGAATAATTATAGTAGAATTTATCTTCTTTATAACCCTATATTAAAAATGATTTACTTATTAAACATTGATTTTAACTGTTTTAGCCCTTCTTTAAATAAATTAATATTAAATATCCTAATCTAATCCAAGGGGGCCTAAATGGTCATATTTTATTAGTAAGGTTGTTTTTGGTCGAATTACACATATCCAATAGAATTAGGACATGTTTTTGGGTAATAATAATATCATTTTTACCCTTAATTATCCTATTTACTTTTAACCGTGGTAAATAAAAGTAAAAAGCTACTATTCACCAAAAAATATTTTCATCTCATTGAACCACATTTTAGTCCTTGATATTAACTGTGTCTCTTGGATTTTTGAAATTCCAGTCACAGAAGTGGTAAAATTAAGTTTTATGAAAAGCTCAGTTTTTTGACTACCACTTAGTGGTTTCACTATTCATCAAAAAATGAAAGTTTCCAGAAAAATACCAAAAATTAGGACTAATCTATATTTGATATTATGAATTCAAAAATGATGTCTATTTTAGAAAATTCAAAACATATCAGTTTCATTAATTAATTTAAAAATTAATTCCCGTCGTCAAAACAAATAGCGTGTTTTTAAGAGATAATAACTATCAAAAGATTGAAACTTGTTTATGTCTGGTTTAAATGTGAAATTACATCCAATGACCAAAATTGTATTAAATGATAAAAATATATTCTAAATATACTTTAAAACCACTCAAATTAATAACTTATCACTATTAATTATTTCGATTAAAAAAGTTGTTTTTAATTAAAATTTAGCAATTTTCACTATTCATCAGAATATGAAAGTTATCTAAAATGTACCAAAATTTCACCCTAATCTAATTTAGATATTCCAAATATAAAAATAAAGTCCATTTTGAAAGATGAAATTTATAAAATTTCAAAAGGTGGGTATTACTATTCATAACAGCTAGTTCATAATAATATTATAATAATATTTCGTTTAGTGAAACTCAGTATTGCGTACCACACACGCTATCGAAGAAGGTCTTTATTGCGTGTAATGCAAGCCAAGTCATGGATATGTGTAGTGAAAGCTCTGTTTGGTGTTGTGTATAACATAATCAAAACTTATTTCATTTATACATTAAACAAAATCTATACATAATGTTGCATAGAATAGTTTCTATAAACCAAACTTGAAATTTTGTGTAACGCAAACCAAGAATAGGGTTTCGTATACTGCAAGAAAATACGGTGTTGCGTATATCACAAGATAATTTTGGTGTAGCGTACAACACAAGACATTAAGAAGAATATTTTTCATAAAATCTTGGGGTGTTACATTGTGTGACAAGTTAGTTTGAGCTGGGTTTATTCATTAAAAATGGTAATTAGAGTGAGGGATTATATTTTGGACTCAATGGTGTATTGAAGCTAAGACCATCGTGAATCGAGAGGTAAGAATAGGGGAGTCTGTTTCTAACTCTTCATCCAACAAACCTTGACTTTCCATGGGGTTTTAGGGGTTTTGGTTTTATTTTGAGCCCATTTATGGGTGGTTTTGATGACATTTTGAAGTATTTTCTAGGTGGTGAAAATTCATAGGGTGATCCTGAGGGGGGTCATTCAAGGTTTTAGGGGTGGAATAGGGAGGTCTGGGGGTGGTTCACTGTTAGTTTTCACAATTAGTAGTAACTGTGCATAGCCCATGTGGCCTTTCCTTCCACTCTAATGACACCCATATGGTTGGATCATTGCTTTATAAACTGTGAGTCCAAACTGTTCATAGTGGTAAATGATTTGGATTTTTAATGTTCTTTAACTTTTTTTTAATCTGGAGTTTCTTGTGATGATATTGTTGTCGGTTGATACCCAATGTGGAGGTTTCTATTTATTCTTTTGACATGGTTTGAGGTTGAATTTGTGTTTTTGTTTCTTATAGACAATTTCTCCCAGAAGAACATCATCCAGATATTGATAGGTTGCATTGAATAATACCTCATTCGAGAACCCTCCTGTTGATATGTATTTGCTGAGGTATGTGATTTATATGATCTAATCCTTATGTCATGTGGGTGGTCGTGAGAATACATTGACCATGGACTATGCTGATGAGTTATTTTAGGATAAACCCACCAGAGTTTTGTGGTGAAAAGGGACTTGATTAGCTTGATGACTAGTTGGACCATATAGAGAAAATATTTGTGTTCAGGAAGACCCCTAAGACCTTGAATGTGGGATTCACCACATATATGCTAGAAGAACAATGTAAAAATTGGAAAGAGTCGATGGTGATTTTTAGGATCCATAGAGATCTCAGATGTAAAAATTTAACATGGATTTAAATCGGTATTTCTACCTAGAGACCTTGAGGTATGTAAATTTCTATGAGTTATTGAAGTTGGAGAAAGCGGATCATTCAGTGATGGAGTATGTCACTTGTTTTACCAAATTTGTACATGTTTTCAAGATATCCTTTTGGATGATTACCTCAAGACTCAACATTTTGAGATGGGATTGAGGTAAGAGATCAGTTCTGTGATTATTCTTCCCTATATACTGATATATTCTTAGTTGGTTGGAAAGGAATATATGGTAGAGGTACATTTTAACTGGTGATTTAGGTCTTATTAGTGTTCCTTCAGTGGTATGAATCCAAAATTCTTTATCGGGATAGGAGAGGAAGTAGGATGAGTCTCATAAGGGTAGTGGAAGGAGTGTGCATTAGTCATCAGGATTAGTTCGTATGGATTCTTTGAGGAATAATGCCATTGTTGTTTTTCAGTGTGAGATGTAGAGACACTCTATGACTCATTTCTGAGAGATTATGATCATTCTCCATTGGTGTGGGCAGACAAGAAATCTCTAGCACTTCTGTCTATTAGTTTCATAGGGGAGTGGTGTGGGACCCAAAGTTTTGAAGGGATTGTAGGTTTTGTCAAAGGATTCAGGGTAATTTGATCTTTCTTTCGTGGTAATTGATATTCCAACCAAGGGAAGATGACACATTGTGGGTCTGAGCCAAGGAATTTTTATATAAAATAGGTTATTCCAAATGACTTAGATTCTAGGCCAACTTCTGTGATAGGCATGATGTTTATTTATTTTTCCATGAGATCTATTTCATTTGATACTGGTGCATCCCATTCATTAATTTCAATTAAATTGATAGATAATTTGGGTATTAGAGCTGAGTTGATGATATATGTTATGGATTTTCTATCCCTATTGGGTAAGAAGGATAAAGGTTTCATGTGTCCTAAGTGCGATGTTTCGATGGATGATGTGAAATTATTATAAGCCATCCTTATTTTATAATTGAATGTTTTCAACCTAATTATTTACATAGATTTGTTTATCATATTGAATGATATTTTTTACTATTATTTCCATAGGTTAATATTCCATACTCCTGACAGGAATACTCACTTCATTCATGGTGAGTGGGATCTGTGATTTGGGAGGAAATTTCCTGTTGTTTCGGAGTTGGGGTTGATCTCATAATAGTTATCTAGGTTTTTTCAGTGTTGTTGAGCAGAGTTCACTAGGTAAAATTCTAGTGGTTGTCGATAGGAACCTAGAGGTATTTTTAGTGAATTGTTTAGGATTTCCTTCCCAAAAAGATGTCTAGTTTACTATCGATTAGCTTCATGGGGAAATGTTGATTTCCTTTCCATCTTACCCAACGAATCATGAGGAGATTAAATAGTTGAATATATAATTAGCTGAATTGGTGGGAAATGTATTTATCCATCCCAGTGTGTCATAATGGTCTTCTCTAGTTCTATTTTCAAAAAAGGTGGTCATGAAAATCTAATTTTTATATACCATCATAATATTAACCATGTGACTATGAATAATAAATACACATTTCCCAGAATTAATGATCTTTTTTATCAGCTTACCAAAAATCATTTGTTTTTAAAGATCTACCAGTGATTAGGTTACCACCGGTTTCAGGTTTATGAAGATGATGTTCCAAATAACTCCATTCAAAACTGGTATGAACATTTTGAGTATTTTATTATTCCATTTGGGATCACGAATTCTCTAGCATACTTGATGGAATTGATAAATCCGATCATCCACCTTTTTTTGGACTCCATTATAGTCATGTTTCTAGAATTCATCGTAGTTTATTCAAAGAAAAAGAAGTATCATACTAACTATTTAGAGGTTTTTTGGGGTTTTGAGTGGTAACATCTATATTCCATGTTTTCTAAGTTCCATTTTTGGATTCAAGAAGTGATGTTTTTGGGCCATGTGATTTCTGAGGTAGGATTTTTAGTTGATCTAGAAAAATTTCAATCATTGAAGTATTTTGAGAAGCCCAAAACTGTGTTTGATATCCATAGTTTTCTAGGCTTCACTGGGTATTATAAATTTTTTTTTGAGACTTCTCCATTATAGATTCTCCCTTGATGTTTTTGACCAAGAAAGTGGTGATGTTTGAGTGGGATGAGAAGTGCCAGATTTATTTTGATTAGTTTTTTGTTTGTTTTAAATCCACACCCATTTTGATTCTTAGTAATCCTTAGAGATATTATGTTGGGTATTTTGATTCTTATGGTGTGGGGTTGGTATGTGTGAGGACGTAGAATGACCATTTGGTGGCCTATGGATTGAGGCATCTACACCCACAAGAGATGAATTATCCCACTAAAAACCTGGAACTAACATTAGTTATGCATTAATTTAAAATGTGGAGACATTAAACAATCAATGATAATTCCAAAATGTATTCATACCAAAAGATCTAGAAGTATATTTTCACCCAAATGGATCTTGACCTCAGATAGAGAGGCTGGGTAGAATATGTTAAGACATTTGAGCTTGAGATTACTTATACTCACAAGATGGGGAATGTGGTTGTTGATGTTTTGACCATGGAGCTTCTTGTACAAAGATTTCAAGATTCATCAGATCATTGGGATCTGATGAGTTTTTTTCAATATAATACTAGAGGTTTTGGGGGATAATTAGTAGGTTTTCTGGGCTAGTATGCATGTTACAACCTCCCTTATGGATTTGGTTATGAATAAGCTGATATCTGTCCTGAGGGATAGTAGAATATCCTTTTTAAAGGTAGGGATACGTTAGGTTATTGGTCTCGGTTTCTCAATGGTTTAATTCTCTTCATAATGAATCTATTTGTTTCTTTATTATTAAGGCAAGAGGTGATACCTTAGGTGAGTCATTCCAGTTTGGTTGTTCACCCCATGGTGATAAAGATGTTTTATACCTTAACATCCTGATATTGGAGTTCCAAGATGAGATGTTTAGTGTATTAATTTTTTTTATATATGCAAGACGTTCCAGTGGATCAATTATGAGAACTAAAAAATATCCAAGTTATTACAACCACTTCCTATACTAGTGTGAAAGTGGGAAAAACTCTCTATAGATTTTATGATCAAACTACCGCATTCTATAAGTGGGAGGTATTCCTTATGTTTGATTGTTGATCATCTAAAAACATAGTGTATTTTATTCCCATTAGGGAGATGATGAAGGTGAAGGACCTCATACACCTACATGTTTGAGAGGTTATTCAACTTTATAGAGTTCTATAAGTGATAGTGTTACACTGGGATTCCTACTTCACTTCTTAATTTTTGAACGTACATTAGGAGTATTTGGGAACCCATTTTAATTTTATTACCATGTATCACCCATAGATGGATAGTCACTATGAGTGGACCATGCAGACTCTCAAGGATATGTTGTGAGTGTGTGTTCTTGATTCTGAGGTTTCCTGGGAAAGGAACTTGAATTTGGATATGTTTTATTACAAAAATAGTTATCATGACTTGATCTGACTGGCCCCATTTTAGGTCTTGTATATACATCTGTTACAATCCCCTTTGTGCTGGGCTAAGGTGAGAGAGTTTGACATGGTTGGACCAAGTCTCGTCTAGGGGATGACCGATACTATTTTCCGAATTTATAAATGGTTAGTGACAACTCATAGTCACCATAAGTCATATGAAAAACATCATTTTCAACCATTTGAGATTTAGGTTGGTGATTAGGTGTGTCCCTAGGTATTAGTTTGATTGGGACATCGTCTCTTAAAAAATCAGTGAAATTTGGCAATGTGTTATTTTGGGTAGTTTCATGTTTTGGAGCATCTTGGGAAGGTAGCCTATCAGTTAGAGTTCCCACCATAGATGACCTCAATCCGTGATGTCTTCCATGTATCCCAGTTTAATAAATATCATATAAACCCATTTCATGTGATATAGCCGGAAGAGTTGGAGCCAAATCTTGATTCCACCATTATGGAGTAGGTTGTTCATATCTTGGATCATTAGGGAAAGTTATTATATGGTAAGTTAACCCCATTGGTTTGTGTCCTCTAGTAGTGAGGACATGACAACCATGACCCATGGGATTTGGTAGTTATGGGGAGGGATTACATGACTCACATTTTTTCCATTGAATATGTATGAGGATATTCTAGGGGTGGAAATTGGAATAGTGGGGATTTTTGACATCTTCAAGATCACTGGTATGTCTAATTTTGAGTTTTATTTACCATTTTGGGTGTGTTATTGGGGTTCTCAAGTGTCGGGTGTTATAAATAGGACTTTTTTGGAGGATATACAAAGTCACATAGCTTTATAATGGTTTTTCTAGCTGGGTGACTAACCTCAAAAGGGGTTCATAGAGAAACAATGCGGTTTTTCAGGGTTCTCCTAACCACAAGACATCCAAGAGTAATCAAGAATCTTTTTTTAGGGAGATAGAATCCCCACATGGATAGAATTCTTATTAATAAAATGTGTGACTAGACCATGCATCATATCTAGAAAAATTAAACATTTTTAATTTATAATTTTTACCATATCATTTTTAGGGGGTTTGGTCCTAATTTTCCTCCCCCATCATGTGAATCGACTTATACTTTCTAGGGGTATTTTATATTCCTTTGGTTGTGGATTCCTCTGAGTTTCTTGTTGTTTTGTCATGTGGTAAGTCAATTTCTTTGAGTTTTCTTCTTCATTCCCCCTTTGAAGGATGTGTTCTTCCTTTTTCATTAAGGGAAACTCAGTTAGAACCAATTAGAAGGCAATATTCTCAATATATTGTCATTTTCCATGTATTACTTCTAGATTGTGAATATCCTTTGGTTTTTGTTTCTTAAATTTACATTCAAATGATTTATGATTGATATGTGTTCTATTTTTCATGTGATTCATGGATTTTATTGAAACTTATGGGTATTAAAAGGGGGTTTTCAGAAAGGGTGTGGTTTTTTTTCACACCCAAATATTTAATAAAAAGGATCAAAGAGGTTTTACGATCTGAAAAGATATTTTTAATCTTGTTTTAACAATGGTTTTATCTCATGAAAGGGGTTTTGATAAAATGGACGTGTTTATTTTGGAAATTGTTATGTGGAATGGATTTTTATTGCATGGAACATGATTGGGATTATGTTTCCATGAAGTAGAACATGATTTAACTGGTGTGTTAGTGAGGGGTTTTTTAGGGGACCATGTGATCCTTTAGAGGGAAGGTTATGTGAGATTCCATTTTGGATTCCAATGGATCATAGGAGCCTTTGGGTAGGTAGACCAAGAAAGATTCCATGATTGGTTTTCTAGAGACCATGTGAGATTTCAAATATTTGTTTGGGGAAGAATAGGAGAGCTTACATTTTTTATTAGATGGCTAGAAAAAGGTTTAGTATCACTCATGATAGTACTGATGGTTAGAGGCCCAGGTGGCCATTACTCATGCCAGATTAGTTTATATTCTTGTGCATTTTATTCTTTCCTTATTGATTTGAAATGAATTGTTTTGTGACTATTTATTTTTTATTATTGATTGCATGTTTATGATATGTATGGTTAAATTTATTATTCCTCATTGGATATGTTGAGTATGTTATGCATTGGTCCTTTTTCCTATATTTTATCCATGTCGTTTCTTGGGCCTTGATTCTTTATTTATGCTATGATTGGTTTTTTTTGGAAAATTTATTTGTTTTAAAGGGAAAACAAAATGGATTTAAAATTATATTTTAAAATGGTTTGTTTTCAAAGTATTTTTGTTTTAAAAGGTATTTTCAAACAATTTATTTGGTTTTCATAACTAAAATCCTTAAATATATTCATGGTTCTATCTTACTTGGATTTTTTCCTCATTGTATATATTAATTTGGGTGTATATAAATTAAATTTTGTAAGACATAGGTAAATACAAGGGAACCCTGTATTAGGGTGGTTCTTCTTGATTTTCACAATCTTTTGTTTAATGGAGGAGATGTGGTCCCACATGGATTGTCTCTTATAGAGTCATTCTATGATTTTTTATCCACTAGGATGTATGTATAGACCATGTTTGGTAATATACTCCTTTTACTTCAGTTATGGGTTTTTTACTTAAGATACCATGTATATGGACTTTCAAGGAATTGTTGTATTTTATGTATAGTTTTTTATGGTATATACTTTTCTTATGTTGTTTTACATTGGATGGATATTATGCATGTTGAATCTAATGATATTGGTGTGCTCATATCATCCCATGGAGGTGTCATTCCATTTCACCAAGGGAAAATTTTTTCCCAAGGAATTTTTCATTATTCTCGGTGCTTGTCCCCAACCCATGATGATCAGGAATGTGCTTAGGGCCATGTGGAAGGATGACTCTGTTGATAGGTTATTTTGACCCAATTTTGTTTATTTTTATAAAAATCATAACAATTATGATAGTTCTATATTTTACTAGATAAGTATTTTCTTGAATCCATCATACAAACAAACTCAACTCTATTCATCTGATATCCTTACTCTTAATTTTTCTAAGCCTATTGTCACCCAAATAAAATACTATGAAGACTCCAATAAAATAGAATCCAGGTTCACCATGCTTTAGAATAACATAATAAATGATGATCTAGTTTTACCTATTTTTTACTTTCCTTAAACATGATAATCCATAGGTAACTTGATTTCACATAATCTACATGATTGGATAATCCATATCTTGATAATATTTTTTTGATGGAATCTGAAAATAAGTATTTTGAACGTTTTTTCATTAAAAGTATCACCAACCTAATATTCGTCATTTGTATATTAAATTCATAACTATTTAATCTCAGGAAATATTTATCTTCTTATGTTTTATTGCATTGTTTATGCATTCTTATAATTATTAATTTTTCATAAGAGCCTATAGTCGAGTGGTACATTCTCTTTCTTGACATCCCAAAGATGGGAGTTAAAATCCAAGTAGGGTGGATTTTATGAGTCACTATAGTAGTATAACCATTAACCCAAATCAGGTCTATGGGCCACTGATTAGGGACTTCATTACGCTAAAGGCCTCTGGGCCACAGGGCCTTTGAGACACCATAGGACTTCAGTAAAAGGGATTTTGGGCCATCATGGTTCCTTAGGGAGACGAAGCCTCTGGTCCATGATGTATTCAGGTTAGATAACATGATATAATGCCCCCACCGAGTAACCGGAATAAGTATCAGCCACAAAAGTGGAGCTAACCATAATGGGAATGAAGAGAGGGATAACAACAACTATGCCACTAGGACCAGGAATCATGCATCTCTACCTGGGGAAATGAAATCTGATGTGACATGTGAGGTGGGGATCTAGGAAGTATCAATGAATCATATACCTTGGATGGGTAGTTATAAATAATTCAGGCCTTCAGGGCCTGTTCTTCTGGCCCTCTAAGTCATGTAACATTTTCCTCTAAACCCAGCTAAAAATGTGATTATCCAAAAATAAATAAAAACATAGGCCTTCGAGCCAGTCTAGCCAGTATGCATGATTCTAATGATCTAGTTTTGGAATCCCTATCCCATCAATGTGTAACTCTTTACACAACCCCAATTTATATGTTACATACACAAAAGTAGAAGAAATGTACATACATACATATGTAGGAATATCTCATATATCCGTTATATGAAATTTTCATGTAAAGACATGGAGTTATAGGAGATTGAAAAACTATGGTTAAGGAATATGAAATTTTCAAACATATATGTCTACATATTTCATTCCTTTATACCCCCACCTTAGACCAAATGTATAACTATAAAAATAAATCAAGGTTGGGGTAGATGAAAAACTAAATCTTATGGAATCACATGTAGCATATTTGTAAAGATCTATCTCTTTCAATTAATCTAACATATAAATAATTTTTACACATTATTCATTTTCTACAAAAAATTTATAAAGATGGATAATATATATAAATAAAAGAATTTTTAACATGAGAACCATATATAAACATTTTATATTTAATTTAGGCCTTTAAAAACGTTTTTATAAATCCAAGAACATAGATTTTATCAACTTAAAACTATAAAAAAATAACTAAATATTAAAACATAGTTATTTATTTTTCCAAACCACCACTTGATAATACGTTGAAATTCAACATATTACCAGGGTTGTACAGAGATCTAGTACGGGACATTAAAAATAAGAGGAGAATAGTGTGACATAATGAAGGGGTTCCACCGTATGAGATGGAACGACAACAATGGTTGTGTAGTGGGCTAGCTACAATATAATTCAACATCCCACTTTAGTGTGTCCTAGGTAATGAAGAAGCTACCTCCTAAGCCAATGTCTAATATGGGACTGATATTTAGTGGGATATATTCATCATTAAACATGTGCACTAAATTCCACATTGGATATAGAATTCCCTCACAATTTAATTCAGAGTCCAATACGAACATCAAATTGACACTCAACATAACATTAAGTGGGGAAAACAAATTTTATTTTTTTCCAGGGATACAACACAAGATACATTAACCACTTAATGTATGTCATGCCTTCCATTCCACATTATGTTAACAACATTACTTAATGTCTCCTTACACATCCAATTATGTTAAATTCTTAATGTAATGTGGAGTGGAGCACTCGATATTACATTATCAGATAACTTAATGTTATGATATGAGAAACTAGTAGATATTTGATAAAACATTTTCTTATAAAATCATTGAAAGAAAAATATTTTTTTGAAAAATAAGAAGGCTCAAATACCCCTGATGTGTCTCTTATGCTTATCATATGAATGATGTAAATAGAAGTAAACCCATATACGGTTAGAGTTGGTGGCCTAGAACCAACTACTTTGTACTTTATTCATTAATAAATACCTTATCACATCTTGATTGTTCTTCTGCATGACAACACATGTGATAATGTCCAAAGTACAGTTGTTTCATTAAAGGGTCATAGCGGATCCCTGCTATGATGAGAACCTAGAAGTGCCATAACACTGTTCTTGAATATATGATCTATGGTCAGATAATGTTATTTGAGGGACATAAATAATATAGTCCATTAGGGGTGAGGACCCATAAAACTTTGAGGCACCATCTCATGGTGTGCGCCCTTGGTAATATCTAGGAGGATATTATGAGAACGAGACCCGCCAGCAGGAAATCCACATTTCATAGTTTCATTGAATGTTCCTATCTGCAGACATGTGTATTGGTCCTTATAGTTTAATATTATTATTAATGGGTTTTCCAACTCACACACTTAGATAAATTGACGAAAACTGAGATGACACTCTATTCACAGCGAGGTCGGAAATGTTGGGTGCGTCATGAGTGATACTGCATTAATAGATAATTCAAGAAAGGATTTGTCCCTTATGTTCCATAACAGAAGTAGATATCTTAGGCCCCTTGATGGAATTGATATAGCCTAAATAAATCCATGTCCATGGTAAGGTATGGGAAAGTTCAATTATGGGAAGTCAGAGAAAGAATAATCGAGCACATGGGTTGATAGCACTAGCATGCAACCCGCTTGATTAGATAAATCGAGACAAAGGGATTAAATTACACAATAAGCATTTGTATGAGGTGACACGTCAATGTGGAATCAAATTATTTCTCTTAGGTTCCTTAACCCATTTCTAAACATTAATCTTGGACTTTTTCCAAGCCCGCCTAATGCCAACGAGAAAGAGGCCTAAAGGGTCACACACTAAGTGTATCCAAGTATCTCAAGTAGAATAAAGATTATTCCCATATGTAGTTTAATAATTATTCAAGGAAGCTTAAATCGTTTTAATGTTGGAGAAAGAATAAAATGAAAAAACAACCAGATATACATGCTGTGTACATTGAATGCACACACCGTGTAGTTTTCATTTTAAAAAGGAAATGAAAAACAAGTACACATCGTGTATTAATGTTTACACGCCGTGTAGTTTTTTCAGTCTAGATTTTGGGGAAATAATATTGTTTTATTAAATTTTATTTATCATAATCTGTGTGGATGCAAATCAAGGAATTAATGATTCGACCTGGGGTTTTTCAATAAGATTTAATGAAATAAATAAAACACGTAACACATTTATTTATTGTCATAACTCTATAACCTCAAACCTGATTATAAATATCCTCACAACCCCAATAATTTTAGAAGAATTGTTGTGCACAACAATTCTAGAAAATTCTCTCAAGGCTGAGAGAACTCCATCCTCCACAAACTCTCTCAATACAGAGAGAGATCCTCCTCCATCAGATCAAGGCGATGTAAGGCAGACAATGGAAGAAAAGGATTCTCCACGCTAGCACCCAGAGATTCCTTTGGTGACGTCTAGAGATACGTGGTGCATGTGTGTATCACCACTAGAGGAAGTATAAACTTGGATTCTATTACGAAATGATGAATCACATCGAAACATGACCAGAAAACATCAATGAAGAAATAATTCCATGAAGGAAATTATTGTCAATTAATTAAATTAATTATAAAAAACATATGATGATCATCTCAATGGTTCTAGGACCCTTCCCTTTCTTTTTGTTCTTTGTTCTATTATGAAGATCCGGTATTTTATTATCGTGATGGATCTCGTATTGAACGTTGTTTAATGCTGAATTTAAAGTTGGAAAAACCCACAAACGTGTTTCCACTATGTCAGGAACCTACAAGCGGTATCATAGGGATCATATCATTGATTATAATTATTTAGTTTTTCATTGGTGATTTACAAATTTAATAATTTATTTGTTTCAATTCAAGTTAATTGTTCTTTAAATATGAATCTCAAGATCTGTTCCACCTCTATTGTTTCTCATTTACCTTAAATAAATGAATTTTTATTTTAACTTTAATTAAAATAAAATTGAGGATCTCATCCGGAGGTTCCAAACATTCTTGGTCATACAACACAAGAATACATGGAGTGTATTTGGAAGTACATGTCGTGTAGTCTAGGTTCAATGCATCAGACTGGTATTCCAAATCAGGCATTGTATTGGAGTATACCTAAGTCATAAATGACACTGTGTGTTGAGCAGGAGTAGGTGGCACACAGTTTTCGGATTACACATTGTGTGGTCCATTGAACATGACGTGTAGTCCCTTTGGGTTAGGGTTGGACCGTGTACCCCGTACAAAGCTTGCCCGGCTGGAAACCATGTAACGTGGATACTACATGGCGTGTGTCCCACTGAGCAAGCTGTGTACTCCAAAAATTTCTGAAGTACATCTACACGCCATTTCCGCAGGCGTGTACTTTGGATGGATGGTGAACTAAAGTACACGTCGTGTAGTCGGAACTACATGTCGTGCAATCATCCAAATTATGCAAATTTATTAAAATTTATTATCATATTATAAAAACCCATGAGACGTGTACCATATTGCAGGTGTAAAGATGAGGCACAACACGTGATAGGTGTTATATATATGTGTTTAATTTATCATATGCGTAATGAACGGGAATTCACTGGGATTCCTCCAAGGTACAAGTTACGTACAAAGATAATTTAAATGAGTTTATTTGCTTAAAATTATGATGGCTGGGAATATCATGGAAATTCAGAAAAAAGGTTTTTGATAAATTGATTGATTAATTAAAGATAATTAATTAATTTGAGCATGATTTATCTTAATAAAGAATGATTAAATTATTGAATGCCCTTTTTATTTATTTGTAAATATCATTTCATGTATGTATGATCATTAACTAGACCAAGTCCTTTGTATGTGAATGGTTTCTTTTAATTTATTTATTTAAATTAAATTTGTTGGCCTGTAAGCCTTCTCCTCACTAATATGTTGGTCCTACGTGCCCAAGGATTCTGTTATGTAAAAAACCCTTTTACCCATCACCTGCATGTGAGATAAATGAAAATGTAATGGATAGATCTCCCAAGATAGTGGAGGTGGCTCATGTAAGGATCCAAGGTGAAACCAATCCAAAGAGATACAAAGGTGGACAGGTGGAAAGCTGTAAACACGAACCCAAAAGGTTCAAGGTGTTTCTCCCCTAGGTCTTGGGTTATTTTATCAACCTCTAGATACACTAACCAATAGAATAATATCATGATCATACCATTTATTTCTATCAGTTACATGGTTTATTTATTGTGGGTGTGTTGTCACGATCACACAATTAATGAATTAAACAAGCATGCAATATGGAACTAAAATAAGACCATATAATGTATAAATATTATCTTAGCCATTGTTAATCAGTTAAGTATATCCAACATAATATTAACAAGCATGTAATCAAAGATAATAAAATTAAAATTTACGTATAAGGATAAAATCCCTCAAAAAAAGATTATGTTGGTATACCCTTCCATAATCTTGGTTAGAATCGAACCATAGTTCAAAGTTCTTAACCAACCCTAGTTGGGGTGCTTTAAATTATTTAGAAATTCTATATCAAGTTTTTGGGTTGAATTGACTTGGTTCGCATCAAGGGTTGACTTCCACAGTGAAACTTTGTGTGACCAAGTGGCAAAGGTTGTGGAAATCCAAAATAAAAGGATTTCAGGATTAGGGAGTCCACTCAGCAGATCAAGGAGCTACGAGTTAATGCTGTTGACATTTGTAATGCCTACCTAAAACCCTTCAAATTTCTTGACCAAACCTAGTTGGGGTAATGTGAAGGGAAATATGGACCCTTGGCACTAGAATATTTAGGCAACAGAATACTCTGAAGTCAATGGTGATGGATATTGGATTTTGATAAAATAGTGGGAGAAAAATAAGTATTAATTTATTTATTTGTCTTAGTTTTATAAAGTACTAAAACTTTTTCTCATCTTAATTTGTAGAAACAATAAGAAAAATTACTTCAAACATATCATTGTGAACCATACCTGAGAAGCAATACCTTCTCACCAGCACCAATTTCCAACAGTGGCAGCAGCGTTTACACATTATCCTTCGCAACAAGAGGAAATTGTATGTGATGGAAGAGCCTGTTCCAGTTGTGCCTGTGAAGGAGGCCAGTGATGAGGAAATATCCCTCTATGTGAAACATATGTATGATTCCACAGATGACCAGTGTTTCAGGCTATCGTCCATGTCTAATGAGCTCTTGAAGCAACATGAAAACATGGACGCGTATAGCATGATGTCCCACCTTAAGGATCTCTACCAAGAGAAGGCAGGACAAGGGAGATATGAGATCTCTAACGCTTTGTTTACAACTAATCTTGGAGAGTCTGCTCCAACTGGGCCTCATGTAGTCATGCTTATTGGATACATTGAATGTCTAGACATCTTAGGGATTAAATTCCCTGATGAGTTGCATATAGATCTCATCCTATCATCACTTCTCAAGACCTTCTATGTATTCATTGTCAATTATAACATGAGAAACTATGAGAAGAGTCTATCAGAACTTCTGACCTTAATTCTCTAGGTAGATAAGGACATGGGGTGTGAAAAACCCGCAGTATTTATGGTGAATATGAAAAGGAAGGACAAGGAAAAGGGGCCAAAGACTTATAAACGGTCGGAAGCCCCCAAGCATCGTCCCTCCAAGAAGGGGAAGATTCAGAGGTATGAAAAGTAATGGGAGGCATTATGTTCTATATGTGGAACACAAGGCCACTGGAAGGGGAACTACACTCTGAAGCGTGGGGATGCTAAAGGTGCGTTCGTTATTGAGTGTAATCTTTCCATTTCTACACATTGGGTATTAGATACAGCTTGTGGGGCTCACATATGTATTCAAATTCCGGAACCAAGTAGATTTAGAAAGATTTCTAAAGGAGAGGTGGATCCTCGAGCTTCCAATGGCGCAAGGCTGGATGCATTGGATATTAGTGATTACTACCTCTCATAGCCAACGGGGATGATTTTGGTTTTACAAAATTGTTATTATGTGCCTATTGTTACCAAGAACATAATTTCTGTATCTTGTTTGGATATGGATGGATTTATTTTAAAGTTTGGAAATAAGGGTTGTCTCTTTTATAAGAACAATGTATGTTATGGTATGGAACATTTAAATAATGTTTTGTATGTATTAAATTATGAAAACCAAGTGTTGGCAATCGATAATGAAACAAAATCACATGACTCATACATCATCCAGTTGTTGCATCACCATCTCTATCATGTAAATGAGAAGCTATTGAAAAATCTCTACCAAGATGGTTATTTGGACTCTACTAAGTTAAAACCACTTGATAGACATCACACTTTTTTACAAGGAAAAATGACCAAGTTGCCCTTCGGTGGACAAGCTGAAAGGGCCACAGAGCTTCTCGGATTGGTGCAAACGGATGTGTGTAGACCATTTCTAGTAGAAGCTAGAAGTGGATATTCTTACTTCATTACTTTTACTGATTATTTGAGTAGATATGGCTATGTCTACATAATGTGGTATAAGTCAGAATCCTTATAGAAATTTAAGGAATTTAGGAATGAAGTAGAGAATCATCTTGGTAAGAAGATAAAGAAACTTTGATCAGATCAAGTTGGATAATATATGAACCAGGAGTTCATCGATATTCTACGGGAGTCTAGTATTCTATCTCATGTCACTCCTCCTTATACACCACAGTGGAATGGTGGTAGTAAAAGGAGGAACCACACCTTGTTTGACATAGTGAGGTCGATGATGAGTCATGAAAATCTTTCATTATCCTTTTGGGGATATGCATTATAAACTGCAACATACACATTATGCCAAGTACCAACTAAGGCAGAAAATGGAATTCCCTCTAAGTCATGGAATTGAATGAAACCCATTTTTTCACATACACATGTATGGGAATGTGGGGAATTTGTTAAGGCCTTCTCAGGAAAGAAACTATCACCCCGGGGCACGAGGTGTATCTTTATAAGATATCCAAAAGAAACAAAAGGATATTACCTACATAACCCTCAATACAAGAAAGTGATTGTCTCCAGAAAAGTCATCTTTCATGAGAGGGAGAACATCCTCAAAAGGGATAGTGGGAGAAATATTTACTTCGATAGAGTTGATGATAAAGATACACATGAGTTGGTACAGGAACATGTTCTACAGGTCCCCGTGGAAGAGGTTCCAAAAATAGAAGTACTTCATAAGAGTTCAAGAGAGGTAAGGGAACAAGAGAGATTTGGTTTCCTAGTCACCAAGGATGGTGAATCATTATTTTTGGACAATGATGAAACTCTCTCCTACATGGAAGTAGTATAAACCACTGATGCTGAAAAATGGCTTAAAGCTATGAAATCTGAGATGGATTCCATGTATCAGAACCAAGTCTAGGTTCTGGTCAATGAACTTGTTGATGTAAAGTCTATTGGATGAAAATGGGTATTCAAGAGAAAAATGAACATGGATGGTCATGTAAGCACCTATAAAGCAAGGCTAGTTGCTAAAGGATTCAGACAATGTCAAGGAATTGACTGTGATGAAACCTTATCTCTATTTTCAATGTTTAAATCCATAAGAATCATACTTTCCATAGAAGCTTACCATGACTATGAGATTTGTAAAATGGATGTCAAAACATCATTCCTTAATATGAACCTTCAGGAATATGTTTATATGACAAAACTAGAAGTGTTTGTGACACCAGGTGAAGCCAAACGGTTTTTCAAGTAGCAAAAACCCATTTATGGATTAAAGCAAGAATCTAGGTCATGGAAAATTTGATTTGATGAAGCCATAAAGGAATTTGGTTTCATTTAGAACGAATGTGATCCATGTGTTTATAAGCGGTTTAATGGGAATGTGATCATTATCCTAGTAGTATATGTTGACGACATATTTCTTACTGGAAACAATGCTCCATTATTACAGTTAGTTAAGGACTGGTTGAACAAGTGTCTCTCCATGAAGGTCTTGGGTGAAGCAGCCTACATTCTAGGGATCAAGATCATTCATGATAGATTCAAGAGGCTGCTTGGACTAAGTCAGGGTACATACATTGACCAGATACTAAAGAGATTTAGTATGGAACAATCCAAGAGGGGATTCATTCCAGTGTTATATGGCCTACATCTTTCTAAGAAGATGTGTCCTCAGACACAAAAAGAGAAAGATATAATGAGTAAGACCCCATACGCTTCAGCTATATGATTCATCATGTATGCCATGTTATGTACCAGGCTTGATGTTTCCTATGCACTGAGCATGGTAGGAAAGTATCCATAAGATCCAGGAGAACAACATTAGACTGCTATTAAGACTATCCTTAAGTATTTGAGAAAAACTAAGGATATGTTCCTAGTGTATGGAGGAGACAAAGAACTTTTCATCAGAGGGTATTCTGATGCTGGTTTTCAGAAAAATCCGAATGATCTGAAGTTGCAATCTAGATATGTTTTCTATATCAATGGAGGAGTTGTGAGTTGGAAGAGTTCAACGTAGCTAGTTGTCGCTGATTCTATAGTAGAGTCTGAATATATAGTGTCTTCTGATGCAGCCAAGGAAGCCGTCTAGATTCAGAATTTTGTCTAGGAGCTTGATGTGGTTCCTAGAAATAAAGATCCTATCACGATTTATTGTGATAATACTGCATCAGTGGCTCTTGCAAAAGAACCAAGGTCACATCAACGAACAAAGAACATACTCCAGAAGTATCCCCTCTTGGGGGATTTCTATCAAAGGGTTGAATTTGTAGTTAGAAGAGTGTCCACGGAAGTGAACATGGAGGATCCCATGACTAAAGGCTTATCTCAGTAGAAGCATGAATATCATGTGAGAGTTAGCGGTTAAAGGTTGTTACCAGTTGGCTCTAGTCTAAGTGGGAGTCTTTTGGAGTTGGTGGCCTAGAACCAACTATTTTGTACTTTATTCATTAACAAATACCTTATCACATATTGATTGTACTTCAACGTGACAACGCATGTGATAATATTCTAAGGATAGATGTTGCATTAAAGGGTCATAGCATATCCCTGCTATGATGAGAACCCGGAAGTGTCATTACACTATTCTTAAATATGTGTTCTATGTACGGATGATGTTATTTGAGGGACACAAATAATAAAAACCATTAGGGTTGAGGACTCATAAAAAATTGAGGCACATTCTCATGGTGTGTAAGCATGGTAATATCCAGGAGGATATTATGAGAAAGAGACCCGCCAGTAGGAAATCAACATTTAATAGTGTCATTGGATGTTCCTATCTGTGGAAATGTGTATTGGTCCATAGACTTTAGGATTACTATTAATGGGTATTACAACTCGCGCAATTGGATGTATTGATGAAAACTGTGACGACACACTATTCACAGTGAGGTTGGATACGTTGGGTGCATCACGAGTGATACTGCATTAATAGATAATGTGAGAAAGTATTTGTCCCTTATGTTCCATAACAGAAGTAGATATACTAGGACCTTTGATGGAATTGATATATCCTAAATAAATCCATGTCCATTGTAAGGTATGGGTGAGTTCAATTCCAGGAAGTCAAAGAAGGAATAATCGAGCACATGGGTTGATGGCACTAGCACGTAACCCGCGTGATTAGAGAAATCGAGACAAATTGATTAAATTACATAGTAATAATTCTTATGAGATGACACGTCAATGCGGCGTCAACATCTTTCTCTTGTGTTCCTTGACCCGTTGTATGACAGTAATCTTGGACTTTATGAATGCATGCCTAATGCCAACAAGAAATAGGCCTAAAGGGTCACACACTAAGTGTATCCAAGTATCTCAAGTAAAATAAATATTATTCCTATATGTGGTTTAATTTTTATTCAAGCAATCCAAAATCGTTTTAATGTTGGAGGAAGAATAAAATAAATAAATAATATATACACACCGTGTACATTGAATGTACATGCTGTGTACTTTTCATTTTGGAATGGAAATAAAAAACAAGTACACGTCGTGTTTTAATGATTACACGCCGTGTAGTTTTTCAAGTCGGGATTTTTAGGAAATAATGTTTTTTTATTAAATGATATTTATTATAATCAGTGTGGGCGCATGTCAAGGAATTAATGATTCGACATGGTTGTTTTCAATAAGAGTTAATGAAATAAATAAAACACATAACATGTTTATTTATTTTCATAACTCTATAACCTCAAACCCGATTATAAATATACTCACAACCCAAACACTTTTTGAAGAATTGTTGTGCACAACAATTCTGGAAAATTCTCTCAAGGCCGAGAGAACTCCATCCTCCAAGAACGCTCTCAATACCGAGAGTGATCCTCCTCCATCGTATCAAGGCGATCTAAGGCAGACAATGCAAGAAACGGCTTCCCCACACTATCACCCAGAGATTTCTTTGGAGACATCCAAAGATACGTGGTGCACATGTGGATCACCGCTAGAGTAAGTATACACTTGTCTTCTGTGATGCAATGATGAATCACATCGAAACGTGACCAGAAAACTTCAATGAAGAAAGAATTCCATCAAGGTGATTCTTGTCAATTAATTAGATTAATTATAACAAACATATGATGATCCTCTTGATGGTTCCAGGACCCTTCTCTTTTTTTCATTCATAATTCTATTCTGAAGATCCGGAATTTTATTATCGTGAAAGATCTCGGATTGAACGATGTTTAACACTAAAATTAAATTTGGGAATTTCAACCAACACGCTTCTTCTACGCCTAAAACCTACATATACACCTAATATATCCTTGAATGAATCAATATTCATGGAAAATAATGAATAAAATCCATGAAATTTTTTTCTTTCAATAAGTATCACTGCCCATTGAACCCAGAAAAGGCCTTGTGATGGGGGAGATAACTCATAGTACCTATATACCATGCTTGTATTCTACCATGCTTAATGTGGGACTCAGGGTGTAGTTACCATGACATAACATCACAACCCACATTTCTATAGAAATATTCATAGTAGCCTCAAACATAATGGGGTTTTCATGATAAATATAATATGTGTAGAGAGAGGTAGTATTCCTATCTATGAGGGATTATACTAGTTGAAGGATCCATGATCGTATTGTAAGAATTCCCATATACCAAGGGGTGTGCCAGCACCTTTAATTTATATGATGATTGAAGCTAAAATAAAGAATATATATTAAAAAATATTTGCATGAAATTGATGATCACTGTCACCTATAACACACACACCAACATAAGGAATCACATCCCCTTTATAATTCTCCTTTATGAATTTGACTGAATAAATAATGTGTAGGAAACATTAGGTGTCATAAAATTCGACCTATGAATTACATTATATTAATATAGGCATTGAACTCATTCAATGAATGTATTAAAGGTTTGAAAACCAGTCATAATGATTTAGTACCTGATGGAAACCACCTGGGATCAATGTGGCTGAAGAATTCACTCAGCCTGCTTTATGTTGGGTGCAACATAATCTTTGGTTCGATTGTATGCAACAATATTACATTTGAACTAATGTAATTTCTTTCTCTATCATAATGATACATTATCATAAATATATCCTTAATTTATAGGATTCATATACATATGTTGTTAGTGCATAACCAAAACCTTTTAATTAAAAATAAATTAAATCTTTCATTCATAGTGGCTGAAGGGTATCTCTCAAAACAAACCAATAAACTCATTTTTTAAATTTATTTACTACTTTTATTAATATTGTAATTTTTAGGAAGGATTTCACTCATAATCATGACTCCCCACTCCACCTCCAAGCCAGAAGGGCCTTAATTTTTAATTTATTTTCCACCTTTTTAAACTGGGATGAAGGGTAACCTTACATGGATCATAATCTCAGAGGCACATAGGCCTAATGCAAGACCCGTAGGCCTAGATTCATATAGCCAATAAACATGACCTATATGGCCCCATAAACATCAGAACATCTTAAAACCATTATGTTAAAGTGATTATAACAATAAAAGTTTCAACTTAATGAGTTTCACATGTTACTTCATAATATTCCCAAACAATATAATTTCAAATCATTCACAAGGCTTAAAACAATTAATATAGGATTCTAAGGACTCTCCTTGTAACATCGTGAACTTTTATAATTGAAATTCCATTTTTGAATGAATAAATTATTTCTTAAGTAAAGTAGTTATAAAAAATACATGCACTAATTTAGTTTTTTTGGATCAATACAATCTATTATATTTAAAATTTAATTAATAATATTAACCATTGATAATATACCCATTGAATAATGTCCTTTAAGAATACTACATATTAAGAATTATTATAAAGTCAAATTGAAATAGGATAAATAAGTAATTAACTCAACTAATAGGATCATAACCTATGAAGCCCATTTAACAGAGCTTCTAAGGGAGATAACATCACTAGGCTTTTCCCTTAACAAATTCCAAACTGAGATTCAATAACTGAAGCACAAATGAAACCATTTATTAGATAAGATCAATATTATCAAGATCATGACACAAACTATGTTTGTTTAACAACCCACTAAGTACCCACCATCGTACACCTTATCCTTAGGGTGTATGATGGTATAATAATGGTTTATGTATCCAGAACATAATATTCTGATTTTTTATATTTTACCCTTCAAGAAGATAATGATTATATTTATCCCATTTCATTATTATAATTTTTAATGCATTGATGAAAATTAGATTTTGATATAAAGAAACAAAAATTTATTTTTGGAAAAATATTTGGTTCTAATTAAAACACACTTTTAAATAAATTTAAGATTTTTTAAAAAACCATTATTTTAATATAATATTCTTATTTACTAATATTTGTATTCAAATGATAGTGTAATTTATCAAAGTACAACATAATATTTATAAGGGTCAAAGACCTGTATTGTTTCAATAAATTAGAATTTTGATTTAAAAGTGTAAATTCTAATATTTATAGAATTTTTTGATAAAATAAATATGATTTTTGAAATAAAAACATTGAAATTATTTAGTGGTGAATTTTTCATAGTTTTCTACGACAAAACTTTTTTGGGTAAAAATTAAATATAGTATAAATATAAGATATGTATTATGACATCATAATAGCCTAAATATGTTGTAATGAATATTATAAAGGGAATACATGAAAAAAATATGTTTATCTTTTTAGTTAATGTGTTTTAAAGTTATTTTTATTAATTTTATAAACCCTTAATAATTCCTCTTAAACCTATATTATTTTTTAAGGTTTTTGAAATAAATTATTTATAAACATGACTCACTTCCACTTCACAGAGGGTATTATTTTAAGGATTTATATTATTATCATAACAAAATATTGAACAAAACTCGTATTTGGAAGAAAAAATTGTCAAAAACCATGGGAAGGTTTTTGGTTTTTATTATTTTATCATATAGAGTTCAAAACCTTAGTTGAAAAATTAATAAATAATTCAACACACTTTTACTATAAATACCCACCCATCCTCCCACTACCCTTCACTAAAAACACATTGAAAGAAAAATTAATAACCCTATCCCTCTATAAATCCATTCCAAGGTGTTCTGAATCTCTTAAGAATTGATTCCTAAGATTTTAGAATCACCCTCTCAAGGTATGGGGATTAAATCCTCCTATTTATTCAAATGCTTCCATTGAATTATGCCATTTTAGTTCCAATTATTCATGATAGAATGTGTTTTTAAAAATAACTTTTAATACCTTTATTATGTACATGTATTTATAGACCAAATATCACACTCATTAAAAAATTTCATGAATCTTTTTGTACACCCATTATGTTACCGAAATTATCATGTGAGTTTCCATGCCAAACATTTATACAATGAATAACCATAAACATTTCCACTAAAGGGTATTCACCAAGGTGTAGATATTATTAATTGATTGAGGGATTCCATGTATGTTACCCAAACTATTTAATTGTGGTATTAGAATTCATGAATAAAATTCTTATATTGTACAATCTATGTGGAACACTAATGCATGTACATTATGTTAATGTGATGGGTGTTCATGGAATTATATAGCCCTCGAATGCATTGGGTAATGTTTTTATCTCATAAAATACCATGCATGGTGTACGATTGTTTATCCTAAGCACACCATGTTATGATGTCTCAACATTTATCCTTTACTTATGCTTATGATGTCATATTTTTTTCACATTCTTATGCTGGCTTGATTTTATAGTATTATATCATTCTTTAATGTTCAATTATATGATCCTCACCCATTTTATGTCACCTTTATATGCCTCCTGATCCATATGTATTACTTTAATCATGTTATTATTTGATTATTACCTTACTAAGAATCACATATCACCCCTTTCTTATGTATGTTCTCAGGTTATCCTGTGCAGTATTAGGAGATCTATGGAAGATACAAGAATGTTTTGGAGTATTTAAATAATGTTTTTGTATTCATGTTTCATGCTATTGTTCTATCTATATAATTAACCAAACACTATAAACCTCATGATACTTTGTGGTTATATTAAGTGTATATTTATTTAATAAATCATTAATCAATATGTATTAATGATATGAACTATAATACTCATTGGGTTCCAAAAAATTTATAAACATTTGAACACATGTTATGAGTCTTTATAATGTTTATTTTGACGTGTATATATTTTTTAAGTATCTAAAAAATTAATATGAATTATAGAATCCATTTTATATCATTATCTGATAATGAGAAAACATTTATGATAATTTACATAGATAAAAAATTAGATCATGAATTATCTCATAATAAATGCACTTTTATTCACAAAACTATGACATAGTGAATTTCAACATGATGAAGTTTTCTTTATCAAAAACCATTGAATGGAAAAATTCATCATTTTGTGGTTTATATTTGTCTTATAATTTATTAAATCTACCACTTTCAATAAAATTTCATAATTTTTTTAAATTTCACCTTATATCACATCATATATAAGAACTTGTGAAACTATATCCAAAACTATTTTTTGGATATCCTAAAAAAATCATTTTAGAGAAGATATCATTATGATATAAAAGTTTTATAAAAATACATTAAAATAAAACTTATTCTTATTCACACAACCTCTATGTATGGAATAAATTGTTTTATAGTATTTAAATAAATTATAAATTCTCTAATCCATAAATGTAAGCAAGGAGTGGCCTCTTGCAATGCAATAATGTTACTTAATTTAAAAATATGTCTAACCTAATATCCAATAATAACATGTATTTTTATACATATTTCCACCATATATATTAAATAAATTATTAATAATCATAGATTCCCTTCATCTAATATATTGAGTTACCCTAAGACATAGAATATTACAGTTTCGTATAAGCTTACTCGTACATTCTTGATTCTGCAAGTAAGGACATAATAATACAGATGAAAAAATATTATAAGAAAAATACATCAAATATCACTCATATAAATATATAATCACATCACATATCACATATATTGGCATTACTATACACATATTCAATATTTATCTATCAAGGGAACAAATTTTATTCCAATTATACATGAGAAAAAATATCATCTTGAATAATAAAAACCTAACGCATGATTAAAAACACACCCAACCACCCCTAATATTACTCAATCAGTAGCCCTAATTTTGTTCCCATTATATGGGAGTAAAAAATTCATTTTGATTAATATAAACCTATTTCATGATCAACAACATGCCCAACAACCCCCTTATTAGTGAAACCATAAGGTTGGTATTTGCAATGATTCAAAGTAAGAAGGATTACATGTGAGATTACTTATTAACCTTAGGTATCAGGGATAAATAAGAAACATTAATCCATATATATTAATGATATAATTTTTTATTTTCTATGAAATATAAATAATATATGAATGAATGATAAAAAAAGCTGTCTTTTGTGGAACATGATATATTTTTTATTTTCTTAAAATCCATTAATAATACTCAAATTATATATAAGAATCAAAATTTACTAAATCCAATTTTAAATACTTAGAAGACCATAAGTTTTATTCATTTTATTGGTCTTTGTAGACATATTAAATCTCGTGTAACATTTATCAAATATTTATGTGACCATCTGATAAATAATACCACTAAATTACTTTAGTGATATAATATCTATGAATAATTGAAATTGGAATAATTCTTGGATTTTAGATACATAATCCTTATGATTTTATGGTTCCAAGGTGTTTAGTGGAAGTCAGTGGGACATAGATTAATAATTTTCATTACTATAGAAATGTAAATTTGTTTTCTTCAGTGATCTAATCCCTAGTAGATGTTATAGGATCTTGAATGAATTTATTAATCACAAAATTTAAATTAATGTTTACGAAATTGAAGGTAAATTTGAATGTATCTTGTTGTTGATGATAATTATTCAATTTATCAAAGATCAAACCCCTCTAGATCATCCACACAAACTTCAACAATCTATGCATATTCTGATCATAAAATTCTAAGCACTAGCATAGATGTCTAATTATTCATTCGATGTCATAATGATCACCTCAAATCTATTCCTATGGTCCACAAAAAATACTGGATCGATTTCTCTAATGGTGTCATTATCTCTTTCTAATGTGGGAAGGAGGAGAGGGATCCTCTAAATTCCATTAGAATTAATAGTCCATGTAAATGAGCTCCTCCTCTACTTATATAGTGGATTCTAAAATACACAAAAAGGGTTCCCCAATCCACCGTATAACCATCACCCACTATATAAGTGAAAAATGAAATATTATAATGAACTAACTACATAATAATTTAAATTTAATTTTTATAACATACTTGTAATATATAACAAAAAGATTACATTCTAAAAAATATCCATTAAGCTAACTCGAAACTCCCACAAATATTAAATGAAAATGAATATTAAAATAATATTCATTCATTTAATATTTTATATGTATTTACTATGAAAATGAATATTAAAATAATATTCATTCATTTAATATTTTCTATGTATTTACTGAAAGACATTTATATAAATTTAATAAATAAATTCAATAATAATTATTCTCTTCTTAAGTAATACTAATTTATTAATTCCGTGGTGGTATTATATCCTCAGACATATTCTAGACCTCGTGATGGGGCTCACCAGGTCCTAATGTCCTATTCAACATAATAGGGTTGAATTTTGAATATGTTAAGTGATTAAACCATTAAGACCTTATATTGATACCTGTGAATACTATTGAAATACCAGGAGAAGATTATAATAACTAATTGGGGCCCATAAAGAGATAATTAGAATTCTTAGAAACAATAACCTTCATATGAACACACACCTTGTAATATAATCTCTAATGTAGTGATATATTGTAATGCAAGATGAAAACATTATTTCATCATCCTTTCGTTCTTTATTATTTGATAACCTTCCTAGATAGACTTTCCTTCTTCTAAAATTTCCATGGATTTAGTAAAGGTACTAGAATCCCAATCAACTGGGACCACGATATCTCTTCCCACCCAAAAATTAAATTCTTATCTTGATTATTAGATCAATTTCATACTACTATTGACCCACACAAAAGAAGATAAATTTCTATAAATTCATTGTTATAGATTTTTTATTTCATAAAATTACATGATCAAATAGTATAAAATGATAATAATCTAATTTCTGGAGACCATTACACGTGTTCACTGATAGGAACTACTAATACCACCTGAAAAATGTGGTGTTCTTATTTTTGGATTAGTCCTCATGATCTCATCTACTTGAGATAACCAATTGTGAAATTAATGATAAAAAGTATCAATTCTCATGAACCCCCAACACTTGATAGTCATACATAATCTATGTTCAACCAGTATGATGCATCTTGACCATAAAAATTGTGTTTAAGATTAATTTCATAGTATCTTGAGATTCCCATTATATCATGGTAACTTCTATAAACTTTTGATATGAAATATAATTTATGGAAATTAACATTTAAATATTGGATGCATAAATATCAATACTATTATTGTAACAAATAATCATGCACAACTCACTGCATATGTGATATAGTAATCAAAAAGAATTATTCAAGTTGGGTATAGAGAACACAATATTATAACACTCTCACTTGAAAAAGATATTAATTTCAAACTAAACTTGTTAGATCTTACATAAAAATATCATGTTTCTACTGAGTTAAGATTTATTCAGGGGTATACCATGTTTCTATAGTGTGTAGATTATATTATCTATGACTTGAACTCATTGAGAAAGACGATTCAAGAGTTGATATACCCAAGAAAATTCCTTTGTCCAATGTAAAGACTTAAAATCTTGGGTATTACTAGAATATGAATTATCTTCATGATAAAACATTAATTAATAGGTGTTATTCCATGAACTGGAAAAAATAATTGCATATTTTTACATTGATACTTAGCTGTATCATAAGCCGCAACACACTCAGTATTTGTAGATATGGATACTACTAGCTTTAATAATATTTTCTTAATAATTAAATTAGTATAATTGCAATATTAGGTCGCATTGATCTATATAAAGACTAGTTTATATCCCATTTTAACTAGTATCCCTTTCTATCCACATACCTGGAACATATCCCTTATACTTCCTCAAGTACATTCAAATAGTTCTAACTACTTCTTGTGCAGTTCTTCTGGATTATACTATTATTTTCCTAACATAAAATATATTTTTTCAATATCATTTATACTATAAACATGGAATATGTGATAGATCCATGTATTGGACTTATTTAATTCTACTAATGTCTTTAATATCCTCTTATTCCCCATGCATGTCTTCTTGGAGTGATTTATGCCATATTACACTGATAAAAAATTCTTGAATTGTTCCAACTAGAATTTTTAAATACCGTGTTAGTATATCAACTTTTTTACTTGGTATAAGAATCCTTTAGATCTACCTTATTATATCCCATTATATAGAACTTAGGTTGCTACTTTAATTCCTTCTATGGAGAGTTTATTTTATTTTACTCTTAACTAACTATAATATCAATAACTATTTTCCATATGTTAGCATTCATATTTTCCTGGGAAAATAGTGGCACTCCCACTAAACTCTTTTATACACAAAAAAAATTCATTTCAATTGAATGTTCTATGATCTTGTTTCTTACATAAATCCAAAACTAGATTTATGAAACTTTCACCCTATTTTGGAAATCAATGGTGTGGAAAAACCTTTTTAGTTGTATTGAATATAATCCTTCTGAGATTAGTTGTCTTTACATCTAATTATAGATTTAATGATCACTGAATATAGCTATAAAAAGTAAAATTCCAATTTAATTAGTCTTAATAACTTGGTATTATTAATCGATCTTTACTGGTATTGTGCTTATACCACCTAGGTATATTCCCACTTGAATACACACCACAATATTCAAAATAATAATACATTTGACATTGATACATGGAACCCATTACTAAATTTTAATTAATATTGTTAATATTATGTTGTTATAATTTAATACCTACTTATAGGATTCATTATTCTAAAAAAATAATGTATCATCGGTCATGGTGAATATAAAACCCTTACCATTGTATTATCCTTCCTATTTAGTATGTGTCTCAGAACATTCCTTTTCACCAATTCTTGTAAAACATATTCCAATTAAAATTATATGTGCATACATGTAGTTGACTAAAGTTAATATTTCTACCACCAACTCAAATAGATATGTGCACCCTTTTATGGAAATATATTATAACACTTGAATATGAATTTTCTATCATAAGGATTTATATAATATACTAACTATAATTACTTTAGATTAACATTGTGTTTTTATAGATGAAATATTTTTAATATCCTTAAAGAACATTTCATCTATACATATATTATTATGAGATAATGTATTTTTATTTTACTAAAACTCATATAGTATCCATTTTTCTCTATGGTTGACATATGGTTATGGGATAACACTATTTTTTATGATTCCTATATTGAACAATTTATGTTTCTACAATATAGATGTGTCTCAAAATTGATGATACTTATACTTACATTATGAATATGATGTGTATATGAAAATATGAATTTAGGAATTAATCAACACTAAAATTTATTTATAAATGGTATCATGTAAGAATCATCATCAATTCTTCTTATTAACAACATTACATTAATGTGTATAAGTAAATGTGTGTTTAAGAAGTACTCTGCACTACATTATAATGATCGATGAATGATTGGTCTAGAAGTTATTCTATATCTAAGAACAAATAAACTCATATATTGTGACCATGAATATACCATACATCACTTTTACATCCTTTATTAAACTAAAAGGAATGTCATTAGGTACATGAATATACCTGTATCTTCTTCTAGGAATAGTTTATTCTCTCTAGCTGAACTAATTATGAAAAATTTTGGACTAACCTTTATTTATAAAGGTTCATTTGTCCAAAACTAAATATTTCAACAATTCTTAAGGTATTAAACTCCCAAAAGTCTAAAACCATACTAATTACATCCTTGAAAAATATATAGTTTTACTAGACAAATATTTATCTTTCCCCAACTAGGAAAAACTAAGTCTTACATTTTAATATTCATCAGGTACTTCCAATGTTCTATGTTTTAATGGAACATTATTTAAGTTTAATACATAATAAAAAACATTCATTCCAAAACTAGAATAATGTCTCATTGTTTACATTGAAAATATGAGATGTTTTTTTGTTATACTCAATTAAAATTCAACTAAAACCATTTACTTGGAAATTAGAAGTTGTGTACTTCTCACCGCTGACATATGAACCACCCTTTCGTAGCCACTTGGAAAACACACCTTACTTATTATAATATTTATTTTATTACTTGGTTACTATATTTCAATACACATATGTTAAATGCATACTTTATTTAATACTCAATAAGGAATACATAAACATTACTTACAATTGATATATATACCTAAAGAAGAAGCAACTACATGATTCTTCGATTCATTTCATTGCATTTAATCTTTCAATGAATTATTTCATAACATACAAAGAAAATAACCTTGTATTTAATACCTAGTTTCTTTGAAGGTTGTTTTGAAGGATCCTTTAATATCACACTTTCAATTGTCCTTTTTTACCTTCTATTTCAACTTTTTCATAATAAGGACTTAAGATTAAACTTTATTTATGTTGTTATTTACTTAATAATTATTACCAAAAGGTGATGAATAATTTTTAGCATACTTTTCATTCTTTGATCTTAAATGAAACTGGAGAAAATTAGTTATAAATATATTACACAGGGATGTATAGAAAAATTAAGAACCACTTTTCAATTTATTCATTTTTAGTGTAATCATTTTTACATTCACATATTGATTCACATTCTCCTAAAAAACTTCTCAGATATGAGACAATACGTGGAACCACCCATGTCTTGGTGTTGTATCAATGAATCACAACGCATTTTAATGATATAATTATTGTGTTAATAACAAATTCATTATACAAGAGTCTCCTACAATAATTTTTCACACCCTCTCTTCTCAAGGTGGATCAAAAGGTATTGGGCACTCTAGAATCTTGAATTTCCTATATCATATTATTGTGTGAAATTTCTTGTACTACATTTGGGAACACATTCCGGTGAGGACATTGAATTTTTCCAATATTAACCATAGTATAATTATAGTATTTATTTCAATTTTCTAAAAAAATAGAATCTGGTAGTATATTAATTTTATCTTGATTACTGATTAGACATTAATGATTAATTTAATTATCAATTCTATCCCACTATTTTATCAAAATATAGTATCCCTCACTATTAGATTAAAAAAAATCTATCACTTCAATATTCTTGTGGAAATAATCCTTGGAACCTCTCATCACAGTCAATATTATTTGGTTATACCACTACTTGGAGGGTTACATGGTAGGCACTAAGCTGTCAAAACACATTAACTCACAACTCCTTGATTTGTTGAGTGATGTCCCATCTTCTAAAAATGATAAAAAATATATTTAATCAATTATTTACATATAATGATGTAACTATCTAGCTATGAATATATATTTTCATCCATCTTTAGATATGTAAACCCATATTCCCTATAATAATTCCCTTGTATTAGGAGGTACCCTCAACTGGGATGATGAGCACCCCACACACTGATATTTTTTCAAATTATAAAGACAAAAGGAATTTATAACATAATTCTTCTTTGATTTTTTTAATTATTTCTTGATGATTGAAATAATTTTTTATGTTACATGAATGTACTATGTGATCGCACTCGTAACTAACCACGCAAAAATATGAATCTTTTATTTTGTCTTTAATTATTTTATTCTATGAATTTTATGTTTATTATTTTATATGATTGCATAATCCTGAATATTAATTAAAAATAATAAATGATTAATAAATTAAATAAACTACCTAGCCAATCTTAAGCATTTATAATTGGATGATCCATTTAAACTCAATGAACCAACCATGAACTAGGGGTATAATACCTGGTTCAGGTCTTGACTTATGTTGAAGCTCATACCCCGGTCCAATGTATTAGTGTATGCTCTAGAATACCACCTCGTCTTGATATAGACCATGTCATACTTTGTCTTCATCATAATAAAAAATCGCATACAGATAAGGGGGTCTTGGGAGTGTGTAATATTGAAAAATAACTTTTAACTGGGTGAATATTCCCTTATACATATAGTAAAAAATATTTATGATGCATAGACCATATAAAAAATTAATTAGTTACAAACATGAAATGAAATTGAGATTAATAATTAAAAAAACTATATCCAATCATACATTATATAGTCTTTACCCTAGATCAATCAACACACATAAAAATTCTAAATATAAAATTAAACATGAAATAAATTTTATATTAATGGATTTAATTTAATTAAAATAATTCATTACATTTCATTTAAAGTTATAGATATCGCTGGTTCCAAATTTATTTTAATTGTATTGAAAATTTTGAATTTATTTTTTGAAATATTCCTTTTAAATTAAATCCTTATTTTTTAAATTATATTTCAAAATTATAAATTTAATTCAGAAACGTATATATATATATATACAAAAAAATACATACATACGTACATACATATACATATACATATATATATATATATATTATATTCTCAGGTCCTCACACAGCTTGGATAGGGTCGGGTAGGTTGGGCATGACCCACCACGGCTAATCTTAGGTCGGACATGACCTGTCCAGACCCATTCACTATCAGGAAGGACCCACTGACCGAGACTCTAGTCAGTTTGATCTTGCTAAGAGGGGTCACCGGGTTGTACGAATGGAAAAAATGTCGTGTTCATAACCAATATTTAAAATACATATTACAGGGGGAAGGCTGGAAAGGGGTTTACCCACCCATATAGTTGTTTTCTCAAACAGAGGTGCTACAAAGTGATAGGTGGACAAGGATAGAACATAGTAGTGATAGTGAAGAGTTTGTAGGTTGGTGGCCTAAGGATGGAAGTTGAGCTAATATGGTTCATGGGGGTTTTGGCTTCCAGCGAAATCCACCCAAATTTTTCTTTGTGCTAACAATTCAAATAATAGTCTTTTTTGAAAACAAAAATAAACATTTTTCCTATTTAGTTAACCCAGGAAAAGAACCAACTCCTTTAATATATATATATATATGTATGAATATGTTTTTCTTGTTTGTTTTTCGAAATTACCAAATACCGAAGTCCTCATTTTTTGTTCATATAGATTTTTTCCTAACACCTAAAATGTCACGACCCGTCATCAGGGTCCGTGCCGTGACTACCCCAATCCTGCCTTCCATAGGCCAGGGGCTGGCGACTAGCACCAAGGCGTAATTCCCGATAAAAAGAGAAGGCATTGCCTTTGTAAAGTAAACAAACACTCAGAGTAAGCAAGCAGTAGTAAACACTAAGTAATAACTGGGTACAATAGTAAGTGCGGAAAAGTATGTGGGCCAGTATACAAACCCAAACTAAAAGTAAAGTACAACTGGAAAGGGAAAAAAGCAACTGAAAGTAAAGCCGCAACGTCGAGCCGTCCACCGGAAGTCCCACCTAAAGGGTGGGTACAGATAGTCTCCACAGCTCCATAGGTCCAGCCATCCATTCTGTGTACGTCCCGCCCAGTGGTCCAACTCCAGGTACCGACTCGCTCCACAAGCCTCAACCACGATCAGTGTTGTCCGTCGTCTGCAACCAACATAATGTAGTGCGGGCATATCTCTTGCAGGGGTGAGTATAAGATACTCAGTAGGGACCCCGAGACCCCCGAAGGTCTCCCTAAACCCACAAAGGATAATCCAAAAATAAAATATTCAATCACAAAGTAACATCCGACACTACTTAGGTATATTCCCATATATATACCTAAGTCATCCATTCTTGTTCAGCTCCAACATCCGAGCCCATGTTCGATCACGTCCATATAGGATAGCACAGCACAATCCACAGAGGAAAGCAATTCAATCATATCGATGATAATGATTGAAAGTAAAGATTCAGCTCACACAGGTATACTTATTTATAAGACGATATAGATGATCAGATGTAGCCACTAATTCATCTAAGCTGTCATACCCACACAGGATCGATAGGTACTAACCCCCACAATGACCCACAAAGGATCGATAGGTAACTAACCCCTGCAATGACCCACACAGGATCGGACCCACATAGGATCTGTAGGCGCTGGCCCACACAGGACCACTGAGCGCTGACCCACAGAGGATCTGACCCACACAGGATCGGTAGCACTGATCCACGTAGGATCGATAAGTGATGTAGTCGTCGTCGTCGAATCCACAGAGGATTTCCATACAGTCATCATCATCATCGCAGTCGCAGCCAGCTCTAGGGTTCCCGCACACAGCAAGCTCGTTCGGAAGGGTCCGCTCCATGAGCCAAGGGGCTGATACATCAACTGACACATAGTCCTGATTTGATGTATCCAAAAGTTCTGTATCGACAACAGGAACTCAACGTCACAGACGGCTCGTCAATCGGACGCCCGGTCTGAGAGTTATTGGCTTTTTCGTCCTAGGGCCCGGTTGGTTTTTAAGTTAAAACCAACCTAACCTTACTCCAACTACATCCAAAACTCGAGCGGATTAATCCAAAAGGTCTGTCTCACTTAGAGGAATCCATCAAAGTCGACTTCACGTCAATCAGACGTTCGGAGCTCCAGTTATAAGCATTTCTGCTTCGAGGGTCCGGTTGGTTTCGTGCTCGAACCAACCAGTCTAAACCCAAAGTACACCGAATCCTTGAGAGTAATATATCTAAACGACTATCTGGATCCAAGTATCACATCGCCGCTGACGGTGCGTCGATCGGAGGTCCGTAGCCCATGTTATGGTCAAAATACCGAACGAGGTCTGGAAGTGGGGGTTTCGGGACCGGACCGATCCGGCCCAAGACCCCCTTGGTCGGCCCGAACCAAGTCGACCCGACACGAGTCTGGTTCTGGCCTGCTTGGGTGCATCCCGGCATGGCCTGGCCCGACCTGGGCGCGGCCCGGCCTGGCGGTCCAGCCTGGCGGCTCGGCCCAGCGCGCTGGTGCTGGCCAGGTGGCTCGGCCGAATCGGCCAAGCGTTGGGGTGCGGGGGGGGGGGGGGGGGGGGGGGCTACCCCCCGCCTGATCGTAACCACGGCCCCCATGTGGGGGTCCGCTCTTGTTCGGCCAGCCGAGGTTCATAACCCTCGATTCCTCCTCTGACCGGCCAACCCGCTCCGGTCGGCCGATTGTTGCCACCACAGGACCGGCATGGGCCGGTCCCCCTCCTCCGACGCCGGTGGCCCGGAACCGGCCATCGGTCCCTACTATGCCACGGCCATGGTCCGTCGGGCACGGCACGACGGCGCCACACCTTTGTTCGACTTCAACGGCGCGGCGCGACAGTGCCGCACACCCTTTCCGTATGATTCTGTGTGGTGTCGTTGCACCGTGCCACTTTCCTTAGAACCGCATCAACACAACTTACATGGGAGGAGGGTCGGCCGTGTTTGTGCGGTCCGACCCCCTCTCGTTAATCGATAGAAAGCGGAAAAGTTTCATGAAGAACGACAATGGAAGTATTCACGAACAAATACAAAAATCCCCTACCTCGTCGAATTCATTAAGCGAGGGTTCGTCGCGGAATTTATCATCGCGGAAGAAGGTGTCGCAGAAGGAGAAGGTTGTTGGCGTTGCGGTACATGGCGTCGCATAGTGGATCTCCGAGGATTCGGCATTCTTCGTCGGAGATCGGTGCGTTCTTCTTGTTCTCCGCGTTCTTCACGTTCTTCGTTTTTTTCGATGAAGAAGATGAAGATCTTCAAGCCTCCCCTATTTCTCCCAATCCCCTCTCAACACAACAAGTCAATCCAAAAATAAAATAAGTGCTTCCCTTATTTTATTATCATGACTTATGTTTTAGAATTCAAAAATTGAATTTTAAACCACTTAATTAAAAGTTTTCATTAAAAGGAGGTTAAGGGGGGTTAGGGAAAATGAAGTGGTGGGGTTCGTGTGGGCCCCACAGCCCTCATAACCTCTCTTGGGTGGTTACACAACTTCCACCCAAAGGTTAACCACTTAGTAAAAATAAAAATTGAAGCTCAATTTTATTTTTAACTTCCAAAATTTTTAACAACACCTCCCGTGAAAACGCAACTCCAGAAAAGGTGTTCCTAAGCAATTACCGGCGCTGCGAATTCATCAGTGCCCTCATGAATTCTATTCCGAGTACCATTTCAAAAGTTAGTAAAACCCGCTCGTTCGTTCACTGAACGTACCCAAGCTAAAATTTGGATAAATATTCTGGGCACACTGGGCCTCGGAATCAAGTGCCGTCAGAAACCGCATTCCTGTAAAATCCCAATGAAAATTAAGAAAAAATTTCCCTTGAATTTTACGGGTCTTTACATTACTCTCACCTCAGGGATTTACGTCCCCGTAAAGATACATCATAAACTAGGGAAACAAATGTGGGTAATGTGCACACATCTGAGCCTCCCTCTCCCAAGTGCTCTCCTGGAGGTTCTCGTGCTGCCATCTGATGCATACAAGAGGGATCGACCATCCACATAGGACCCGATCCTGTCGATCCTCGATCTCCACTGGGACCTCTGAAAAAGTCTCACCATCATCAATGTCTATCTCCCCATGTTCAATGATATGCGTCGGGTCATGCACGTATCTCCTCGGCTGGGATAGGTGGAAGACATCGTGCACCCGGTGCAACTGAGGTGGTAGAGCCAGGCGATAAGTCACCTCTCCAATCTTGCTGAGGACCTGGAATGGTCCGATGAAGCGTGGAGACAACTTGCCTCCTCGACCAAATCTCCGTAATCCACGTCGAGGTGAGACACGCAAGAAGACGTGGTCGCCATCCTCAAACTCAAGTGGCCTTCGACTCCTGTAAGCATAAGACTTCTGCCAGATCTGAGCTATCCTCATCCGCTCCTGGATAACCTGGACCTTCTCTGTCGTGGCCTAGACCATCTCTGGTCCCACAAGTGCTGACTCCCTAGGGTCTGTCCAGCACAGAGGATATCTGCAAGGTCGGACATAAAACGCCTCTTATAGTGTCATCCCGATGATGTAGTGGTAGCTGTTGTTGTACGCGAACTCCACCAAGGGTAGGTGGTCCTCCCAGCTGCAACCAAAGTCGAGGAAACATGCACGGAGCATGTCCTCGTGTGTCTGAATGGTCCTCTCCGTATGACCATCTGTCTGGGGGTGAAAGGCGGTGCTCAGACGTAGCTGCGTCCCGAATGCCTCCAGAAATCCCTTCGAAAGACGGGAAGTAAAGCGAGCATCTCGATCGGAGAAGATGGATGATGGCACACCATGAAGCCGTAAAATCTCGTGAACGTAGAGACCTCCGAAGATCTCCACTGAGCCACGCTCTCTGATGGGTGAGAAGTGAGCCAACTTGGTGAGTCGGTCGATAGTCACCCATATGGAGTCGTGACCTCTGGAAGAGCGTGGAAGTCTAGTCACGAAGTCCATAGATATCCCATCCCACTTCCACTCAGGGACCTCCAAGGGTTGGGCCAAGCCTTCTGGTACCTGGTGCTCTACCTTCACCTGCTGGCAGGTGAGGCATCGAGAAACAAACTCTGCCACAACCTTCTTCATGCCCGGCCACCAGTGCTGTCGTTTGAGATCCTGGTACATCTTCGCCACTCCAGGATGTACTGCCAAAGGGGAAGTGTGAAACTACCTCAGTACCTCCTCCCGTAAAGCAACTGGTACCAAGGTACGTCCTCTGAAAAGGACGGCGTGCCCCTCTCTTAAAGAGAAACCATCAGGTGCCTGTCATGAGGATACCTGTTCACACCGTGTCTCACAGCCGGCATCCCCACGCTGTGCCTATCTGACCTGCCGCAATAGTAGAGGAGTGACTGTGAGTGACTGAAGAAAGGCTACTCCATCGCTATCCACGAAGGATATCTGCAAAGCGGCTAGCTGCTCTGTCGCCTCCCCAAGTAGCTGAATGCCTGTCCTTCTGCTGATTGCATCGGCTACTACGTTCCCCTTCCCAGGAGTATAGACTATATCAAAGTCGTAGTCTTGGAGGAACTTGGGCCATCGCCACTGTCTCAGGTTCAGGTCCTTCTACGAGAAGATGTACCTGAGACTCTGATGGTTAGAATTGACTGTAAACCGCTCGCCCATCAGATACTGTCGCCACATCTTCAGAGTGAAGACCACGGATGCAAACTTCAGGTCATGGGTAGCGTATTTCTACTCATACGGCCTCAACTGATGTGATACATAGGCAATCACTGCCCACTCCTGCATCAGGACACATCTGAGTCCAGTCCCTGATGCATCATAGTATACTAGGTACCCAACTCCCTCCTCCGGCAGCCTCAAGATAGGCGCGCTGGTCAATCTCTGTCTCTGCTCTTGGAAGCTCTGCTGACATCTGTCTGACCACACAAAGAGTTTCCCCTTATTTTTCAAAGATGAGAGTGGTTCCGAAACTATGGAGAAGTATGGTACAAATATCCTATAGTATCCAGCTAGTCCCAAGAAACTCCGCACCTCCGTCACGCTCCTGGTGGACTCCCGAGCTAGCACTGCCTCAATATTCGTAGGATCCACCGCAACTCCCACCTCAGAGATGAAGTGTCCCAAGAAGTGGACCTCACATATCCAGAACTGACACTTCGAGATATTTCCATAAAGCTAGTGCTCTCGGAGTGTTTCTATTACAACCCGTATGTGGTAGGCATGTTCCTCCTCAGTCGTCGAGTATATCAAAATGTCGTCGATGAAGACCACGACAAATCGATTGAGTTAAGGCTGACATATCCTGTTCATGAGGACCATTAACACTTCTGGAGCATTGGTTATGCCGAATGGCATAACCAAGAACTCATAGTGGCCGTACCGACATCTGAAGGCCATCTTCTGCACGTCCTCATCCTGAACTATGAGCTGATGATAGCCTAACTTGAGGTCTATCTTTAAGAACCACCATGCTTCCTTGAGCTGATCGAAGAGGTCATCAATCCTTGGTAGCGGATACTTGTTCCTCACTGTCACCTGGTTCAGGAGACGATAGTCGACACAAAGTCGTAAGCTCTCGTCCTCCTTCTTGGCGAACAATATCGGGGAAGCCCAGGGTGAAACACTGGGTCAGATGAATCCCTTTCCCTGCAAGTCCTCCAGCTGTACCCGTAGCTCTCGAAGCTCGGCGGGTGACATCCAATATACTAGGGTGGATATCGGGGTTGTCACAGGGTATAGGTAAATATAAAAGTCTACCTCTCTGCGAGGAGGTAGTCTTGGAACGTCGTCGGGAAAAACATCCGCATACCGATCCACCACTGTAGGAAAACCAGGACTCTGCACGTCAACTGCTCCTAGGATGAGGCTATCCAACTGATGAGTGATGGGATGTCCTCTCCTCTGCGAGAGTCCATCCTATACTACGAAGGCTCCCTTCTCGCTGGTGAAGGTGAACCTTCTCCCGTCGGTGCATACACACCGCACCTTGCGCCTAATACAGTCAATCTGATCATGGACTGTAGTTAACCAATCCATGCCCAAGATGACATCGTAAGGCCTCGATGCCTCTACAAGAAGATCCCAGCCGAAGCTCTCGCCTCCTAGAGTAAGCTCACACTGCCGACACCAGTGTGTAATCGTCGAGTATGCTCACGTAGGAGTCTATAGCCATAAGGATCGAGCCAACGGCTCTGTCGAAATCTCCGAGCTCCGAACAAGGGCAACGACTATGAAATAATGACTCAATCCTGTGTCTATAAGAACTGCAGAAAGGGTGTAATAAACACAGATAGTACATTGAATCATCTCAGGTGCGCCGTGGTCGTAGGCCTCTGTTGCTTGAAGCTGTGCATGTCTTTGCTCGCCAGCTCCCTGTGGTCGGGGTGGACCTCCTGGTGGTGGTGGTGGTAGAGACTCAAAGAGTCTCCCACCACCTGCTGCTCAGCCAGCTCCTCAGCCTCATCTGCCGGCTCCCTGAGGACCGCCACGGTCGACCCTCTACCTCTTCCTGGGTGGTCCCTCAACCATCTGTTTCTCCTTGGTACGGCAGGTCGAGCAGTCACAAGCCATGTGGCCCTGCCCGCCGAATGCGTATAAAAGTATGCATCTCGAAAGACTGGCTATGTGCTGTGTGCCCCGCACCTCTGAGCCAGTGTCCTGAGGTCGTCTGCCTGAGGGTCTGGTCTGCCTAGACCCATGAGTCATCTATCGACTGCCTACTGTAGAAGACTCCGCTACGTGCCGCCCTGCGGTAGGTCTCACTGCTGATGTAGGCTCAACAAAGAAGCTCTCGATCAGAAGGGAACGCTCCAGTACCCCTGCCTGTGTCGGAATGATGAGGGAGATCAGTGATGACCAGATCTCATGCCTCAATCCCTACTCAAAGGTCTGGGCTTGGAAGAATGGGTCTCGTACCATGTTCGTCGAATAGCGTGAGAGATCTATAAATCTCACCGAGTACTGGGAGACCGTCAAGCTGCCCTGCCGTATCTGTAGAAGCTCCTGGATGTGCACCGCACGAAGGGTGGCTGGGACAAACTCCAAGCAGAAGAGGCTCTAAAAGTCCATCCAGAGGAGAGATGCCTCGTCGTACACCTAGAGCATCAAGCTCCACCATCTGCCTGCTGCCGCGTGCAGGACGCACGCTGCGAGGATCACCATGAGGTCAACTGGTGTCCTCACTAACATGAAAACTCGTACAACTGCCTCCCGCCAATCCTCGGCTGCCTAAGGGTCCGTCTCCCCGCAGATCCTGGGCGGTCGCTGACACTAAAACTCGTGCAGTGCACTAAGGCGACGTGCATAGTTAGCGGCTGGGGATGTGGCTCGGCGGGTAGAGGTACCTCTGGTGCCTCTGCTGTCAAAGGGACATGTATTGAGGCCTCGTCGCTCAGTGGGCTGTCGTCCGACACAATGCTCGGAACCCTAGATGGCTCCCATCATGGGGCCATCCTGAAAAGAAACAGGTGTGCCACGGTCAAATAGTATACCTGGTGAGCTGACACAACGTAATCAAAAAGAAACCTTGAAACACACATGCAATCAATGTTTTCGTCCATTAAGTCGGAAATCAGAAGTCAGGGTCCGGGTGTACGGATACGTCGGCCGCCACACCAACACTGGACTCCCTAGACTGATAACCACACTCAATACTCTTAACACTATTTCTTCACATAGAAAAAGATCAGAGTCCTGGGTTCTGCGGTAGAACCGAACTCCTCTAATACCAATTTGTCACGACCCCTCCTCGGGGCCCGTGTTGTGACTACCCCAAGCCCGCCTTCCATAGGCCAGGGGCTGGCGACTATCACCAAGGCGTAATTACCGATAAAAAGGGAAGGCATTGCCTTTGTAACGTAAACAAACACTCACAGTAAGCAAGAAGTGGTAAACACTAAGTAATAACTGGGTACAATAGTAAGGGCGGAAAAGTAAGTGGGCCAGTATACAAACCCAAACTGAAAGTAAAGTACAACTGGAAAGAGAAAACAGTAACTGAAAGTAAAGCCACAACGTCGAGCCGTCCACTGGAAGTCCCACCTGAAGGGTGGGTACAGATAATCTCAACAGCTCCACGGGTCCAGCCATCTGTTTCGTGTACGTCCTGCCCAGTGGTCCACCTCCAGGTACTGACTCACTCCACAAGCCTCAACCACGATCAGCGCTATCCGTCGTCTACAACAAACATAACGTAGTGTGGGCATATCCCGTGAATGGGTGAGTATAAGCTACTCAGTAGGGACCCCGAGACCCCTGAAGGTCTCCCTGAATCCACAAAGGATAATCCAAAAAGGAAAGATACAATCACGAAGTAACATCTGACACTACTTAAGTATATGCCCATACATATAACTAAGTCATCAATTCGAGTTCGGCTCCAACATCTGAGCCCATGTTTGATCACGTCCACATAAGATAGCACAACACAATCCACACAGGAATGCAAGTCAATCATATCGAAGATAATGATTGAAAGTCAAGATTCAGCTCACACAGGTATACTTCTTCGTAAGACGATAGAGATGATCAGATGTACCCACTGATTCATCTAAGCCGTTGGACCCACATAGGATCGATAGGTACTAACCCCCGCAATGACCCACAAAGGATCAATAGGTAACTAACCCCCGCAATGACCCACACAGGATCGGTAGGCACTGGCCCACACAGGACCGCTGAGCACTGACCCACACAGGATCTGACCCACACAGGATCGGTAGCACTGATCCACGTAGGATCACTGAGTGTTGTAGTCATCGCCGTCAAATCCACGGAGGATTTCTGTACAGTCGTCATCGTAGTCGATGTCGCAGCCAGCTCTAGGGTTCTCGCACACAACAAGCTCATTCGGGAGGGTCCACTCCATGAGCTGAGGGGCTGATACATCAACTGACACATAGTCCGGAGCTGATGTATCCAAATGTTTCGTATCGACAACAGGAACTCAACGTTAAAGACTTCGTGTTAATCGGATGCCCGGTCTGAGAGTTATCGGCTTTTTCGTCCAAGGGGCCCGATTGGTTTTTAAGTTAAAACCAACCCGAACGTACTCCAACTACGTCCAAAACTTGATCAGAGTAATCCAAAAGGTCCGTCTCACATAGAGTAATCCATCAAAGTCAAAGGCACGTCAATCAGACGTCTGGAGCTCAAGTTATAAGTGTTTCCACTCCGAGGGCCCGGTTGGTTTCGTGCTCGAACCACCTCGGCCGAACCCAAAGTACTCTGAAACCTTGAGCGTAATATATCGAAACGACCGTCTCGATCCAAGGATCGCATCTCCACTGACGGTGCATCGATCGGAGGTCCATATCCCATGTTATGGGAAAAATATCGAAAGAGGTCAGGAAGTGGGGGTTTCGGGCCCAGACCGATCTGGCCCGAGACCCCCTGGGTCGGCCTGAACCGGGTCGACCCGACCTGGGTTAGGGTCCGGCCCGCTTGGGCGTGGCCTGGCCAGGGCGCAGCCCGGCCCGGCACGCTGGCGCTGGCCAGGTGGCTCGGACGAAATGGTCGAGCATTGGGGTGCAAGGGGGGGGGGTGTGATGCCCCCCGCCTGATCATAACTATGGCCCCTCATGTGGGGGTCCGCTCTTGTCCAGCCAGCTGGGGGTCGTAACCCCTGGCTCCTCCTCTGACCGGCCGGCCCGCTCCGGCCGGCCGGCTATTACCGCCATGGGACTGGCATGGGCCGGTCCCCCTGCTCCGATGCTGGTGGCCCGGAACCGGCCGCCGGTCCCTGCTCCCCCGTGGCCTAAGCTACGGCCTTGGTCCTTCCGGCGCGGCACAATGACGCCGCACACCCTTGCCATATGATTCTGCACGGTGCTGTTGCACCACGCCGCTTTCCTTCGAACCGCATAAACACAACATACAAGGGAGGATGGTTGGCCGTGTTTGTACGGACTGGCCCCCTCCCATTAATCGATAGCAAGAGGAAAATTTTCATGAAGAACGATAATGGAAGTATTCACGAACAAAAACAAAAATCCCTTACCTTATCGAATTCGTTGAGCGAGGGTTCTTCGCGGAATTTATTGTCATGGAAGAAGGCGTCGTGGAAAGATAGGGTCGTTGGAGTCGTGGTACACGGCGTCACGTAGTCCATCTCCGAGGATTCGGCGTTCTTCGTCGGAGATCGTTGCATTCTTCGCATTCTTCGCGTTCTTCGCGTTCTTTGAAGATGAAGATGAAGATCTTCAAGCATCCCCCTTTTCTCCCAATCCCCTCTCAACACAACAAGTCTAACCAAAAATAAAATAAGTGCTTCCCCTATTTTATTATCATGAATTCAGTTTTGAAATTCAAAAATTTAATTTTAAACCACTTAATTAAAAGTTTTCATTAAAAGGAGGTTAAGGGGGGTTAGGGAAAATGAAGGGGTGGGTTTCGTGTGGGCCCCACAACCCTCATAACCACTCCTGGGTGGTTACCCAACTTCCACCCAAAGGTTAACCACTTAGTAAAAATAAAAATTGTAGTTCAATTTTATTTTTAACTTCCAAAATTTTTAACAACTCATCCCATGAAAACGCAACACCGGAAAAGGTGTTCTTAAGAAATTACCGGCACTGCGAATTCATCGGTGCCCTCAGAATTCGATTCCGAGCACCGGTTCAAAAGTTAGGAAAACCCCCTCATTCGTTCACTGAACGTACCCGAGCTAAACTTCAGATAATAATTCTGGGAACACCGGGCCTCGTAATCAAGTGCCGTCAGAAACCACGTTCTTGTAAAATCCCAAAGAAAATTAAGAAAAAATTTCCCCTGAATTTTACAGGTATTTACATAAAAATATGTTTTTCACAAATAAAAACATTTTATTTTTCTGATTTGGAATCTATTTTGGAAACCCACACAACCAGTCTATAATGTTTCAACCACAGGATTCATGATGGAATTTTTGGGTGACCAAAATCATCACTAAAGATATGATTTTTTTTATTAAAATAACAAATATAAACTATATGCTTTAATTTTAATAGCAAAAAAACAATCCATATTAACATTTTCAGATTATCGTAACTTTTCCATTCAAGATCCGATAGAATAACAGTTTGATCCATTGGGACAAAATTAAAAAAACTATTTAAATTAATGAAAACGAATTTTTTTTCATGACTCATAAAATTCTCACAATCACTCTGATACCAATTATTGGTACTAGGATGCACAATGAAAGTCAGTGCACTAAGGATTTATAATTTTCATCACTAGAGAGACATAAGTTTTTCATCTTCAGTGATTTGATCACCAATAGAGGTTTGAAGATCTCAAATGAATTTATTAATGAAAATGTTTCAATAAATGTTTACATCATTAGAATCGGTTGTGTATTGGGCTATATCTTGATGCTGACAATTGTTTCATGAAGGATCTAATATCAAAAACCTCTAGATCATTCACAAACACTTATATAATCCACACAAATGTCGATCATTGAATTATAGGTACTAGTGAAGAGCTTTGATTATTATTTCGACGTGTTCCAATAACCTTGAATTCATTCCTATGATCTGGAAATATTTTCATGGATCGATTTATTTAATGGTTTATTTATCTCTCTAAAATGTGGGATAAAGGAGAGAAAATCCCTCAATTCTGTTGGACTGAAAAGCCTATGTAAACAAGATTCTACATTGCTTATATAGTGGATGCTCAAGCATTTTTTAAGTGTTCCTTGACCTCCATATATCCAAAACTTACTAAATAAGCGATAAATAAAATTTTATGAAGTAATAACTACGTCATGATGTCATTTATATTTTTATCACATACTTGTAATATATAATAAAAATATTACATTATAAAAGTGACCCATTAACTAAACTCATTATTCCGAAAAATATTAAATGAACCTTTGATATTAAAATAATATTAATTAATATAATATTTTCAATATATTTACTTTAATACTTATAAATAAACTTCATAAATTTATTCCACACAAACTATTCTAAAATAAAATACTGTTAATTGATTTATTCCTTGGTGATCGTATATCCTCAAACATATCCCAGACCATGTGGTGGGTACCCCCATATTCTAAACTCTTATTCATCATAATAGGGAAGAATTATGAATATGATATGTTTGTGACCCTCTAAGACCTTATGTCAATAGTAATGAATAGTATTAATAGACAAGGAGCGGATTTTAGCAACCCATGAAGGCCCCTAAAGTGACCATGAGTTGTCTTAGAAATTAAAATCTTCATATGAAAACACATAATTTAATATATTATATTTATATCATGATATCTCATAGAGTAGGATGCACACATTATGTCATCATCCTTTCTTGATTTATCATTCATTGACTTCACTAGATAGACATTCCTTCTTCTACTATGGCCATGGATTTAGTAATGATACCACCATCCTGATCAACTGGTCAAAGATATCTCTTCTTATAATAAGTGTCAAATTCTATCTTGATTATTCTGTAAATTTTATACTACCAATGATGCACCTAATGGAAGAAACATCACTAAAACATCATTGTAATTTTTTTTACTAACATTAAGGTACACAATCAAGTAGTATACACTAACAGTAATATCAAATTAGGAGACCATTATAGGTTTTCGTAGATAGAAACTACCAATGAAACCATAAATATGTAGTGTTCTTATTGGTAAGTCACTTCTCATGATCTCATCTACTTGAGATCACCAAATGTGAGCATCATGAGAAGAAGCATCAATACATTGATCCCCCAAAACCTGATAGTAATAAAACATATATGTCTATTTAGTATGATGTATCTAGACCATTGGACAAATGTTTAATATTAATTTCACAGTATCTCAAGATTCTTATTATAGACTAGGAACTACTCTAACCTTTTGAAATGAAAAATAAAGTATAGAAATTACCATTAAAATAGTGTATGTAGAAATATAAACACTATTATGCTAAGAAATCATCACACATAACTCACTATATACAAGACATAGTAGTTGAAAGTACTATTAAATTTGGGTCTGGGTAAACCACTATTACTACATGTTTAATATTTGAACATTATCTTCAAACTTATTTTATTCACAAAATTTGATGTTATAATGTTAATGAATTATATTGTTTATAAATATTTATAAATCTTCTAATATTCATACTATCATTATATTAAAATTTTTCATAAATTTCATTTTATAGATCATTTGTTAACATATTTAAATGTAACTCTTTATATTATGATTTTTATTTAACAATATATCCTAAGAACCTTTAGTATGTATAGACAATTTCACTTTGAATTACACTAGAATCACTATTTATTTTCTTTACATTGATCTTATCTATGTTCAAATTTTCTCACACTATTCTCTTATAAATTATATTTTCTCAAAATATATTTTTGCGGTAGAAATTATTGTAAGTAAGAAAAAACTTATTTTATTTTTAAGAATATAGGTAACAAATAAAATATATAACAATATATTATATTAATAATTTTCAAGTATTATAATAATATCCAGGAAAATAAAATCATTTTTTTATTAAAATATAACATATATGGTTGGTGAGAACTCTTTCCTTTATATTTTAAAAAAAAATTGGATAAAACAACTTTTATTCTCGATAAAACACATTTTTACTTTATTTTTAAACCATGTAATAGAATTAATGAAATTAAAAACCATATGAAATTAAACCATCATCTCAATAATTGATAGAAATCATTTTTTATAAATACAATTATCTTATCACACACTAGTACAAAAACTATTTTTAACGTCACATTTTTAAAGTCAGTTTTTTAGAACCGACGTGAATATCTATGAAAATTAATTTTTCAATTTTGTTAATATATAAATGAATTGAAAAAAATGATTATTTTTCACTTCAGTTACATAATAATTGATGTGAAAAAATAAATTTTCATTCTTTTTTCAGGTCGGTTCTAAATAACCTATTTGAAAATCAATTTTCCACATAAATAATTTAATAACCAACATTAAAAGGACATTTTCACAGAATTTATTTGAAATAAAACATGAAAAATGTTTAAAAACATGTAATTCATTTCTCAATATTCTATTTTATAAGTTTTAGAGATCAAATAGAATTTTAGATCCAAATTTATGACCATAGGAAGTTGATCATCCCTAAACGATGTCTGGGGGTAGGCCAACTTCAGATGGCCATAAATTTTGATCCGTAACACCGTTTGAGCTCTGTGACCTGTAAAATAGAAGCTTGGGAAATTATATACATGTTGTTAAAAAAAATTAACATTATTTTTTTGAAAAATAATGTAAAAAATTACTTTTAACATTGTTTATTTAATAACCGATGATAGAAATCGATTTTTCATGTCTGTTATTTAGAACCAACGTGAAAAAGTTATGAAAATTGATTTTTCATATTGGTTCTAATATAACCAAAATAAAAATCATTGAAAAAATTAATATATTTTAATTAAGGTTATCTTAAAACTGACGTGAAATATAATTTTAATATCCCGCCAACGTGTAATTTAAAATTATTTACAATGTGACATCAAAATTTTAAATTACCACCTAAATTTTTAATACCATGTTTTATATTACCATCTAAATTATATTATTTAATTATACAAAAATAATAATATAATGATATTTTTTTCAAACATCATCAGTCCACTGACTCAAATCCTTTGATCTTCAACATGAATCCAATATTTCTTCTTTCCACGGTCTTGTCAAGGTATTTGTATTTATTATTCCAGGATTTATGTTTTTTATTATTAGTTTTCTTAATTGAAATACCAATTAATGATATTTATTTTATTATAACCATGAATAATTCTATGTATCATGGTAGAAAAAAAATCTTCATTTGGATCCAAAATTTCCTTCTTAGACAATGCTTTTGTTGTCTCATTCGATCTTTCCTCAAGAAAAAATATGTCAAACTTTTGATGGGCATACCTTTGGAACCATAAATCTATTTGAGCTCTACAACCTATAAAATCAAATCTAGTGAAATTATCTATAAGATTATAATAATTTTTTACGACTTTTATTTAAAAACCCATGTATAAAATAGATTTTAAATTCTATGGAATCCCACCTTTTTATTACATAATTTTTCATTACATTTTACAAACAGAGGATCTTTAATGTCTAGTGTCTTGGAAATCAGGAACATAAAACATTAGAAAAACATAAAACATTATTATAAACCACTTTTAAGGATTCATAATAGGTTCATACTATGTACATTTATTGCATCTCATATCCTACAGACAGACATCAATGGAAAGGGTGAGCAGAAGGCCCAGTAAGGGTAATCAAGGGAGTCAATGTACTTGTGATATCAATATGAACTTGAATAAAAACAAGAAGACATGAGAAATGGAAGAATAGGAATATCATAATGAAAATAACTTGGAACATAACTTGAATATGTGGCTACAACATATAATTTATATATTCCTGAACATATCACCAAGGTCCATCCCTAAGGTGTCATAAAAATTATCAAGGTTATTCACCAAGGTATCGTGAAACTTTTCATCTATAGAGATGAAATCTTTACCCAATTCATTGGAGAACTATTAGGGTGTACCCTTAATATGAATTTAATTTCATGTGATCCACATAGATCATAATCAAACATTTCATAAATAACCCATGGAGAATATAATAAATGGGTTTCCTTTCAAGATCGTGGCGTTTTAAAGTTCTTAAAAATAAGATCATTATGCCTTCTATAACCCCTGGAAAGGGAGTGAGGGTTATATGTATGTCAATTACATAATAAAATACATCATCTTTATATATTTATGAACACCCAATGAGACTAAATAGTTCTGGGTATTCACATAAATAAAACAAGAGAATTTCTAGAGAGAAAGAGATAGAAATTTTGAGGCGAAATTTCTCCAGCATAACGATTATATAGCATGGTTTTAGAAAACATTGAAAAGAGAGGGTACAGGAGTAACCCGCTCATAAATAACTCATAATTCATTATAAATATAGAATAACATAGAGATAATAACATGGTATGGAAATTTGAATGACATACCACATGAAAATGAAACATGGAAGAAAAGAGAAGGCACGATTCCTTTTACGAAAAATTCGGCAGCCTAACGACGTCACATAAAAATTCAAAAAACAAATTAATGAGAGCAGAAAGGATATCTCAAAAATTAGACATGAAATGGACATAAATGAGAACATATAATAACATACCTTCAACATAAAGAGATGTAAATTATAAGACACAACATAAAGGAAGTCATGACTTAAAAGAGGAGGGTGAAAGAATCCCTTACATTGACGAGTAACTTCGAAATCATGAAGGTCGGGACCTTGGAAGGCCTGAGGGAACATTGGGAGGACTCCATGGGAGGTAAAGAGACTAGAAAGTCATTGGGGAGTATTTAGAAATAAAATTAATGAGGTAAAGGCTTGGTATTTATAGGAGAAGTGAGGGGACAAAGCATTCATTGCCAAGGGACACCTCATCGGTGGTATTGGAAAAACCATTGGCTTGCCCATGGTATTTTCAAATGGTATTGGCCACTTGAGACACCTCATACCTTATCTTACAATTCATATGTCGGCCAGAATTATTGCATAATTATTACATCATTAATGATGTCATTAAACAACTGAAGCTGAAAAACTGTATTTTCACTATTCATCGAAAATTCAACTTTTTAAGAAAAACCCAAAATTTCACCTTAACCAAATATCGATGCTAAGATTTCAAATATGAACTCCATTTTATGAAAATAATTTTCTAAATATTTTTAATTTAATTTGTAAATAAAAACACTATTCATTAAAAATTCAACTCTTTCATAAAAATCCCAAAATTTCACCTTAACAAAATATCAATTCTCTGATTTCAAAAATGAACTCCATTTTAAGAAATTAATTTTATAAGTATTTTTAATTTAATTTTTAAATAAAAAACAATATTCACCTGAAAAAAAAAATACTTAACCAATAATTTCTAAAACAGTTATTTACATATTTCATTGAATTGCATTACTTAATCAAGATGCGTAAATTATATTAATACTTTCTTAAGTGAAGTTAAATAATCCATTTGGTCACATTACTAATTATAAGCATAAAATCACTATTCATAATTTACTATTCACCAAAAATTATGTTGATCTTATTAGACTCTAAATTTTATACTGAACACAGCTGTAGAAGACCATTTTTAGAAAATCATTACACAATATTAATTATTTAAGGTTTACATAAATATTTTAAAATATCCTTTTTCTAGAATTCATCAATAATATGCATACTATATTTATCCGGACAATTGGAAATTCACAATCTTCACCATAATAAGACATCACAATTTTTATCTAAATCAAAGGATTATTCAAGACAGTTATAGTCTCGTTACATAGCCCATTATAACACCAGCATAGGACCTAAGAGTAAGGTGTGCTAGGGTGATAGAATCTTGGGGCGGCTCGACCAACATTGCCCGAGTAGTGATTTCTATCAGCTTGAACTTCTCGCAGAGGTGATTATGTTCCACCTTCACACGATGAAGTACAGATTGGGTTTGGTCCAGAGAAAAGTCCAAAGGTGCTACCTCCTTCCAGAGTTCCGTCGAATGGGATTCGATCGGCCCGAGACTACTGGATGGGGCCATAAAATCTTATTTCTATATTAATTAATCCAGATCACCTGTATTTATAAACAATAATTGCAACATTTAGTTTCAAATGGTCTATTGACCAATGGTCATATAACAGTCGAAACCCAACAGTCTTAGTTTAATTATACTCATTTTATTAAATGAAATAGTTTTGTTGAATATAAAATAAAATAACACACAATGTTAGGAAACAAAATTTATTCAAAATTTCGGTTCGTTACAGTCTTCCCCCCTTAAAAAATTATGTCCTAGAAATTTTATAATTGGGCTTGGAAATTTCGTTGAAAGTCCCACATTGGAAAAAGAGTTAGTAAAACTATTACTTTAAAATAAAGAAAGGGAAGTACAAAGGTCACCTGAGTTAACCCATACTAGGATTCCATGTAGGAAGACATGGATGTGGAAGAGAAAACAAAGGGTCAAGTTCTGATGGAGAGTGATATAAAACACGATTAGGAGAAAATTAACCACAAGAATATCACAAACTTAAGATGTGTTAAACGGTCTTTGATTACCCGGTAGGAAACGTAAACCAAAAACGTTTTTTTTACGTTCCTTTTCATAATTTTGAGGAATTCATTTACTACATAGAGTAAAAAAATAAGGAAATATACTTACCTTCAAGTAGATTTTCATCCCTTAATAAGTTTCAACCAAGACTAATCTTTTCTCCAAACAATGTGCATTCAAAAGGACTTGGTCTCATCAAAAGAACAAGAATCATCTTCTAGAGAATCACATAATCCACAAAATAATAACTATATCTTTCCCTTGTCTTTAGCCATCAACTAAAACTAAAATGTTTAGTATGAGATAATATAATCCCCAAAAAGGAAAATCATTTATAAAAATAAATATGACTATTAATCTCCAAAATTCAACAAAAGTACCCAAAGTTCCAGAAAGACCATTCAATACACAATCATCCTTAAAATTATTCAGAATAATCCAAACTAATATTGGAACCCAAAACTCATAAGGATTTAATCACATAGTATTCCCCAATAAATTTTATCACTTATCTCCAAATAACACCGACTACTAATAAAGTCTCATACTAAAGTTTAATTAACCTATTCACATATTTTCTATACTAGGTTAATTATTTTCCAGAAACACCCAAATCACCATATGTCAACGATAAATACATAAATTCTTACAAAAAAAATTCAACCATTCCTCCTCAATTTAAATCCTGTAGTATTTTATTTCCCTTAGGCATATATTACTCCAAAAGAGAAAACATTGTCCAAAATAACCATTATTATTTAATCACCAAATCATTTTCCTGTAAAAATGATATCTATTTGATGAAAAATAAGTTTTCAAAATAAACTTATTATTGAACCATAAAAATATCAGGTGCATTAGTCAGTCCGAAGGGAATAAAAACAAATTCATAATGCCCATATCTTGACCAGAAGGCAGTTTTTTGAATATAATCATTCTTCACCCTCAATTGATGATAACCAGAAGGAAGATCAATCTTATGGAAGAATTGAGTTCCATGAGTTTGGTCAAATAAGTCATCAATTACTGGAAGAGAGTATTTTTTCTTCATTGTGATCCCATTCAGTTCTCTATAATCAATGCATAGCTGCATCGATCCAGGCTTCTTCTTCACAAAGATAATTGGTTCTCCCCAAGGAGACACACATGGTCGGATAAACCCATTATCCAAAAATATCATTGAGTTATTTCTTTAATTCATATAGCTAAACATTTTACATCCTATAGGGGGTCTTTGACATGGGATGAGATCCAGGTACGAGTTCAATGGGGAACTCTACCTATCGTTCTAGGGGAGTTCTAGGTCACTCCTCAAGAAATACATCAACGTATTCCTAGACAATGGGGAAATTTTCTAAAAGAATAAATCCTTCATGAGGAACTTATTTAATTTACGAATATTTTAACTAAAAATGATTTTATGTCTTAAAACCTCATGCTTAGAAAATTACATTTTTCTATAATTCCTTCATAATGATTCATAAAAAGCTTGCGATTAACCAAACATGTCCCCCAGGAGTGTCATAACCAAGAGTGAATCAAGTCCCATTGTCGTGTACCATTTCCCGTTCGAGTCTATCTCAAAGTGGTGTTTTCGGCTTTTACCCTTATGTACATCTGTTTCAGATCCACCTCTACCTGCTCATATCCAAACAAGGATGTATTTTCTTGATAAACCACTTACTGAATACTCACCAAAATATCAGGAAGATTTCCTATATTTAAACTTTTCTATAGGGTTCTTCCTAAATTTTTCATATCCTCATTTTCATAAGTAACTAAACTATCCTTTTGTACCAACTATGGCATACCGGTTTTTTATTACATAACATTTCATTACATTTTACAAATAGAGGATATTTAAAGTCTAGTGTGTCACGACCCGCCCTCGGGGTCCGTTCCGTGACTACCCCAAGCCCGCCTTCCATAGGCCAGGGGCTGGCGACTAGCACCAAGGCGTAAATCCCGATAAAAAGGGAAGGCATTGCCTTTGTAAAGTAAACAAACACCACAGAGTAAACAAGCGGAAAGTAAAATGGTCCAGAATACAAACCCAACTGAAAGTAAAGTACAACTCGAAAGGGAAAACAGCAACTGAAAAGAAAACAGCAGCGTCGAGCCGTCCTCTGGAAATCCCACCAGAAGGGTGGGTACAGATAGCTCCTCTGCTCCTCGGGTCCCGCCGTCCGCTCCGAGTATGTCCCGCCCAGTGGTCCACCTCCGGGTACTGCCTCGTCGTCACGTCCACCTCTGGGTACCGTCTCGTCGTATAGTCCACCTCCAGGTACCGTCCAGTCCTCGAACACTCGGCCTCCGTCAGCACTGCCCGTCGTCTGCAACCAACACAACGAGGTGCGGGCATAGCCCATGCAGGGGTGAGTATAACGATACTCAGTAGGGACCCCGAGACCCTCAAGGTCTCACTAAACCAACAAGGATAACCACAAAGAAGATCTCAACAGATAACCTCTACTTAGGTATATGCCCATACATATACCTAAGTTATCAAGTAACCCATCTCAATCATGAGGAAACACAAGGATTGTGAAATCAACGGATAACCACTACCCGGGTATATGCCCATACATATACCTAAGTTAGCAAGTGACCCATCTCAATCATGAGTAAACACAAGGTCAAAAGTCTCAGCTCAAACCAGGATTTTCATTATCGAAACCGTAACTACTGAAGAGCTCCGTCTCTAGAGTGTACAGTGGTCCTGTCACGACTCTGAGGTACTGCTCACTAACCTAAGACTGCTGAGGTACTCCTCCTGTCGAGTACCGCGGGTCTGCGGCCAACTACCGGGCGCTCCGTCCGCTGTGGGTCTGTCGCCAAATACCGGGCGCCCCCCACTAATAGCCTACAGAGGTACTCCTCCTGTCGAGTACCGCGGGTTTGCGGCCAACTACCGGGCGCTCCGTCCGCCGTGGGTCTGTCGCCAAATACCGGGCGCTCCGTCCACTGGGCTAGTCGACCTACTCCAAGTCGAGTCGGTCAAGCAGTCGTCAGGTCTCAGTCGGCTACACGGTCTCCGTACTCCGCACGCTCGTCTCTGGGAGGGTCCGCTCCACGAGCTACAATTCGATACTCCATGTATCTCAAGGTCCCACGAAGAAGTATCTCAAAAGACCGTCTAGTCACAGGGGTCTCAACGCAACAGACGGCGCGTCGATCGGACGCCCGGTCTGTGAGTTATTAGCCTTTTCGTCCCAGGGGCCCGGTTGGTTTCGTGTGCGAACCAATCCCGGCCGTATCACATCTGTACCCTGAACTCCCGTAGGGTATTCTCAAAGGGACCGTTACTCAACGTAATCACCAACGCCGCTGACGGTTCGTCAAACGGACGTCCTGTCTGAAGGATATCAGCTTTCCCGTTTTCAGGGGCCCGGTTGGATTTCGGGTGCGATCCAACCCGGCCACTACTAACTGTATCCAAAACTCGGGTGAAGGATGCCAAAAGTTCCGTATTGTAAACAGGAACTCAACGCAACAAACGGTGCGTCGATCGGACGCCCGGTCTGAGAGTTATTGGCATTTTCGTCCCCGGGACCCGGTTGTTTTTTAAGGCAAAACCAACCCGACCGTACTCCACTTGCGTCCAAACCTCGGGCGGAGTATGCCAAAAGATCCGTCTCACTAAGAGGAACACAACGCGGCTGACAGCACGTCAATCGGACGTCCGTAGCTCAAGATATGAGCGTTTCCGCTCCGAAGGCCCGGTTAGTTCCGTGAACGAACCAACCCGGCCGAACTCAAAGTAATCCGAAACCTTGAGTGCGATATACCGAAACGACCGCCTCGATCCAAGGATCACGTTTCCGCAGACGGTTCGTCATTCGGAGGTCCGAGGATCAATTTATGGCCAAAAGACCGTAAATGATTCGAAACGGGGGGGTCCGGGTCCGGGCCGACCCGGCCCGACCCCCCCCCCCCCCCCTGGGGCGGCCCGGCCGGCCGGCAGGCCGGCGGCGCGGCGGCGGCGCGGCGGCCTGGCGCCGCACGGAGGGTGTACGCGGGGGGCAATCAAGCCCCCGCTTCTTCAATTGGCGGCGCGGCTATGCCGCTCCGTTTTGTCAATCAACGGCCCCCCTCCTGGGGGCCCGCTTCATGGAAAAAAAAACCGGGGGGCCTCCTGCCCCCCCTCAAGGAAACCGCCCCCCTCATTAAGAGGGGGGTTTTGTGAGCCGGCCGGGGGATTAATTCCCCCGGCTTAATGCCATCCGGCCGGCCAGCTGGCCGGCCGATTTTCACCAACGGGACCAGAAATTCCGGTCCCGCCTTCGGCTTCCGACGCCGGCGGCCTGGCCGCCGGTCTTCTCATTCCGCCGCGGCCCAGAACCGGCCGCGGTCTCCTCGTCCCGCCGCGGCCCGGAACCGGCCGCGGTGTTCGTCGTCCGGCGCGGTGCGACGGCACCGCGCCCCTTCGCCGCGCATTTGATTCCCTTCGACGCGGCGCGACGGCGTTGCGTTCTTCAAGATTCTTCCTCGGCGTGGCGCGACGGCGCTGCGCAAAATAATTGCACATTTATCCGCGTGATGCGACGGCACCACGCCACTTTGCTTCCACCCGCAAGAAATACAACAAGAACGATGGAGGGGGTTCGGTCGTGTTCATGCGGTCCGCCCCCCTCACGTTAAGCAATAACGCAACTTAAATTATTTCAAAGCCACACGTTAGACTTGCAAAATTCATGATCAAGAATAGAATAATTAAACAATAAATCAACAACCCCTACCTCGGGTATAGATTCGAAGATTTGTCAACGTTCCGCGGAAGACGACGTCGCGGAGGTCGGGCGTCGCGGTAGCCATTCGTCAAATCCGATGACGAAGGGGTGCGTCCGAAGAGACACGTCGTTGGCGAATACTTGTACGCCGACGAAGGTTGTCCGAGGAAGAAGCGGTGTCCTCTCTCGTTGACACGGAAGACGAAGAAGAGCGGAGCGGCGTTCTTCGTCGGAACTTGAGCGTTCACGTCAAGTCTTGAGGAATGTCAAAAAGAAAGAAAACAACGAACTCAAGAACCCCTACCTCGATAGTCGCACGTTGACGTAGTCGTGGAATATCGGTGTCGATTCCTTTGACGTCGGAGGAAGAGTCATTGTCGATGGCGTTCGTCGCGGAAAACCGTCGTGGAAGAGATGATGCGGAAGAAGAACGTCACGTCGCGGATATGGCGTCGCGAAAGAACCGTGTTCTTCGGCGAAGAAGTTCTTCGTTGAAGAACGGAGTTCTTCGTGTTCTTCGTCAAGGTTGAAGACGAAACAGGGATCCTCTCAAATCTTTTCAAAAGATTTTGGGTTGGTCTTAATTTATTAACATGCCAACACACGAAACCGGTTAAGAAACGATCCATCAATTAGTTGAATTAATTCAACGAAAGAAACGACCCATTTAATTCACGAAAGAAACATCCCATTTAATTCACGAAATAAACCGCCCAATTACATGGTCTGTTAAGAATTTAGAAAACGCGTCTGTTGACTTTCATTAAGACGGGTTTTCACGGGTGCGTTTCTTAGCGGAAAGAAACGGCGGGGCTCGTGCGGGCCCCACCTCACAAATATCCTACCAAGGGGGTAGGATATTTCTGGATAGCATCCTATCTAGTTCAACTCAGTTCAAGCCGCCTTTAAGTGGCTTCAAGTGGCTTCCAAGCGGCTTAAGTGAAATAAAATAAAGTTGTCGCAAAATTATTTTATTTCTTAACTTTAAGCCCAAAAATTAAAAACCACACCCGAGCAAACGCAACTCCGGAAGAGGCGTTTATCAGCGAAAACCAGCACTGCGATTTCATCGGTGCCCTCAGAATTCGATTCCGGGCACCGGTTCAAAAGTTAGAAAAACCCGCTCGTCCGTTCACTAAACGTACCCGAGCCAAAACTTCGGAAAATGATTCCGGGCACACCGGGCCTCGGAATCAGGTGCCGTCAGAAACTGCGTTCTTGTAAAATTCCAAAGAAAATTAAGAAAAAAAATTCCTTGAAATTTACGGGTCTTTACATTACTCCCACCACAGGGCTTTACGTCCCTGTAAATCTTCACCACAAACTTAGGGAAACAAAGTGGTACTGAGCACGCATCTGAGCCTTCCGCTCCCATGTGCTTACCTGGAGGTTCCCGCGCTGCCAAAGAAAGTGCACAAGAGGAATCGACCATCCTCCTAGGATCCGCTCCTGTCGATCCTCGATTCCCACAGGAACCTCCGTATAAGACACTCATCGCCACCATCTAGCTCCTCATGGTCGATGATATGCGAAGGGGTCGAGCACGTATCTCCTCAGTTGGGATACGTGGAAAACGTCGTGCACCTAGTGCAACTGAAGTGGATGGGCCAAGTGGTAAACCACCTCGCCTACCCAGCTGAGGACCTAGAAAGGTCCGTTGAAGCGCGGAGATAACTTTCCGCCTCGGCCAAATCTCCGAATACCACGTCGAGGTGAGACCTGCAAGAAGACGTGGTCGCCATCCTCGAACTCTAGTGGCCTCCGCCTCCTGTCAGCATATGACTTCTGCCGGCTCTGAGCTGTCCTCATCCATTCCTGGATGACCTGGACCTTCTCTGTCGTGGCCTAGACCACCTCCGGTCCCACAAAAGCTGCAAGATTTCTTCTTTGCCGACAAGAGAAATCTGGTCTCATCCCCAGGATGAACCACATTCTTTGCCTAATACAGTCAATCCTAACATGGATGATACTAATCCATACCAAGGATGACGTCGTAAGGCCTCGACGCTACTAGCAAGAGATCCAACCGTTACTCTCGCCTCCAAGAGTTGAGTCACACTGTCGGCATCAGTGTGTGGTAACTGGGTCTCCTCCAGTAGAAGTCTCACAAGTGAGGGTCAAGTCAACAGTCAACTGGAACCTCTTAGTAACATCACAAAAGAGGACAGGAATGAAAACATCACAAAGTAAGCGTCTTTTATTATTGCAGCTCATAATACAAAGATGCTACACAAAAACAACATCAACATGGAACTAGAAGTACAAGAGACGTATCCACTAGTTCCGCTCCTGTCCACCTGCTTTACTGTTGCTCAAGCATTTGTCGCTGCCTCAACCTCGGTGGCTCCCCCAAAGCCTGCGGATCGAGGAGTCGGACAGTCACGTGCCAGGTGACCCTTTCCGCGACATGAGTAACACAACCTGCTCCTTGCATGGCTGGCTCGGTCCCCACTCCGGGTTCCCCGCACCACCGGTCCTAAAACCCGAGATCGCCCAACTGCTGGTCTGGTCCTCCTAGACCTCTGCATCATCTGTCTACTTCCCACAGATGACTCGGCTTCTGATCGAAAAAAAACATGCGGCAAAGGCAACAGCTCCTGAACACGCTCGGGGTGTAGAGCTACTGGCACAAACTCCTCCCTGAAGAAGGTCTCGAAGTCTTCCCATGTGAAAGCCATCCCATCGCAAAACTGGAACAAGTGGCTCCACCACCTGCCTGCTGTTGCCTGAAAAAGGCTGGCAGCAAAGGTCACCATGAAGTCTGATGGCGTCCCCACTAGCCTGAAGACTCCCACCACAGCCTCCAGCCAATCCTCAGCCGCCTGCGGGTCCATCTCTCCCCCGAACCTGGGTGGCCTCTGGCGCTGGAACTCATGCAGTGCGCGCAAGTAGCGGGCATCGCCTACTGCTGGGGCTGGTGGCATCGGTGGCCCAACGTATGGTAGTACCGCTGGCGCCTCCGCTGGTGCCTCAACTACAAGAGGGCCCTGTACCGAAGCCTCGTCACTCGACATGCTGTCAGCACGCACATCCCTCTGGGCTCTAACTGGTCGTCCGAGAAAAGGCATCCTGAACGTAACACGGTCAAACGATTATACCTGGTGACCTGACCCGGTTTGAGCTGTTTTAAGGGGAAAAACCTTTGAAAACACACACGCAATCAGTGTTTTCGTGCACAAAGTCGGAAATCAGTTGTCAGGGTCCTGGTGTATGGATACGTCGGCCGCCCGCACCAACATTGGACTCCCTGAACTGAAAACCACACTCGGTACCCTTAACACTATTGCTTCATAGAAAGAAAGATCAGAGTCTGCGGTAGAACCGACCACCTCTGATACCAATTTCTCACGACCCGCCCTCGGGGTCCGTGCCGTGACTACCCCAAGCCCGCCTTCCATAGGCCAGGGGCTGGCGACTAGCACCAAGGCGTAAATCCCGATAAAAAGGGAAGGCATTGCCTTTGTAAAGTAAACAAACACCACAGAGTAAACAAGCGGAAAGTAAAATGGGCCAGAATACAAACCCAACTGAAAGTAAAGTACAACTCGAAAGGGAAAACAGCAACTGAAAAGAAAACAGCAGCGTCGAGCCTTCCTCTGGAAATCCCACCAGAAGGCTGGGTACAGATAGCTCCTCTGCTCCTCGGGTCCCGCCGTCCGCTCCGAGTATGTCCCGCCCAGTGGTCCACCTCCAGGTACCGCCTCGTCGTCACGTCCACCTCTGGGTACCGTCTCGTCGTATAGTCCACCTCCAGGTACCGTCCAGTCCTCAAACACTCGGCCTCCGTCAGCACTGCCCGTCGTCTGCAACCAACACAACGAGGTGCGGGCATAGCCCATGCAGGGGTGAGTATAACGATACTCAGTAGGGACCCCGAGACCCTCAAGGTCTCACTAAACCAACAAGGATAACCACAAAGAAGATCTCAACAGATAACCTCTACTTAGGTATATGCCCATACATATACCTAAGTTATCAAGTAACCCATCTCAATCATGAGGAAACACAAGGATTGTGAAATCAAAGGATAACCACTACCCGGGTATATGCCCATACATATACCTAAGTTAGCAAGTGACCCATCTCAATCATGAGTAAACACAAGGTCAAAAGTCTCAGCTCAAACCAGGATTTTCATTATCGAAACCGTAACTACTGAAGAGCTCCGTCTCTAGAGTGTACAGTGGTCCTGTCACGACTCCGAGGTACTGCTCACTAACATAAGACTGCTGAGGTACTCCTCCTGTCGAGTACCGCGGGTCTGCGGCCAACTACCGGGCGCTCCGTCCGCTGTGGGTCTGTCGCCAAATACTGGGCGCCCCCCACTAATAGCCTACAGAGGTACTCCTCCTGTCGAGTACTGCGGGTTTGCGGCCAACTACCGGGCGCTCCGTCCGCCATGGGTCTGTCGCCAAATACCGGGCGCTCCGTCCACTGGGCTAGTCGACCTACTCCAAGTCGAGTCGGTCAAGCAGTCGTCAGGTCTCAGTCGGCTACACGGTCTCTGTACTCCGCACGCTCGTCTCTGGGAGGGTCCGCTCCACGAGCTACAAGTCGATACTCCAAGTATCTCAAGGTCCCACGAAAAAGTATCTCAAAAGACCGTCTCGTCACAGGGGTCTCAACGCAACAGACGGCGCGTCGATCGGACGCCCGGTCTGTGAGTTATTAGCCTTTTCGTCCCAGGGGCCCGGTTGGTTTCGTGTGCGAACCAATCCCGGCCGTATCACATCTGTACCCTGAACTCCCGTTGGGTATTCTCAAAGGGACCGTTACTCAACGTAATCACCAACGCCGCTGACGGTTCGTCAAACGGACGTCCTGTCTGAAGGATATCAGCTTTCCCGTTTCCAGGGGCCCGGTTGGATTTCGGGTGCGATCCAACCCGGCCACTACTAACTGTATCCAAAACTCGGGCGAAGGATGCCAAAAGTTCCGTATCGTAAACAGGAACTCAACGCAACAGACGGTGCGTCGATCGGACGCCCGGTCTGAGAGTTATTGGCATTTTCGTCCCCGGGACCCGGTTGTTTTTTTAAGGCAAAACCAACCCGACCGTACTCCACTTGCGTCCAAACCTCGGGCGGAGTATGCCAAAAGATCCGTCTCACTAAGAGGAACACAACGCGGCTGACGGCACGTCAATCGGACGTCCGTAGCTCAAGATATGAGCGTTTCCGCTCCGAAGGCCCGGTTGGTTCCGTGAACGAACCAACCCGGCCGAACTCAAAGTAATCCGAAACCTTGAGTGCGATATACCGAAACGACCGTCTCGATCCAAGGATCGCGTTGCCACAGACGGTTCGTCATTAGGAGGTCCGAGGCTCAATTTATGGCCAAAAGACCGTAAATGATTCGAAACGGGGGGGTCCGGGTCTGGGCCGACCCGGCCCGACCCCCCCCCTGTGGCGGCCCGGCCGGCCGGCAGGCCGGCGGCGCGGCGGCCTGGCGCCGCACGGAGGGTGTACGCGGGGCGCAATCAAGCCCCCGCTTCTTCAATTGGCGGCGCGGCTATGCCGCGCCGTTTTGTCAATCAACGGCCCCCCTCCTGGGGGCCCGCTTCATGGAAAAAAAACCGGGGGGCCTCCTGCCCCCCCTCAAGGAAACCGCCCCCCTCATTAAGAGGGTGGTTTTGTGAGCCGGCCGGGGGATTAATTCCCCCGGCTTAATGCCATCCGGCCGGCCAGCTGGCTGGCCGATTTTCACCAACGGGACCAGAAATTCCGGTCCCGCCTTCGGCTTCCGACGCCGGCGGCCCGGCCGCCGGTCTTCTCATTCCGCCGCGGCCCGGAACCGGCCGCGGTCTCCTCGTCCCGCCGCGGCCCGGAACCGGCCGCGGTGTTCGTCGTCCGGCGCAGTGCGACGGCACCGCGCCCCTTCGCCGCGCATTTGATTCCCTTCGACGCGGCGCGACGGCGTTGCGTTCTTCAAGATTCTTCCTCGGCGTGGCGCGACGGCGCTGCGCAAAATAATTGAACATTTATCCGCGTGATGCGACGGCACCACGCCACTTTGCTTCCACCCGCAATAAATACAACAAGAACGATGGAGGGGGTTCGGCCGTGTTCATGCGGTCCGCCCCCCTCACGTTAAGCAATAACGCAACTTAAATTATTTCAAAGCCACACGTTAGACTTGCTAAATTCACGATCAAGAATATAATAATTAAACAATAAATCAACAACCCCTACCTCGGGTATAGATTCGAAGATTTGTCAACGTTCCATGGAAGACGACGTCGCGGAGGTCGGGCGTCGCGGTAGCCGTTCGTCAAATCCGATGACGAAGGGGTGCGTCCGAAGAGACACGTCGTTGGCGAATACTTGTACGCCGACGAAGGTTGTCCGAGGAAGAAGCGGTGTCCTCTCTCGTTGACACGGAAGACGAAGAAGAGCGGAGCGGCGTTCTTCGTCGGAACTTGAGCGTTCACGTCAAGTCTTGAGGAATGTCAAAAAGAAAGAAAACAATGAACTCAAGAACCCCTACCTCGATAGTCGCACGTTGACGTAGTCGTGGAATATCGGTGTCGATTCCTTTGACGTCGGAGGAAGAGTCGTTGTCGATGGCGTTCATCGCGGAAGAGATGATGCGGAAGAAGAACGTCACGTCGCGGATATGGCGTCGCGGAAGAACCGTGTTCTTCGGCGAAGAAGTTCTTCGTTGAAGAACGGAGTTCTTCGTGTTCTTCGTCAAGGTTGAAGACGAAACAGGGATCCTCTCAAATCTTTTCAAAAGATTTTGGGTTGGTCTTAATTTATTAACATGCCAACACACGAAACCGGTTAAGAAACGATCCATCAATTTGTTGAATTAATTCAACGAAAGAAACGACCCATTTAATTCACGAATGAAACAGCCCATTTAATTCACGAAATAAACCGCCCAATTACATGGTCTGTTAAGAATTTAGAAAACGCGTCTGTTGACTTTCATTAAGACGGGTTTTCACGGGTGCGTTTCTTAGCGGAAAGAAACGGCAGGGCTCGTGCGGGCCCCACCTCACAAATATCCTACCAAGGGGGTAGGATATTTCTGGATAGCATCCTATCCAGTTCAACTCAGTTCAAGCCGCCTTTAAGTGGCTTCTAGTGGCTTCCAAGCGGATTAAGTGAAATAAAATAAAGTTGTCACAAAATTATTTTATTTCTTAACTTTAAGCCCGAAAATTAAAAACCACTCCCGAGCAAACGCAACTCCGGAAGAGGCGTTTCTAAGCGAAAACCAGCGCTGCAATTTCATCGGTGCCCTCAGAATTCGATTCCGGGCACCGGTTCAAAAGTTAGAAAAACCCGCTCGTCCGTTCACTGAACGTACCCGAGCCAAAACTTCAGAAAATGATTCCGGGCACACCGGGCCTCGGAATCAGGTGCCGTCAGAAACTGCGTTCTTGTAAAATTCCAAAGAAAATTAAGAAAAAAAAATTCCTTGAAATTTACGGGTCTTTACATAGTGTCTTGGAAATCAGGAACATAAAACATGAGAACAACATAAAAAAATATTATAAACCACTTTTAAGTCTTCATAATAGGTTTATACTATGTACATTTACTGCATATCATATCCTAGAGACAGACATCAAAGGAAAGGGTGAGTAGAAGGCCCAGAAAGGGTAACCAAGGGAGTCAATGTAATTGTGATATCAATAAGAACATGAATACAAATATGAAGACATGAGCAATGGAAGAATAGGAATATCATAATTTAAATAACTTGGAACATAACTTGAATATGCGGCTAAAAAATTTCATTTAGAAATTCATGAACATATCACCAAGGTCTATCCCCAAGGTGTCATAAAAATTACCAAGGTTATTCACCAAGGTATCGTGAAACATGTCATCTCTTGAGATTAAATCTTTACCCAATGAAATGGAGCGCTATCAGGGTGCACCCTTAATATGTATTTAATTTCATGTGATACACATAGATCATAATCAAAAAATTCATAAACAACCCATGGGGAATAAAAGAAATGGGTTTCCTTTCAAGATCGTGACGTTTTAAAAGTTCTTAAAAATAAGATCATTATACCATATATAACCCATGGAAAGGGAGTGAGGGTTATATGTATATCAATTAAAGAATCAAATACATCATCATTATATATTTATTAACACCCAAAGAAACTAAATAGTCCTGGGTATTCACATAAAAAAACAAGAGAATTTTTTTAGAGAAAGAGATAGAAATTTTGAGGTGAGATTTCTCCAGCATAACAGCTATATAACATGGTTTTAGAAAACATTTAAAAGAGAGGGTACAAGAGTATCCCACTCATAAATAACTCATAATGCAGTATAAATACAGAATAACATATATATAAGAACATGGTATGGGAATTTGAATGACATAACGCATGAAAAGGAAACATGAAAGAAAAGAGAAGACAAGATTCATTATACGAAAAATTTGACCTCCTAACGACGTCACATAAAAATTCAGAAAACAAATTGATGAGAGCGGAAAGGGTCTCTCAAAAATTAGACATGAAATGGAAAGAAATAAAAACATATAAGAAAATACCCTCAAAATAAAGATATGGAAATTCTAAGACACAATATAAAGGAAGTCATTACTTAAAAGTGGAGGGTTAAAGAATCCCTTACCTTAAAGAGTAACTTCTAAAGCATGAAGGTTGGGACCTTGGGAGGCTTGATGGAACCTTGGGAGGAATCCTTGGGAGGTAAAGAGACTAGAACATCGTTGGGGAGGATTTGGAAATGAAGTGAATGAGGGAAAGGCTTGGTATTTATAGGAGAAGTGAGGGGACAAAGCATTAATTGCCAAGGGACACCTCATCGGTGGTATTGGCAAAACCATGGGCTTGCCCATGGTATTAGCCCATGGTATTGGCCACATGGGACACCTCATACCTTATCTTACTATTCATAATTTGACCAGAATTATTGAATAATTATTACATCCATAATGATGTCATTAAACATCCAAAACTCAAAAACTGTATTTTAACTATTCACCAAAAATTCAACTCTCTCAGAAAAATCCCAAAATTTTCCCTTAACCAAATATCGATGCTCTGATTTCAAAAATGAACTCCATTTTACGAAAATAATTTTCTAAATATTTTTAATTTAATATTTAAATAAAAACACTATTCACTGAAAATTCAATTGCTTCAGAAAAACCCCAAAAATTCACTGCAACAAAATATCGATGCTTTGATTTCAAAAATGAACTCCATTATATGAAAATAATTTTCTAAATATTTTTAAAATAATGTTTAAATAAAAAACACTATTCACTCGAAAAAACTAATACTTAACCAATAATTTATGAAACAGTTATTTACCTATTTCACTGAATCACATTACTTAATCAAGGTGCCTAAATTATATTAGTACTTTCTTAAGTGAAGTTACTTAATCCATTTGGTCACATTACTAATCATAAGCATAAAATAACTATTCATAATTTACTATTCACCAAAAAATATGTTGATCTTATTAAACTCTAAATTTCATTCTGAACACAACTATAGAATACCATTTTTTTGAAAATCATTAGAAAATATTAATTATTAAAGGTTTATATAAATATTTTAAAATATCCTTTTTCAACAAATTCATAAATAATATGCATACTATATTTATCCGGACATTTGGAAATTCACAAACTTCACCATAAAAAGACATCACAATTTTTATTTAAATCCAAGGATTACTCAAGGATGTTACGATCTCATTACATAGCCCCTTATAACACCAGCATAAGACCTAAGATTAATTTGTGATAGGGTGATAAAATCTTGGGGCGGCTCGGCCAACATTTCTCGAGTAGTGATTTCTATTAGCTTGAACTTCTCGCAAAGGCTATTCTATTCTAACTTCACACAATGAAGTTTGGTTTGTGTTTGGTCCAGAGCAAAGTCCAAAGGTGCTACCTCCTTCCCGAGTTTCGTCATATGGGCTTTGATCAACCCGAGACTACTGGATGGGGCCATCGAATCATCTTTATATATTAATTAATCAAGATCACTTGTATTTATAGACAATAATCGCAACAATTAGTTTCGAATGGTCTTATTGACCAACAGTCATATAACAGTTGAATCCCAATGGTCTTATTTTAATTATACTCATTTTATTAAAGGAAATATTTTTGTTGATTATAAAATAAAATAACACACAAAGTTAGGAAACAAAATTTATTCAAAATTTCGGGTTATTACTAAGTTTTTTTTAAAAAACTGACATTTAAATTCTATTTTTCATGTTGGTTTTTAAAGAACCAACATGAAAAATAGAATTTTAACGTCATTAATTTTGTAAAACGGATGGTATTTCACATAAATTTTCAAAAAATGATGTGAAAAATCATAACTTTTTTAACTTCAGTTATTTGAGGACTGATGTTAAAAAAATATTGACTATATTTCTCACAATGACTTCACCCTAATACTGATGTTAAAAATCTAAAAAAACCAACGTAAAAATTATTTTTGTACAAGTGAAATAAGATGAAATGATATAAAAATACATATAAATTTTTTTCTGAATCCTATTATGTTTGAAGAAATCATTTCTATTCTTTTCTTCATAACAAAAACCCATTCCACTTAATTAATGTAGAACTCAGGATTCATCAATCCATTATTAATTTTGAACCACTGTAATTATTCATTAGCCTTTTTTAATGTACATTAGGTTTCATATACCATTAAAAATAGAATAATTTATTTCTATAACATCAACACATATCATTGATTTTCCATATGTTTCTTTTTCCTATTATGGTATTTTTGGGAAATTATAAATCCAATTTATAGGATTTCCATAATGGAAGAAATTTTATTCCCAACTTTTAGTTTCTTTAGGTTTTAATGGTATGAGCTATTTATTGGACCCACCAATAGCTTTCTACTTCTTTTGGAATAAAATTTTACCCTTATTATATTATTACAACAAATGATCCTGAACCTCCCATGTTATTCTTAGTTATCCTCAAAATATTTATGAGAAAAATTGTAATTTAATTAAACAAATTCATATTATAATTCACATTTGATTTTAAAACCCTATCCAAAAATTATTGTAGATAGAATTTTGTCACAAGATATACCCTAAGAAAAAGTAACTACATTTATAATTTATCAACATACCCAAACATAATGGGAACATGAGTGGAGACTGAAGTTCCTTTTTTTCATTTTTCATACAAAAAATGTATTTGAAACCTTTTATCTCTCATGATTATCTTGTTCATGAAAAAAGGATCTTTAGGTTGTCTATCTTCATGAACACATCCACATTCTCATGTTGTTTTTGAAAAATAATACCTAAGGGTATAAGAATTAGAGTTGAGAGATGTGATGGTTTTTTATTATACATCCAATAAATATCAAGATCTTTTTGTTGAATAGATTCACCTTTCAATTAATTAGGAAGGAGTTCCTCTAACAAATAAAACGTTTATTCTTTATTAAGGAAAGTTTTTAATTTTTTATTCAATTTTTAGATGTTGATTCCATTAATAATATCGTTTTTAAAGATTAATCTGAAATATAATTTTGATGATGATGATTCTATTTCCATATAATACTTTTTTATATAGGTATCATGTTATACAAGTATTTAATAATGAATTTAAATAAATTTTATCCCATTAAAATATATTCAATTTTTGATTTTGATCATTTATATTAGTTGGAAAGATATAAATTTCACTTATTCATTGGGTCCACTTTAGCATTCCTCTAAAACTTTAGTTATTTTGGTTGAAAATATTTTTAATAATATCTTATATAAATCTTTGATAGTTTAGTAGACAAATATTTTCCCAAATCCAAAATATGGATTTATTAAAACATCATTCCTTTAATTACCTAACTCTTAGAGTTACCTAGATATGTAAAACCCAAAGATCAAAAAGGGACATTGATACTTAACTCTTAGGGTTACCGATATCATTTATGATTGGAGTAAGATAATTCATTGGAACTAAACTTTGGCATGACCTACTATTTTGATGATTATTGTCTTGATAAGTGATCATTTTTTAAGGAATCTGACACTTTGTATTTTTAAGGGATTCTTTAATATCACATAATCTTATCTCATGTATTCCCTACATGTATTCATGTTTTTAAGAATACCTTCAAAAAAAATTAATATGATCCAAACATATTAATGTATGAAACTTTATACAATTAATGATATGTGTTAATTATATACACATAGAACTAACTATATTTATATTTAAAGAAATGAATTTAATTCATAAGGTATATGAAACACTTTCAACCTCATGTTCTATCTTATTGATCACACTGAATAAATAACACCAATGAATAAATGTAAATCTTTCCCAAAACATGAGGATTTTTCTTGGTCTTCCACCACTGACTAATATAAGGAGAATATGAAAAAATCATGTAGGCATACCAAGTGGTAATATTAATTATTATAGTAATTAAAAATGTTTATGAAGGATGCAATATTGATCCTAGGTCCAATCCCTCTTCTACCCTCCACACACTACTCTAGTGAAGAAGCCTTCTGGTTTTTATACATGGGGGTCTCTATAAAAGTTTATAGATGTGAAGGTCTCTTCTATGTGAACATTGGTTTCTAATACACCTTATATATTTATCTTCATATAGACAAACTAATATCCTCATTGTTCATCCTAATCCTCTTCTTTAGGCTATATAATTTTAATTCCTTGTATATAGTTGAGTCTTATGTCTTATTCTTTAAAAATAGATGAGTGTATCCTCTCTCTATGAGGGTTCACTCTTTATCTTTTATATGATCAAAATTGTAACACTTCTTCTATTGATGAAGATTATTACAAAACATGAATTATTTTTTTTCACTCTCATTCTTCTTTAACCAGTTATAACAATGGAATTCCTTCTTCTTCTTTCCTTGATCCTTCCTATTTGAGTGAATTGTATATGAAAATGGATTTTTTTATTCCCTCGTCTCCTTTTTCATATTTGATAATGGATATATATATGGCCACCAAATCTTATTTTTCGAAACATCTAAGAGTATTTTTATAGATTTTCTGACATCTTACCCTTTAATCTAATGGTTTGGATCAATTACACTTATTCAAAGTCTTTATGGTTATTTTAGGTGTACCACAAGGTTTTAATATGTTCATGATGAAAAACTTAAACTCGGTTAATCAATGAAATATCTATCCAAATTTTATCTATTAAAATTTAAAATAGAACTTCCAAGTAGTATAGATACTACCACTTCACAATGTGGATTCCTCCACCAAGGTGTGATCTTATTCTACCTCACTCAGATATGGGCATGTTACACTTCATCGTGGTGTGATTCCAAGTCATTAGTCATATACTTGAAATTTACCACATATATTCCTCTTAATTCACTAAATATTTTGTATTGATACTTCCAATTATTATTAATTAATCATGTTTTCAGGATGTGTATATATTCTTCACTATGAGAAAACTTCTTTCTACGCAAAGAAACCCAAAACAAAACATTCATGGCTTCTTATTATTTTCTATGGACATAATAAATGATCAAACTCAATAAAAACCTCTAAAAACATTAACCAATTGTGGTGTGACCATTATACCCAGCATGAAAACCTCCTAAATGGATGTACCACAAAAACTCACTGGTGTATTCTTCATAGCATAGATATTCATCTCGCAACATGAATGATTATTTTACTACACAAATGATAAATGATAGAATATTATTGATGGAAATAATAACATTACGCATTATATAGATTATCCACATTTCAAATTCATGTCCAATCATGTCATATACCATTTTCTCATAGTGTTAATGACTCATATATTTGTTAGTCACTCATATTACACACTCTTATATATTTCCTTCACAAAACAACCTTTCCAATCATAATGTAACACACTCTCCTCGATAAATTGAAAATGAAAAGTCCATATATTTCACTAAAAAACAATGTTAACCTCATAACATATCATACATATAAATTGAAATATCTATACTTTTACACATTTCCCTTTTCTAAAAAAATGCACACAAATCACAAAAAATATATTATGTATCTGCTCAATAATTATAATGAACACCGGGAGGTTCTCGAAAACCATATGTATTTAGGGAAGGAGTTTTTAAGAGTTTTATAAATTCCTCCTAATCATAAAATATTACTTTTACACACCCCATTTCTTTTCCACATATCCCCTAATATTCCCAAAATTATTTATATATATGCAGGGTCAATTCCACACTTTTACTTTTCTCCAAAACCTAGTAAATTTGAATTTTTTCAATACATGATCATAAAAAGGTTTCCATGTTTCAAAACTAAAAATAATTTAATATTGTGGCCCATGTGCTCAAAATATTACTTGTGATCCTTCCAGAATAGATCTTCTACCAGTATAGAGAATAATTGGAATGAAATTTAGTTCAGCGAACATTCAAATAAGGACATCCTGAATGAAATGATCCTATGGAATTAATGACTTGTATGTGAATATTCATGTATCAAGAGGATTCATAAATGTGATAGAAATATGGATTTTAACCATTCTTGTATAAAGGAGAAACAATGTTTACAAAGACCTAACATCTTGCTGGGGGGATGGTACTTACTCAAATGACTGGGACGTTTTTGGGAGCATGGTGGAATCTCAGTTTAAATCCCTTATTAATGGTACCGATCTCAGAATGAGTGAGGGGTATTCTGGGGATACTTTGACCTCCTTGAAGCGGTTCCTTCCTTGGTTATCAGTTCTATAAATGGTATCCATGAACTATTTTTTGAGGAGGAATAAGTTAGCAATGCGAGGAGGAGTCTCAACCTAGAAAGTGTACCTGGGCCAGATGGATTTTTGGGTACCTTATACAAAGTATCTTGATATTTGGTAAGGAATGACAGGGTAAGGAATATTTAGAATTTCTATTAGGTAGGATTTCATTCCAATGTTTCTTGTGCTATGATGTATGCCTGTTGTAGGGCATGAAAAAATAAAATTATTTTCCTAATACATCACAGAGGCTGACCAAAGTCATCTCACTTGAGGATCTTTCTCAATCATTAACCTACTTATTCTATCTCAACTAAACTACTTCTTTTTAATTTTTTATTTAATCTAGGAATTTAATTTAATTTAAATGAAATTAAAGATAAAAATAATATAAAATTACCAATGGTAATTAATGAATAATGGACCTCACCTTTATGGTTTTTTTGTGGATTCCATCATTCTTCTTGATGGTGTTCAAATTATGTTTGATAATTCAATTCTGATCTCTCATTAATGTATTACTATTATTTTATTTAATGGATGGAAATATTTAATTAATTTTACAAAATTACCTTCACCTCCTTCTATAATCAAGGTTGATGTCACACCTTGATCAAGAATATGATATCTTCCATGACCTGGCACCATCATATGTCATTTCATCTACTGAATTTATAAACTCTATTATACGAAGATCTTGTATATATTAGAATGTATAGAAAATATTTAATAAAATAATATAAACAAGTTTTAGATTAGTGTCATGATGAATAATCTCCACACCTGTTCATGTCACTCTTTCTCATCACAAACATAATAAATCTTAATAATTTAAGTATAGAATAAATGATATTTCAACACAACTCCTCTGAGCCATGTCTCAAGTTAGCCCCTCATTTTTTAGGGAAAAAGGTCACAATGTTTAGAAGTATAAGAAAAAATAATTAGAGTTGTATGATAAATAAGAATGGAAGAATAATAGGGGTGGTTGGGTGGACACAAAAATAAAAACAATGCATGAATTTATTTGAAATATATATTAAAATTGAAAGCTAAAAATAAAATAAAAAATAAACAGATAAATGATGATGTTGAAAAGGGGAAGATTTGAGGACAGCATCCCTCAGTGGAGATATCCGCTTTGGGGACTTGTAATTAATGGGATTAAATGGAATGTAATGGAATGCTTTGAGATGTAGGAGCTCCCCTCATGTTATAGACCAGAATTTATCCTCCAAAATATTTTTGTGTTCTTGACCAATTGAATGGATGAATCATGTGTTTAATACTTAATAAAAGTGGTTCATAATAATCTCCTCTATGTAGCATGAAATAAATATCCTACATGGCCACCAGATCTAGGAGTTATGAATTTTTTATTGGCTATTACTTTTTCTAGATTAAGGTTCCAGGAATCTTCCTTCTAAATAATGCGTTAAACTCAAACCCTGATGATCTCATTACTCCATGAAATTTATTTGAAAACGTGACTATGAGTTATCGTTCCATTACAAGCAGAATAACTTTAATCGAAGGTGTGTAGGCCGAGTTGTCCCTCTATAATAGAGGTGGGGTCCATTCTGTCCACCCGATGACTTCTTCAACTTCAATTATTTTTTCCTGCATCTATTTGTTCGAATTAGATTTTGGTCCTCAAGACCAAGTTTTATAAAATAAATAATGGAATCCAAAAAAATTATCACCATAATTGAATTAATATTTTAAATGTTATGACTAAAATACCATTGTGATATAAATCTATAAAAAATAGAGAATTAAGCACTCTTCGCAATTTTTCTCAAAAACACACCATAAATCAAAAATTGATGTAATTAGAACATATTAATTAAGTGTTTTGGATTAGATCATTGAAATACATATAAAATTATTAAAATATTGGCTCTATCAATTCCTACACATTTAAACCATGCTTTCCCTCAAGCATAAAATCTCAACATTAAATTACAATGAAAACCAATGTTACCAATATTAAAATTCTAATGTAATAAAATAAACCAATTTTCAATTTCAAATCAAAATTTAAAAAATCCACATGAAGTATCAATTTAATTTCTCATTTTTTCAACAAGACAATTAATTTATATATTTTACTTTTCCCCCTTTGAAAAAATATAGAATTGTTTCCTTTCATTAATTCAAGATTCATAATTTATTATTATTAAGAATTCCAAGTCTTGATTTACATCACTTTTGATCCTTGTCTCTCATCAATAATGATATAATTAAAGTACATTTGTCCTCATTTCATTATAAAAATATCTTTATCTATAATATTTTAAAAGAACTACCTTCTCCACCTTATAAAGAAAAAAACACATCAAATAATTATGACTTAAAAATAAGGTTTTAATGACTCTGAGGTTTATGGTTGGTAGGATTTGATGCTTAAAAATAAAGATCCTGGAGGATGTTTATCTCTTATGTACAATGAATGATATCAAAATGTGTAATAAAATTTTCCCCTTTAATGTAGAAACTCCCACTTTCCCTAAGACTCAAATTAAAGATCATAATCAATTTAAGCATAATTAATTATTTGTGCACCTTCTTTATTTTTTTTTTCAAATAATTGTTTTTCATTTTTTTTAATTTTCTAAATATATTCTTGAAACAAATGTCATATCCATCACCATACCACATATGATAAAATCATCAGTTTAGTAATGGTGTTTTTTGGATTTATTAAATCCCAAACCATTCTATTTTTTTATTCAATAGGGTAAAGACAATAAAGATTACAATGAATGAATCAAATGTCCTTTCTGATGACAAAAATAGTACCCCCACAATTCATTGTTACAATTTATAATATCCATTACACCATGATTCCCTTTACCCCACACTTAAAACGTAAAATATATCATGAATATACTAAGAATATGGTAAGAATGGATAAAATGTCTTGAAATAAGGATCATCCCTAAGATAGTCATTCATGGTCTCTGTGGGATAAGATAATGATTGATGAAAAAGTGGTCTTTTAAGGATAAGTGGTTTATCAAAATACACCTCAAACATTTTAAATGTATTTTGGAATATTCAAAATCTTTAGAAAGTTTCAATTCATGTTATGTAAGGTGACATTTCCCAAGATCACTCATGAAATATTCTCCATAATAAATAGAAAGTACATGGTCTAGAAATCCCCTAATGAATGGAACATATGATTTTGTAAAATAACTCAAGGCATGATTAATAATAATGAATCAATTAACATGAATTTCATAAAATTAAAATCATGAATTTTTTTAGGGAATTTAATTTTCATGAATTAATTAATTCCTTCAAATCATGAGACATTATTTCAATATCTATGCTTCACTATTAAAAATTAAATTATCTATTTCAATCATTCAATCTCATTCACATTGAAATCTAAAACATGGAATGACTAGATTCCTATGAAAATCATGTCTCATTGATAATTCAAGTAAAGAATTAATTTATGTGTGGGAAAGGAATTATTATCATTAAATCTCAAAACATTTATTGGACCACAAAATCTAATCAGTTTAAAACGTTAAACAATAAAAATCAACTCCCTTTCCCGTGAAGTTTTTTTCTTCTGTTACACTATCTGAGGATTATTTTATCCCTAATTAACCTATAAAAAACAACTAAATTAAGCACTATGATCATTTCATTATAGCTCAAAAATATATGAGGGAGGGGATTCATGCTTGACTATTTCCTAAGATTGAATTTGAAATCTAAATTTCTATAATTAAAAATGAAAGTACAAGAAAGTAATTAAAGGAAAAATATTATTATGATCTTCCAAGTGGGACCTGAATTTTTACTTCCTCTAGAGGGTAGTACTAACTGTTATCCAAAATTATAGGTTGGATGAAGATTCTTTTATTTAAACCACCACATGTGGCTTTTCTCATTTTGAACATCATCCTTGTTCTTGAGGGAGGATCAATGGATAGAGTACACAATATACTTCCCCTTCACAATGTGGTATAACTTTCATGGTTTGGGTCAAATTAAGTATATAACATCCTCATACTTGGTTGATACTTGTGAAACCTTCTTCTCTTCTAGTGTTTACTTCATGGGGGATTCAATAAAAGTAGCCTCATGTCTTATTTCCTTAGGCTGAGTTACATAGATATCCAGATTGGGATCCTTCGATTAATTTTTATTGAAATTAGGGAGCTCCATATGTTACTCAATTGGTGCATGTCTAGTTTATTATTCTTCTTCCAATGGATAGAATAGAATTTCTGATTCAATAGAATCAAAATAAAAGGGAGTGATATAAAATTCAGATACAATACATCAGAAGGGATTAAGTCAAAGAAAGGTTCAACTCCCAAAGTTTGTTCATCTTAAATCTCTACCTCAGTGGTAAGTGCCTCTTAGAGTTCATTGTCACTAGATGGATGTAGGTATTCAGGATCCTCCATCTTCACTTCAAATTACACTATATTTTTTGTGTATTCCTTTAAGGGTGATGTATTCCCTTATTTTCATGTTTTTGTAAAATCATGTAATTCTTCACATTAATTACAGAATTCATCCAGTTCTTGTTGATCTCCCCCATGTATATTTATAGGGAAATAATTTTCATCTATCTCTAGAAGAATTGGTTAAATGAGGATGAATGAATATTTGGGCACATCCATATTTATCTCCTATGGTTCTTCAATTATGAGTGGTCAAATTTCTTCAACCACTACCTCAAGTTATTTCTTTGAGTCAGGGTTGGGTTTCTCAATCAATATACGAACATAGTCAAATTCTCTTTGTATTTTCATCCCCAAGTCATATAGTATATTTCTCATCCTTTCCACCCAGTAATTTAGATCACTATAATCAACTTCCAATTATTGATACTTCACCTATGAATAATCCCCCCATTCATTTTAAATTGAATATATTATAGAAAATAGTTTTTTTAAATTTTTTAAAATAGAGAATAAAAAATGTAAAATATTTATAGAAATGTAAATTTAGAAAATTTGATCAAAATAAATATTTACCTCCCCAACTATGGTGCCAATTTTGATGCACGCCTAATGTAGGGCATGAAAAAAGAAAATTAGTTTCCTAATGCAGCACAAAGGAAAACCTGGGTCATATCACTTGAGGAGATTTCTTAGTCATTCACCTACTTATTCTATCTCACCTAAACTAATTATTTTTTTATACAGGAAAGTAATTTTATTTGAATGAAATTAAAGATAAAACTAACATAAAATGAAAAAATGTAATTAAAAAAGAAAGAACTTGGACTTTATAGTTTAGTTTGTGGGTTACATCATTTTTTGTTGGTGTTAAAATTGATTTTGATAATTCAATTCTGAGATCTTATTAATTAATTACTATTACATTATTTAATGATGTGAAACATGAATTAATTTAGAAATATTAACTTCACAAATTCCTGTAATCAAGGTTGATGGAACACCTTGATCGATAGTGTGACTTCTTCCAAGACCTAGCTCCATCATATGTCATTTCATCTACTGAATCTATCAACTGCATCGTACAAAGATCTTGTATCCAGTATAAGGGAGGGAAAAGATTTAATCAAAAAATAAAAAATATTTTGAGTTCAGTGTTGTGGTGGATTATCTCCACACCCATGAATGTCACTATTTCTCATCACAAACTTAATAAAACATAAGAATTTAAGCACGAATTAAATGAAATTTTCACATTCCTACCAAGGGAAAAGTCTTAAGTTAGCTCGTCATTTTTTACAGTAAATAGTCACAATGTATAGAATAAGAGGAAAAGGTAATTAGAGTTATCTGAAAATGTATAATGTTATAAGAAAGTGGGGTGGATGGGTGGACACAAAAATAAAAACAATGCATGAATTGATTAGAAATCTAGATTACAATTGAAAACTAAAACTAAAATAATGAAAAAAAATTAAATGATAAAAAATAAAAGGGGAAGATTTACAATCATCCTCCCTCAGTGGAGATCTTCTCCTTGGTGCCTTGTAAGGAATGGGATGAAATAGAGTGTAATGGAATTCTTTTATAGGTAGGAGCTCCTCTCATTTTATTGGTAGGAATTTTTATTCCAAAAGTTGTCATGTTTTGGACCTATTAAATGGATGATTCCCACATTTAATCCATCAAAAATGTTGTTCATAATTGTCTCATCCATTCATCCTAAATATTTAATCTTAATTATCCACCTGATGATGGAGGTATGATATTTTTATTGATTTTTTTCCTAGAAAATGGTTACTGAAGCTTCCTTTAAAATAACATGTTAAAAGGCCACCTTGATGATCTTATAACTCCATGATTTTTTTAAGAATGATCATATGATTAATAGATCCATTATAAGTATAATAATATCAATTGGATGTTTTTATGCCGAGTTGTGATTCTGTTACCAAGGTGGTGTCTACATTGTCTGCTCGAACACTTCTTCAAATTAACTGATTTTTAGGGACTATATTTGTTTGAATAAGCTTTTGGTATGGAAGAAAATATTTCATAAATTAAATAATAGAACCCAAAGAGATAATCACTCAAAATGTATAAATTTTTTAAAAAACTTAACCAAAATATTGTTTTGGTAAAAATCTTTAAAAATTATAGAATTAATCACTTTTCACAATTTTTCTCAAAACACACCATAAATCAAAAATTAACGAAATAAGAACATATTGATAAATTGGATTGTATTGAATCATTGAAATACAAATAAAAAATTATGAAAATATTGGCTCTATCATGCTACTTATCTCATCATTATCCCAAAATTTAAGGATCACAATTATCCCCAAAATTATACACCCATTAGCATGTGTAACTTCCCATACAAGGTTATTTATAGAATCATCAATCATAAACTTTTTCCCCTCACCATGGTAGGATTTATAAAGAACAACACATGTTTATAAATGTTAGAGTGATCCAAGGAGCAATTTCAATGATATCAGAACTTTTTAATAACATCAACTACAAGGTTCTTGGATAAAACATGATTGTTAATGTTGACATGGACAAGGCTTATGATCAAATTGAATGTAAATTTATCATTATGGTCTTGATCAGGATGAGTTTCTCCACATGGGTTGTTGATCTCATTTTCATATGCTTGAGTTTCTCTGTTTGGCCATCTCCTTCTTCGGTAAGAACTACAAATTTTTTAAAGAAACATACGGGATATTGAAAGGGGTCCCCTATCCCTAACCATATTAATTTTATCCAAACATTACCTTAAAATGAACATTAATAGAAGTATATCCAGTGAAAATACTCTTCCCTGACATTGTATAGGCCTCCCCATCATCATATCCTATGTCATTTCTATGGATGATATAATTATATTCATGAATTCTAGAAAAAAGTCAGTTAGAGGTATGAGTGGTGTTCTTAAAAACTACTGAAAATGGAGTGTTCAAGTATTCAATCGATTAAAGAGAATCCTTTATATTTTGCATCATTTCCCGAATAGAAGGATACACATGATATGTAGTAGTATGAGTATTCAACGTAAGACTTTTCTCATGATTTCCCTAAAGGGACCTACTTCCTCATGAATGTTTAATATACATCACAATGGTCATATTGTGTAGGCAGTAATGAGTCATATAAAAAATTGAAAGAATCTATATTTATATTTAAGTGGCAGAATATCAATGGTTATTAGTGTGCTCATGTTAACTATGATTCATTCTCCATTGATGATAAGAGTACCAAAATCCATAATCTAAAATATCGATGGGATCCTGGAATCATTTATTTGGGATACTAATACTGATGGTAAGTATCATTGGGTATGCTAGAAGAGAATGGAAATATCAGCCCATGATGGAAGTATTAATCTGAAGAATATTTTTGACACCTTGCATAGCATGGATGAAAATATTTCATGGGAAGTGGGTGAAGGGAGAACTCTTTGGGGAAGAGCTAGGGAGGTTTAGAGTCGTGGGGAGAGGGATGCAGTAGGAGGGTCCATTTGGACTACGTTTCAGCCTCACTACTCTAATCTCATGTTCCACGCTCAATGGATAGTGGGGAGGGGAGAAATATCTTTCTGGAACAATAAATGGGTTGTCTCTATACTCAGTTTCCCATGATATCTAATAATTGATACCACTTTCATTCATTCGAGTAATCTTTCAGTTTTCATTAACATCGTTCTGGAAAAAATAAAACATGACACATTTGATCTCATTGACATTAATGATGACATGAATATGTTTTTTTTATGAAATATACTTTTGGAACCTTTTTTGTGAAGGAGTGTCGAAAAATATTGACATCTTCAATCCAAAGGGACCCGTGTGAGGATCTTATCAAGTTTAAGGAGGTTGCAGTAATGTATAATTTTATCATATGGAGGATTAGAAACAAGGATATACCCAGTGAAGAGAACATTAAAAGAATCATCATCATGTTATCATCCATATATAAATGATGTAAAAAATTTCAGGAGGAATGCACAAAACATTTTTTTTTGAAGTATAATAGACCTTTATGGTATGAAATTTTTTTGGTGATTTTACATGTATTAATAAGTAGGGATGTACGAGTATATCCATCCTCAACCACTATTACCAAGGAGAAGAACATGCTATCCTCAAGAGGAAAGAAAGAGTTCCCGTTTTTATAGTCCGGTGTTGGTGTTTATGGAAATCAAGGAATAATGTTCATTTTTGAAGGAGGTGTATAGTCGGGTAAAACTCAGGTGATCATAAAAAAAATATGCTACATGACATGACATGACATGTGAATAATTGGAAAGAATCTCTCACTCTTCGACCTCTTTAGGAGGTTTTGTCCTCATTCTACTCAACTTGTGGTATTTTATAAGGGAACTGGGTTCATTGGAGTCCCCGCATATCAAGGCACAAACTCAATGAAAATTTATCATGTTATATGGGTTTCATATGTGGAGGTAGTGTGGTCTGTGATCCTATTGGAAATTTAATTTTCAAATAGTCACTGTATTTTGGGGTCAGTCACTCCCTCAATGTTGAAGACATGTTGATTCTCACAGGACTCCTCATATGTTGCTAATGAAATGTTATCTTAATGGTGGGGGAATCAAATTGTTTAATCCTCTATAATTCCCATAAGAATACCTATGAAGCACTTTGGTCTATTACTTTAATTGTCAAATTGTGTAGGGTTCTATTAGAAAAAAATAAGGATTATACATATTGGGAATGAAGACAATAATTTATCAAAGTATCTCACCTCCATATTAATTCATGAGGATTACATAACTTACTATATGTGTGTGACGTTCCTGCCTCCCGAGGGGGTGAATCTGGTTAGAGGTTATTCCCTTGGGCTTCATCACTACATACTACCTTAAGGGGCCATTCTTATGTTCTTTTATTTGATTTTACTTTATTTCCTTTTTTGTATTTCGTAACCTTCTTCTACTTTTAATAAATAAAGGTTGATGGTGATGATTATCTTATTCCAACCTCTTCCAAATGTCCTTGTGAATGCTCCTTCTTCTTCCAAAACTAGAAGAAACAAAAATAATAATGTTATGTATAATGTACTTTCTAGTAATTCTAGATTCCAAAAATCAATATTTTACTCAATCCTAAATCATGTTCTTGGTACATAGTAATATCAGGGTTCTCCCTTCATCAAATACCTCCAATGTCCATAGATCATATGATCCCTTGATTTCCACCCCCTTTGCAATCAAAATGGAAAGGTCTCTAATTTATCAGAAATTTTTCTAGTCTTAATCCCCCTTCGGGTTTCTCCATATTTTCCTTCAATATCCCCTCTATATTTATAAAATTCATAAGGGTATCTCTTTTATCTTCCCCCTTGATCCAAATTTCCATTAGTATCTATAAAGGTATTTTTAGGTAACTTTTTTTCTCCTCACCATATGAAAGAAAAATGTAGAGGATTTTTCTCCCCCTTTTCCTGAAATCTTATTCTCAACCCATTTTATATCCTTGGTTGAAATATAAAAAACTCTTAAATTTGTTAACAATTTAAAATTTAACATAAAACATATTGGGTTTTTAAACCATTTATAGGACAAACTAATTTTTTGAACTTTTGGATCCACCTACTATATTTAACACTTTAGGATCATTCACAACCTCTTATTGATTGGAACTATATCACATTTAACCACTAGTGGAACTAAAAATATTATACTTCAGACTTCATTACACTATTTTGATAAAATAAATTCTTTAATTTTCATTATTCAATGTCTAGGGAAATGTCTGTTATTCAGTTTAATTTTACTAAATGATTTTCAATGAGTGAATTCACCACTTGGTAATGAGTCATTGAAAAATTCTCCAAGTATACAAAGTCCGAACTCGATTTAAAAATAAGATTTTTTTCAACATCAGCAAATCTATCTATGTCACTCACTTACTATCATGAAAACTAGTAGTTTTAGACTTTTACAGTCTTAAAAACATCCTATTATTTAAATCAAACTTACATAAAACCATTAGAAAATTATAAATTAATAAAAAAATTGTGGAATTTATACTGTATGATAGATCAATTGATAACCATTGTTTGTGTTAAATTTTTGATACCATTTGATATCTATTATCCTTTCTTTCATTTCAAGGATTATATATTCTATATATTAAGCTAAAATACCTTTTAGTGATCATCACCAACTCCCCATGAATGTATCAATTTCTAGAAATCATGTATTGGGATAATATCCAGTTCATCAAAACACTTCTTTCTCAACAAACATCCTTTCTAGTTACTTTTTATATAATAAAAAATAATCAGCTGATACCACATTATTAGTACAATAATTAATAATCATGAATTCATTAATAAATATTATTTCTTTTAATCTTATTTCTTCATTATTATTCTTTTATTGGTTTAAAAAAACTTGAGATATAGCCAGATATCACTTTCTGACCACCCAAGATGGCTTGTCACCATTGGATACTTTAAATCATATTTTGATAGTAAATTAACATTAAATTAGTCTCTTCATCATTTATACTTCTTCAACACAGAATGAAACATTCAAATTAATATTTGAAATCCAAAATCTTAGTTCAACACCACTTGTAGAGTCTGATCAGGTCCATGAAACCATTTTTTTGTAGGCCTGATACTAATTTAGAACATTAATAATTCAGACTCTAATTGTTGTATTTATCACCTTTCACCTTATATGCATTTTGTTTCATCCTAATCAAATATATGTATCTCTTATAATCACACAAACACCTCATATATCATATATCTCCCTTAATCATGAATTATTAATGTCACGGCCTCTTCTATCCAATGATACTGCAATGAAGGAAGAGGGATAATGACCCTCTAAGTCTCTCCTCTAGTAGGAATCAGGTAGGAGACTAGCACTAAGCATATAAAAATCTCAAAAATGAGTGAAATTTCCCTATATAATAAAATCGATATCAGGATGTATGATAAGAAAACCAAACAAATATACAATTTAGTATAAAAATAAACCCAAATTCATACCACAATGCACAAATAAAGTTAAACTGGTGTATATAAAAGTCTCTAATATATTCCAAAATATTAGTCTATGGGAGTGACTCAACAATAACTCCAACCTAGCTAGTAATGTCCAGCTTGGTCCAAATGACCTCTAGAAAAAATAAAAAATATTTTATATGTAGGGTTAATATACATGTATAATTAGTAGGGATATAACCAATGTCTCAAGTGAACATGTGAAAAGAAAATGCTAATGCACTAGTGAAAAAACAACAGAACCAACAAGCACATAAACAAGTAAATTAACCAATCCCATCATCCAGATGTCCTGATCACTAAATCATGCATCTAATATAATAATATAACATCAACATAATAACAAATAATGGTGTCCCACTACTGATTCCCTACTGATTAGCCACTCTCACACCCCAACATCAAATGTTCTGTACACCCATCACTACCATACATATCACATCACCACACATATCATCTGAATACACCTTGTCTATCACTAATGTGGTTCAGAACACATCTCTACCTACCCCACCCTCAAAATGTATAGAATGTAGCTCTAGCATCGGGAATCGTCACATAATATCTCGCTCGAAGACACATAGGTCATCACATACCATATCATCACATAACCTGAGTAGTAGGGTATTATCTATGTAAATGACATCAACCTCACAGTCTCCTCCTACCACGAATGACCCCCTCTGCATATCACATCTCATTTTAGCCCCATCACATCACATATCACCAAAAAAACATGAGGTATAATTTATAAAGGAATAACATTGATGATGGGGAAACTAGCCATCCAAATCACTAATATCCTAGATGTTGGAAAAAACACCTGGAACTCTGAACCTATGAGTGTTGGTAAGGTTATCCAATGTTTCTCAGAGGTGTAAATAAATAAAATAAACATACATGAAATATATATAGCACATAAAACCCAACCTATCGGATTGCAACAACTGTACCAGAAAACACTACATCGTCGCCTCCATATCAAACATCAACTATCACAGCTGCTTACACAACTATATGAAACACACCACACCACCACCACACATAGCAATGCATATAACCGCATTCGGTTACCTATTTCACCACTTTCCCAATATAATATGTTTTAAACTATATTTAATTTACTAAAACACTTCATTCACATTTACACAATCCATCATTTATAAAACTAGTTAATTAACCATTTTCCACATATCTGTTTCAATCACATTATGTTCATTACCAACCCATTCATTTATTCAATTCATTCACCATCATCATTTCTTCCATTTAGAATTTGGAATCTAAAACAACCACACAACATCACAACTAGACCAAATCAAATCAACCATCATCATCGTGCCACACCAGCCAATCCAACTTTCCACAACAACCACAACCACATCACATAATGTTGTTATAAAAAACAACACCACATGTCACCCAAATATCACAAAAAACTCATCATTTCCACTGTGTATCACACCATAGTACATCATAACCACCACACACAACTTTGGACATCACATACATGTCAAACAACCATGAAATCAAAACCCTACACATCACTCAAACCATCCAGTCATCACCAACACCTCACAAAAGCCTAAAACACACAGGAAAACAAAACAAAGAAACTACACACAATAATAACACATTCTAGATTCCAAATTTTATTCAATGGATTTTATCACATTACATTTGACTAGAATTGTTACTATAAAAAAAATATTTCCATGGAGAACCAATTGTTTATTCATATATTCACTCTTTAAACTTTTATATAGGGTGATATCACACAAAAACATAGTAATTGTCTCAATACATGTCATCTAGAACTTAAGCAAGGCTTCGAAAAACTATTATTTTCTAAAAGGAAACATTCATGTAAAATGTCATTAAAAACATATATCAAAGTAGTAAAGTGTGTGATAACTCCCCATTCCCATCAATTTCAATTATTCCAATTCATAATATTTATTGTTCCAACCCTAACTATCCACCCAATGGAAATAAAAATCTTCCTGATATCACACATAGAATGTATAATGTGTAATAAAGAGGATCCCCTACCTCTAGAGAGCTTACCAATATCATGTTTTCTCTAAAGGGTGAAGAATAAATAGTTCGTGGATGATAAATAAACTAGAAACTCTAGATCAACCTAAACTGAATCAAGGGTTGTCAAAAAAATTACCCAAAACACACCCCTAATAAACCAACACCAACAAATTAGTTCCCTAAAGGATGAATAAAATGAAAATTTAGGATAAAGAGGAAGAAAATAATTAGCGATCACCAATAGAAATTTACCAAAACCCTAGGATCCATGTGAGGGAAAATGGTATGGAAAGTATCTCAAAATCACATAGGGTGTGTCTAGAAAAATGAGAGATACATAGATAGTGACTACCAAATTAAGAGACAATTAGCTCAGTATGAAATATATCAGCTATAACTCACCAGATTTATGGCATAAATCATTCTTTGACACCGTAAATTCTATAGGATTCGTAAATTATTCCATAAACTACACTCTTACACCAAGAAACCCTAAAACATTGATTTTCTATTAAAATCAGGGATCACCAGTCTAGAATAAAATTACACCATAATTTCCCTTCTTACGGTGTAAACCCATTTCAAGTGGTATCCCCTCACCGCACACAATCCATAAACTTTTCTCCAATAAATCTATAAACCACATTCTTATGATGTAAATGACCCTATTACAACATAAACACACCGGTTGTTGCTAAAAAGTAGCCTCAACTCATTAAAATCCTTTGGGCCCTCTTCTAAGTGCATTCTAACCAAAAACGTGGAATGTAATGCACATGGAAGGGACAAGATATTATATTTGATACCTATCAAACAATTCTCACCCTTGAGAATCAAAACCCAACCCAAAAAAGAAAACAGGTACAAAAAACCACCCTACAAGATACATATCAAGGCTCTCATCACATCTCAAATGATACCACCAACTGATCATAACCAACCAAAGCACCCACAAAACACATCGTACAACTACATTAGTAACTATCACTAGGCACGACACCACACATTTGGTACCAACTGAAAACCAAAACATCACCAAAAAACTGTCTTCACGTCCATACAAATTCCATAAAAACTACATTCACACAACTGAAACCAAACACTACCGAAACCAACACACAACACTACACCAATATCAAAAATTAGGGAATATCATCTTTTACATCAATATATTATCTACTTTGGGATACATTGACTCTCCTACATGGTTTTAATCATGTAATAGAATAAAACATTATGATTAGTATTCAATTCATGCAATTTCAATACATTGTAACATATATCACACATCACACATCAAGGGGTAAACAATGCATATCATAAAACATTAAGCTCCAAACATTACAACATCAAAGAAAAAATAATTCTCCAAATAACTTAGGGTAATAGGAACACATTTTCTTCTCTCACTTATAATTAATCTCCCCTAGGACACCATGCCTCCACAAAACACAAACCAATTGAATGGATCATCAAAACTAAAAAATTTCTCAATGATCCTAGATCTCTACTAGTTACTCTATGAACATCATGTCATCCTCAATATCTTACTCTCACCAGTCCATGAGGTGGGAGCCATCTTGAAAATACTGATGAAGTTGGGACATGTGGAATAAATTTTGGATTCCATCACACCTTAGTGGAAATGAAAACTGATATTCCACCTTGCTAAAATTCCCCAACACCTAAAAGGTCCCAACAAAATAGGGAGACATATAACTCCACCTACCAACCCTCCACTTCCCACATTGATAGAAGATTGAAAAACCACATTGTCTCCAACCTGAAACTCAAGGAGAATCCACCTATAATTAACATAAGCATTATGAAGGTTCTTTACCACCCTCATCCTCTCTTGACCCCACTGTATATTCATAGTTGTGATTTACGCCACATAAGAACCAAGAACTACTGACTCCCCAACCTATTTATATCACAAGAAAGAATTAAATGACTACCTACATAGTGCCTCCAATAGATTCATGCCAATAAAGGATTGATATCTATTATTTAATCAAATCTCATACAATGGTAGGTACCTTACCCTTCATATTACAATTTCCAAGATGCAATATCATAACATATTCTTCAACGTATAGATGGTATGATCTATCTTCACATCTATTTGATGGTGGAAAGAAGTGAAAAAAATACAACCAGGATCGAAAATCATATTTTAATACCCTAAAGAACCCCAAGGTAAAACAAAGATCCCAATTAGAGATGATGATACCCAATAGCTCTTGAAGACCAACCAAATCATCTACATACTGACTCATGAAAACATTTACTGTACTCAACTCATGGATCACCAAAAGGTGACCGAGATTTCTTAATCAGACCACTATCACCCAAACCACATCATAACCTCCCTGATCCCAGGGTAACTGTATGAAAAAATACATTGAAATGTCTTATCATTTCCACTTATTGACATCCAAAGAATGTAACAATCCACTCGTAACATGTTTATCTGCATTCTCTTACTGACAAACAAGAATCCTCACCACAAACTCTTCCTTTGATCATTTCATCCCCGACCAATAATGATACCTCCTCAATCCATGATACATATTTTTCACACAATGTTTTACTGCTAAAGGTGAGTTTTGAAACTCAAAAAGAACACCCTCTCACATCCCTTATGGAATGAACAACCACCACTGAAAAAACATCAAATTCTGAACATCCCCTAAACATCCCTCAGAAACATCACCATGACCAACACAATCACACATAACCATTGCATCTGAGTCTCCCCAACGAGACTTTAACACCCCAATATTTTAAGGCATTTACCATTTTTAATTTAATCTCTAAGATATCTTGTGTTTCATGCAACACTGAGTTCGAGCGCACCACGATATATTAACCTAGCTGTTTAAATAGCAGTTATAAATAGTATTAACAAAATAATGAAATTTATGTATATTCCATATAATTCTAACATTCATATTATATTTTTTCTAGATAATTATTTAAGAACAAATCCAATTGAATTCAGAGAAACTATATTCCTCAAAAAGTAATTTTATCACCATTTAACGACGCATGTATTTTACAACTAAATTTTAAAAATTATATAAATTTTATTTTTCAAAATAGACATCATTTTTTATTCATAATATAAAAATTATCCTAGGGTCATGTTTTGGTATTTCTCTGAGAAATTTCATTTTTTATGAATACTGAAAATACTACATTATAGTAAAAAAAGTGACTTTTCATTTAAATAATTACTATACATTAAATTGATTTTTTAAAATCACAATACATAAATAATAAATATATTAATCCATTTTTTATCATTGGAATAATTTTTATATTGAAATTAGATATAAACACTCGTTGAACTTTTGAACATTTCCTTTTACTCAACTTCTCTCCATATCTGTAGGATTAGTGTTAAATTTAACTTAGCCACTTCTGTGAATAAAATTTTGAAAAATTAAAAAAAAGGGTTGTAATAAATATTTTATTCTGATTATAACAGTATCAAATAATTTTTTTTTGATGTTATGAATAATAAATTTAGTAAATTTTTATTTACCATAATTAAGGGTAAATCGGGTAATTAAATGTAAAAATGTAATTATAATATTATAATGTTACCATAACACTTGTAATAATTTAATTAGATGAGTGGGTTTCGACCAAAATCAACCTTAGTCCAAAATTATAACATTTTATTCCACTTGTGTAAGAATATGACATTTATTATATTTTATTTAAAGATAAGTTAAAAATATCATACAAATATTCTTAATAACTAAATCATTTTTAATATATGGTTATACAGAAGATAAATTCAATTAAAAATATTATTTTTAAATATAATAAATTTATCTTCATCAGGATAATTTATTTTAAATTTTTATCTATGAAAAAATTTAATTAATGGCTTTCATAATGATGATATTGTAATTGTTTAATCAATTTAAATATCTGCCAAAAAATATTAAAAAAATTAAAATAAATATAATTTGAAATAATTAATGAAATCCAAGAATTTTATATATAAATTTTAACTATTATTGATATATTATAAGTGTTGGTTTTATGTTTTCGTGTTTTTATGATATTTTTTAAAATATAAATAATGAATATGATTAATATTGACATTAATGATACGTTAATATAAATAATATTTCATTAAATGACATAAAATTCATAAAAATATAAAATTTGAAAAAAGTAATAGAATAATTTTAAATATTTCATCAATGATCCATTTGGGGTTCTTTGTCCATTTTACAGTAATTATATTTACCCTAAATACTAAAAAGACAAGATGTCACAGTTAGAATTAAAATGTTTAACTAACGGTTAAAGAAAAAATATATGGTTTATAATGTGACCTAATTGTTTTTAAAAATAATTGGTCATGATTATTTCAACCCATAATCATTATAGATTTTAAATAAATCCATTTAAAACCATTTTTAAAATATAATTAATTTATAATAACTTAATATTTTAAAGGATACCAAAAGTGCCCCTCACATCAATTATAAAAAGGAACCCCCTCCCTCACATCCTCACACAAACATTGAGACTTATAGATCTACCAAAACCTTACCATTTAACCTCCTAACATTATTATATATGTCTATAAGTTCTTTTTCTTCTAAAAAGATCATCCCAATTTTCCCTACGAGGATATCCAACGTAATTCCATCGAAGAAGAGGTAATTGTTTTACCAACTCATTCAAGTTATTTTCTTCTTATACATCATCTTCCTATGTTGTTTCCATAATAATGTAATAAATAAAGTATCATATATATTTGGATATTTTTACTATGATTATGGTACAACCATATTTATCCTTTAATATATCCTATGAAAAACAATATCACTATGTGTGCGTACGTTTAACTTAACGTCTCCATGTTGTGGTATAATTTTTTTCATATGAAATTTATTTTATGGGTAAACATATTAGTATAATGGATATAAATAATAAATATTACATTATATTGATTCTTTATAATTAATATACTATCAATTTATATACCAATTTACCATTAAGGGAGTGATATCATCACTCATGTGTACGTATGATCTGTCATCTCCACGATGTGATGAAATTCATTTTCCACGTTAACCATTCTAGAATGATTATAAAAATATATATAGTGAGAAAATATAATATCTAGGAATTTAATATCATTTGGAGTATTTTGGATTTATATCCTATTCAAAAGAACCGAGACACTAATGACAAAACATTCAAAGGAAAATAAAGTAGTCAACACCCGAAACCAAAGTGATAACAAAATAATATTAACAAAAGGGTGATAAGATAATATTAGATGATCATATATGGTATTATAATTATAATTGTTCTTATGGTAAAAGTTAATAACATGTTTAAAACCATTTTACGTGAGGTTAAAAGATGTTAAACCCAAAGGAAACACAAGGTAAGAGAAATCTTCTCAATCTTATTTCATTGAGGCATAATTTGATGTTATGCACCCACCTTCAATAATGAGGTGAATATAAATCCCCTTTCACTTATCATATAATTAATTTATTTATTATAATTTACTTTAATGTTTTAATAAAAATTATTATTTCATTGGATTTATGATTTAATTGTTTAATGTGGTATGTGAGTCTTTTAATGTTTAAATAATTAATCCTTTATCGATTTCAATATTCTTGATATTATTTTACATTTTTATTAATACGGATATAAAATTAATGCAAATAAAATTTTATATTTATGTTTCATGTTCATTGATTTTTTTTGAAAAGGAATATTTTTAAGGTTTTTATGTAAGGGAATCGTTAACTAAAACATCATTTTAAATGATTTTAAGATTTATTCATCTAAATACTTCTCATTCATGTCTATGTTTTCAAAATGGGTTTTATGAATTTATTTATAAGAACGTGAATGTTTTAAAATGTTAATTTTAAAATTTACCTAAAATGTTTAAAAGTGGTATGAGACACTTTGATTCAAAAATCTATTTTTAAAATTGGTTTATTTAATAAATATGGGGATTTTAAATAAATTATTTCAACGTAAAAATGAGTATTTATTTAAATAAAATATTAATGATTTTATTAGATTAATTTAATCTATGTAAACATCCATTGTTGAATTTTATTATTAATTCTAGTTGATTAATTATAATAAAATATACCATATTATATTGATGGGTTTATGATTTGTTTGACTGTGGATATGCTATTTGGATACCATTCGTGGTTTATGGTTAATGTTTTAACATTTCGTATGCTAGTTTTAATACAAATTTTTATATTGGTTATGTTTCACCCTTTTCATATGATAAATTAATTAGACTTAATAAGTGATAGGTGGGGCCCTCTATAGACCCTAGAGGCACTAATAGGTCTTATGAGACAAACTAGTTTGGGTTTTTACCCATTTATGTATGGTGTCTTCGCTGAAGTCTTGACACTATTTTTATTGTGTCTATAATTATGAATTACCTCATTATGATATAAGTTTTTTTATTAAATATGATTATTGTATAGTATAGCATCCATATGAATGTTTATATGGAATTATTTGTATAAGGACCTGGCCTTAAACCTTACTTAATATTGAATTAAATGAATAATTAACATTGAGGATCTTTTCAGGTTTAGAGTTTTAGAGAATTAGATCATAAAACATGCATTACATTCCACATTTAAACAAAGTGGTTATATAAAAGATAGTATTAATTTTTACCATAAACGGAAACATATTTAAAATAAAACATGGATTCTTTCTTGACACTTCCTTGACACTATCATCATATCATGTACCTTTCCCTTGACCTGTGAAAAACATTTCAAAAACTTGGGATGAGCATAAAAAGCTCAGTGAGGGATATAAAAATATGGAAAGGAAACATGAGTACATATATACATAAGAATGAAATCATAATTTACCCATAAAACCTATGAACTTTAACATACCTCATCAAATAATGAATAAATCATAGAAATCATAAGACATAAACGTAACTTGAAAAATTCAAAACATTCTTACGTAGGGAGTAACCCTCTTGGTTATGTTTGTAATACCCATCACAGTATATTCCCTAAATCTCTTCGGAGAAACCTCAACGTTTAACCCCTTCGCGTTACCCAATGCATTGGAGAGCTATATCGGGCTCACCCGCCCATAGTTTATCACGGAACCACCCATCTTCATAATAATGCCCAAGAACCATAACATAATCATATCACATAAAACATGCATAAAGGAAACATAACATTTCCACTTTTCAATCACAAGATATCAATACAACAGATTGATATAAAAACATTATAAAAACCATTTTCAATACCAAAATAAAAAAAAGTAAAACATGGTATTTATTTTTTTTCATTTAAAAAAAGGTATGGCTTGTAGAGGAAGTCGAAACTCAAATAATGGTCATGGCGGCGGAGAAGTCGTTGTCGCTGCATACATATGACAAAAACATTCCATTTTGTAGTTTAGTAAAACGCTTCGTATAAATAGATTCCTTTTGGATAAAAGTAAAAGTCAAAGGGGTTTATACACCGTATAAAAGTAGGTTGTGTATAAAACAAAATATGCATCAATGAAAGGAGATTGAGACGAAGTCCCATACCTCAGGTCCGACTTGACTCGATCGTTATTTAACATCCTGAATCATAAACTTGAGTTAATTTCTACTTGCTTAAGAACCTTTTTCAAGTTCATTATTCCTTTCATATCACTTATTACCATGTTATTAACACTATATAATTATTTATGTTAATAATGGTCATTTTGACGATCATTGGTACTTGAGTAAAAAATATGCTCTTTATAATTACAACTTGTTCATGTATCCATTGTATCCAGAGTTATACTCATGATGTATATATCATATATATCATATATATCATATATATCCAGTATATATATGCATTTATAATATTACATAACATTTAGAGGTAAGAAATGAAATGCACCGTTCATGAAGACGGTAAGCCGTACGTACGCATGAACGCTACTTCCATTTCTATTTCATATTTAATGGAATTAAAACATAATAATACATAATAGTATTATAATTCCAGTATTTTATCATATATAATATCATTAAATCTATCCTTTATACGTACCACATATTGTATTAACGAATCAAATCACCTTGAGGGGGCGGTAGTCCGCACTTCCTAAAATGAAGATATCGCGTTTACCCATAATAAAAACCACAAAGGTATGCCATAAATGAAAAATAAATAATCTTAAGTAAAACATAAACATATTATATATCATATATAAATATAGTGACATCCTAATGTCCAACTTTGAAGGTGTTAGAAGAATATTGAACAATCATCGTTTCGTGAGGCAGAAATTCGCCATCCATAGAAACAGTATGTTCTTTAACCATTAAGTGTGGGTGTGTGTAAGTGTAGCTCTAATTATTCTTATAACAACATCCTAGTATATTTATGATACTGTATTTGTTACAAAAGAAATGAATAAAAAGATTTTAGAGGGTTGGAGAAGCAAAATAAAACATAAGAACACAAGATAAAACCCTACCTTTAAAACAGGTAATTGTTTTTTATTTGAGCTCAAAGGCTTCCATGGGAAGACTTCTGCCCAAAGTGAGGTTTGAAAGAGTAATAGAGGGATGTGTAGAGACAGAATGGATAGGGGTTGGCGGAGCAAAAGGATTGAGAGGTGTGGGTAAGGTGGTAGAGGTGGGGGCCTTTTATAAGAGGAGAGGAGGGGCACTCTTGGAAAGTTATAAAAGGTTACTTTATTTTCAAATGAGTTTCGTACTTTAAAGATCCCACATTGATGTATTTAGAGGATAAGGTGATAATGGTTAGAAATAAACTTATCCAATAGGTATTTGACAAGTGTAAGTCTTATATTTTACATTATCTTTTCATTTTATTTAAATCATTTATTAATGAGGTAATCACTGCATCATCATGATGTCATAAATAATTTAATTTATTTAATGTAAAAAAATTATAAAAAAAATATTTTAATGTAGGAAATCTTTTTATATTTCTAATGACTATTTATAGTCCAACATATCATTTATTTAGACAAAATTAAAAATGTTTTACTCTGGTGATACATTCTTTGTTATATTTAACTTTTTTTAAAAAAATAAAAAGATAAAAAGTCACTTTCACACAAAAGTGATTCCATGGGGTCCCCAAGTTTGGAACAAGGAATCCCATGGTCGTCCATGAGACAACCAATATCATTAGAACACATTTTGGTGTCTTTTTTTATTATTATGATATTATTTTATTATCCTTAACTATCTGACTACTCATTAATCAAGATAATTAAAGATAATTACCGTCATTACTATTCATAATGTCCAAAAAACAAAAGAGTCTTAATTACATAATTTGGACCTTATGATTCAAAATATGGAATCCATTTTACCAAATTACAAAAATATAAATTGAAATAATTAATTTAAAAATAATTCCCATTGTCAAAACCAATAGCGGGTTTTTTTGAAATAATATCTATGAAAAGTTTGGCACTTGTTTATGCCCAATTACAAAGTGAAATTAATACCAATGACCACCATTGAATTACATGGTAAAAAAATATTCTATTTACACTTTAAAACCAATTAAAAATATAATCTAACCATATAACTAAATTAGATGAAAAATAAGTTTTGATGTAAAATGCAGTATTTTTCACTATTCATTAAAAAATGAACATTGTCAGAAAAATACCAAAAAATTATCCATTATAAATTTCAATGTCCCCATAATAAATGATAAGTTTATTTTTGAAAAATAGATCTTATAAAATTTTAAAAATTTTGATTTAAAAATTTTTTTCCATCAAAAGGCAGTAAAACAATCTTTTAAGAATATTAGTGTATTCCATGCTTAAGATTGGATTTATTCTCATTTTAAGCCTCTAAAACACTATCTAATTCATAAATAGACATAGATAAGAATATCTATTGTTAATTACTTACTTGGGATGTTACATCCTTCCACCCTTTAGAAAATTATGTCCCTGTAATTTATTTACTTATCGAATAAGTGGGGGTATTTAGCCCTCATTGCATTTTCAGATTCCCATGTTGCCTCTTAAACCATATGGTTTTTCCATAAAACCTTTACCTGGTGAATTACATTATTCTGCAACACTTGCTCTCTGTGGTCATGAATCTGGATCAGTTGTTCCTCATAAGATAGGTTCTCTTCCAGCTGAACTACCTCTTGAATCAAAACATGAGATGGATCTGGAATGTACTTCCTTAATATTGAAACATGAAAAACATTATGTACCTGAGATAAACTCAAAGGTAAAGCCACTCGGTATGCAACTGATCCAAATTTCTCCAGAATTTCATATGGTCCAATGAACCTTGGACTCAACTTTCCTTTTCTTACCAAATCACAACACATTTTTCCACGGTGAAAATCTGAGAAAGACATGATCACCTAACTCGAAAGATAGATCCTTCCTCCGGTTATCCGCATAACTCTTCTTCCTACTCTGAGATGTTCTCATTTGTTTCTGTATCAGCTAAACTTTTTCTGCCAACTCTTCTACCAATTCTGGTCCCATAAACTTCCTTTCTCCCACATCATCATAGAAAGCTGGAGTTCGATATAGCTTCCCATATAATGCCTCAAATGGTGCCATCTGTATACTGGAATGAAAAATGTTATTATAAGAAAACTCAACCAAAGAAAGATGTTGGTCCCAACTTCCCTGGTAATCCATTGAACAAGCACGTAACATATCCTCCAAAGTCTGAATTTTTCGTTCTGACTGCCCATCTGATTGAGGATGAAAAGCTGTACTAAAAGTTAATTCAGTACCCAACTACTTCTGAAGGCCTTTCCAAAAGTTAGAAGTGAACCTCAGATCACGGTCATATACAATGCAGAGAGGAACTCCATGTAACCTGACTATCTCTTTATGATACAAATAGGAAAGTTGATCTAGGGGAAAATTATCTCGTATGGAAAGTAAATGAGCAGATTTAGTCAAGAGATCAACAATAACCCAAATTGAATTATTACCTCGAGGTGTCTTCGGCAATCCCACAACGAAGTCCATGGATATATTCTCCCATTTCCACTCTGGCACTGGTAAAGGCTGAAGCATCCCTTTCGGTAACTGCCTCTCTTCTTTAACCTGTTGACAAGTCAAACACTTCACAGTAAAATCAGCAATATCCCTTTTCATTCCATCCCACCAGTAATACTCCCGAAATCTCTATACATCTTAGTATTTCTAGGATGGACTGAAAACGGAGAACTATGAGCTTCACATAACAAATCTCTCTTCAACTGCGAATCACACGGCACACACAATCTCTTCCCAAATCTCAAAACAAAATCATTATCAATATTGAATTCATGCAACTTACCCTTCTGAACCAGCTCTACCTTTTTCTTCAACTCATTGTATTGCTTCTGTGCTTGCTTAATTCTATCTAATAGAGAAGATTTCACTGATACCTGAAACAAAACAGAATGAAATCCTGCACCAAAAACTTCTATGCCAAAGTTCATCAAATCCTTAACCAATGGATCATGTTCCAAATGAAACATTGATAATGAAGCATTAATTTTTCGACTCAAAGCATCAGCCACTTTATTTGCTTTCCCCAGATGGTAATGAATTGTACAATCATAATCATTGATTAATTCTAGCCATCTCCTCTATCTCATGTTCAATTCTTTCTGAGTGAATATATACTTTAAACTTTTGTGATCGGTATATATTTCACACTTTACTCCATACAAATGTTGCCTCCAAATTTTTAAAGCGAAAACAACAGCAGCTAATTCCAAACCATGTGTAGGGTAATTTACCTCATGAGTTTTCAACTGTCGTGACACATGAGCAATTACCATATAATTATACATTAGGACACAACCAAGTCCTTTCAATGAAGCATCACTGTAGATAACAAACTCCCCATTCCTGGAAGGTAGTTCCAAAGCTGAAGCATTCACCAATCTTCTTTTCAGTTCCTGAAAGCAATCATCACATTCATTTGTCCAGATAAAATTAACACCCTTCCGAGTTAGCTTAGTCATTGTACTAGATAACCGTGAAAAATTTATAATAAACCTTCAGTAATAGCCTTCCAAACCAAGGAAGCTACGAATCTCAGTTACATTTGTGGGACTTTTCCATTCTTCAACAACCTTTGTTTTTGCAGGATCAATAGTTATCGCATCTTTAGAAACAATATGGCCAAGGAAAGGAATTTTTTGCAACCAAAACTCACACTTGCTGAATTTTCAAAACATTTTCTTTTCTTTTAATATTTTCAAGATAACCCTTAAATGACTTTAATGCTCCTCTTTAATTTTATAAAACACCAAAATATCATAAATAAACACAACCACTATTTATCACCTGAACCAACTGAGCCATCACTGCAAAAAACTGTTCAATTCTGACTTTAACCATCTCGGTTTTCTGATTTGGAAGGTCATTTCCTTCAGTATGCCTTCCCAAAAAATCTTCTCTGTTTCCTCTACGAAAACCCATTCTTAACAAACATGTCTTAGATGAAGCAACATGTTAATCTTCAAATGATATATCATTTCAATTGGACCATAAAAAATATTTTTGTATAATCATTTAATAGAATTCTAACTCCTAAAGTTATCTAAACTGACCTCTGATACCAACTATAAGGCCCCGGCTTTAAACCTTACTTAATATTGAATTAAATGAATAATTCACATTGAGGATCTTTTCAGGTTTAGAGTTTTAGAGAATTAGATCATAAAACATGCATTACATTCCACATTTAAACAAAGTGGTTACAAAAAAGACAGTATTCATTTTTCCCATCAATAGAAAAATATTTAAAATAAAACATGGATTCTTTCTTGAATCTTCCTTGACACTATCATCATATCATGTTCCTTTCCCTTGACCTGTGAAAAACATTTCAAAAACTTGGGATGAGCATAAAAATATCAGTAAGGGATATAAAAATATTGAAAGGAACATGAGTACATATATACATAAGAATGAAATCATAATTTAACCATAAAACCTAAGCACTTTAATATACCTCAAGAAATCATGAATAAATCATAGAAATCATAAGACATAAAGGTAACTTGAGGCATTCATAACATTCTTACGTAGGGAGTAACCCTCTTGGTTACGTTTGGAATACCCATCACAGTATATTCCCTAAATCGCTTCGGAGAAACCTCAACGTTTAACCCCATCGCGTTACCCAATGCATTGGAGAGCTATATCGGGTTCACCCGCCCTTAGTTTAACATGTAACCACCCATCTTCGTAATAATTCTCAAGAACCATAACATAATCGTATCACATAAAACATGCATAAAGGAAACATAACATTTCCACTTTTCAATAACTAGATATCAATACAACACATTGATATAAAAACATTATGAAAACCATTTTCAATACCAAAAAAAAATTAAAGTAAAACATGGTATTTATTTTTTCCATTTAAGAAAAAGGTATGGCATGTAGAGGAAGCCGAAACTCAAATAATGGTCATGGCGGCGGAGAAGTCGTTGTCGCCGCATACGTACGACAAAAACATTCCCTTTTGTCGTTTAGTAAAATGCTTCGTATAAAAATATTCCTTTTAGATAAACGTAAAAGTAAAAGTGGTTTATACACCGTATAAAAGTAGGTTGTGTATAAAACAAAATATTCCTCAATGAAAGGATATTGAGACGAAGTCCCATACCTCGTGTCCGACTTTACTCGATCGTTCTTTAACATCCTGAATCATAAACTTGAGTTAATTTATACTTGATTAAGAACATTTTTCAAGTTCATTATTCCTTTTATATCACTTATTACCATGTTATGAACACTATATAATTATTTAAGTTAATAATGGTCATTTTGTCGATCATTGGTACTTGAGTCAAAAATATGCTCTTTATAATTACAAGTTGTTCATGTATCCATTATATCCAGAGTTATAATCATGATGTATATATCATATATATCATATATATCCAGTATATACATGAATTTATAATATTACATAACATTTAGATGTAAGAAATGAAATTCACCGTTCATGGAGACGGTAAGCCGTACGTACGCATGAACGCTACTACCATTTATATTTCATATTTAATGGAATTAAAAAATAATGATACATAATAGTATTATAATTCCAGTATTTTATCATATATAATATCTTTCAATCTATCCTTTATATGTACCAAATATTGTATTAATGAATCAAATCACTTTGAGGGGGCGGTAGTCCGCACTTCCTAAAATGAAGATATCACGTTTACCCATAATGGAAACCATAAAGGTATGCCATAAATGAAAAATACAGAATCTTAAGTAAAACATAAACATACTATATATCATATATGAATATAGTGACATCTTAATGGCCACCTTTGAAGGTGTTAGAAGAATATTGAACAATCATCATTTCGTGAGGCGGAAATTCGCCATCCAGACAAATAGTATGTTCTTTAACCATTAGATGTAGGTGTGTGTAAGTGTATCTCGAATGCTTATTATAACAACAACCTAGTATATTGAAGATACTGGATTTTTTATAAAGGAAATGAATAAAAATAGTTTAGAGGGTTGGAGAAGCAAAATAAAACATAAGATCACAAGAGAAAACACTACCTTTAAAACAGGTAATTTTTTTTTATTTGAGATCAAAGGCTTCCTTGGGAAGACTTCTTCCCAAAGTGAGGCTTCAAGGAGTAATATAGGGATGTGGAGAGACAAAATGGACAGGGGTTGGCCGAGCCAAAGGCTTGAGAGGTGAGGGTAAGGTGGTAGAGGTGGGGGCCTTTTATAAGAGGAGAGGAGGGGCACTCTTGGAAAGTTATAAGAGGTTACTTTATTTTAAAATGGGTTTCGGATTTTAAAGGTCCCACATTGATGTATTTAGAGGATAAGGTGATAAGGGTTTGAAATACACTAATCCAATAGGTATTTGACAAGTTTAAGTCTTATATTTTATGTTATCTTTTCATTTTATTTAAATCATTTATTAATGAGGTAATCACTGCAGCATCATGATGTCATAAATAATTTAATTTTTTTAATGACTGAAAATTATAAAAAAAATATCATGATGTAGGAAATCTGATTAGATTTCTAATTACTATTTATAGTCCAACATATCATTTATGTTGGAAAAATTAAATTTTTTTTACTCTGGTGATACATTCTTTGTTATAATTAACTTTCTTTAAAAATAAAAAGATAAAAAGTCACTTTCACACAAAAGTGATTCCATGGGGTCCCCAAGCTTGGTACAAGGAATCCCATGGTCGGCCATGAGACAACCAGTAGAATTAGGACACATTTTGGTGTCTTTTTGTATTATTATGATATTATTTTATTATCCTTAACTACCTGATTACTCATTAATCAAGATAATTAAAGATAATTACCGTCGTTACTATTCATAATGTCCAAAAACAAGAGTATTAATTACATAATTTGGAACTTCTAATTCCAAATATGGAATCCATTTTACCAAATTCCAAACATATAAATCGCAATAAATAATTTAAAAATTATTCCTGTTGTCAAAACAAGTAGTGGGTTTTTTTAAACAATATCTATGAAAAGTTTGGCACTTGTTTATGCCCAATTCCAGAGTGAAATTAATCCCAACGGCAACCATTGGATTACATGCTAAAAATATATTCTATTTAAACTTTAAAACCAATTAAAAAGATAATATAACCATATAATTAAATTAGATGAAAAAGCAGTTTTGATGTAAAATGCAGTATTTTTCACTATTCATTATAAAATGAACATTGTCAGAAAAATACCAAAAAATTATCCATTGTAAATTTAAATTTCCCAATCATAAATAATAAGTTTATTTTGACAATTAGATCTTATAAAATTGACAAAAGTTTTATTTAAAAATGGGTTTCCATCGAAAGGCAGTAAAACAATCTTTTAAGAATATTAGTGTATTCCATGCTTAAGATTGGATTTATTCTTATTTTAAGCCTCTAAAACACTATATAATTCATAAATAGACATGGATAAGAATATCTATTATTCATTACTTACTTGGGATGTTACAATTTGATTCATTATTTTCATATTATACTAAATATTTTGTTTAAAATCTTGTGTTTCAATTATACACCTTGCCTTAAATTTTTATTAATGATAGCTTACACTATATTATTTTCCCTAAATGAGAATCTGAGATAACACCTTTCTTATGATTTTTTTCCCAGGATTCAAAGATTCCTATTAGTATTTATATTAAGGGTTAATCTAGGTTATTAATAGAAGTTCTCAATGGATTATCTATATAGTATTTTATGTTTGGAATTCTAATTTAAGTTTCCTCTATGTAATCTATTTTCCAAAACTACTTAACTGATCGGTCCTTTTTGAATCAACACCTATATCTGGCCTAATGTAATAAAGTGAGGAAATGGATCCAGGATACTGTGTTCAGGGTCATTACAGTTTGTACCAAATAAAGTTTAGCAAAAAAATTGTTATTATATTTAGAAAACATAGATTAGGGAAATAATCATAAGATAGAATTTGAGGATAAGTGTCACGAACCAGCTGGAGTCGACCTTGAACCAGTTGCCCGAGCCGATCTGTGACATGTCCGGAAGGGCATTCCTGATCCCCACAATATGGAAACAAGTTACGGTCATCACTAGAGTATACAAGGGAATTATTTAATCCAATAAATAAATAAAAAATATCCAACAATAGAAAGAAACCAAACAACCCACTATATATAAATAAAACTGAACCAAACATCATTTATACGTTAAATTGAAAGTAAAACTAAAAAAACTGATCAAACCTGATGACCAAACTCAATCCATGTTACCCCACTAGTAACCCTTCAACACCACTAACACTCGTCTCTCAAAGTGACCAAACTCAAGATAAAACCTGGAAAAGAACTAAAGATAGAAGAAAACTATAGGCTTAAGTATTAAAACTCAGTAGGATATCTTGATAATCAATTCCAAATGAACATCCTTTAAAAACAATAATAATCCATTTTCAAGTTTTAACTAAAATACATAAAAGTATATTTTCCCAAAATGATACCATGCTATAAACTTTATAAGACAAAATATTTGAAATTTTTCAAAAACAAGAAATAGTAGAAACAATTTCTAGAAGATGAAACTTTAAATGAAAACAATTCTCAAGGGGAAAATTTAAAGAATGAAAATTTTTAATGAAGAACCACATGATTCTGAATTTACCAACCAAATACACCGTATTCCAACGGTATGTAAAAAATAGCCAATGAGTACTAGTAACGGGAACACCCTTAGGCAATGGCAAGCTGTGGGGAACTACGTACCTCGAATCTCAGTGTTAAATTATCAAAAAAAATATACCTCTCATGTAAGAGCCACTAGGAGGGAAACCCCCATTGTCCTAGTGGTCCCCAATCACTATCATGTCTTAGTTAGTGTCGTCATCATCAATCTTGTTATGTAAAATAGGGATGATACTACTTCGGATCACTAGAAAACTAGTCCTTATCCACCCACGGAGATACTCAGGTTTCCCTCTTTGTGATATATAAAAATCCACATGTTTTAAGATAATGTTTTCACATAAAAACTCCACTTATAAATCATACACACATGAAACATCCCACAAACATGTTTCACATCTCTTTCACAAATCAATAAACAACTTAAAATTTTTATAAATCTTTTTCAAGAATTATGATGAGGCTTTTAACATAAAATCCATTCAAAATGATATTTTAATGTCAAAAACCCACCAATACCACAAAAAATCAGACACAAAATCCACAAAATCATTTAAATAAGCAATTTCATGAATCATAAAATGACCCAAAATGGTACAATAGGGAATAAACATGAAAACACATTTTTAATAAAAATTGCCAAACGAGCCTTTAAACATTTAACCAAACCAACATTTAACAAAGCCAAGAATTCCAATTTTCATAAACAGGTGAAAACAAAATTAATCATCTAAACATTAACATAAAACCCTTAAAAAATTCAGGTTATACTTTCAAAACACAACTACTTTTATAAAAATTTTAAATGGCCATTTACCGGTTGCTCATGTAAAATTACATTTAATGCCAAAAATCATTACTTTATACAGATAAGAACCACTTTATAACCCATTTAAGGAATCCAAATTATTAATTCACATTCTACCAATATATTCACAAAACCAAAAAAAATCAATTTATATCACAAATAACCCCTAAAAGCCAATCGATAAATTTATTGAACGCATGCCATGAGAGATTTAACAAAACAAAATAAACATAACACTCAAGAAGGTATAAAACATCATTTTATAAGCCATATACTTATTCAATATAATAAAACATTCTTAAAATACCAAAACCAAGTGTGAAAGCTAACATTACATTTAATTAAACAATCTCTATTCACATTCATTACAAAACAACACTAATTTTTCAAAACAAATCATAAACCATCATTTTTCACACCAAATAAATAATCCAAGGGTAAAAAAATATTATGAATTAATAAAGGTGAAAATAAAAATAAAACATTAATATTCAATAAAAATGAAACTTAAAATGAGGAACCTACCTCAAAACCATGGAGGAATGGAAACACGGACCCGAAAAAACTACTTGCAAGTTCCAAAACCCTAGATCTATGAAGACCAACCCTAAACAAAAAAAAAAGAACCTTCAAAAATCCAGGGAAACTAGAACCCCAGGTCATTCATGATAAGGGGGGAAGATAAACCGGAGAACTATTTGAAGGAAAAGGAAGAGGGAGAATACAATAGAATGAAACTCATCTGGGAAACTAGTCAACACTTCATATTCCTTTAGATCTACACCAATGAGGATGGGTAATATATTGAGAAGAAATAGGAGACCTCTTTAGGTCTAGATGCAGTAGGGTAAATAAATTAGGGTGAAAAGGGGTCTAAAAATACAAAAGGGGTAAACTTAGAATTTTTTTTCATTCTTGGAAGTGTCACACAGTTAGGCCACACAGTTTATTAAACCGTGTGCCAAATAATATGGCAGGAATATGAGTGACTGAATGGTCACTATTAAGAAGCCACACTACTATGATCATGATATGTGGTAGGTTTTATACCTACCTCACGGTTTCCTGTAAGTGTCGGCATGGTCATGCGCCAACCGTGCGCAGGGCTACCTCATTCCAAAAACATTATCCTTTCTCCAGAACTCCCAAACTAACCAAGGGGAAAACAAGAGGGAAATATTATACCAATAAGAAAATCCAAAACTCACCACCTAACACAACTATTACTGAAAAATAGGACTGTTATTTACCAAAAACCAGATCAACACCCAAACTTGAAAAACTAGGTCTGAAAATTCTCCCCACAATTAACGCTTTCATCCCCTGGAAATCCATAATACATTTTAGCTGATTGATCATTGCCTAAGGATTTCATATCAAAACGATCCAACTTATTAACCAAAAAAAGTTCACTCACTAGAAATAGAACATATGCCTCTTTCCCAAAAAAAACTGAAACTCAAAAATACTCACCAATGGTGCTTCATCGAGTCTCACTCACATGTGCATTTCTGTGCCACCCCGGGCACCAATCCAATCATATCATAATAGGAATCCGTCTACTTTTCCATACACCACCATGCATGTGATTACCCATGAAAAGACTAAATTATAAAAAACATCCTTATTTTCCATGCCAAATCATTCAATCCATTTCCAAAAATCATGTACCTTTTAAAGGCACACTGACCACCACGTCGAAAACCATTTTCAAATTCCACACACCAAACTATTTTACAATTCATGAAAAAGAAACACCATACATTTCTATCAAAATAATTTAAATCTTTAAACAACTCCCAAAACCAAAATTACTATTCCAAACAACCCTTTCCCATTTTCCAAAATTCACCAAAACCTCTTTCTAAAATCTGATAGCCACAATGGACCAAACCATTCTCAGAAAAACGCAAATCGGTCAAAACCAATTCATCAAATTCAAACACTTTTCAATATCCCATAACATTCATTTTAAAACAATGTTTCATAATCACTTTAAAATACTCCATGATTTTCAAACATTTTATTCCAACAAATCACAAATTTAGATTAGCGAAATTCAATTTTGTTAAATCATCTCCACTTTATTCTCAGATTTGTTTCACAAAAACCCAAATTTCAAAAACCTTTATTATATTAAATTTTTAAAAACCCATTTTCCACTTTTCAAAATTCAACCATTCCTTTAAAACTAATTTCCATAATTCCCACAATAGTATTTTCAAAAAAAATTCAGAATTCAAGAAATGTCCAAGAGACCCAAAATAGGGAACTAGTGTCAGTGGATGACTTGACCATATGGTTGGAAACCATATTTCAAACACGCCACCAACACAGAGAGACTTCTTAGGACCATTCCCCAACACCACATGGATTTTTAGGCCTTGAGAGCTCACAAAGACCATTAGTCTGACTCCCCTTGTCATATCCATATCTCCAAACAATCCTTAAGGACAAAAGAAACTAATAAAACTAGACATCCCTTGGACACCCACGGATAAGAACAAGAAAGAGTTCTCGAATATTTTCCTACACCTACCTATAAATTTCCAAAAATCATACTATATATACCTTGACATCCCCAAGAAATAAAGGGAGCTCTAAAAAGAAAGGTGCGCTGAGAGATGACCTTCTCTGATACCATTTTGTCACAAAGAAGTCGAAGTCGACCCTGAATCGGTCACCTGAGCTAGTCCATGACATGGCCTGAAGGGAATTCTTGATCCCCATTGGTCTGGAAACTAGTGTTGAGTATCATTAGAGTATACAAGGCAATTATTTCTTCCAATAAATAAATAAAAATAACCAACTGCAGAAAGAGACCAAACAACCCACTGTATATAAAAAAATTGAACCAAACATCATTTATACAAGAAACTAAAAGTACAACTGAACATAATAGCTAAATCAACCAAACCTAATAAACAAACTAACTCTATGTGACCCCACTATTCTCCCTTCAACACCATGAACACTCATTTCCCAAATCGACCAATCTCTAGATGAAACCTGCATAACATCTAAAAAAATAAAACTATAGGCGCGAGTATTAAAACCTAGTAGGTTGTCCCAATAATATATTACTAATGAACATCCTTTTAAAAAAATAAACATTCATTTTCAAGTTGAAACTACAATATATAAAATTATTTTTTCCCAAAAAGACTCTATTATATAAACTTTATGAGACAAAATGTTTGAATGTTTTTATAAACATGAAATGGTATCAATAATTTCTTAAAGATGCAACTTTAAATGAAAACAATTATCAAGGGGAAACGTTAAAGAATGATATTTTTTAAAGAAAACACACATGATACTGAATATACAAACCAAACTCACCATATTCTAATGGTGAGTACAATGTATCCAGTGAGCATTAGTCATATGAACACCCTTAGGCACTAGCTAGCTGTGGATCCCTAGGTAGCTTGTATCTCAGTGTAAAAGTATCCATAATAAATATATGTCTCATGAACGATTTACATGGAGGGGAAACCCCAATGTACTAGTGGTCCCTAGTCACCATCACAGTTTAGTTAGTGTTGTTATCGTTAATCTTTCTCACTAAAACATGGACGATACCACTCCAGATGACTAGTATACTAGTCCTAGTCCGCCCACCTAGATACCCGGGCTTCCCTATTTGTGATCAATCATGTTATAAATGTTATAAAATACCATTATCATATAAAAAAAATCCCTTATAAATCATACACATAGTAAAAATCCTGCAAACATGTTTCGTATCTCTTTCATAAATCAATAAACAACTTAAGATTTTCATAAAACAATTTCAAGATGTTTGGTGAGGCATTGCAAATAAAATCCATTCAGAAATTCCCTTCTAAGGCCAAAAACCCACCAAAACCACAAAACCCCAGATTTGGAAGCCCAAAAATAATTTAATATATCAATTTCATGAATCATAAAATGGCCCCAAATGGTACAACATGGAAGACACATGAAAACCCATTTTTAAGGAAAAATGACAAATGGGCCTTAAGCATTTTACCACACCAACGTTTGTTAGAACCATGAATTCTAATTTTCATAAAGATTTGAAAAAAAAACATTTTCAAAATCTAAAAAATTAAATAAAACCCTTAAAACATTCAAGTTATAATTTCAAAACACCACTGCTTTCATAAAATTTCCAAATGTCCATTTACCGACAACTTATGTGAAATTACATTTGTCACCAAAACTAGTTACTTCGTACATCCATGAAAAACATTAGGAACCCTTATTAAATCCAAATTAATACATCACATACTTCCAATATATTCAATAAACCCAACAAGTCGATTTATATCACAAATAACCCATAAAATCTAACCAGGTTATTTATTGAACACATGGAATACAACATATAACAAAAAAATTCTTTTAACACTAAATATGGCATAAAAAACAAATTTTCATGACAGATTTTTATTCAAGATACCTAACCATGTTTAAAATACCAAAAAAAGTTTAAAAGCTAACAAAACATTTAAATAAACAAGTGCGGTTCACATTCATTACAAAATGATACTAATTTTTACAAAACAAAGAAAAAACTACCATTTTTCACACCAAATAAATTATCTTGGGGTCAAACAACTATATTTGGAATATTAGAATGGTTAAAATAAAATAAAAATTATGAATCTTCAATAAAAATGAATAGTATAATGGGGAACCTACCTCAAAACCATTGATGAATGGAAACACACACCTGAAAACAACCTTTGTGGGTAACAAAACCCTAGATCTACAAATAACAGCACTAAAAAAACAAAAATCCCATCCAAAATCAATAGAAACTAGAATATAAGGTGGTTAATGACTTTGGGAGAAGATAAACTCCTGAACAATTGGAAGGATAAGGAATATGGAGAAGAGATGTGAAGGAAACTCACATTAGAAACTAGTCAACCCTTCATCATTCATTAGATCTACACCAAATTAGGTAGGGAAATGGCCTAGGAAGACATGTGATACATACTTCAGTCTAGAATCACTAGGGGAGATAAATTTGTGCACAAAAAGGGATAAAAAGCCTAAGGGGGTAAACTAAAAAAATAATTATTTTTTATTTTGGGAAATGTATCACAGTTAGTCCACATAGTTTATTAAACCATGCACCAACTCATGTGGTAGACACATGGGAAACCACATGGTCACTCCTAAGTGGGTGAATTCCTGTGCTCAAGCTATGATATAGGATTTATACACTATCGCACAGCTTTACCAAAGTGGTCGTACGATCGTGCGCCAACCGTGCATAGGGCCAACTCATGCCAAAAAAAATTTATCGTTTCTCCAAAACTCCCAAAAGAACCAAGGGGAAAAAGAGGGAAATATTATTAAAATAAGACACACCAAAAATTGACACCCTTCACACTTGGAACTTGAGAAGAATACTTTGATTTCTAATAAATCGAATCAAAAACAAAACGTGAAAAATTAGGTGTGACAATAAGTAATGAAAAACATCCTAGATTTTTTATAAGGTAGGTATTATGTAGGTATTCCTAGAAATACAACCCTATCTAGATACTACAAGTAGAAGTGGTTCCAGTAGAGATGTATCTAGGTGTAACAGCTTGGAAAATGTGCATCGTGCTTGACTCGATATAACCTGGTACATGATAACGAGTCTTACTGGGTACCTAGTTTTACGCGCCCAGGGGATATAAATAGGATAATTCAAATTTTCTCTTAAAAACCATTATAAAGGGTTTATAAGTAAATATACCCCCCAAAAAACCACATTTATGATTATAAGATTTGATATAAATAAATTTTTCAATTTTTGTTATGAATTTTTCTAGTTTTAGGATTATACATTATGATATGATCTAACATAGTGTATTTTTTCCATTCATAAATTCTTCCTAGTAGAAGGAATGTGAACCTTACTGATGTATTTTATCCAAAGATTAAAAATGAGCGTATCTTTCATGTTTTTAATCCAATATTTCAATGTTAAATAGTATCCCAAAATTTCTCATCATTCTAGTACATAGTATCATATGATAATGGGATAGGTAAAGAGTACCCTATGTATTATAGATTCATAGGTAATTATGAGAATAAGAAGAAAACTAGGAAAAATATGGATATAGTGGAGAAGGGAACGTTTTATTTTCCTACATGTAATAATTGTGGATATAATCACCTTGGTACATCCTTAAAAAGAATGAGATTTTGTTACAATTGCGGATAGAAATGCCACCATGAATGGGATTTCAATGATAAGAAAAAGGTTTCTAATGTACAATTCTTCAACTACAAATATTTGAGACATTATGCAAATCAATGTATCACATGTCAAAGGAATATACACCAAAAAAGGCTAACAGATCATGATCAATATTATTCTATTACCATGGATATATAGAAATTATTAATCTAGTTATATTTGGATTCAAGAATTATTTCATTTGATTATTTTTTCTATGATTTACCGGTTTAAAGAATTATGTAATATATAAGGATTATACTACAATACTTCTTCTTTAAGGGATTGGAAGTATGAACATTTTCATTATGGTTTTTAAAGGTGAACAAGGTATTCATATATTTGGTATGTGATAATTAGTACTAAATTATATTACTTTTTGACTCTAATTTTATGTTGATTTTTAAAATTTAGTGACCATATTTATAAATTTTTTGTCTTTCAATTTAATAAATGTATTTTGGATGAGTCTTAAGGTAACTACTTATTGAATGGATTATGTTGAATATTGGATATTATTTTTTGAGGTTAATGTATGATTTATATTAAAGGATAACATGTGCTAGACAATTTTTTATTTGAAAACATTTAAAATAGGAAGGAAAGACTCATGGATATTATGATTCATAAAGGATATTTAGGTGTGAAAAAATCATCCTAAAAAATGAAGTGAAAATAGATCTAAGCACAACCAAAGCATGAGATTATGACTTGGAAATTAATTAATTAAGTTAATCTTTAAAAGTTATTATTTATATCGTAGATTAATACCACAACTATAGGAAAAAAGATTTATGAAAAAAGGTTATCCATTTACTTTTATTTCTAAGAAATCAATGACCTCTTTAACCTAAAACATATATATGGTTAAGTGATGTTTGAGTTTATAATTACCATATTCATTATCATTATCCATCTAAACATGATGGTTTTATTTATAAAAAATGTCTTAGTTTTCACTTAACTAAAATGTTGGCCAATTCTAAATCCTAATTTTGTGGTGACCTTTACATTTCCATTTCCCTCTTATTAAGAGGATTTATATTAACCCTATTTGTATTGTGTGTTTCCCACAAAAGAATTTTTGAGTATCAGCCATTGATTTTTGAAGTAAAATTTAAAATAATGAGGAAAAAATTTATGGAAGGAGGGGAGAATACCACACCACAAGATTTTATGTTATGTACATTTTTAAATTTAATCTCTTTGATAGCTTGTATTGTACGCAACACCATGTTTCTACGCACTATGATCTGTTAACCTATCTATTTAAATAGATTTTATCAATATTATTAACTAAAATATGAAATTTATGTATATTACATATAAAATTAACATTCATCTTATGTCTTTTCTATATAATTATATAAGAACAAATCATATTTTATGTATAAAATTTACATTCCTCAAAAAGGCGATTTCACCACCTTTTAATGGCGCACCTATTTTAAAAATAAATTTTTTTAATTTTTTAAAATTTAATTTTTTAAAAAGAAATCATTTTTTAATTTTGAATATAAAAATTATCTTAGAGCGACTTTTCATATTTTTCTTTGAAGTTTAATTTTTAGATAAATAGTTAAAAATACACAATTGTAGTTAAAAAATGACTTTCCGTTAAGATAATTATTGTACATTAAATTTATATTATAAAGTCACAATATATCACTAATAAATATATTAATCTAATTTAGGTCATTTTAATCCTTTTTATATTGAAATAAGATATAAAAACATATTTAGCTTTTGAAAGTTTCCCTTTACCTGCCTTCTCTCCACACCTTCGGGATTAGTGTAAATCTTAATTTAGCCAAATATGTGAATTGAATTTGGAAAAATAGACAAAAATGTTTTTAATTAGTATGGTATTTAGAGCCTAATATGATCTAATTAATTTTCTTGATATTATGAATAGTAACATTAGTAAATTTTTATTTACCACGATTAAGGGTAAATACGGTAATTAAAGGTCCAAATGATATTGTCATATTATTAAATTGCCCTAAAACTTATCATAGTTTTATTACCTGACTGGTTTTCAACAAATACGATGCTTAGTCTGAAATTATAACCTTTTCATGCCACTGGGGTAAGAATATGACATTTATTATATTTTATTTAAAGACAAGTTAAAAATGACATACTCACAATTCCAATAAATACATAATTTCTAATATAGGTTTATATAGAAGATAAATTAAACTATAAATATTAATATGAAATATAATAAATGTCTCTTCATCGTGATAATTTAATTTTAATTTTTATGGAATAAAAAATTTCATTAATAGTTTTCATAATGATTATGTAGTAACTGTTTAATGAATGGAAATATCAAGTAAATGATATTAAAAATATTAAAACAAATGTAATTTAAAATAATTAATGACATAAAAAATTATAGGTAACTCAGATCTATTCATTATATATTAGAAGTGTTGGTTAGAAGTTATCATGTTATTATGATATTTTTAAGAAGACAAATAATGAATTGTATCAAAATTGACATCAATGATACTTTAAAATAAAAAAAATTATTAAATTTTATAAAATAGATAAAAATATGAAATTTGGACAAATGATTATAATAAGATTAAATATTTCATTAATGATCCATTTGGGGTTCTTTTCATATTTTATATTAATTATATTAAGCCTAAAGTGTAAAAAGACAAGTTGTCGCAGTAAGAGTTAAAAGGTTTAACTATGAGTTAAATCCAAAATATAAGGTTAATAATGTTACATAAACTTGTTTAAAAATCATTTTTAGGATATTTATACCCATAATAATAATATACTATAAATTAATCAGTTTTTATCCATTTTTAATTAAAATTTAGTTTATATTAATTTAATATTTTAAAGGATACCAAAAGTTCCCCACGCCTTTCTTATAAAAAGGAACCTCATGCCTCACTTCATGACACCAAATTTTGCCTTATTTCTCAAAAATACCCTGCCTATTTCTCCTCAAAAATTTCATAGATAATTTTTAGAAGTCCAAGTCTTCTAATAATATCAACCCTAGGATTCATATAAGGATATACAAAGGAATTCCAATTGAAGAAGAGGTAATTGTTTTACCAACTCATTCAAGTTTATTTCTTATTATACACCATACTGATATGTTTTTTACATAATATAATAATTAATAAAATATAATATATATTATTAAATGTTATTATGATTTTGTTAGAACCATATTCACCATTTTATCTATCCTATGAAAAACAATATCACCATGTGCGCATACGGACGACTTACCATCTCCATGCTGTGGTGTAATTTTTTTTTCATCACCACTTTATGTTGATGGGTATAAAGATGAATATAATGGATATAAATAATAAATATTAAATGATATTAATTATGTTTAATTAAAATTCCATCCTATTTGTCACCACTTTACCATTAATGGAATGATATCGTTGTTGGTGTGTAAGTATGACCTACCATCTCCACGATGCGATGAGATACATTATCAATGTTAACTAATAAAGAATGATTATAAAAATGTATATAATGATTAAATATAATATCCATGAACTTAATATAGTTATTTAGATGTTTTATATATATAATTTTCAAAATAAATGAGACATTAATGGAAAAACATTCATAGGAAAGTGAAGTAGTTAACACCCGAAACAAGGGTAATAATGAAATATTATTGAAAAATGAGAGATAGGATAATATTAGAGGATCATATATGGTATTATAAATATAATTATGGTTATGGAATAATTTAATAACATGTTTAAAAACATTTTAACATTGTTTAAATTATGTTCACCCAAAAATAAAGGCACAGTAAGGGACTTTGTCTCAATCTTCTTTCATTAAGGCATAGTTTGATGTTATAAACAAACAATATTTTATGAGGTGGATATACAACCCATTTGACTTATCATATAATTTTTTTTAATATAATGTTATTTAAGGTTTTTATAAAAATTATTATTTCATTGAGTTTATGATTTAAGGGTTTAACATGGTATGGGACGCTTTGAATGTTTAAAGAATTAATCATTTCTTCATTTTAATATTCTTGATATTATTTTATATATTTATTTATATTGATATAAAAGAATTAAAATTAAATTATATATATATTTTTATTTTAATTAAAAAAAAATCAAAAGGATTATTTTTATGGTTTTTATGTAAGGGACTCATTAACTAAAACATTGTTTTAAATGTTTTTAATATTTCTTCTTATAAATCATTCTCATTAATGTATTTGTTTTCAAAATTCATTTTATGAATTTATTTAAAATGAAATTAAATTTTTAAAATGTTAACTTTAAAATTTCTATAAAATGTTTCAAAGTGGTATGGGACACTTAGAATAAAAAATCACTATTTTTAATGTTTTATTTTACAAATACATGTCTTTAAAATAAATGGTTTCAAAGTAAAAACGTGGTATTTATCTAATGAAATTTGTAATCATTTTATTAATTTATATTCATATTTTTATAAATCATTTGTTGGATTTTATTCTTAATATTTTATGATTTGTTATTATACAATCTACTATATTTTATTAAGAGTTTTATGATATATTTGACTATGTATGTGCTATTTTGATACCACTCTTGATTTTTGTTTAATGTATTAACATTTCATATTCTATTTTTAATATGAAACTTTATTTTTTTTTATGTTTCACCCTTTTCATATGAGGAATGCATTAGACATAGTAAGTGATGGGCAGCACCCACTATAGCCCCTTGATGAATCGGTAGGTCTCATAAGAGAAACTAGTTTGGGTTTTTACTCGTTTATGTATAGTGTCTTGGACAAAGCCTTGAAGGTATATTCATGTGGTCCGGTATTATTCATTCCCTCATTATAAGATTAGTTATTGATATTACATGTGATTATTCAACTAGTAGAATATCCATGTGAATGTTTATAGGTGATTATAAGATTTATTATTTTCGTATTATGCTCAAGATTATGTCTAAAAGGTTTGTGTTTCAGTTATACACCATGCCATAAAAACTTATTTATGATATATTCTATTGTATTATTTAGCCCTAATGAGCATCTGATGTCACTACATTCTATGTTTTATTTTCCCTAGATAAAAATATGTGTATTATGATTGATATATAGGGTTATTCTAGGAGAATAATGGAATTCTCAAAGGATTGTCTATATTTTATTTTATGTTTTTAATTTTAATGTAAGGTTCATGTCTGTAATCTATTTTCCAAAACTAATAAACTGATATGTCTTTTTTGATTCAACATTTTTATATATTCCAATGTAATAAAGTGATGCATCGGCTCTGGGATACTGGGTTAATGTTTGCTACAGAGATTCCTCCACCTACTACATCAATATGACCCTACGATAATCTGACAAATAAAACTTCATCCGCAACCATCTCCAACATCATGAAACATCATTGTAGGATCCTCCATTCCTTACCAAATACCTATAGACTCCTGAACCACATCTACAAGGGATTTTCGACTCAATACATTGGAAATTAAATTCCAATTTACTAGGGTGTAATAGATCTCAAAATTAAAATCTTGAATAAACTTTTTCCACCTATTTTTGTGTATATTAAGATATCACTAAGTGAAAATATATTTATATATCTTATGATCAATTAAAACCAAAAATTATTGGACAATGAGGTAGTGCTACAAAAAAGTTAGTGAAAACATAACCGCTGCCAACTCTAGATCATGAGAGGAATAGTAACACTCATTAGGATGTAGTTACCTAGACCCATAAGAGATCACCACCCTTTGTTGCATCAACATGTATACCAATCCAAGATGTGTGATGTCATGGAAAACCTCAAACAACATTCCCTCCTCAGGAAACTAAAGTAGTGGAGCACTGACCAACCTCTCCTTTATGTTACATAATTTTTCCTGACACTAATCAATCCACATAAATCCTTGTTCTTTCTAGTAAAATCTATTATAAGTGATGCAACCCAAGTGAAATTAGTCACAAGTCACTAATAATAATCGGCCATATTGAGAAACCTTTGAACCTATAACACATTATTGGGTGTTTCCCAAGGAAAAATACCCCAACCTTTAAGGGGTCCACCACCACACCCTTTTGAGACACTAAATGTATATGGAAACACACCTCTAGTGTCAATAACATAAACCTGGGAAAAATTTAAATAAATATAATTATTTTGGAGTAATTTTGAAATAGATATGAGGTAAATGGTGTGAACATCATTGGAATCTATGTAAATCAAGATATCATCAATGAATATGATGATGAAATAGTCTAGGAATTCACAGAACATGCAGTTAATGAGTACTATAAACAGGGATGGTGTGTTTGTAACATAAAATGAAAATAGTAAAAACTAAAAGTTCCCATTCCCTCACCTGAGGGTAGTATTCAATATATCCACATCCTTAACCCTAAAATGGTGATATCCAAACCATAGAATAATCTTAAAAAACCAACTATCTCCTCTCGGTTGGAAAAAAATATCATTTATCCTTAGAAAAGGGTAACGGTTCTTGACTCTCAGCTAACAAAAATTTGGGTAGCCTATACAAAACCTCAATATACTATCAATATTCTTGGAGAAAAACACTAGATCTCCCCACAGTGACACACTGGATTAGATGAAACCCCTCTGCATTAGATTCTCCACCCGAAACCTCAACTCTCACAGCTCTATGTGAACCATCCAATAAGGATCCATCGAAATTGGATACCTTCCTAACAATAACTCTATCCCAAAATCAATATTGTGTTGTGGGGAAAGCGTAATAACGTCATCCAGTAAAAAAAATAACTCATCCATAGGCCTTGGAAAATATTCTACCTTAGTTTTCCCTGAAATTTATTCCAAATGAGACAAATGAGGATCCACTTCCCTACCACCCATCTAATAACCTCACTGACCAATGAAATCCACTCGTTGGCCCTTTGTATTGAAAAATAAACCTCTCTAATAGAAGTATTAAATGATTTAAATAATGTAATACAAATAATCCATGAAAAGGAAATAATTATATGGCTATATTTGTAGAAATAAGTAGTCTTACACTGACTGGTGTTGCCCCGTCACCTGTCTATATCCCTAGAACACACCAAATAAATAAATTATGGACTCCAAATGGAATGGATAAAACCTGGGGAACTATATGAATCTTTATATATATATTCCTAAAGAACATAATAGAGAAGGAGAAATAAATGAGTAATAGTCTCTTAAATTAAACCTAGAACACATAATGGTAGGGAAAAGACTCATCGTACCTTGAAGAACTCATTTTTTTGTGATGATACCTCAAACATGTTCATATGACCATTACCATCCACTCTCTGCATTTTATTCTAGTCTCTATAGACACACTCATAACTAGGTATCTATGGAAATGGACCATCATAAGGCTGCCATCTATCAAATCCCCATTCTCTCAACAACTAAACAAATTCCGGTTGTCCCTTCTGATAAAACAAGCTCAAAAGAAACTACTAAAACTATAAAAAATTATCATGAATACTCAGCTAAACATGGCCTCACAAAGCATTTGGATACTAATCTTGGAAGTGAGCCTTTCCCTTGAAAACAATGAATGAAAATAAAAATACATCTATAGGTTATCAAAATTTAAATTTCTCATAAGAACAGGGAAATATCTTCCACGAACGACTCACCACTGGCAAGAATCCCGACTGCCAAAACACTTATGACTCACTACCAAAATATATACTCCTTGAAGTTCTCTAGAGTCCACTCTCTCAAGGATGAAACTCTAATGAAATCATCCACTTGATGAACTCTTCCTTTTTCTGCACCTAAATATAAGTTAGGATCATAAATGGTGTGACTGCATACATGATCACTGGGCACAAATCCTTCTCTAGACACAATGCTCTGGACACATTATCTAGGAAAACAATGGGATAAAAGTGAAAGAGGCCCTTGACAATGATACCAAGATCTCATCCACAAAATATACCCAACTGAAGAGATATAAACTCTTACTTCTTGGATTCCCTCATTGTTTATGATAATAATTCCAAATAGAACTCCTTCTGTAAGTCGGACCACAAAACATCTTCCACCTTATTTTCCCCAGGAAACAATTCCCACCAATGACACACAACTCCTCACAACAACATAACTACCAATGGAACTGAGAACTCATCCTATGCTTAGATCAGATCGAAAGTTATATAAATCTTCAATAACAAAAATTATATCTCTAAATGTATTATGTTTCCATCATACTTTCCCAAATATACAACTAAAATGCATGAAATTCCCTCTTCCATGCCTCATCCACCCCTGTCAGGTCAACCCTCCAATGATTAACTAGACAAGCTTACTGAATCTCAACTAACTAAACTACTAGAAACAGATGAACATGAGCTATTCCTGAAGATCAGGGATAATATCTTAAGCCTGGTAGCATATAATTTTATCAAATATTATTTAATTGATTAATTTTAATTCCCAAAACAACCCAATTCAAACATTAACATAATCAATCATGATGGATGTATCTATCCTATGTATTTATACTACAAATTTTCCACCTCACTTAGTTTTTTTATAAGCTCAAATATCATGAATTGGATTATGGGGAAATTAAAATAACATGTCCTAGCTTGTCATCCTGACCAATGCCACACACTAAGATCAACTAGAACCATTTACCAACCAAACCATGAAATCCTCTCTATATCTAACTTCAAAATTCATCTTATCCCTTAATAAAATACTCTTGATACCACTCTCTCTTGACCCCCTTCATCCAAATATAGCATGATAAAGGAAGCAATAAAATGACCCCCATGTCCCACCTCTAGTAGGCCTTGGGTTAGAGACTATCATTAAGAGTATCAAAATCACACAAATGGGAGGTATTACCATCTATAATAAAAAATAATTGTAAGACAGGATAAACAACCACAAAAAATATTTGGTAGGTAATGTAAAATGAACATAAATCCATCTCAGGTTGCATTAAAAAATTAAAACTAATACATATAAAAGTTTCCAATATATACCAAAATACAAGTCTATGATAGTGGATCAAGAACAATGCTAACGTAGATAGTAATTCCCAGAACAGTCCCCAAAGTCCATATGGAAACCTAAAAATAGTTTACATACATAGGGTAGGGTTATATGTATACTTAGTAGGGACATAACCAAGGTCACAAGTGCACATGTTAAAAGAGCATTATATTGCAATGTGAACAAATATTTGAGCTAATAAGCACCTAAAAAGGTTAAAAACCCAATCCTAGACTCACAATGACATTCTCAAAAAATATCGCCTCTAATATACTAATATAACACCTAGATCATAATAAATCAAGGCACCCCACTATCTCTTACCCACAAATTTTTTTCTCTCTCATACCCAACATAGAAAGTCCAATGATCTCATCCCTTCTATACATATCACATCACAAAATGAATCTTCTAATGACACCTAGTCCATCTATGATGCGTGTTGGGATGAATCCCTGCCTACCCCACCATCATATTTTCTAGAATCTAGTTCTAGAATCTCGAATCATCACATCACATATCACATGAAGAAACCTGGTAAATCACATAACTTTTCATCACATAAATAAAGAATTCAAGTATCATGAATGTGAAGGATATCAACCTCATTCTCTACTCCTACCACACATCTCCCCCACCACATATCACATCTCATCCCATCCTCATCACATCACCTTTAACCCAAAACAATTGGGTTATTTCCCTACATCGTGCTTGAAGACACCTAGTCCATCATAATTGAAATAATAATGAAGAATAGTGGGTATCCAAACATCTATATAACCATCATCCTAGATGTTGTGGAAAAAAATTGGAATCCAGAACTTCTCAGTGTTCATATAGTTGTCCCACTCAGGAGAGGAATGTAAATAAATAAAATAAACATACATGATATATAGATAGAACATAATACTGAACCTATGGGATCACAAAAACTACAATAATTCACACCAAATCACCACCACCATATCACACACCAACCATCACAACCACAAAAACTTCTATATGTAAAAAACACACCACCACCACACATAGGAAAACATATTCCAACATTAAATTATAAGTTTCACCACTTTCTCAGTAATATATTTTTTCCACTATATATCATTTACTAAGACACTTCACATTTACAAAGCCCATATTTTATTCAAATAGTTAGTTAACCATTTACCACAAATCAGTTTCCATCCCATTATATCCATCACCAACCCATTAATTTCTTCATTTCATTCTGTATCATCATTTATTCTATTTATAACTAAGAATATAACACAACCACGCCACATTAGAATTATCCCAAATCACATTACATCAACCATCATCATCGTTCCACACCTTCCAAACCATCCTTCCAAAATATGCAAAACAACATCACATCTTTCCATTACAAATAACAACACCCACACATCCTCACCATCATGCATCACACCTTTGTAAATCATAACCACAAATGCACAACTTCCCACTTCACATCCATGCCAAGGAACCACCACATGATAGACTTACGCATCACACAACCTAGTTAGTCATCACTACGACCTTTCAACAGTCCAAAAAACAAAATAAAACATAATTAAGCAACTACCCATAATAGAAATACATTCTATCTTCCACAATTTATTCACAATATTTCATCACATTACTTCTTTAATTAGCATGGTTATTATAATGCAAAGAATATTTCCATGGGAACCAGTAATTTAGCTATATATACATTATTTAACCTTTTATTCAGGGTGAGGTCACACAAAAACATAGCAAGGAACTTAACACATATCATCTATAATGAAAACAAGGCTTGAAACATCCATTATTTTCACCAAGGAAATAAGAATTCAGAATATCATCAATCACATATATAAAATTAGTAATGAATTTGATAACTACCCATACACATCATTTTTTATTATTCTAATTAATTATCATTATTATGTATTCCCATAATATCCACCCAAATAAAATAAAAATCATTAAAATATCACACATCACACATAAAACAAGTTGGAATGAGGATCTCGTACCTCAATAAAATATTTTTTATCTCACCACACACCATATGGTGAAGAAGAAATGACCTTTGAACCAGAACTACACAAGAAACTATTGATCAATCATAACCGCATTAATTTTTTTCAAAATCATCACCCAAAACACACCCAAAATGAAACAACACCACAATAGAAGACCCCCAAAAGAAGAACAGAAGGAAACATAGAGATAAAGGAGAATAAAATCACTACCAATAACCAATGAGAAATCACCAGAACATAAGGATTAAGGTGAGGGAAGATGTGTTGGGAAGTCTCCCAAAATTTAATAGGGTCCATCTAAAAAATTATAGAGAGATCAATGAATGAATAAAGATAAAATAATCTGAGAAGGATATATATACTAGTTATATCTCTATTGATTTGGGGGGTAAATCATACTTTTATATCACAAATTCCATGGTTATCTCAAGACTTACACTCTAAATTAAAATATTATGGAATAAGCCTCAAAACACTGGGTTTCCACTGAAAAACATGACCCCTTAAAATATAATTAACTTACACCATAATTTCCCTTCTTACAATGTAAACCCATTTCATTTAGTATCCCCTCACTACACAGAATTCATAAAACACTAGCCACTCAAGCCATAAACCGTAGGCTAAAAACATAAATCCCTATTTTGTGCTTTAAATATCCCTAATACTAAAAATCTACAACTCCAACTCAATATAACCCTCTGAGACAACCTCTAAGAACTTTCCAACCACCAAACATGAAATTTTTTGGCCTAAAAATGAAGAGGCCATTCTAATTTATAACATCAATTAAATAATTTAAACAGATAGAGGGAGGGGTTCCTCTCATATTCTAAATTTAAGGAATATATATGGCCATGATGAAACAAGTATTTTTTCCCTCTCACATAGAATCCTTGAATGTGTTTATTTTTGTAATACCACTTGTATAAATTTTAATCCAAATACTCTCTCTGGGTTTCATCATTTTCCTTAGCTAAGGAACCATATCCAATGTGAGACTAATATAACATGTGAAATTTTCCTCCAATAATTCATTTTCAAGAATCCTTTAACATTATTACTCCACCATAGATGAGCTCTCCCACCTGACTTCAATTCTTCCATAATAGTGTGATTTGTGAAACTACTTACACATGCTTAATTTTTTTTCCTCTTCAATTTACATTTGAATAAAATCATACTTATATTTACATGGTGAATATTTATTAATATTTTACTCTTAATTTATCGTACATAATGGAACCACCTTTATTTTCTTCCAAATATGATCTATTTCTTTCTATGAAGGCTACTATGATTATATCACTATTGGTTCTTGGTGCTCCCCTTGTTGGGATCTAATTTCTTTCCTCCAAAATATTAATTTTTTCCCATTAGAACAGATTTTATTTTTATTTACCATCTCCTCATATTTTTCATAGGAATTGAGGAGTTATTCATGAATTATTTTCATTCCTTCCTAATATATTTTCTATCCATATAACCATATTTATCACAAATAAAATATCTCCATTTAAATTTATACCTTGTGAAGTAATTTCTTAGATGAGATGTTAATATAGTTTATGTTTTTACTACATTGAACCCTTAAGTTATAGAAACAAACTAATTTTGTGCCCTAACCCTAGTAATTAAAATTTTTATCAACCTTCTTTTGTGATCCCTTACTTCCAGAATCTTTATGATACTACCGCCTATCAATAGATTTGGAATTTTCACATTTATGGACCTCACTGTTGATGCTACCATGAGAGGGGTCTTTATTCTTTAATTAGAGGATTTAAAACTCTTCTCAAGATACTATATATTTTCATCCTTTTACATAAATTGGGAATTAATTTTCTTTAACCTTGATTTAACTAATTTTCCATATTTTCTTCTCTATTCAAGTTAGGTCTTGATAGGGGGAATGCTTTGTTTCAACTATTTCATGGGGGCCATTTGTTTTATTATCTCACAATAATATTATTCAAGTTGGTATATTTTGTCCTTACTCATTACACCCATATTCATTATATTGATATTCAATTTTACCATTACTATTTTCAATCTTTTATTCTATATGGAAAAATATTATATGAATGCTAGGTCCACTTGACAATTGATTTAATATTGATCAACCTTCTTCTACAAGGATTGGATATTGTGTAGATAATTGTATGGAAATTGACCAGGTTGATGACTAGATGTTATTTTTATCACATCTAATATATCATCATATCATACATATTTTAATGGGGGATATTAAATTCAATATTTTCTTGTAACTTTAAAAAAAATATATGATTCATATTTATTAATAATTTTTAGAACCAATCATCCAAATTTTATATTTCATCATCTAGTGAGTCTTTTTCTATTTTCCCTTTTCTTATTTAGTTTTATTTAAGGTGTTATTCTATATATTTCTTCAGTTTTTTCATAAATTAAAGCCATATTTTCAATCCAATAATAATGGGGGTTCTTCAAAAATCTTTATTCCCACTAATTTCATATAAATAGTATTGAGATTTCTATAACTCTAATATAGTATCATAAGGTGAGGCATTATTACAAACCTCATTGGACAAGGATTAAATAAATATCTTCTCTGTCCATTAACCTCTTATTATTTCACAACGCTTATTAAAATCATAATATTTAAGGATGAACTCCATGGACTCCTTACTACAATCCTATAAGAACATAATCATCTTTTTATACAATCCATCATAGTTATTTCCTCTAAAAAATAGTTACTGAAGAACCCAAATAAATTTTAGAAAAAGGTTTTATTTGTTTTCAATAATCAATAAGATTCATGGAATGGTGTTTTTAAAAAATTTATTTTTTTAAAGTAATCGAAAATTCTATAACTAGATTGGAGGTGGTTCTAAGATTATTTGATGAACTTTTGGAATTTATTGTTTGAATATATCTAGTTCTGGATCAGTATGTAAGAAGCTATTTTCAGATGGAAATAAAATTTGATAATGGAAGTGGATATATATAACTATTTCTAATATTAAATAAGTTGTGTGAAATAGGATAGTAAAATTCGAAAAAGGTAGATGATAAATACACAATTTTCCTCATATATAATATGTTTTTCTACATAGGAATTAGAATTTGGGAAAAAAATTATTTATATATTATAAGATCATGTGATACATAAGAATTTTAGTGTATACATAATATGTTTCTTCAAATAACATTGAATTGTGGAAATGTATGATATCTCATGTGATACATATGAAGATCAATATGTTACACTTCGGATTCCATTTTAAAAAATATTACAATTGGAAATATCTTATGCCAGATAACTAAGTTGTTTAGACTAGAATAATAGAAATATGTCAAAGGGAATCATTTTATGTAATTCATAAGATGGTTATTTCACACAAAATTGATAAGATTGAATATTATGAAGAATGAGAAAAAATTAGATGATTCTTGTGACAACCTTTGAGTAATCGATATGTATTTACACTATTTTTTGTTAAATATTTTAAATTGGTTTTTTATTATTTTTGGAGGGGTTTATGTGATTTTTTGAGGCATGTAATTCCAAAATATATAGCACCATGCTATAGTGGGTGTATTTAAGTCATACCATAGGTATCATAAGATGATTTACATCATGGAAGAGGCCTCCGTGTTGTGAAGGCCTGAGGGTTGGGATCTACTGGTTTATTTATTTGAATGATCTTTGTTATAGAGCATCAATCTATGTAGTGTAGGCCCTAGAAAGGAAGCTCTATGTTGCAATACATGTATGGAACATTGTAGGGCGTCATGTGGAGAAAATGTCTCTATACCATTTTTAAGGTGCTTATGTTGTGGTCAGAGGGTCCAATACACAATTCTCACATAGGTTTGAGTCAACCTTATAGATTTGTGACCCCTTACACCATGTTCTAGAGGGCATATCATAGGAGACCCTAGAATGGGGGCTTCACACCATGGTCACCATGACCATTCCATGGACCATGATACCTATATACTTTTAAGAAAAAGTATGTTACTTTATTCCCCTTATCAAATTTATATTTCTTCCTACCATTTTTCTCTCTACTTTTTAAATGTCGGTTCCTAATCATGGATACCTTATTTCTATTTACCCTTTGATATTCTCCTTGAATATTGTGTATAAATATTGAGGATATACTTGATCTCTATTTTTTACTTATATTTGTCACTTGTATTATCATATTCTTCTAATTCCTTTGGTTATGGAAAATCTATCTACCCAATGGGTTCGAAACTAGGTTTGGTGTTGGTTTATAATGACATTTCATGGTTATTTATGTTCTTTAGGAGCCTTAATTATCATTTATTGTGGTTTCAAGTGAATGTCACAAAATTATTATGATTTTTAGGAAATAATATCTATGTAATTCATCTTTATTTTGAAATAACTAGGGTTATTATATTTACTTTGCTTTAAATGGATTGGTAATGGTAAATTTTATTTATCGAGGTCCACCTTGTGATGGTTCTATATGATTTTTTGTGTGTATTGGAACAAATTGTAGTTTCACTTGGGTTTACTCTAAAAATCAGATTTTTTCCTATCAAGTAGAAGATAAAACAGTTTAAAGGGGGTTTTCACTCTAAATGAGGTTTTGAAAGAATGTTTTAAAAAGGTAAGTGATTTGGTTTGATATTCTTTTATTTAATATGGATAAAGGATTATTGATTATATAATTAAAATAATTGATTTTATTTATGATCTTGGGTTTCTAATTTAGTGTGAAGCATGGTAGAACTTAGGTACGTATGGGTTACATGGACATGTGCTACCCTAGGGTAGATTTTTAGTTGGATAGAGAATGTGGAATGAGTATCTTGATAGTGAAAGGGGTGGATAATTATGAACAATAAAGACTATGAGAGATTCTAAAAACTTGTTATGTTCGCGTATATTTACTTTTTATCCCTTAGTGAGTTATAGTTACTTATAGGGATAAGGTTAGATTGCAATCTATAAATTGTGTGCTTTTTAGGCATAATTTTATTTATGACCCAATTTTCTCTATTATATGTCATGATGTTAATTATAAATTTTGAAATGTTTTCCAAAACATGGTTATTATAAAATAAACTGATATTTTAAAATAAATAGTTTTGAAATAGATATAATGTTATGAAATTCGAAATATGTGATATATATTCATGGTGGTATCACAATGGGCTTTGATTCACACCGTGTATATGACCTTTTGAGTATAAAGACTTGGTTTTAAAGGATACATGTAAAATAAATTGAACAAATTATTATGTTAGAATTCACTGATGTCCATCATTCTTTCTGTCTTTATATCACCTAGTGACCATGGGTCAAATTGGGAGTTTATCATGGTTCTTCTTTTTGGATTCTTCTATGTTATCTATTTTTGGGTTGGTGATGTTGTTGGACACATTAGACATAGACAAATTTTGGATGTATCTTGTATTTGTTCTTCCATGGTCTCCTTACATAATGTGATAAAGTGATGGGTAGTTTATTTTTATAATTTAGTAATTTATTTGATTATTATGATATGTTTGGTTGTTTTTATTATTTGGAAACCATTTATTTCACACGTAGATTTCTAATATATGGATTGGACTTTTTGGATATCTAAGTCAAATTTATGTGATGAAAAAATGGATCCTAAGGGTGAAATCATTAATAATGGGTTAGTTTTGATACCCTGAAACTAGTTTCCATCCTAAGTTGATTGGTAATGTGCCTCAAGCCTTGTGGTAGGATCAGTTCGATGATGAATCCGGTTGACTCGGGCCAGTTCATTACCATTCCTAATCTTCTCATTCATGCTAGAGTGGAAACATTTTAAATTACCCATGTATTTCATAGAAGCTTTTAAGGAAGGAAATATCTTAATTTTCTTGGATATTTAAAGGGATATATTGACTATAATTTTGAAAGATATTAAATGAGATAAAAAACTAGAGTATTTTTTTAACTAGTTTAAAATATGAGAATATTAAATTTCATAAAATCAAGGATTATCGATATTTAAATTTTTAAAAATATTATTTATGATATTTCATGAATATAAAATGTGGAAAATAAATAAATTGTAAAAATGGAATATTTAGAATTGATTAGATAATACTAGGTGAAGACGGTTAAACTAATACATTGAAGAGAGAGAATAAAAGATTAACAAGTTTTTCCTAATGTTATTTATTATTAGAGTCAAGGAAAGAAATTTGTATTGTTGATCATCTGTTGGATTTTTTTTAGGATGAAGAATACTGAAGTATGTGTGCATGCTCTTATTCAAACATTGACCATTTTGAAAACCATAGGAGGAATGTCGACCTAAAAAATAATTTGGTGTTTTTCTACGGTAGTAGAAAGCATATCTTTAGGAATAAGAGATTATTATAATATAAAAAGATACCATTATGTACACTAAATATATTTCTCAGAATAAGAGAAGAAAGAGTTCTTGAATATTATTTTTTCTATTATAAACATCACCCCACTACAATTGGGAATTGGATAAACATACCCACAAAAATGGATGATTCCTAACTAAACCATTTTGTGTTGTTGTTAAGAACTTGTAATCTTAATAAATTTAAATAGTTATATAATATATATATATATTGGTAGAAAAACAGACATAAAAAGGATAAATTTTCCTAATTAGGGCCGAACATTTTAAAAAACTCATGTTTGCTTTTTAATTTTCATTAGTATTGCATATGTGTAAGGAAGATATTGAATAATAGTGGATCATGACCATAAAAAGTCATAGTGGTTTAATTAAATGATAAATATTAAAAACCATCACTAGTAATTCACCCCCATCACGAATAGAACCAGGATTTCATCCAACTCGACACCGATCCCAATTCATGGCATGGCCCGAAGGCCATTCCTGACCCACATGGGCTGGAAACTAGTGATTGGGAATCTACAATATGATTTGATAATTATTTCACCCATTCATATAATAATAAAAAATAAACAATAATAAACTTTACAATAACTGATAAACATAACCAAATTATGAGAAACAATTTTCAGATTTAAAGTTTACAACTTTTAACTAAACCCCAAAGGTACTACAATATAAAAGGTGACAACAAAACACTACTAAAACCTCCATGAAATAAGAGGAACGTCATCATCAATCCACTATCTTAAACACCTACAAGTGATGTAACTCTAGAAATTGGATCCACTATAACAACGACACATCTTACCTTTTCATTGATCATACATAACAGCGCCTACATACACCCAAAGTTGTATATCGGGTGTGATCCAAATCCGAATAGGATGCCACCCAAAAGAAATATTACATGATATAATTTTATAAAAAAAAATATGCATGCGCATTTAAATAATATTATTTGAAGAATTTCCAAGAAATTGTTTTAAGGAAAACTTTCTCAAGAAACACTGTTTAAGGGGAAAAAATTCTAAAATAAGCATTCTTGAAATAATAATATCTTCAAGGTGTACCATGTGTTGATGGCTAGCACCAAATTACATAAGCATCATGTCATAAGAGAGAATCATTGGTAAATCCCTAAAGGTAACTAGATCTAATGAGACTCTATAAATCTCATACCACAGTGGTCAAAATACTCCACTAAACTTCCAATAGTGTTCTCATGCATGAGCCACTAGAGGAGAACACAACTCAAGGTCCAATGGTCTCCAGGTTATATCTCAAATATCCACATTGTTCCCATGAACGAGCCACTGGATCAGAATGACTCCCAAGGTCTTGTGGACTCCGATCATATCACATGGTCAGTTAGTATTTTAGTTGTCAATCATTCTAGATGAATTTGGGCATCTACCACTTCCATATAAAATAGTGTACTAGTTTTAGTTCACCCACCTAGATACCTAGGGATTCCCTTTGTGGTCGATTTCAATTTCACATTTCAAAAAATTCATCACTTCCATATGCACATTCCAAGAATCATAATAACACAAGAAAATCACCACTTTCATATTTTTCAATTTTATCCAAAGATAAAAAGTCATAGGGAAACCACCACATTCCATGAAAAAATCAGTTTCTATTTTACACAAACCCAACAAAAATTTGGAAATACATTTCACACCACTTCCACATTTTATGAAACACATTTGAAAATAAAACATGAAGAACATGAGTGAAATTTGACAATTTCCTTGGGAAAATACCCTTTAAAATTTACATTTACATCAAAACCATTTAATAACATTCTTTATAATACATTAAAAAATCAATGAAACATAAAATATTCACAAAAAATAATCCTACATTAAAAAAACCCCATTTGTATTGGAAAATCAACATTCATCACATTCTCACCTTTAAATATATTTAAAACATATTTTGTACCTTTAATACTAGGCATAAAACATTTTAAAAAAGAACCACAAAAGGAACACATGAAACATAACTATTTTCATTTAAAAAAACAATTTTCATCACATGTGAATTTAAAAATCACTCCAAAACATGTTTCTACTTACAAAATGTATGAAAAGAACATAGTTGAGAAACCAAGAAATCATATTAAACTCATTTAATAATGTAAAATTATAGAAGCACCTACCTCAGACTTGGAAACTTCCAAATATTAGTGAAAAATAACAACTACACCACCACAAGACCCTATAAAATAAATATTGAATAATAACCATCATGATTTCACCCAAAATCATACGATTGAAACCACATTAAGTCAGAAAACCCACTGGAAAATAGGAACTGAAGAATAATGGAGGTGAACCCATAGAAGAAGGTAGAAATCAAATAAAAAAGGAACTTACATAGATATTCTTGGAGAAACCACATCAAGTAAACCCCAAAATTAAATATCAAATAGGGAATCGAGAGGAGGTAGAAGCACTTAGGTTGGTGGTTCCCAAATGGGAGAGTAAGTGGGAGTAATTAAGGTTCAATATGAAGAGGAAATAAAGATAAATTCACACTTTTTAATGACATAGAAAAGTCGCACAGTTAGCCCTTATAGTTTTCAAAACCCTGTGGAAACCATGTTTCCCTCACTGTCTAAGAGGTACATGCCACATTTTTAGCCTGAACAGTTTGAAAAATGGTGTGCCAACAATTTAGTGGCCACTTTTCAAAATAGAAATTGGCTACATGCTTAACTGGAGGAGGGCACACAGTTTCCCCTAACCATGTTCCAACCATGCACCAGTTGTTTTCAAGTCCAAAATATTCATTTTTCTTCAATATATCATGGGGAACAAAGGGATAACCACTATACTAAAAATAATAATACCTCAAAAAAAAGAACATTAATGTGACAATTCTCCCAACCATGAAAACATTCTTCCCTCATAAAGTCAACTAAAAGCTTGATCATAAAATAGAAATGCATACTCTTCCTTGACCCAAGACTTATGCTTACATATATCATTCATATAATTGAAATTATTTCAAAGAATTCATACTAATAGAATTGATTTCTTATAAAATGATTTTCCCTAAGAATCCACAATCCTCAATGGATACTCAAAAATAGATAGATCAGGCTCTAACTCCAACTCCCTCCATTTCAGCATATGGGACAAATCTAGATTATAAATTTTCATCTATGAGACATGGAACAAATCATGGATTGATTTTAAATGAGAGGGAAAAACTAACTTGTGTTCCACCTTACCAAATCTATTGGTAATCTCAAACGGTCTGACATAACTTGGTGTTAGCTTCCCATGTTTACCCAAACAATGGTGAACCAAGTGAGGTTTCACCGTTAAAAACATGCAATCACCCAAAGAAAACTCCAATCCTTAGAACCTATGATTTTCATAAGATTTATAGAGACTATGAGATGTCAAAAATCAATACCTGATTAGCTTAACTCTATTATATGTTTCCTATATAAGGCTCAAACCGAACAACGAGGTCTAACCCACCTCATCCTAATGCAAAGGTGAATGGAACTTTTGATCATAAAGCACCTCAAAAGGATCCATTTAATCGAAGATTGGTAACTATTTTTATACGTAAACTCAACCAATACCAAATATATATATTGTGATCATCCAAAATCCTACACACTTACATAGAAAATATCTTCCAAAATCCAATTCGTCTACTCCTTATAACCATACATTTGTGGGTGGTATGTCATGATCAATTTGACATGTGACCACATTTCCTTATAAATGACTTACCAAAAATGAGAGGTAAATTGGGTGTCCATGTCAGAAACAATTTTCGGTTGCAAAACATGAATCCTCAAAACCTATTGAACATAAAACCGACCAAAATCATCCACATTGGATGAATCCCTTATTGGAATGAATGGGATGAATTGGTAAGATGATCAATCACCACCCAAATAGAATTCCTCCCATAGGGTGTATGAGGTAGGCCAATGACAAATTCCATGTAGATCTCATCCCACTTCTAGGTAAGAATAGGTAATGGATGAATAAAACCAGGGGGCCTTTGGTGCTTACTTTAACTTGCTAACACATATAGCATTGTGATGCAAATTCAACTACATATCACCTTATACATGGACATGATAATTTCCAACTAACATCATAAAACATCTTGGTGGAGCCATGATAAATAGACCACTAAGATTGGGGGCTATCCAATATCACCACCTTTATCAATGATAATGGAACCACAAACTGGCCTCTAAATCACAAATCTTCTTTAGGATACAATTGAAATTCGTAGGGCATATCCCCACTATTTAGAAACAACTTAGAATGCTTATATAACTCATCACTTGTCTGCTTCTGGAAAATGAACTCTATAAGAGAATGTGTCAGCTGAACACTATTCAAGGACACACATTGATTATGCTCCTTGGTCTCTAGGTGAATCTGAGAAAAGATCACCATCAGAGTTCACTCATCACTGGACTCTTTCAATTATTTCACTGGAACTTTCCTTCACAAAGAATCTTCCACCACATTAAATTTTCCTAGGGAATATAACATATCAAAATCAAAACACTAAAGGTTATCAACCCAATGATCATTCTTCAAATTCAAATATTTCTAAGAGAAAACGTAGGATATGATCTTCTTATTATAATAAAATATAAAATTATCCTTAATGATAATGATGACACGTCTTTTAGGAATTCAACACTGCTGCGAACTCCAATTCATGTGTTGGATAATTATTTTCATGTGGTCAGTGTTAGAGAGAACCATAATCAACAACATAATCATATTTCATGAGAACACACCAAATTCTCATACCTAAGGCATCACAACAGAACCCATTTCCCTTTCTAGATTCTAGAAAGATCAAAATAGGGGTTGTGGTCAACCACTGCTTAAGCTCCTCAAACGATGCCTCAGACTCTAGGCTCCATTCATAATTCACCCCTTTCCTATTGATCACCATCATGGATGGAGAATACTGAGATAAATATCGAATAAACAACATGTAATACCCTTAAAGGACAAAAAATATCCTGATCTCAAAAACATGCTTCCACTGCTCCTATGAAATCATTGCATGAATATTTTCAAGGTCCATCGAAACCCCACATCCAAAGATCACATGACCCAGAAACATTACATTTCTAATTTATAAGGTTCTCTTAGAAATATTCTCGTAGAGATAATGACTAAAAAGGGTCCCAAGAACTTCCATGATTTCTACTCATGATCTTCCTCTATCCTGAAATAGACCCGAATTTCATCGATGAATACCATAAAAAAGGAATCGATATATTGGTGGAACATCCTATTCATGAGCTCTATAAAGACCACTGGGGAATTTTTCAACCTTAAAGGCATGAAAATGTACTTCAAATGGTCATGCATTATTTAGAAGGCTGTTTTCGGAACATCTTCTTCTCTTACTCTGACATGGTGATACTCGGAACAAACATTAATCTTATAGAACCACATTTCCCCCATAATATGATTGATGAAATTTTCAATTCAGGGAATAGGATATTTTTTCTCAATCAGTACCATATTTAGATTCTAGTAATTGATACACAATCAGAGAGATCAATCAGCTAGCTTTGCAAATAGAATTGGGGAGGCCCAAGGTGAGATGCTTGGGTGAATGAATCCTTTTTATTCCAAATCATCCAGTTGAACCTTTAATTCCATTAATTAGGTGGGGGCCATATGGTGTGAGGGAAGATATATTATTAGATTTCCCTATTCAAAATAAATGGAGAACTCCAAATCCATCTCTGGAGGAAAACACATGAAATCCTCCAGAAAAAACTTTGGTAACTCATCCACCATAGGAGGTAATCCACCCTGAAGAGCACAATCATTATCCTCTAACATGAGTGACCAGATCCTAAAAAATGAGGGTTCTCAACTCCAAAAGTGGATATCCAACATGATCTAACTGATGATCCCTTTCTCTATGAAAAACATAGGTACTTACATCAATTTCCACAAAACTCACTCATCGACTAAAATCATTTTCCACCTGAAAACACACCATCTAATATATTAAAAGAATCAAATCAAAGAGTTACATCTCCAAAATGTGAAAATAAAATTCCAACAAGACCCTTCATATGGTGAGTGAACAAGACAGACACCTGAAACTATACTCTCGCTTCTTACCAAGTGGCATTACCAACTCCATAAGTTATAGAATAACATCAGTTGGAAAATTTAACACATCAAAAAGGCCGAAATAAATTAATGAAACTAAAGCACTAGTATGAAATAGAATAATAGCTAAATATGATGAAATAATAATGATACCTCAAAATGTCACATGCCTTGCATATGATTCCACTGGCACCCAATCCACTGTAAGAAATTTCCTTATCTCAGCCATCCTTTAAGAACGACCATTAAACATTGGATCTACCCCAAATATACTCTAACCAGAAGATGATCTATCTCTTTCACCATGATATCATAATTGAGAACCTACTATCCTAGATAGTTCTAGTTGAGATGATATCCCTTTGGAATCTACAGATCATATACTACTCTCATATGGGCATTCCACCTTGAAATATCGCTACAACTATCCCATAACTCTGCACCAGTGACAAGGCCTGGGAGGAGATAAACACATTGGTCTCATGTTCCCTTATTTTCCACACTGACGACACAAAAATTACCTAGCATGAGAAGACATAGAAGATGATATCTAGGAAGGATGGTATGAACTACCACCTCTATTCTTTCCCTCCTCATCTTGTTTCCTATTCTTCTTAGAAGAACTACCACTACCACAAATGATACCACTCCAAAAAACCATAATTTCTTACATGATCAATTTCCACCATCATAGAATGTTCAACCACCTCGACATAAGTTTTTATATTGACCAATAAAATATAAGATTATATTTTCGGTAGGAACCCATTCTAAAACTTTGGAGCCTTAATATTCTCATTAGAAACGATATTGGGTGCGTACCAAACCTACTCTAAAAAATGTTTAGCATACTCTATCATGATTCGATCTCCTTTTATAAGATCCATAAACTCGTAAGACATGGTGAACGCCATAACTTCTGGAAAATATAACTTGTTGAAAATTAACTTAAAGTCTTTCCTACCCATCTTCTCATACTTATGAGCTTGCACCACTAAGTCCCACCACTTCAAAAAAGGACCCTACAACAAGAACGAATCACATTTCACCCTGACCACCTCAAGTGTATCAAGAAACACAAACATCCACTCTATTTTCTCAATCCACTTCTCTTATTCTTGAGGTTACGGGCTACCTCAAAAAGAAGTTGGAATATTTTTAAGGAACTCTTGAGCCTTGTCCTATCCAAGATATGGTTCGGCCTTTTTAACCTGAGCAATACCAACACCTAATACTTGTCCTAAATCATGGGTAACCATAAAAACTTCTTCAACTAAAATCTGATCAATAAAAGAGGTATAACTCTATCTGACCTCTTACCTTGTTTTCAGATTAATTCACCAGGGAGGAATCATGATACATAAGAAACAACCATGAGGAAGAACCATCAATATAACCATTCTAAAAAATTATAACAATGAAAATAAATTTCAAACACTCCTAAAATACAAAAAAAACACTAGAATAAAAACAATCAACAAGGCTAAAAGAATTCACCCCCATCCAGTTTCCATATACATTCTGCATCATGTACCTATCACCTGAAGGATAAGTAAAAAAAATCCTGAAATCACATTGCAAATTGAGTCCTATCATGAGGTGTGCTAGTCAGGCACCCCACTTGAAATAAAAACCTCAATCCCTAAAACTCCTCACTTCATTATATCCATAAAAATTCCCTAAATAAATTGACCCAAAATAGTGTAACATGGCTTTGATAACATTTTTCACGAACCGAACTCGGACTCCATCCAACCCCACACCCATCCCAATTCATGGAATAGATCGAAGGGCATTCCATATCTCTATGGGTTGGAAAAATTTCCTATAAATCAATAATATACTTTTTAAATGAATTCACCCATTTATATAATCATAAACAACCAACAATTATAAACACAATAATATATGATAAATATAACCAAATGAAGAGAAAAAACATCAGATTTAGAATTTACAACTTTTAACCAAAACCCAAAAGTACTACAATGATAATGGGATAATAAAACAATCCCAAACCCTCTATCCAACAAGAAATACATCTCTCTCAATCCACCATCATCAACACATGTATTAGATGGAACTCTAGAAACTAGATCCAATATCACCATGACATATCTTTCCATTACCTAGGTTATACATAATAAAGTCTACAAGCATCCAAAGGTTTATGTAGGGTGTGAGCCAAAACCCAATAATATTCCACCTGAACGAAATATTCCTTGCTAAAAAATTTGAAGAAAAATCAACATGCACTTTTCCATAAGAATATTTGAATCATTTCCATGAAAAAAATTTATCGATAAATTTATCAATAAACAATTTTTACAGAAAACATTTTTCTTAAATAAGATTTCTATAAATAAAAATGTACACAATGTCTACCGTATTATGACAGCTAGAACCAAATCACATAAAAATAATATCAAAAGAGAGAATAATGGATAAATAGCTAAACTTAAATAGCTGTAATGGGAATCTAGAATCCTCAAACCTCAGTGGTCAAATCTTACACAAAATTACCTATAGTGTTCCCATGCACGAGCCATAAGAGGGGAATTAATCCTGAGGTAAATTGGTCTCCAAGTCATATCTCAACTACCAACAGTGTTCCCATGCATGATCCACCAGAGGGGAACACATCCCAAGGTCTAGTGATCTCCAATAATATCACATGTTTAGTTAAATTTGTAATTATTAATCCCTCTAGATGAATCCATCCCTCATCCACTTCTGAATCAACTAGTATAATAGTTCTAGTTTTCCACTTAGAAAACCAGGATTTACATTTATGATAAATTTCCATTTCACATATCACACAATTAACCACTTTCACATGCACTTGACAAGCATCATATGAACACAAGGAAACCACCACTTTCCCATTTTCACATTGATCCAAAAAACAAAATTCACATGGAAAACACCACTTCCCATGATAAAAACCACTTTCCACTTTCCACACAAACCAAAACCATTTAGAAATACATTTTTTTACAAATTACACAATTTATAGAACTCATTTGAAAATAACACAATAATAACATGTTTGAAATCCAACCATTTCCATGAGAAAAGTATCTTTCAAATTCACATTCAGTTAAAAACAAAATAATATCATTCTTCACAATGCTTTAACAACTCAACGACACATTAAAGGTGCACAAAAAACCCAACTTGTAATAAAACCCATATTATCATGGAAAATACACTTTCAACTCATTTAAACATTTAAATCTCTTTGAAAACATATTTTTCACCTTTCACACAAGGCATAAAATTTTTTTAAGAAGCATTATGATAAATAAGACATGAATGGTCGCACTTTTCTTTTATAAACCCCATTTTTGTCACATGTGCATCTCAAAACCATTACAAAACATGTTTATAACCACATAATTAATTCAAATAATTCATTTGAGTAACCAATAAATCATATCAAACACATCTAATAATATAAAATCATGGAACCACTTACCTCATACATAGAAACTTCTGGAAATTAGTGAAAGCCCACAACTACGCCATGATATGACCCTATAAAGAAAATATTGAATAATAATCATCATTATTTCACCCTATGTCACAATATTAGACCATAATTAGGTCAAAAAACCTGTTATAAAATAGGAAATCAAGAATGATGGAGGATAAACCCTATAAGGAGGGATAAATTGAAGTAGAAAGGCACTTACTTAGATATTCTTAGAGAAACCACACCAAATCCACCAAAAATGTGAAGAAATATGGAATAAAAGAGAGGATGGAGAGAATCCTAGGCTGTATAATCCCAAATGGGAGGAGAAATGGGAGGAATTATGGTTAAATATGAATAGGTAATAAAGGTAAATTCCCAGTTTTTAATGACATGTACATGTTATGTGGTTAGCCCGGACAGTTTCACATATCATGTGGTAACTGTGTTCCCCTAAATGCTCAAGAGGGATGGGTCGCAAGGTTAGACCACATGGTTTTCTAGAACATGTTCCAACCATGCAGTCTCCACTGTCCAAAATGGAAATTTAATGCATGCTTTCCTGGAAGAGGGTGCTGGTTTTTCATAATTGTGTGCCAACCATGTTCCACCTTCTTTCAAGCCAAAAATATAAATTATTCTCAAAAAAAATTCATGGGGGACCCAAGGGATAAAAACGAGACTAAAAATAATCAATATAATACCTCAAAACAAGAACATAGATGTAACAACCCACCTCTCAGCAGTGTATATATCGTCTTGGTATCTTCAAATGGTATCAATAAAAAATAGGGCACCTCTAAGATCATATTTTCATAAATGGATAATATAAATTTTATTAATAGTAGGTGTGTTCCTATAATTTATTATAAGAACCTTCATGGATGATAGAAAATGATACTCCCCTATCTTTTATCACAAGGTATAAAAATTAGTGATTTTGTGAAAGTGGGGATTTTACCCCTTGTGATATATTATCCTATGAAAGTCACATAAAAGATAAATCTAGAAGATTATGGAAAGTCCATAGATGAAATTTAAACAAATATATTTGATAAATTATATAAAAAATTAATCAGAATCAAATAAGACAGGGAAATAAGGGAATATATTAAGATGAAGAATGATGTAAATATTAAAATGAAATAATCCAAATTAAAAATATGGACAAAAAAATTGAATACATCAAAATGTATAAACATGAGATAATTAATGACTATTTCACCCAATTTAATGATAAAGTGAGTCATATCAATGGATTTGGAGATTATTTTAATGACTCAGTCATTATCAAAACAATTATGAGAAATATTTCTAATAGGTTTGATCTAATGATATCTACTATATAAGGTAAATAAGACCTATATTTACATGAGATACAAAATAATCTCCTTAATTATGATTTGGGGATGTCTCTTTTTTTCAATAAAATAGATTAGGAGGAAATAAAATTGAAATCCAAGAAAAATTAGAATATAATTTAGGAGTAAGTTGATAGATATAGTGAATTAGATGATTTTGAATAAAATGATTATTAATACAAGAGGATAATGACCCATAACTCTAAAACCATCAAAACGGAAAGTGTAATTATAAATGAAGACTTCAATTTAACTGATTTAATTGTGGTGCAACTATATTTTTTCCTATAATTTCACAGATAAATTTGAAATATAAATATGAGAAGGATGAATAAAATACCCATATAAATAAATTTGGAATAATTTTAGAGAGTCAAAGAAGTTTAGTGAAAATATGGGAAAAGTTAATGAATAAAAAGAACAAATATTATGAGTAAGGATAAGTTTGACTATTCCAATTCAAGTAGTCACTATTAAAAATACTATGTTTGAAAAGTTTTTAATTTCATGGAATATGTTAAAAAAGATAAATAAAGCATATGTAGTGAGGAAGAAGGATAATAAGCCTACACCAAACACATGATAAGAGATAATTTTGGTGTGTGTATTTTGAGGAATACATGATATAAAAGGGAAAATAAATTCCTAACAAAATATTTTGTAAAGATGAATAAAAAATATTAATTACACAAAAATGAAAATGATTATGTTGAATAAATTATACTTCTTGATGTCAAAGTAGTTCAGCAAGATAAAATATTGAAGGAGGTTGAGAGGAATGTTTCTATAATGTAAGAAGAACTAAACATTGAAGATTAGATTTGTATTAATGATAATAAGACCCTAATAAAAATAAGATATCACTATGATAAGGATTTTAAAATAAATTAATATTCATCATGAAGTGATAATATGTGTGATATATAATCTTAGGTAAAGAATTCACTTGTATCTCACAAAATTGTTAAATCCATTTCAGCTGACAATTTTTGTTCTAAAATCCAATATAAGAAATATTGGGTTGAAAAGAACTTTTAAAATATCAATTATATATCCAAGAATGTTAATAAAAGAATTATAAGGAAATATTCCTTAAAACCAAAGTATATGGAGGCTTGAAATGTTCCAAGATAGCATGTTGTAATTCACATGTAGACTCAATAATTTAAAGGAAGAGCTAGTCTTAATGACCAATATTGGTTTTGTGGAGTATTTTAGCATTATACATATGATTATTGGTACAAAATATATTTCCAATGTATTTAGGTAAGTTATAAATCAAGGGGGTCTATCTAGTGAAGAAGAGAAGAAATATAATAAGAGGAAGGAAAAAATAGAAAGTCATCTAAGTTACTTTTCCAAAACAGATTTGATTATTTGAATGAGATTTATAAAAGGTGTGACCTGTAATGTCGTTGTGATATAGAATGAATGAGTTTGATTCTTGGATTAATGCAACTAGTTGATGAAGGAAAGTATATCTACAGAGGTAAACAATAGATAAGTCACTATTTATATATATGTATTTAAAATACATAAAGAGGGTAAATATATAAAATCTTGATAGTGGATAATCATCAGACATGGATGGAGATTTCAAGATCCAGAATAACTTTTAAAAACACAATTTTGGAGCTATCGCTTCTATAAATGTGATCTTATTTATGATCAAATCAATTGGTTTGACTAAAATTGAACCTTAAAAGTGGAAATATATTTATGTAATGTTTTTTGATGGACTCAAACATAACTGTCTGAGTGTGAGTCAAACTTTTGATGAAGGAAATTGTGTTATTTTCAACAAAAAAACTTTCTTCATCAAGAGAATAAAATATTGAAATATTATCACCAAATTTTAAATGAAAAGTATTAATATATTTCATATTGGTGGTAAAAGAAATTCCTTATACTTTAGTACTAATGAAGAAACAAATAATTGGAATAGAATATTTTACCATCTTGGATAGAATATTTTGAGTTAATTCTTAGGATAAATGGTGTAAGAGATCTACCTCAATTGATCAAGGATTGAGATGTTGTGTGTTAATCTCGTAAAAAGGGGAATATGGTTTAGCTATGACATAAAAGATTGAAAATACAATCAACTAGGTGTTTTTTAGTTCATTGAAACGCGTGTTCTAGTTTTAAGATTCACTGTTTCTATGTAGTTTCCATTGGATTTATTCATGGAACTAGAAACATCCAATAGTTCTTTATCCAAAGAGGACCTACTTTCCAAAGGCAGGTGTTCATTATGTTTTTAACTTTACAATATTTAATAACGTGCATTGGTCGAGAGGATGGAAGGTAAGACTCATCACACCCTTTTGGGGGGAATTATTGTCTACTCTGGGACTCTATTTGTAAAATTAAAATATTTTCATGAATCCTTATTAATTCACCAAGTATATCATAAGTATCCCATGAAATTTACAATCACTTATTAACATGTGTAAAATTTGTAATCATCAGTATGCATTCAAGGTTTTTTTATCAATGTAAACATATGTATTTATTCAAGTTTTCTACATTAATGGTATCCTCTAATATACCAATTAGAGATTATTTTAATCACTGTTATGATGATAATTGTTTTTAAGCCACTCAATGGGGCACTCTGAAATTTATTGTCATCCAGGGAGATGAATGTTTGTTTTAATCATGGGATCATGCTCATAAAATGAGCTACCTATGTATCCTTGTGAAAGTAATCAAAACCCTTGTAGTTCAGTTCCGCTTAACAGTACATATCATAGCTTTTAAGGTCATGTGATAAGGACCTATAAGTGGAAGGTGCTTTGTTGAAACTTAGTGTGGGACTTATGCTGAAGAAGCCCAAGGAAATTGGAAAGGATATGAGTTTCCATGTAGGATCTGACCCAATTGGGAATATGGCCTAAAGATAACAGGGTTGATTTGAAGTGTTGGGTTTGAACCTCAAGGAGGATTTCTATTTATCCCATATTAATGGGAATAAAATCCCACATAGTTTGATGAATCTCATAGGAGAGTGTAGTCCTATGAGAAAGATGAGTTTGGGCTTACTTCCTAAAAAAGGATGCCTTGATGATTTGAGGATTAAATTTGGATCTTATTTCTTAAGGAGGATGCCTAAATTGGTGGAATTAGGGTTGGATGATCTCAGGCCCTGAAAGGGATTCCTACGTATCCTGGCTTGAATAGGAATCAAAGTTCTTGTAGTTCATTGGGTGAGTGTTTTTGCACATGTTTCAACCACCACATATCTCAAATCCCACGTGAGTCATGCTCGGTGTGATAAACAAAAGGATGTGAAAGATTCAACAATGAAACTTCACACTTTTCCTCCTCCGCAGATGGAAGAGGGCATGTTGACTGTGGAAGAGGGAAAGGCGATGAGCCTTCCCTCTGTTCTATTTACATTGGACAACGGTCTAATGTAAGGAAGAAGGGGTGAAGTTTAGGGGCTTATACCAGGATGGATGCACTATTTAAATTGGTTGGGGCTTACTCCTAAGGAGGATTCCCATTTGAGGTTTGGTTGGGGCTTACTCATATGGAGGATACCCATTTGATATTGGTTGGGTTTACACCAATGTAGGATGCCCATTTGATATTGGTTGGGGCTTACTTCTAAAGAGGATGCCCATTTGAGATTGGTTGGGGCTTACTCCAATGGAGGATGCCCATTTGATATTGGTTGGGGCTTACTCCTAAGGAGGATTCCCAATTGAGATTGGTTGGGGATTACTCCTAAAGAGGATGCCCATTTGGGATCAGTTGGGGCTTAATCATAAGTAGGATGCCCATTTGAGGTTTAACATGGAAAAGAAGTCAGGTGATGAGGTTTTAGTAGTTTCTTGAGGATTTTATTGACTCAATGTACTCGGGGAATCCATAAAGAGAGTCCAAACGCATAACCTGTGAAAGGAACCAAGATGATTAAGTCAACTCAAGGCACTTAATTGAGTATGATGGAGTGTCTTGGATCTTGGTATTCCAAGGATGGATGTATGGACTCATAAAGGGCCCAATGGAAAATGTCGTCGACCGGATCTAAGAAGTTCGCGGTGCGACTCTCCATTTTTTCATCGAGGTCAATGACGGAAGTGAAGGGACCAACTTGAAGGGCCGGTACCGTATCCCTTCACTAACCGAAAGCAGGGTTATGGGGGTGCAACCCCCGTGGTATGGAGCAGTCGGGCTACGTAGGATCTCCGCGAAGGTGCATCACGCAGATTCTCCATGAAGGTGTGTCGCGTAGATGCTCTGCCAAGGTGCGTCATGTAGTTGATCCACGCAGGTTATCCGTGCAACTTCTCTGAGTAGATCCATATGTTCTTGACCATGATGGGACTTTGAACCATGTTTCCCCATTTAATTCTCTCTTCTCTCATGTTTTAGAGATCTACTTGAGAACAATTGGGGATCTGGGCGAAGGAGCTACTCAATTGGAGCTTTGGGACGTCTTCCAACATTATCTATCTCTCAAATGGGGAGCTCAAGGGATCTATTTATAGGCAAAGTGGGGACATGGCCGAAGGGATGTTTTCCATGTATTCCTCTGCGTAGGTTCGCCACGTAGGTCCCTCACGTAGGTCCTCTGCATAGGTCCCTCATGTAGGTCCCTTTGTGAAATTTTATATGTCTTCCTAGTGCCATAACTATTGATCTATAAGCCTTTTTGGGCTCTGCGTCTAGTAAAATCGATGGTCTTGAAGAGATATACACTTCTTGATATAGTAAATATACCAAGTATTCTCGGATGAAACTCGAAAATGGAAATTAATGTGTCAACACCTTTTTTTCATTGATCTTGGAAATCCAATGCCTACTTCCGGATGGGGAATCATTACACTTATACGTTGGTATGGAGTTGCACTTTGGAACGTAGAAATCCATCTTGAATTATCTTCCTTCATGGTAAAAACATCTTTACCCATACATGACAGATGTCTTCTATGTGAGAATTATATCTCTACTATATGGAAAAGTGATTGGAACACATTTCATGGTGTCAACACTAGGCCACTTGAATTAATCCACTTATATTAATGTGGACCAATAATACATAAATCCACTAGAGGTGACATTCATTTAGTCACATTTTTTTTATTATTTTATAATTATGACCAATGCATTGTTATAAGAAAACTGTTAGAGGTTGTAATGATATTTAAATTTTTTATAAGGATTGCTGAGAAATAGTTGGAGGTTTCCATAAAAAATTTGAAATAAATATTGTAAGGTAGTTTACTATTAATGATTTTGAATCATATATTAATAAAATGGAATAAACCACCAAGACAATACTCCTTCACTACCAAAAAATAACATATTGGTAGATGTTTTTTAGAGGGGGTTATACAAAACCCCCTCTAAATTCATTTTAGATGGGGTTAGGAAAAAACTCCATTAATCATAAAATTTATAGTGGGCCCAAACCCCCACTAAAAGTTTTAGAATTTTTTTAATATATGGTTGTATTTTCGAGGCATTTCTGTCAAAATGACCACAAATTTAATAATTAGTGGACCTATAAGTTCAGTTTAATTTTCGTGGAAATATATATATATATAATTATTATTTGGATATTAGAGGATATATATATATATAACATGGAGTTTTTTTAATTTAAATAGTGGGGATTATAAACCCTTATAGTCTCTTAAATTATCAGGTGTTCATAAACTATTGTTAATCACTTAGATTGGAGGGGGTTTTAACCCCTTATAATTTAAGAAATCAGACTGGGGTTTTAAACCCTCTCTATATCAAGAAATTAGAGGGGGTTTTAGTCCCCCTCTAATTCAAGAAATTAGAGGGGGTTCATGAAGTGCCACAAATCCCTTTGATTAGAGGGGTTTTTTTAGCTCCCTCTAAATTTTTATTTATTTTTAAAATAAATTTCAAAAAAAATTTAATTTTGTAATATATTTGTCTGTGTGTGCATGTGTGTGTACACACACACCCACAAACACACACACATATATAATACATAAACACATTATATAAATGTATTTAAATTCATTATAAATATATATATATACATTTTATAAATACTTTAAAAAAATACTTATACATATAAAAAATGTATACAAATATAAATAATTTTATACATAATATAAATATATTTATAAATATATTTATTCAAATATATACAATTTATATAGGGTTTGATAAATAATATACATTTATAATATGATTTATATTATACGTATGTTACATTAAATACATTATTACTATATGTTTATGTATAAATAAATTTATATTATATTATGTATACTAATAAATATAATATAGACAGAATTAATTATAAATATAAATAAATATTATATATTTATATTATATATATATATTATATTATAAATATTTTATTATATATATATATATATATCAGTATACCATACTAATGATAAATTGGTTATTAAATATATATGTACTTTAATTATATTATATATTTCTAACTATATGAATGTATTTAATTGTAGTTATATGTATAAATAAATATAATTTAATAATTTTATGTAGATTTACAAACATTTATATGTATAAATAATATTTCATATAATATTAATTATTTATAATTTAAAAGCATAAACATATTATATAAATATATTCATAAATATAATTATTTAAAAATATATATCATATAAAAACCCAAGCTTGTAGTTTTTATGATTTATATAATAATACTAATAAATATATTTTTAAATAATATGTTTTTTCTTTTATATTATATATAATTAATAATATATGAAATATAATTTATACAAATAAAAGCATATTAATGTACACAATATTATAAAATTGTATTTGTTGAAATACAAATATATTAATATACATAATAATAAATTTATGTATTGAAATACCTTATATAAATATTTTTATAAAATTTATTTTTATTAATATTAATTATATATTTGTATAAATTATATTTAATATAATATTAATTATATATAATACACTTATTAATTAAATATAATATAATATTACATTTCATATAACATTATAAATTTTTTTGTATAAATTGAATTTTATATAAAATATTTTTGTAAATTGTATTTCATATAATATTAATTATATACAATATAAATGTTTTTATAAATTGTAAATGTATTATATAAATATTTTTTTATAAATACATTAAATAAATTCTAATATATATATAAACATAAATGTAAGTACATACAAATAATTATATATATATATATATATATATATTACATATATATTTTATAAATGCTATTTTTAAATATATAAATACATTATATATATATATACATATTTACAAATAAAAGAATTTATATTTATATACAGATAAGTATTCAGATTTATATATTAAATATAAATGTGTATATATGATATAACTATATTAAAATAAATATAAATATATGTATATATGTACAAATATTCATAAAATTTTATCTATATATAAATATTATATTATATATATAATATTCCTGTATACATATAAATGCATTTATAAATTAAATAATATATTTTATTTATATAAATATGTAATATATATATATGAACAATTTTTTTAATTTTGTATGTATATATAATACATATATATATGTGCATAATAAATTTATGTAATATATAAATATATATCTGTGTGTGTGTGTGTAAAAATAAGTAAAAATATTTAAAAATAAATATATAAATACACATTTTTGTTTTTGTGTGTGTTTGATGTAAATGTAATTATAAATGCATACATGAATAATTTCACTTAAATATATGAAAATATATAATTTATAGAGGTGTGCATAAAAAATACATATAAATATATATTTATGTTTATATGAATATACATATACATATATGTATTTAAATAAAAGATTTAATACAAATGTAGACATAAAATTTATATAAATGCATATATAGGTTATATATTTAATGTATTTAAATATATAGTGAAAATAATATATATTTTCATAAACATATAAATATATATAAATACAATGATATAAATAATACAATCAAAAAACAATCCAGCATAGTGATTGAGTTGTAGCCCACTCATCCAATGAAGACATGGATCAAATCTGCATGGTCTTACTTTTTAGAAAAAATCATTTCTGATTACAGGTGGGATAATGGGATAGGTAGGACTGGGACAGAGGTCGCCCATGCATTGATGCTTCAAGGAGGGATCCACTGGATGAACAACTTCGTGTGGTTGGCCCGCTCACATGGGACACCACACCTTGGAGGAGCGGGATGGGATGGGGTGATACACTGGTTTCACATGAAGGGAGATTCTGGCGGTAACGAGAGAGATAAAATGTGGGAAAATGCTAGTTACACAAGAGGGGAGATTGTGTGGGGAACCAGATAGAGGGAGATGGCGAGCAGATGGGGGAATGAGAGAGAATGTGGGGGGGAACTGTAGAGAAGGTGGTTTTTTTTTAAAAAAAAGTGATAAATTAGGGGTGTTTTTCAAAACCGCCCATAATTTGATCATAGATAGGGGTGGTAAAAACCACCCATAAAATTGTGCGTAAGACACTATTAGAGATATTTTCTAGCCACATCTAATATCTTACACATACTAGAGGCAGTTAAAACTACCTCTAACTCATGAATTTATGGAATTATAGCCAAAAATTATAGGGGGGTTATAACAACTTCTAATACAACTACTACTGAATTAACCAACAATTTACCAATAGTTCCTCATAACCTCCACCAATATGAGTAGGCGGTCATATTAGCAATGGTTCCTAATAACCACTGCTAATGTGTTTAGAGGGGGTAATAACCCCCTCCAAACTAAAAAAAAATTCGTTCTAATCGGGTCATTTTTTTATAGTGTGTAACCACCTTCAAATAATTGTTTTTATAATATAATGGATAAAAGTCTTATTGAGATGTGAATAATAATGCTTTCTAATATTAATAGTTCAATGTTTTTCTGATGAGAAGATATGTGCACAGTTGTTCACATTCAGAACATGTGTTGTTTTGTATCCCAATTCTAATATAACTTCTTATGATATTTGGTATGAAAGAAAAATAGTTTACTACCACTCTATATTCATTGGAGGTCCTTGTTTCATAAAAAATAGAAAAAAAAAATTTTGGGTATGTTTGATGAGAATGATAAGGAAGGTATATTTCTAGGAAACATTTCTAATGGAAAATGTTACATATTCTAGAAAAAGAAGATTTATTAGAGAAGTGAGAGTTATTATTTCAAATTAGAAAAATATTTCGGGTATATAATCAAAAAAATATCATCTCACCTATTTATCCAAACTCTTTTATTAATGTTATAAATAATAAATAATTGGGAAATTCTATGAATGATGAATAGAATAAATTGAGAGAAATTTCACTTGGTATATTGTCCCAAGAAAAAAAAAGAAAAAAAGTTACTGGAACCAATTTTGTATTATAAAAAATGGTTTTGGTAAAGTGGAAATATAAAGGAGAAATTCTAGACTTGTATGTAACGGCTATTAAAAAGTAAAAGGAATTGATTTTGAACAGACCTTCACACTTGTTTCAATAATGGAGGCCATAAGGATGTTCCTAGCAGTTGGAGCTCACATACAATAAAAAATATATGAAATTGATATAAAATATTCTTTCTTGAATGGAGAACTAGAAGAAGAAGTTTACATTGAGAAAACTGACGGATTTATTTTTAACATTGATGTAACAAAGGTTTATAATATGAAAAAGGATATTTACGAGATAAAACAGGCTTTAAGAACAGGTACTCAAAGTAGGATATCTATTTGAGAGAGTATAATTTATTTGAAGTAAATTTTTACAATAACCATTATATGACTTGGGTGGAATCAGAAACTCTTATTAGTATTGTTTATATTCATGATATTATTATTAAAGATGAAAAAGAGATTTCTGAAAAATAATTTTATAGAAAAATGAAGGAATAGTATGAGATATCTTTGTTTGGATAATTGAGATATTTTATAGGATTACAAGTGCAGTAAATGAAAGAATTTATATTTTTCTTATGAAAAGCTTCCAAGATAATTTTAGGTTTTAAATGATTCTAAAAATGATTATCAAATCAAGTGAAAGAAATTAAAACCTTTATCCGAGTATCTCTCATGTTTGAAATATGAAACTGTATAAGAAATACTGAAATTAAGAAATACTATATTGATACAACTTACATAGAATAAACTGAAAAATCATCCCCATCAAATTCAAATATGCTTGATAAATATCACAAATTCTTCTTTAATTATGTTGAAATATGATTCATTTTTATGAATCAAAATACGAGCCTTGAATAAAATGATGAATTAATATAACTATTTTGTTTGAAAAGTAAAGTCATGATTTTATAATAAAACCCCTCCAATAAAGGTGCGCTACCTTCAAGATAAAAATGTAGTGATAGACTATTTTTATTGCCTAAATTAATACCTTGGTTTTTTCTTTATGCTTGATATTGTAATTATTAAATGACATGTTAGGTTTCTTGTCCCATTTTTTGTTTTATTTCTCAAGTAGTCATATGCCTTGATTCCTTGACATCACTTATTACACTGGATACCTTGAAAATTAGTTTATTTGTCTCAATGAATAAAATTAAATGGTTAATGTGAGTAGAATAGTAATAATGACCAAGGAAAGTGGGTGGCCTCCCTCAAGGGTAATGAATATGAACCCTTTGGAACATGTACCTAAAAATTAATTTTCCATATTTAGGATAATTGAGTGAGAATGGCCCTATGTAAGATGGATCAAACAAAATATAATGCCTCAAATACATGGTTTTTCCATAATGATTTGTTTGAATTTTATTAAATTTTTTCGATGAAAGGATCCTTGAAATGAAATAGATTATAGATAATAAGAAGCATGAGAGGCCCTTACCTTTTGTATTTGAATTGAATGTGATCAATATGTTAATTTATGATTGAAATGATTAAGTTGGTTTCCCCTAAGTATAATTGTGAACATGATTGCTTATATGTAATATGGTTTTTTATTTTTGAAATGCATAATAGGTACTGCAGTATTCATTATGTTATAATTATGACAATGAGTATAAATGGAATGGGTTAATGAGATGCATGAGAGGTTAATTCCTAATGCATTATATATTGTTTATATTAATGCATTATATAGGTAGGAAAGCCAAGGGACCATGATATCCCTTAGGGAGAAAAACTATGTGAGTTTCTATGATGATCATCTAGAGACTGTGAGGGTTCATAGTGTTAATCCAGGGAATAGATAGTGTTTGATACCCTTGTTGATTGATGTCTGTGTGTTACGTCCTGATCCATCTAATGATAATTTCCAAAGGATCGTGGGATCCTTTAGAGTGGGAAGACCGTGAGAGCTTCCATGTTGATTATCCAGGAGACTGTGAGAGCACTTCGATTTTGGACCAAGTGTTAGAACACAAGTTCTTCCTAGAGTAATGGATATCTATATTCTACGTCCCGGTCTAGAAAAAATATCATCCCATGTATATGACCGTTTTTCTTAAGTACACACTTGGGTCATATAGAAGTATTCTATGTATATATATCTATATATATATAATTGAATGATCATTATATTATCCTGACAAGGATCCGAAGCTGGTATAGTCGTTAGGTGTCCCTTAAGAACCTGGACTGGTGTTTACTTATTTATGTAGTCCTGTTTATTGACTTCTTCTATAGCCTCAAAATTTTTAATTTATATCACATTGGATAGGGATTGAAACCATGGGTTTCGGCCAACTGAGATTTCATATCACACCCTTCTCAGTTATCGTTGGTACCCGAGTAGACCTTATATTTGTAAGATCTAGGTTGTCTGCTATTTTCTTGTACCTGGGAGTTGGGACTAAAGGACTGAGCTGGAGCTCGGTATTCTCATGAATATCACCCGTGGGGATTTTCTATCTTTTATATTTTATTACTATATTTAAAGCATGGTGTTTTTTTACTTATTAGCTTATATATCACCATTCAATTGTGGATTTTATAAACTAGCGTTGACCACTTTTACTAAACTGTTATTATTTCACTTTCATTGTTGTCTTTTATTTATCTACTGCTTCAACTATTATTTTCTATAGTTTTATATTTATAATCAGATAATTCCTATATGATTCTCTAATATGACGGTATAGTCTCCCCATTATCACCTCCCGAGACCCTTGATGCTAGTCATTGGCCTCCTGAATATAGGGAGATGTGCTTGTGGTCGTGTGACCCACTTGTCCAGCTTCCAATTCAATGGTATTTTGGGTCGGGACATTACAAAGTGGTATCATAGGGTAAATTTTTCCTTTTTTCTTTATCTTTTAGTTTATTAGATAGGAAACTAGTAATGTGTTGGAACTTGGTTAATATTTTTACTTGGGAATTATCAACCCATATATAGGAAATGAACAAGTGTCCAAGGTTTGGATTGTTTCTTATGTTGTTCACTGTTATTTTTTATATGGTTTCACCTAGAGTGATTGGAGTACATTCCACTACTTATGATTTATGATCTTTATGAAATTTAACCCTTGGCCTAATATGGTAAGTAAGATTCATTACATGAATCATAATAGGAACATAAGAAATTCTCATTCCATGAATAGTTCCATGCCATGTAGTTTCATTATAGTTTTTATGATTACTTGATTGTTTTCCTTGATTTATGTTCCATGATTATGTATTGTATCATGCTTCTGTGTTACAGCATACGATAAAATGATATTTTTGGTTAATATGTAATTAGTTTCACGGGATGAAAATATATGTTTTGTGAATAAATGGGAACTAGTTTTTTATTGTAAGGTTCATGGGTGCCTTATAACTGTGAAATGGTAACCCTTATATTCAAAAAATCTTGATCATAATGTATATAACTGATTATAATTTCTGATAAAATGTAAAGGATTCAATGGTTTGAATGATAAGGTAAATTTTTTAGTAAAAGGGAAAAAATGATAAACTATATAGTCTATGGGCACCTTATAGGTTAGTGGACATCCACCCTTATATCTGGAATATTATATATTTGAGAATGTTAAATTATAACAAGTAATTTATTTCGATTAAAGGGAGATAATTTTAAATCCATTAAGTGTATGGGAACTTCATGAATTGGGGAATGCAAACCCAGATTAAATGTAATTGAATGTTATACGTTGAGATGTTTATAAATGTAAAAGTTTTTTAGTTTTAACTTGAAATGAATTAGCTAAATTCTTAAATGTGAAACAGGATCCATGTTGGTTGGTTGAGGCATGATTTATTGAATGCCCCGTTTGGATGTTAAAAACTAATATATTTGAGAAATTGATATTGGGTTTCTATTTTGAGAACCTGGATCGGCTTAGTTGGACCCTCATAGGTCTCTTTATCTATTAAAAATGAACTTAGATGCAACATTTCCTAGAAAAGACGAGATGTCTAGAAAAATTTAATTGTTTAAAAGTGAGTTTTATGAAACATTCCTATTTTCTTTGAGTTTTTTTGATAAAAATAAAGATCCTAGTGATTTGTTTGAAAGGGCTACTTGATGTGATGGATTTAATATTTTAAACTGGATAGAATATAAAATGTTATTTACTACAAAGGGATTGTAAATTGAACTTGTAGTGGTGCCCTATATTTAAAACCCACGTTTATGGGTAGTTTGAGGTTCTCTTTGAGTTTCTTTGGAGCAGAACCATATGTGTTTTTTTGTTGGTGTCGTTTCTTTTGCAATGGAATGATGATAAACCATTGAGCGTACTAACCACTATTACCATCACCTGGTGTTAGGTTTGAGGCATGTTCTTCTTAAGGGTCTATCTTTTGGTACGTAGTGCCCTTATAATTTTTAATCCCTTTCTAGTGCCATGAGCATTCTGACGTTGGGTGTTTTTCTACATTATAAGATTTTTATTTTCTAATGAAACCCTTTTTTGGATGGGTTTCCTTAGTTTTCTTGACCTTTTTATGGGATTGAGAATTGGGTAATTCTTAGTTTCAATGGGTTAGACATACCTTGGGCAAGGTTGGTCGCTTCGTTGATTATTCTACCTCTTTTCTCTTCCTCGGTTGTGAATAACTTGGCATGTATTTCTCCAAATGAATGGTTGTATAAGGTAATACAACTCCAAAATAAAACTATTATATTATAGAGTATGGTCTCGAGTCATCTTTAATTATACTGACCTAAGTGTTAAAGAATCGGTATCAACCCAATGCTCGGGATGGGTTTTGGCAGACTCGGGTGTTCCAACACACCGGTCGGTTTAGTTTTGGTTTCCTTGTCTAATTCTTTGATGTATGGTAATGGATTGGAAGACTTCCACGGCGTTTTTGGTAAATATTTCCTTAAAATATGAATGAAAACTAATTAATACTAGTTGGATGTGGTCATTTCAGTTTGAATTCCTTTGATGCTTACAAGTTTCAAATCATGTCGATACTTGTTTGGGTTCACGGATTTTTTTGATTTATTGTGTATGAAAGTATTAGGAAGCACTATTGGTCTTGGATAAACATCAGTGGTTCAATACTAATTGATCAAGAAATTCATTTGGTGGTAAAGTTTATTTGTTGGATAATGATGCATCAGTAGGTGAAGCCTATCTTCTTTCGAGGAAGTCGGCTAGTGGTGGTTCAACCTCTCTTCTTTCTAGTAATTGGGTATAATTAATTGGAATCCCTTCAAGTTTTCTTAGTGTATTATTATTTAAAATGAGAATTCCCTTATATTATGATCATCCTTTATGCACTAATATAGAATTGGTATTACACTGTGCTACAACAAGTTGTGGAGCTTGTTGGGTGGTTCTTCTTGTTTAATGTTCACAATCCATGAAGGACCATTTATAGAATATTCTTAGGTGGGGACAAGTTTGGTTTGTGTCATTGGGTGATTTACATGAAAAAATGATTCGTCTTGGGATTTGGGTTGATAGGGATAGATCTTTTTTTCTGTTTCAGGAATCATGCGAGATGCTTCGTCATAACCCTTAAAGATGTGCTTGTAAATAAATTCAAATGGTGGTTTGAACCATGGTTTGGAATTGGATGCTTAAAATTAATGCCTATGGTGGGAATTATGTTTGGATTGATTATTATTGAGACAATGACGTGATCATGTCTCAAAATAAATGAGCTCAGGTTAGAACGGTCTTAGTGTTTCAGTTGAAGAACGACTGTTAGCTCAGGTTTAAATGGCTTAAGTGCCACATATTTAATGATTTATTGAAGGTGAGTTGGATGTTCAGAAATTCAATAAGAAAATTTTAAATAATCTTCAGGGCCCTATTAGATCTTTTGGGGTGTAATTTTTTCCAAATGGCTTCCTAGGGATGAGAGGTTCTATGGTGGGAAGGTTGTAATGACCTATGTTTTTAACCGGATGAAAATACGAAGGTTTTTTATTTTTATCATTTACTAAATAGGAAGATTTTGAAACTTCTCATAAAAATTTAATTTTTTTGTGTTTTAATGCTTATATGGGATGTTTTTGGACGTGGTCGAAGGCCCATTAAGTTTACTGTGTGGCTTGAGGAGTTTCCGGTGTTCCAGACTCAGAAACACAATATTTTGAAAAACTATAGAGGGCATCTGGTTTGTTTAAAATAGTGTGGCCCACTACAGGAAACCATGCGACCTTGTTTAATGGTGGAAGTGGAATTTCCCATGGGCTATGAACAGTTTTCCAGACCATGCACTTAGCCACATGGTGTTCTCTAGAGGCAGCACACTCACACTATATACCGCACAATTTATGCATTGTTTGGAAAACTATTTGAATCAAACTATGTGGTTGGGTCTGTTTTAAGAATTTAAAATAAAAAAAAATAAAAACCTAAAAACACTTTCCATTCCTTCTCCCCTTAGAATCACTATGTGGCCCCCCATGGTGTCTACCCCGGCCATGCACTCGAACCCCCTCCATCTCCCTCTTTCAATCATCGATCTTCCACTGATCCTTCATGTTTTTTATTGAATCTCCATGGTAGGATCCTTGATCAATATACTATCTATTCCCGGATGATTTTTAGTCTTCCCATTGCCCTGTTTTTATTCGGACGAACACCCTAAGGTTTGTGTTGATTTCAATTTTGGTTTTATTTTGTTATAGGGTTGTAATAATGGTCTCCCAGTACCTATTCTTGCATGTTCCAACAACAGCCACTGAAGGCAATGTGGTTCAGATTGTTTTGGTTGGCCGCCTTTATCCGGGGTAAGGGTTTTCTTTTGTTTTGCGGTTTCTCTCATGGTATCTTGTGTCCTTTGGGTGTTTGTAAGCCCTTGATAATTTTTTGTGTAGTACATTGGTCCCTACCATGTGGTTTCGAGTCATCGAGTCTAATGTGACTTGACCACATATGCATAGGTAAGTACACATATATATGTAGGTTCCCTCGTTGTGTGTATATTCATCCATGGAAGTTAATATAAATTTATAGATCCAGGTATGCCAGCTTATATATATGAAAAATGCATATGTAGGTCAGTGGAGACTAGTATATGCATATAAGAGTATATGTAAGGATACCCTTGCACATGTTCATGGCCTTGCAGATGTGTGCATAGGGTCCAGGTGTCCTTATATGTATGTGAAGGTTCATATCTTTAGTTGGGGAGCAATAGCTTCTAGTTAGAAAGTTCCAAGATCCAATTTTTTCGGTTTGGTTCCACCCTGAGGTAGGATTACATCCCTATCCCATTTAAATTTAGGTGCTACAATAATTAAGTTGACTTATGATTCCAATTTTATGAATCAAACTGTGAGCCTTGAATAAAATGAAAAATTAATATAATTGTTTTTCCTGATAGGTAATGTCATGAGTTTATAGTAAAACCCCTCTAATGGAGGTGCACTACCTTCAAGCTAAAAATGCAGTGATAAACTATTATGCTAGCCTACCTTAATACGATGGTGTTATGTTATGCATGAGATTAAAATTGTTAAATGGAACTTTATGTTTCTTGGCCCATTTTTAGTTGGATTTACAAAGTAGTCACATTCATTTTTACCTTGAAACCACTTATTATACTTGATCCCTTGAAATGTAGTTGCTACGTATCAATGAGTTAAATTAAATGGTTAAGGTGATTGGAACGATATGAATGAATAAGGAAAGTGGGTGGAATACCCAATGGATAATGAACCTGAATCCTTTGGAACTTGTACTTAAAAATAAATTTTCTATGTTTAAGAAAATTGAGTGGGAATGACTCTAAGAAATATGGCTCAAACCAAATGGCATTCCATGAATAAATGGATTAGAAGTAGTGAGTTTTTTAAATTGTATTAAATGGCTTCGATGAAATAATCCTTGAAATTAAATAGAGTATGGCTAATGAGAAGAATTATAGGACATTGAATCATGTAATTTAATTGACAGTGATCAATATGATAATTTCTGATTGAAATACTTAAGGTGGTTTTCCCTAAGTACAAATGTAAATGTCATTACTTATATGTATCTTGGTTTGGGATTTTTCAAATGTGTAATAGTTAATTCCTTATACATTATGTTATAATTATGAAAATGAGTATAAATGGAATGGTTTAATGAGACTCATAAGAAGTTAATTCCTCATTCAGTATATGTTTTGAATGATTACACCTTATATAGGCAGGGGATCTAAGGGACAGTGAGATCCCTTTGGGAGAAATACTATGTGATTTTCTATGTTGATCCTACAAAGACCATTAAAAGTCGTGGATTTGAGCTAGGGGATAGACCATGTGTGATACCCTTGGTGATGGAAGTCTGTGTGTTATGTCCATATCTATCCAATACTAATTTATAAAGGACTACGAGAGCCTTTGAGTGGGAAGACCATGAGAGCTTCCATGTTTATTTTCCAAAGGACCATGAGAGACTTTGAGTGGGAAGACCATGAGAGCTTCCATATTTATTTTCCATGAGACCACAAGATCTCGTGGAATTTGGACCAGGGGTTAGACTATGAGTGCTTCCACCGGTAATGGATGTATGTGCATTACATCCGAGTCCAACCAAAAATATCATCCTAGGTATATTACTATTTGGTGTCATTACACACATGGTTCATATAAGAGGATTCTATGTATATCTATCTATGTTTATACACAATGTTACTCTATATATATATATAACTGACATGATCAAACTATTTTCACATCAAATATCTAAAACTGGTATAGTCGTCAGGCATCCCATAGGAACATGGACGAGTGTTTACTTATTTATGTAGTCCTGTTTATTGAATTATTCTATACCCACACAATGAATAATTTATTTCAAACTGGATAATTATTAACACCATGGGTGTCATCCTACTAATATTTTATCTCACTCCCTGATCAGGTACACTTGGTATCTGATTAGACCTTATATATACATGATCTATGTTAATTTTTGTTTACCTGTACCTCAGAGTTGGGAGTAAAGGACCGAGTTGGAGCATGGGATTCTCATGAAGATCGCTGATGAGGAAATGTTGTATTTCCTTGATTTTTACTATATTTTAAAACATGTTGTTTTGTTTAATACTTAGCTTATGTGTCACCATTCATCCATGCATTGTATAAACTGGTGTTGGCCACGTTCAGTAAATTACTATTATCTGACTTATGCTGCTATCTTTTATTTATCTACTACTTCCGCTATTATTTTTTATTATCTTCTATTTATACTCTCATAATACCATTGTTCATATCTAATAAGAGGGTATAATATCCCACTATCACCTCTCGAGGCCCTAGAAACTAGTCAGTAGCCTCTGGCATACATGGATACATTTTTGAGGTCATGTGACCCACCGGTATGGTTACCAATTCAATGGTAAGTTTTGTCAGGACGTTACACTATATATGAAAAAGAGGAATAGGAATGAAATATTTGGTAGAATAAGATTCATCCAAGAATCACATACACGAACATTTCGTGGTAGTATATATATAATCCATAAGGATTTTACTTGGGAAGTCACATTTACTCATTCATTATAACACATGAGAAAATGGTTCGAACAACTCATGTAAATATTCTATGAATAAACTCCCATACATTACATCTTATGTAACAATTTTATAATGATAGTATTTATTGAATAATAAATAAATGATAACAATTTATCATTTTTCCACAATCATAAATTTCATTGGAATGAAAATCATAATTTTCCGGCAATATAATATTGCTTATATATATATATCACATATTCATATGAGGAATTAGGGATTGTTCCCATCAATATACCAATTACACTAAAGCCAAATAGAAATTTTTCCATTTCACGTTATATTTTATCATATATGATAACTTGTGAAATCATATCTAAAACTAATTTTGGATATATTCCAAAACACTTTTGGAAATCTATAATTAACTCGAACACATATCACATCATTTGTAATAACTACTGAATACCCGTCCAAAAAACTTTTTGATTAACTCTAAAAAAACTATAGTAGTTCACTGAGACAAAATAAATCCCTATTAATCAACCAAAAAGTGTGAACCCATTGGTATTTATATCATTGACAACAAATATGAATCTATGGATCTATAAATGTATGAAAAGAGTGGAATATAGAAATGCATCAATACTAATCAAGATATAAACGGATCAGTCAAGATCTCTATTAAAAAATGTATCTTTATACCTATGTTCACCAGTCTACATCATAAGAAAATTTCAATTATCATATTTTACCTTTTCCGAATAAATTGAGTGACCATAGGATGTGGAACATATCAATCTAATATAGCCAAATAATTTTTCTCGATTCTCTGATTGTAGACTAATCTCATCAATGAATACATCACATGTCATTCACCATTTTGGTTAATCACATAAAAATTACCTTATCCAGAAATAAGAATATAATCTCTAGGCGTGTCTTCACACTCCCATTTTCTATCTCAATCTAGGTACTAGATATCATACTCACCATTTGATAGGAAAAATCTCATCTTGGTTACGCTCCAATCGATGACATGATCAACAACATACCCAACCACCTCTATATTAGCTAAGTCAATATGTATACATTCGTATGTAGGGTATCAAACCATAAATGTTATCATGAAAGGTATCTCCTCAAACTTAGGTAATGGGGACTAAAATATGATCCATGTGCCCATATTATACGAAATACATATATATGACACTCCATGTGGCATACTTAGTAGGTTATCTTGCACACATGATGAATCATAGTCATTGTTTTTTTCCACATGTGTATATTCTCTATATATATACAATAATCCTACTAATGATAACCTTAAAAGATCTTCTTAACATATAATAATCCATGAAAAACATCAATTATGGATAAAATCAAATCCATGCTTTCATTGGTCAATAATAATTTCACTTCATGAAATACATATCAATATATGAATTTAGGTAACTAAAATGTGCCTATCGAGGGGCGTGATAAAAAAATATTACCTATGTTAAAATGAAGTAAAGTGGGTAACCTAGTTTGTCTCCAGAGAGGAGTGAAAACGAATTACGTTTTTCACTTAAATTAATGAAAGAATAAGAGCTTGTTTTGGAAAATTTTGAGTCGAAAAATATATAAAGCAATTAAATATAATGATTGAACACAAATTGATGAAGAGAGTGATGGGGTCAAGGTAGTATCGCCTTTTTCAATGTCATAATGGTCATAAATATTATTACCCCTTTCTTCATATTAAATGATAAATGAAAGAATCCTCAATCAAGTTATCAATCACCCTTGGTTGAAGAATGAAATGGAACTCACTCCTAGTTTCATGGAAGCTCATAAAAATATCCTAAAAAACTAAAGAAAGTATTGATCAAGAATTTTAGCTCCTTATAACTCTAGAAAAAGTTCACTAGTTCCACACACGTTCCAATGATCACTAGACACTCACCACCTAACACAATCAGCTCGATCGAGACAAATTTCACTAAACAGGGGGAGATTAAAAGTCTCCAACCAAATCTATTAAAAATGAATAGACCAAACCCAAAACACAATCGCATTAATAGAATTTGGAAACACTAAAAATATAAATCATTCAAAAGAAAAACATTTCTTAATATTTAATTACAAAACTCTGGCATTAAAAAAGTGAAACTCCCTCTTCCCCGATCACTCAAAGGTTTCACCGCTCCCTATGAAGGTTAATATAGTTGATAGGGGAAGAAAAGAGAATAATGGAACTATGAAAAAAGAAAAGAAAAAATACAAATCACATCATAATTAAAATCCTCTATCACAACCCCTCTTGGACCTTCTTCAACCCCTTTGCATGGAAATGAACAATCTTATTTATAGGCTTGTAGAGTAGAAAATATCCCTCCAAAATTATTCCACAAATATTTTGAGTTCATTTCACATATTAAATGGACAAAAATTAGAATTTTACCTTCATAAATTTTGTTCCACTATCTCTTTTTTCATGCTCCCTCAAAACATCAGTGTATTTGGACAAGTTTACCAAAATTTATACTCAAATTACTAGTGACAACATATTCTACCTGAGATGACTCTTCAACTTTCTCTGTTTAGACACATTGGAAGAATCCTTAATGACTGAATTTCATCTTGGAATGTAATGTGTAAATTAGACTCAGATTATAATTTATATTCTAGCTAGAATCACTTAATTTGGAGTTATTTAGGCCTAGATATGATTTAATCACTGAGTTGGGTTCCATTCTGTTGACCAGCAAGCTTTTTCCACTTAATTAATTTTAATGGGTCATTATGTGTTGAAATAGACATGGTCCAGAAGAAAAAGTTATATCCTAGAATCACAAAAAGAAAAAAAGGAATAACTTAGTTTTTATAAAAAATGTAATACTTATGAACAAAAAAAAAGCTACATAAAACTAATAAATATACAGAATTAACAAATTTTCACAATTAAACCCATAATTCACCAAAACACTAAAATGATACAAATAAGCTCAATTTGATTAATTAGAAGAGTTTAAATCCTTGAAACATACATGAAAAATAATGGTAATATTATCTCTATAAATTACTCCACACTTAGCACTTGGACTCCCAGACAATTCAACATCAAAACCAAATCAAAGAAAATTCAAAATACATGCCAATGATATCCACCATTTCCATACAAATAAATAAAAGATATCATGCCTCATCCATAACCATTATTCAAAGTTCTCAAATCAAATAATTTAATATTTTTCCCCTTCATTTATCCTCCTGTGCACATAAGACACCTACCTCACATTAACTTTATCTCATCTCACAAATATCAATTTTCAATAATATTTTTCTAATCCAAACTAATGCAGGGGTAACCATATGTTTGAAAAATTTCTACTTATCCACCCGATGTGAGTTATGGAAATGTGTTTATCATGAGAAATTTTCAGGGTTTTTCTATGGATTTCTAATGGTAGGATGTTTTTTTGAAAAATTATGAGGCTAAATGAGGAGAGCATGGCTCTTTTTGAAACAAAATTACACAATTCTAATTTTCACTCAACTATGGTATCCATTTCACTCCCCATAGTAGAAATTTAGCTCCATCATCATGAAAACTCTTGGAATGTTCAAACTTATTATCATTTTAGTAGAAAAAAATTCAATCTTATAAAAAATGATTTTTCTTGAAAGCTCTAGAAAAGGCACAACTTTCTTCTTCCATTAAAATATATAGAAAGAAACTGCTTTTTTATCATGAATGCTCAAGAAAAGGAACAAATTTAAACAGAATGATTACATTAGTAGCACACACATCACTTCAAAATTTTATTTTCCACCCAAAGTTTCAATAAATGTGGTAACACAACACAAGACAACTTCCCCCACACATAAGTTTAAAAAGATTTTCCAATTTCACATCAAGAGGAGGTTGGATAGGGAAAATTGGATTGTAATGTGGTTAACATGACATGATGTTCATGGATTCTAAGGGATAAAAGGATTAAATGTACAAAGTAGGTAAGAATGAAAGGAATTCTCTTGAATGTGGGGATTTAAAACCAAATAAATTCCTCAATAATTTAAAACACAAGTACCTCAAACCCTCTTTTTTTGAAATAAATAAAACAAATTACAGTTAAAAAGCATGGTATTGTTCTATCAAGAAGTGAGGAGAATGAAAAAAATATGAAAAAACGGGATCAGAAGCCTCAAAGGAATTTGATTTCAAATATAAAGTCATTGAAATATTGCATGGGATTCAAAAATCAGAGTACTTTTCATGATATTCCCAAAAACATGAACTTGAAACAAAGTCATTTTCAGCATTCATTTAATCTTAATTGCATGGACTAAATGTGTTCACTCAATGAAATGGGTTTAAAAAATGGAAATGAGAATCATTTCTTCTCAATAGTTTCAGAAAAACACACAAATGCTGAAAAATGGACACACAAAAATAAAAACACAAATTTTTTAAAAAACAAACCCAAAATGAAAATCCTAAACTACAAAGGTTCCCTTCCCCACACTTAAATGGTGTAGTTTCCTCATTGAATTAAATTGTATTTAACATGTAAGAAAATTTTAAAATGGATCATAGAAACAAGAAAGTGTAAAGGAGAGGTACAACCTGATAGCTCTTATTGATAGATAGGTTGGAGGAGTATGATCTCCTCCACTAGATCTGTTGGAATAGTTCCATGGAATTTTTTTATCCCGTGTCCATTAATAGTGAATGGATCCTTCTCTTCATCCTTAACAATATACACTACACCTAAAGGATATAAATGAGTAACTATAAATGGACCCTCCCATTTGCAACAAAGTTTACCTAGAATCAGCTTTAGTCTTGAGTTAAATAGAAGAACTTCATCTCCAAGATTGAAGTCTTTCGGCTGGAGCAGCTGGTCAAGAGCCACTCTTGTTATTTCTTTGTAAATAATGGAAATTTCAAATGAAATTATTCTAATTTCTATTATCTCTTGAAACTTCAATGTTATCTCTTTCCCATCACTTTCAAGATCCAGATTCATCTTCCTCACAACCCAATATGCCTTATTCTCAAATTCCACAGGTAGGTTATAACTTTTTCCATAAATCCGCCTATATAGACTCATTAAATCAGGTACATGTAGGTTGTCATATAATACCATTATATGTCTTCTAACCTCTGCCTCCAATCCCTTCTATTTGTTTTAACATTATTCTCAAAAATTCCTTTGATTTCTCTATTAGACCATTCATCTTGACCATTTACTTGTGAGTGATAGAGAGTTGATGTTTTATGATTCACCCCATACTTATTTAGAGAATACTCTATTATCCTATTGAAAAAGTTAGTCCCTTGATCACTAATGATGGCTCTAGGAACTCCAAACTGAAAAAATATGTTAGCCCTAACAAAATCACAATCAACAGTAGCATCATAAGTCCTGGTGGCATTTTCTTCCACCCATTTGGAAACATAATCAACCGTATGAAAGATATATGAATTTACAAATGTCATTGGAAATGGTCACTTAAAATCTATCCCATAGACATAAAAAAATATCAAAAAAATTAAGTGGGTTTTGGGTAATTTCTTGTCTCTTTTAAATGTTTCTAGAAAACTGACATTTTTGACACATTTTTCAAAAATCATGTGAATCTTTAAAATGGGAGGGCCAATAAAATCAAGATTATAAAACCTTTTTTGTTGTCCTTTGAGGTCCAAAGTGGCATACAAAAGCTAATGTGTGAAAAAACTCAAACATAGAATCAATTTCACTCTTAGGAAAACATCTTCTTATAACTTGGTTATTGAAAATCTTCCAAATAAATCAATCGTACCAAATGAAATATCTATATTCATCTTTCTATTTTTGAATTTGATGACAATTGAAATGAGATGGTACCTGAGATGTTATCATATAACTGACCATGTCAGCATACCAAGTCACTTATACTTTAACCATGTACATATACTCCCTTTTAAAGTGATCATTAAATTGTTCTTTTTCTTGAATTTCAGCTTTAGTAGTGTTCATAAGTCTTCTTAAATGATTAGACACTTGGTTCTTAGATACCTTCTTGTCCATAATTTCTATGTTGAACTCCTACAGTAGTAACATCCATCTCATTAGCCATGGTTGAGCTAAATTTCTCTCCATCAAGTACCTAAGATATTGATGATTAGAAAACAGTGACTTTAGTTCCAAGTAGATATGATATAAATATTTCTAAAGAAAAATTAACTACTAAAAACTCATTTTCTGTGGTTTTGTAATTGAATTGAGCTACATCCAAGGTTCTTGAAGCATATAAAATGACTTGTGTCCTGACCTCAATTCTCTAAGAAAGGACTTCTCCAACTGCTTGGTTAGAAGCATCACAAAGTATCTCAAAAGGTTCTTCCCAATTTTTTGGATGCATCATAGGTGGTCCAAATAATCTTCTATTCATCTCAAAAAAATATTCCCTACATGCACCATTGAAATAAAAATCAAAATCATTCAAAAGTAATCTAGAGAGAGGGATAAAAATATTCCTAAAATCTTTAGTAAATCTCCAGTATAATCCCACATGTCCTAAAAATGATCTAACATGCTTCACACAAGTTGGGTAAGGAAAATAATTTATCACTTCAATTTTGGATTTATCAAGTTAAATGTCGTTTTTGGAAATTACATGACCAAGAACAATTTCTCTCTAAACCAAGAAATGACACTTTTCAAAATTTAAAACAAGATTCTTTTCAATGAAGGTTTTCTAACTTTTTCCAAAAAATTTAAAAAATGGCAAAAACAATTTCCAAAAACTATGAAATCATATAGGAAAACCTCAAGAAATCTTCAATCTGTTCATAATATATACATACCAGGAACCTTTGAAATGTACCTGGATCATTAAATAATCTAATTGGAATCCGTTTATTTGATAAAGTGTCGAAGGGACATGTAAAGGTTGTCTTATATTGATCCTCATGGGAAATGGGTACCAAAAAATGACCATAAAATCCCTAAAAAAGCAATAATGAGTCCTCCTTACCAATATCTCAAACATACAATCAATACAAGAAATGGGAAAATGACCTTTCCAAGTGACCTGATTCAACCTCCTAAAATCAATGCACACTCTCTAGCTATTCTAAATTCTCATAGGGATTAATCCATTTTTTTCATTCCTCAAAATGGTAAGGCCATTTTTTTGAAACTACATGAATTGGGCTAACCCACTATGAATCTTGTATGGGATAGATAATCCGAAATTCTAATAGCTTCTCAATCTACTTCTTCACAACCTCCATTAAAGTGGGATTCAACCTCATTTGGGGTTGTCTGACAGGTTTGGAATCTCCCTCAAGAAAAATTCTATGTGATAATATTTTTAGGTTTATTATAGGGATATCACCAAAGCATCACCCCACTATTTTGATATTCTCTATCAAAATATCAATCAATTATTTTTTTGGGGGTTCATACAGATTACTAGAAATTATCACTGGTAATTTATCTCCCTCTCTAAGGTACACATATTTCAAATCAGTGGGAAGTGGTTTTAATTCCAGATTATGGGGATGCTCAAGGGTTGAAACTAAATTTATGTTTCCCAAATAAAAATTTTGGATCTCATTCATACAAGAAACCATATCATCTTCCTTGTAATTTACCAAATCATTAATGAAATTAGATTTTACCTCTTCCTCCAATATTAAATTATATTCTCTAGTATTTTGGGAATCCACATGTTCAATGATATTTTCAATGTAAGATTTCTCTCCTATGTATAAGAATTCCTTGAACATACTGGATTCTTCAATGGTTTTTGCACCAAATTCATGGGAATGTGGAATGAGGGAGTGATCATTCGATGGTTTCCTCATGGATTCAAAAATATTGAAGTGGACAGTGCCTTATCCAAACTCCATGGTGAGTGTCCCTTTATGGAAATTGATGATGGTGTGGGTAATCCTTTCTTCATTCTTTGTTTCCTTTTAAATTTTGTTTCTTGTCTCTTATTATTTGGAATATCCTTCTCTTCATCCTATTTTTTCTCTTCTTCAAAATGAATTTTCACATAATTTTCAGAGTTTACAACTTCATTCTCCTTTAACTTCGGTGGTATTCTTTCAAGTTCATGGGATGATGGTGGTGTGAGTTCTTTTCCACTTCTTTTTTTTATCATTCTGAAATTATCCTTTGGATTTTGGATTGTTTGGGAAGGAAGTTTCCCATGATTTTTGTTAAGGAAGTCCATTAGACATTCAAACTTGTTGGAAAAATCTTTTATAGTGTCTTTCATCCCCGCAATATCAGATATCCGCTGTTGGTTAAAAATTATGGGTTGTGCACTGGTTGATGGTTTCTCATAGGGTCTTGGGAAAGCGTTTGGTTGGTGGTGTGAATGTGGGTTATAATATTTCTTTTACAAGAATGGGGGTGGGTTTTGAAACTATTTTGGGTTTGAGGTTCTAGGTTGATTATACTAATTTCAAAACCCATAATGAACATAGTTAGGATATCTTTATGCTTGATTTTTTTGGAATTTTCTTTTCTGAAAAGGAGCCACAAAAGATTTAATTTCCTATATTTCAGCACATTATTAAATGAAATGATCAGGTGATGAACATAAACCACATACCCTAGCCGATACTTGTTGTTCACCCACATGTTCCAAGGCCATCTGTCTCCAAAAATTGGTTAGCTCTTCAATATTAGTTTCTAGAAGGTGTGATGCATGAGAAGTTCATACCTCATGAATACCTCTTGTTCTAATACATCTTGTACCAAATTGTTGCAAGTTCTAATAAATATTCTCAATCAAACCCTTGACATATTCTAGTGAATTGTAAATCATTGAACCTCTAGATGATGCACCAAGAAGGTTTCTATCATTTTCCAGTAATCCTTGATATAAGTAGACAAGAAAGTGATTCAAATCAATGGATTGATGTGGGTAGCTGGCACATAGCTTTTTAAATATTTCCCAGTACTCATAATGGGTTTCTCAAGATGAATTCTATATTGAATAGATCTTCTTTCTGATGGTTGTGCTTTAGGAGGTAGGGAAGAATCATTGCCTGAAGCATCTCACCAAGTCATTCCAATCATCCAAACCTCTAGGTTGTAGATCATACAATCATTTTTTGGAAACTCCTTCCAATGAAAATGGGAATTCCTTCCACTTTACTTGTTTCTTAGCCGCTCCATGCGGTCTGAAAATTGATCATAAATGTGTGAAATATTTAATATATTTGTTGGGATCTTGACCTATCAAGTCATGAAACATTGGGAGAAATGGAATCATATTAAGTTTCATCTAAAAATTATTTTGTAAGGCTGGCACGAAATGTTGATTCTTCTGATTAAGGAATTTTGGGGCACAAAGGTCTCTAAGGGTTGGGTTTGAATTTACATCCATGTTGATAGGCTCTGAGTTACCACTTGAAGTTTCAATCGAGCCTATAAGAGAAATGTCCTCAAATTCCGATTATAAAATGAGGTTTCTACATCTATTTAACAATATTCATTAAATTTCATGATAAAGGGGGAAAGTATCAGTGTTTGAGGTTCTAGACATGTAACTTTGAAAAGAATATAATAAAATAGAAAATAATGAAAGAAAAGAAAATTTCAACACTTCCTCCACGACAATGGTTCCAAGTTATGACACATGCTTGTCATGGGGTGTGACAAAAAAAAATTACCTAAGTTAAAATTCAGTAAATTGGGTAACCTAGGTTGTCTCTAGAGAGGAGTGCATAATAATTACGTTTTTCACTTAAATAAAACAAAGAATAATAGGTTGTTTTGTAATTTTTTTGAGTTTAAAAATAAATAAAGAAATTAAAAATAAATATTAAACACTAATGGATGTAGAGAGTGATGGGGTTAGGGTAGGATCACCTTTTGAAATGTAATCACATTCATAAATATTATTCCCCCTGTCTTCCTATTGAGTGAATAATGAAGGACTCCATGATTGAGTTATCAATCACCCATGGTTGAGTAATGAAATGGAACTCACTCATAAGTTCATATAAGTTCATAAAAACCTTAAACATCTATTGAAATCCTAGATTGGGAATTTTTTCTCCTTAGAACTCTTGAAAAAGTCCACTAGTTCTACACACATGCTAACGATTGCTGGAAACTCACCACCTAACACAATCTTCTAGATCAAGAAAAATTGAACTAGGTGGAGGGAGATTAAAAGTCTTCAACTAAATCTATTAAAAATAAATACGTCAAACCCAAAAGGTGATCAAATTAAGGTAATTGTGAAGCACTAAGAATAGAAATCATTTAAAAGAAAAAGATGGTTTTATATTTAAGCAAAATAATCTGACATTAAAAAAGTGAAACTCCCCGTTCCCCAATCACTAAAAGTTTTTACCCCTCCATGTGATGGGTAGTATAGTTAATAGGGGAAGAAAAGAGCATAATGTAACTAAGAAAAAAAGAAAAAATACAAAGCACATAAAAATTTACATCCTCTAGAAAAACCCTTCTTGCACCATCTGAAACCACTTTGAATGGAAGTGAACACTCTTATTTATAGGCTTGTGTATTAGAGAATATCCCTCCAAAATATTTCTACCAAATATTTGAGTTTTTTTCACATATTAAATGGCCGAATCTCAGAAATTTGCATTCATAAATGTTATTCAACTCTCATGTGCAAGATCCCTCAAAATCTCAGGGGATTTGGATGAGTGTACCAAACGTTATACTCAAATTACCAATGAAAACATATTCTATCTAAGGTGACTCTTCAACTTCCTTTTTTTGGATGCATTAAAAGGAATCCTTAATAATAGAATTTCTTTATTACATTTAATTTAGAAATTATAAGTCCGTTACTATTTCTATTCCAGCAGGAATCACTTTATTTGGAGTTATGTATGCTGAGACATGATTCCACCACTAAGGTGGGGTCCATTCTGTAGGCTATCAAACTTTTTCAACTTGATTAATTTTTTTGGGCCATTGTGTGTCAAATTGGACATTACTCAATAAGAAAATGTTGTAACCTACGAACACAAAAATCCTAAAAAGTAATAAATCAATTTAGATAAAAAAAATTAATAGTAATGCACAAAAAATAGAATCTCCATAAAATTGATAAGTATCCAGAATTAACCAATTTTCACAATTAAGCCCATAATTCACCAAAACAATAAAATGATAAAAATTAGATCAAATTGATTAATTAGAAGTGGTTAAATCATTGAAACACACATGAAATGTAATGAAAACATTATCTCTATCACTATCTAATGTGAAATAATGATAAAAAAGTGGTTTCCTCTAATATGAAACATTTTAATATTCTTAAACTCCTTAGGAATATTTAAAAAATCCAACATAATCATCAGTTTATTACATCATATATGATAAAATTATATATCATCCTTATATTCACTACACTTTATGAGTTTTTTATCACATTACATCATATACAATCCCTATCAAATCATTATGTAATCATATGATAAAACCCTCCCACTAAAATCATTAGTGAGATAAATCTATGAAGTAAGGCATTTTGAAAAATGGTGAGATTGAGGAATCATATTATTAACTGTTTAAATACTTGATCATTTTTACACCTCTTAAAATAACAACATCATATGATATGATGTCGAATTCTTTTGTTTATTTAGACACTTTTATGTTCATCATCATAATCATTCAAATTTTATTCCATCAAACAATTCCATGGAATTATGTAACTAATTACATTATTGTTTATTAATACATCCTATTATTCTTATAGAATTATGTACTTTAACTTTAGATTGGTGTAATCAATTATTTTGGACTTCTTTAAGTCTAAACATACTCTCAATAGCCTATTTGACACTATATTTTCTTCATACTATATTTCGATGATACACAAGACCTTTTGTGTTAAGTAATTGAATTTATTTTATTTTTGTAGGAATATATAACAAATAATATATAGATTCAATATCATATTTAGTATTCTACATGTTTGGAACATTTTAATTTGAAAAGAAGAATATACCACCAATGGATGGAAAGAAAACATTCCATCATATTTGAAACAAAATTTGGATAAACATTTTATCACGCATAAAACATTATTATCAATATCTTCTTATATGAACATATTATAGAACCTAGTGAATCATATAATATGTGTATACAATTAATCATCTCATGTTTTTACAAAAAAAATTGTTATAAAAAATATTATCTTATCACATAAAAGAAATAATATGGAGATACACATCTTTTAATTACATTCATTTGATCTTGATAAAATCATTTATGATGAAATCCATGACGTAGTAACTATTTAATTCATTTAAATAATATAAATTATATGCTTATCAATTATTCCTTTGATTTTAAACTCCTATATATTTATAACATTTTTTAAAATATAAATTTAATATAAAAAAACCTTCAAAATCTATGAATTAGTTTTCATAACATCCATATATGACATGAATATTCCATGGAGTTTCATAAACTCAATCAGGTATGTTTTCGACAATACAATCATATTTAATTATTATTTTTCCTTTCTGGGTTTTAATGACTATGATTGGATTCTTAGGGAGATATTGTTCAACCAATTTTACTTCTTCTGGTATGAAATTTTACCTCAATTTACTATTTATATATTAATTTAAATAAAATAAATTATAATAATATAATATATATATATATTATAAACAAATTGATAATATTTGGTAAATTTTATTTGAATTCAATCACATTTTCTGAACATTTTAATATGTAATAATAAGATAAATTCCCTATCCAGATAAAAACAATTTTTAGTTTTTCTTAAAGTATGTTTTAAATTAAAAAAATCTTAAACTATATGTATTAAAAATGCACATAACATTTTATTTAAACAACTATAATTTACATTATCTTATCAAGAGACAAATGATACAGAATACACATTTGACGAAATTTTTTTCCAAGCTTGCAGCATCTAAGTTATCAATGTAGTAACTCATTTACTCTATTAATTTAAAGAAAACCATAAAAATAAAACATTATTTATTTATGAACTTTCAATACATTTACAACTTTTATAACACATATATTTGATAGAAATATCTTTTATAATAATATAAAAGATTTCTATAACTAATAAATTTTTAAAAGACCTTTAGTCTAATATAGTCATCAACATATTAAATCATATTGAATATCATCTGAAATTTCTACTAATATTATTATTGGAAACTAAAATTCCTTATATTATTGAAATTAAATTTATTTTAAACCTTAAATGAATCACTTCATGTATCCATAATCATCTAAATTCACTTTTTTATCAATTTCAATACTTGGTTACTAAGGAAGGAAATTGTTTTGACACAAATAATTTTCCTTAAGATCTTTTATTAAATCACTAATATTTTTTGAAAACTGTTATAATGTTATCAGTAAAAGGAGCATCTTACATTAAATTTATATTTATTATGGATTTGTCACAATGTTTATCTTGATGGTGATGATGATTTTATCTGCAACAGAAGGTTTTATCATATGATTATCATGAATTATTAACCATTTAACAAGGACTTTTATTAAATGGGTTCCCACAAAAATTATGAGACCTTTTCGATAATTCATCATAAATAATAGTGGGATCAGATCCATATTCCACTAAGCAATGAGTTTTCTTTAGTTTTTCTCTCACCAATTAGTAATTATGGATGGACAATATCCCAGTAATATCATATATGACTCTTGGATAGTCAAGAAGACAACCCTTTATTCAATCCATCATATTGATAAACTTGAATCTATTATTCCATTAACTTAATTATATTAAAGTCTCCGGACTAGTTTAAACCACAAAAACACTAAAAACACGCCAAAAAACAACTTAGGGACACCCAACTTTGGCATTAAATACCCAAGGATGTTTTGGTCTCACCTATCATTACTTTCCATTTATAAGATAATCTAGTGGCACCCAACATTGGAATGACCTACTTAGTTGGATTATTGAGGTCTTGAAAAGTGTCACTTTGGATGGAATATCCCACTAAGTATTTAAAGGGAGTTTTATCTCAACATATTGTCTAATTTAATTTCCTTTTATGTATGCATGATTCTAGTAATTATGAAAACCTATATTTTAAAACACATTAATTCATGATTTTTTATATTAAGATACACTAAATATAACCTCAGAATATTGTGAGGCCTAGTTTATTTGGGAAGTTAGGTACATAGAAAATTAACTTGATACATGGGTATAACATCATTATTTAAAAATTATAAAACATGCCCTTATTTTTCTTGGATCATCCAAAAATTAATTGAATAACATGTAGACTTACATGAGAATGTGGTGAGATATATAAACCAATAAGGGAATGAACAAATCCTATCATAATGTAATGTAGTAAATATGATCTAATATGCATATAGAGGTGACATTTGAAGGATTATAATCACAATATTGAACAATAAGGATTGATATGGAATGATAATATAATGTAAACATAAGAATGTAGTAATGACATAAAACATGACTTCATAAACATAATTCAAGGAAAATTACTAAGACAACATCACATTGTATATTTATGATAACCTCCCATGCACATTACATGACATCTTATGGGATAAAAACACTACCCAATTCATAATAGGGATATATAATTTAGCTCCAACCTATCACTTTAATATCATGTACACACATAATTGTGTCACCTAGATCACACAGAATAAAAATGTATTTCATCTATTTTAACCACAAAATTAAAGAGTTCATGTAACATAAATTTAAATAAAAAATAAATTAAATATAGGTATAACTAGGTGAATACCATTGAGTGTAAATGGATATGGTTATTCACTACACATATGTTTTGAATGAAAAATAATAAGATAATTTTGGTAGCATAACAAGTGTACATAAAGGTTTATAGAAGGGGTGAATTAGAGTGAAAGGGGACTCAAATTAATTTTTAATAATAATGAATGTTATATATATGTGTTTAAAAATATCCCAAATTAGAAAATTGGAAATCAAAAGTCATGACATAAAAAGGTGTTAGAATAAAGAAGAGGATAAGTGCATCCCTTATACTGGGTGGACTCTTCTTAATGTTCGGGGGAGAATATTAAAAATGTGAGGTAACCTTGATATTTCTCTAAAAAATAAAGGGTATATTAAATTCTTTCTCTAAGAGTTTTTAGTGAAGATTAATAGGTGGTTGGGTGGCTTTATATAACAAAAGAGGGGATAATATATCATTAATTTATAAATTAATTTTTGGAATCTATATAATAAATTAATCCAAACTAAAAACCATACCATTTATTTTCCCAAAGTTTTTTCTAAATAGGGGTGGATTGCAATATTTTACAATTTCAAGAACCTAAATCATTAAAATAATACCCTTCCTAATGTAGTAATGTTTCCTGTTTATAAATATTTTATTTTAAAACATTAAATTATAATATATGAATTGAAGGATTAATAAAGTGTTTATAATATTAATAAAATATCTAAAAACACATTATTTTAAAGGTGAAACGTAATTTTGGTCATGTATATTATTTATAGTATTTATCAAATCACTTTTGGGCTTTTGGGATGTCATAGTACCTACCGTATATTTATACGATGTTTAATCTTGACCCAGAAAATTGATTATCTCAAAAAAATGTGAAAACTAAATATTGGAAAATATTAACAAGTTAATTTCAAAAATAATATTTATTTTATCAAAAAATTCTCTAAATAATAATTTTTTTATCTTTATAAAAAACCCCATTAGTTGAAAATACTATTTTTTACAATAATAGTTTTTTGACTCTTATAAAAAATAACATTTGAATTACCAAAAATATATTATCATTAAATATAATAAGTATTATTTAATAATAATATTTTATTAAAATACCATTTATTTAAAAAATTATTGAATTAGTAAAAAATAGTTTTTTATTGAAATGGTATATTTCAAAAAAAAATACAATTTGTGTTTCCCCGTATCAAAATCTAACTTTTTTTCAAACTTGTTATATATTTATTTAAAAAGAAATAATAAAAAATTAATAATTATAAAAATTATTTTTTAAAAAATATAATATAAATATTTATACTATTATCGTCTACTTAAAAATCATTTTATTACACCATTTATTTTCTTAAGGGTAAGTTTTGTGAAGGTGATATTTTATTAGGGTGGTTCGGTCAACCTAGTTTGGGATGTGATCTAGATGAGTTTGAAATTCTACCATAAATAGTTATGTTCACGATTTAGTTTATGAATATCAATATGGGATTGATAAAGGGTAAATCCATGTGATGTTATCTCCCTTGGAACCTATAATAAATGAGTTTCATAGAGTATGATCCTACGGGTTAAGGTCACCACTTACATTGTCTATTTCAATTAGACTTTATCATAAACATTAATATATATTAATGATATGATCATGGTATAATGGTTATACTTTCAATGGTTATGATTCATAATAGTCATTTAAATTTGACATGATATAACCTATAATGGTCCAAAATAACTAAATTTGCATTTGCGTTTTATATAACTTCATTTCATAATAATAAATTTACTCATTTTAAAAGGAAGTTTCATTTATAAAAGTTTTAGTCATTAAATTATTCCCCCATTAATAAATTTTACACTTTAAATTTTCATTTAACAAAATATAATATAAAAGGGTAATTTTGTTTCAATGATTCTTCTGGTCCCAATGTTGCTTCATCAAACTTGTGGTTCTTCCATAAATCATTGACCAGACGAGTTGATTTTTTTTTGTAAAAATATGTCTCTATAATATAATATCTTCACTAGATTAACCTCATATGAAATATAACTCTCCAATGGTACCACCTCTATATTTAGTATATGTGAGGGGTGTGGTATGTACTTCCTCGTGAGAGATACATGAAACACATCATGTAATTGAGATAGTTTAGGTGGGAGTGATACTTGATAGAACGCCACAATAATACTATCATGGATATAAAAGGGGCGGATTTATATAGGACTAAGATTTCCCTTCTTCCCGAACCTCATTAATTTTTCCACGGTGATATATTAAGGAACACTTTATCTCCAACCTCAAACTTCATGCCTCATCGATGACTATCTGTATAGACATTTTGTCAAATTTGTGTATATTTCATAATACATTGAATGGTTTTATCCTTCCCTATCAACTCTTAGATAAGATCAGGTCCCACCATATTCTTCTCTTCAAATTCATCCCAGCATGTTGGAGTCCAACAAATCTTCCAACACAGAGACTCATAAGTTTCAATTGAATGCTAGAATGGAACTTTATATTATATATGAACTCTAATAGGGGAAGTTGGTGATCCCAATATACTTGGAAATACATTGAAAATGATCCCTTCATATCCACTATATGTTTTAATCATAATTTTAGACTGAATATCCATATGAGGGTGATAATAAGTTCTGAATATCAGTTCAATAACAAAAACATGCTAAAGGATTCTTCAAAACCTCAAGGTAAGCCTCAAATCTCAATCAGATACAATGAATAGTTGAACTCCATGCAATCTTAACACTTCCTTATTTATATCATGGTCTGTCAATTAAGAGAAAAATATTACCCTGTATAAATGAAATGTTCCCACTTTTTATGGACATCAACTACCACCAAGATGGCTCCATTTCCTTTAGCTGTCCTATGGAGTCCTATCATAAAATCCACAGATATTTTTTCTCATTTCCATATTGGTATGAGAAATGGTTTAATAATACCCATCTAATTTTTTCATTTCATCTTAACTTGTTTTCATAAAATTCATCAAGATATTAAATATTTAGTCTTCATCTTCATGTTATCTAACTAGAAGCTTTTCTTTAAGTCTCTATATATCTTAGTACATCCTGAATTAATAGAGAAGAGTGAGAAATTAAAATCATAAATAATTATCCACTTTAGTTGTGGTTTTTCTGGGACACCTATTCAGGTTCCAAACCTTATAACTATATCTTCATCAAAGTAGAACTCTGAAATATTAACAACCTTATTCTATAAAAACTCATCATCTTTCAAGGACTCCTTAATCCTTTCAAGAATATATGGTTGAGTAGTTCTTTGAGAAATATAGGATGATTATCATTATTTTATTCCCATATCCATCTTTTAATGTCTATGAATATTGGATCCCTTTCAATCCTCATCATGGATAAGGTTGTGGGATCCTTTCTACATAAAGCATCTGTCAATTTTTCTCATTTGCAGGATGGTAATGGATTAAAAATCACAATCCTTGATCAATTTTATTACCTTTATTAGATCATATTAATATTTTTTTGGAATATATAATTTAGTATTTTATGATTTGTATATATTTAAACCTTTTCTATGAATATATAATGTCTCCAAATATTGAATAGGAAGACCGCTGATTCCAATTCTAGATCATGCATTAGGTATTTTTGGTCATGGATATTTAATTGGCAAGAGGCATAGGCTATCAATTTTTCACTTGTCTGAGCAAAAAACCCAAATAAATTTTGGATGCATCTCTATTTATTTCAAATACTTCATCATTGGTGGATAATGTGATTACAAGTGCAGTGATTAGCTTCTTTTCTGGATCTTTAATGCTTTCATCACATTTATCAGTCCATTGAAACATGACACCCTTTTGAGTAAGCATGGTTATTGGGATTGAAAATAATGATATTATTCTAAAAAATTCATGATAGTAGGCATACAATCTAAAGAAAACTATTTATTTATATCAAATATTTTGTTCTAGGCCATCCTTCATTTGCCTCTATTTTTGACGGATCTATAAGTATACCTTTATTGGTGATAACATTCATTGAGAATGTTACATGATCCAACCAAACATTACATTTAATGTTCTTTTCATATAAATTTTCCTTTTAAAATATCCTCATTATAGTATATAAATTCTCCTAATATTCTTCCTTTCCTTTGGAGTAAATAATAATATCATCAATAAATACTACCAAACATTTATCATAGTAATCACTAAAGACTATATTAATTAAGTCCATGAGGGGTGATTGAGAATTATTGAGTCTAGATAGAATCACTATGAACTCTTAGTGACCATACCTTGTATGAGAAGTGGTCTTGTGGATATCCTCCTTCTTCACCATTAATAGATAATATCATAACTGAAGATCCAATGTAGAGAAGTATTAGGCTCCTTATAGATGATCGAACAAGTCCCCAATCGATAGAAGATGAAACCTGTTGTTTATAATTATCTTGTTGAGTTCATGATAATCATTGTAGAGGAACATTTACCCATACTTCTTCTTTATAAAGATGGCAGATTCACCCAATGGTGAAGCACTTAGATGTATAAACCTATTATCCATATTCTCTTGTAATTGTTTCCTCATCTCCTCAATTTAAAAAAACATTCTATATAGAGTCATGGATATTAGAAAAGATTTGGGTATGATATTTGTTGAGAAATAAACCTCAAAATTAGGAGTAAGACTAGGTTATTCTTAAAGAAACACACCATCGAATTCCCTTGTAATGGAATTGTCATCAAGGATTATATTTTCCTTGGTATCAATCATTTGAGTTATATATTATTGCTTTCAAGGTAACAATATCTAGGCTTGGAATGTTTATACCAAATAAGATTCATCATCCTACTTTAATTTTTTATAGAATATGATGGATATTATTGATACTGATGGAGATTTCCTTCCCTCATAAATTTTTATTGGATCATTACAAGGAAAAGAAATTAATCCCCACAAAAGAATATAATTTATTTAAGAGGAGTATCATAAGGTTTTTTAGGTAATTAATCCCACAAATTTAGATAGAGGATGATTTATACTCATGGGATGTAATAATTGACCAATTTTCCATAATCAAAGAAAACTCAACTTCTATGTTTAGATGTGGGTTTTAAATAGTTATACTAAACATTCATGATATAAAATAATTCATTGATCAATAATCAAATAGTATGCTCACGATCTGTGAATGAATAACTATCATGCCTATCACCACATCGTGGTTGGGATCCACCTCATTAGTTGTGATGGAATTCACTAACCCTTATTTTATAGGCTTTGGAGGTTTTCATCGCCGATTATTGTAAATAATACTTAGAATAGAGAATTAATTCATTTAGTGTCCTCGTTACTTGTAATTGAAACAATGGACTGCAGGCTGAGGGTTGAATGGAGCATTCATTTTTTCCATCACATTGGTGGGGTTCTCTCAAAATAAATCACCAGTTAGGCGTGCTTCCTTCATGAACCTAAATAATTTCCTTTTTCCCTTCATGTAATATCAAGGATGCTTCTTCCCAGACTTCTGAAATGTTGGATGATGTAACTTCTTAATCCCATGAGATTTGTCCACCACACTTCCAAAATTAAAATCCATTCTCTATATCATTCCTCTTGACCTGTGATACCCTTTAGATTCATTGATATCTATTTCAACATTGAATAAAACTCAATAAATGTACTCATATATTTCAGAGTCTCAAATTTACAAATAATTTTGTAGACTCAAATTTATCCCACTAAAGTTGTTGTCAACTTTAATTTCAAGGAAGATGATAAAATTAGAGTTGTATCATGAAAGTCTTGTGAATTTTTCCTTATAAACCCTCATGGATTCATCGTCCCTCTTCTTAAGAATAAAAAACTCCATATCAAATATAAGTCAGAGACTGTGAGGAACATATTTATCAAAAAACAATTCCGAGAATTCTTTCCACTCTATCGCTTTGATCCCCACCGTGGGTTTTGTGTTTTTTGTCCAACATACACCATTGGAAAGATTTTCCCTCTATAAAATAAATACCCAACACAACCTTATATTTATCAAAGAATTAAATGACAAAGAAGATATTTTCAATGGAGTTGATCTATTTCTCTATGATTAAGGGATTATAAGATTTATTGAAATTTAGAGTCTTTTTTCACATAAAGGTGTCAATTACATGTTGCACTTTATTATGGGGATTTGGGAATTTCTCATGATTTAGGTTTCTATTCAAAACATGAATCAATTGAAAAAGTATATCCATGATGTTTCTGATTCCATCTCCCATAGGGTTGGGTAGCTAATTTCAATAATGATCACATTTCCCCTCACATTGGTTATTGACGTTATTTCTCCTATTTCCTAGCACTGACTAAAAATAACAAGAAAATTGGGGATTACAAATTTTATATAATTAAATACATAATTTAATAAACCATGAACATTAATATAATAATTCATAAATAAAATATATTCTTTAGTAAATGAATTTATAGGTTTCAATATAAGTTATCAATGATATATTTTCTAAAAAAGTATTGTAATTTTTATTCCATTTATAATTATTCGTAAGAAGATTGTTATTTTAAAAAAGCATATCCCATAGGAGTTTCAAACCAGGTGTGTAAAAATTCATATTTTCAGGTACTTAGGGATGATAAATTACATCTCAATGCACCCTTTTGGGGTTATTATCACTAGGAATAACTATGCTAAAGCCACATCCTATTGTAGTATCCAGAAATATATTTATTTTCTTAGAAACCAATTCCTCTATACAAAAACAAATTTTAGGGATTTTTTCCTATGTTCAGTCTTATCCCTAAGGCTTTCACTAGAGCTTTATAATATTAGTATCTATAAATAACTACACATTTATCTGATACCAACTATGACAAACCATATTTTACTAAGTTTATTTTGTGTTTTCTGAAGAAAAAAAATTAAAAAATGTCTAAGTAAAAATTATTTTAAAAAATTTGTTTGAAAGGTGGAAGAAGGTATGTCTCTATTCAGCCAAAAAATATATACATAATTTAAATATAATTTTTTGTATGCTTTTTTTTGTGTATTATTTTGTTTTCTTTCATTTTTATATGTATAAAAAAATTAGTATAATTAATCTTCTATTTATTATCCAGCATTACTTCCATTAAATTGGTTTTGAATTCTGACAACAACCATCACCTAGGGATCCATTTTATAAGAGGGTTTTCCCTAAAAATCATTCTATATTTCAGATGTGGGATTCATGTTCTTAATTTCCTACACAGGATTAATTTTTTTTTTCTATTAATCATTTTTAATCAATTAATTAATAATATTAATTAGTGTTTAATAATAATATTCAACAAAAAATTAATTTCTAAATAGTTACTAATAAATAATAGGTGTTAATTAATTTGAAATTAAATAATATATAATTAATAAAAAATAATCAATATAATAACTAAATATATTCCTTAATTATATTACTAACGATTATATTACTGATTAACTAATTAATTGTTACCTAATTATTAACTATATTATTAATTAATTATTATGTAATTAATAATTGTATTACTATTTACATAATTAATTAATATATAATTAAAATAATAATAATTTTGTTACTAATTAACTGATAAATTAGTATATAATTAAAAATTATATTACAAATTAACCAATTAATTTTTATATGATTAATAATTAATAATTAATAATTAATAATTATATTACTAATTAACTAATTAATTGTTATATAATTATTAATTATTAATTATAAATAATAATTATATTACCAATTAACTTAGTAATTATTATATAATTAATAATTATACTTCAAATTAAATAATTGATTATTTATAATTAATTAGTCACAATTAATAATTAATAATCATGATTAATAATTATATTACTAATTACCTAATTAATTATTATGTAATTAATAATTATATTATTAAATAACTAATTAATTATTATATAATTTATAATTATATAATTAACAGTAATATAATTACTAATTAGTTATTATATAATTAATAATTTTATTACTAATTTGTTATTATATAATTAAAAATTATATTACTAATTAAGTAATTAATTATTATATTATTAAAAATTGTATAATTAAAAATTATATTAATAATTAATTATTATATAATTAATAATTATGTTATTAATTTACTAATTAACTATTATATAATTAATAATTAATATGTATAATTAATAATAATAATACTAATTATCTAAATAATTATTATATAATTAATAATTGTATTATTAATTAACATATTAATTATTATATAATTAATAATAAATAATTATAATTAATAATTATGTTAATAATTAGCTAATTTATAATTATTTGTTCATATAAAAATTTTACTAATTAATTAATTAATTATTCAGTAATTAAAAATACTATGACAAATTAACTATTTAATTATTAACTAATTAATTTAATAAGTAATTAAGTGTTAATTAATTAAAAATTAATTAATAATTAATAATTATAATATTATTTTTAATTATTATACATTATTTAATTAAAAATATTAATTAGTTATTATTAAGATTATTTTTCATTAATTGTCTATTATTTAATATCTAATTAATTAAAACCTATTATATATTATTAACTATTTAGAAATAAATTAGTTATTTAATAATATATTCAAATAGTAATTAATATTATTAATTAATTGATTTAAAATGATTATTAATAATAAATTAGAAATTTTACGTAGGAAAGGGAGACCCTGAAAGCCACATCGAAAATGCAGAATGATCTCCAGGGAAAATCCTCTTATAAAAGAGAGCCATGGATGAGGGTTTCTATAAGAAATCAAGACCGATGTAATGATAGTAATACTAGATATTAAATAGTAGCTAAGTTATTCTCAAGAATTCCGTATTATATATATATAAACAAACCAAAACAAAATAAAAATAAAAATAAAATATACAAAAAAAATTATTTAACAGAGTAATTTATTTGTCTGAAAGGCAACTTCATCCCTATAGCCATTCATACACATTTTTTAAAACAAATATTACCGAGTCATATTTTAAAAACTCAAAAAACCAATATAAGAACTCATATTTTAATACACATTATATAATGATTTATTATATAAAGATATACTCAATACAACCTTAAAAGATCATGATTCATGGTTTCTTTGGTAAATTAGGTATATGGGGCATTGAATTAAAACATGGGTAAGAAATCCTTATTTAAAAACTTTTAAGATTTCCCTTATATTCCTTGGAACTTTTAAAACATCATGGGATAGCCTGAGGACATACATAAGAAATGGGTGAGAAATAAAGCCCTACCAAGAAATAAAAAAAATCATAAGATAAGGTAAAATAGTTCACGTGATCCAACAATTATATCATGGTAACATAAAAGGGATAATTATTATAATCCTGGTCAATGAGGCATGATATAACATTATAACATAAAGGTAATATATCAATGTAGAAATAACCGAAAACATGACATTTTAATCCTAAGTAAATTTTAAAATCCAAGAAAACATAACATATTATTCTTAATATAACCCCCCAAGAACCATACATGGCATCTCCTATGATAAAAAGATTACCCAATTAATTGGGGGGATATACAATTCTAGGCCCACCCGTCACTTTCATATCATGTACATGCATAAGTGTTCCACATTGATCATACAATATAAGGACATATTTTATCATTTTTTACCCCGTGATTATTTATTGATGGTTAAATACATGTAAATACAAAATCAATTAAAAATAAATACAACTATGTGAATACCATCAAGTGGAAATGGAGATGGTTGTTCACTATAAAAATGTTTGTCATGGAAATCACTTCATAATTTCAGAAACATAACAGGAGTAAATAAAGTTTTGTAGAAGGGATTAATGAGAGTGAAAGGTGTCTCTCATTAATTTGGAATCATGCAGACAATAAGAGGGATGTGTAAGAATATATCCCAACTTGAACAATTGGAAATCAAAAGGCATGACATAAATAAGGTGCTTGAATAAAGAGGATAAGGAGATGATGCCTTACCTTTAGAGGGTGTTTGAAAATCTTGGTAGGAGCTTCTTAAGAGTTTGGGGGAACCTTGGGATGGATCTTAGGAGGTAATAGAAGATTAAATTTATTCTCCAAGAGTATTTAGTTAAGTGGAATATGAGTTTGAGTGGGTTTATATAGCGAAAGATAGGATAAATCTTTATTAATTTTTAAATTGTGTTTTTGGGCTCTATATAATAAATTAATTCAACCTAAGAACAAATCCATGGTTTTTGCACATGGTTTTTACAAAAGAGGGGTTTATTTCAATATTCTATAAGGTAGATAACTAAAATTATTAAAATAATACCCTCGTTGATGTGTAATTGGGTCATGTTTATAAATAATTGATTTTGAAACCTTAGAATATAATATAGTTCATGGAAGAATCATTAAGGGTTTATAAAATTAATCAAAAAAAATAAAAAGAACATTATTATAATGAGTAAGCATAATTTTGTCCTTTTATACTCTTTATAGTATTATTTATATCACTTTTTGGATTTTATGATGTCATAATACTAACCATATATTTATACCATATTTAATTGTGACACAAAAAATATATTATCCAATAAAATAATGAAAAATTCACCACTGGATAATTATAACATGATGAATTAAATAATAATATTTAGTTTATAAAATTAAATCTCCAAATGTGATAATTTTTAATTTAAAATAAAAAAAATCTCCATTTATTGAGAATACAAATTTTTTGAAAATAATAGTTTTATGACCCGTATAAAAATTACATTTGAAGTCATAAAATTAAATTATAATTTAGATATAATAAATATTATTTAAAAATAATATTTTATTAAAATATCATTTATTTAAAAAACTCATGAATTCATCAAACATAGTGTCTTGATTGAAATGATATATTTACATGAAATATAATTTGTGTTTCATCATATCAAAATCTAATTTTTATCGAACTCATTATCTAATCATTTAAAAATTAATAATAAAAATATAATAAATATAATAATTATTTATTCAAAATAGAATATAAACATTCTTATTTTTAGGGTCTTTATACATAGAATTTTATTAAAACAGTGAATTCTCTAATGTTAAGGTGTGTGATGGTGATATTTTCTTCGGGTGGTTTCTCGAACATGGCTTGGGATGTGATCTCGATGATATTTAACATCTCCCATAAATGGTTCATTCAGGCTCTATTTTTTGAATCTTATCTTAGGCATGGTCAAAGGAAAATTGTAGTGATTTTATCTCCCTCTGATTCTATGATAAATGTTCTTCATAGGGAACATTTCTACTAATCGAGGTTGTCACTTCTTTTGTATGTGTCAATTGGACTTTATCATAACCCTTGATATATACTAATCATATGACCATTTTATAATGGATATACTTTTTGTGGTTATGATGCTTAACGATCTTTTAAATGTGACTATATATTACTTATAATGGTCCAAAATAACCAAAGTAGTGCATTTATTTTCTATAAATTCATTTCATAATAAGTATTTTAATCATTTAAAAAGGAAATTTTAATTATAAAGTTTAATTAAATATAGTAATTTGTTTAATCCTATTACCTATACCAAATCAATGTTTAAAACCATATTGATGTGAAACTTTTTACACAACCCATATGGTTTTGTTACTCACCCAAAATTATAAGTAAAGTATATTCATACATATATGAATAAATAATATGCAGAATTTATAAGAACACTTCATATAAAGACATAACCTTATACACATGAGAAACCCCGGAGTGATAGATAGAAAACCCTATTCACCAACCTATTCATGAAATAAGCCCCCATTTAGGTAGGTAGTCTGACCCCAAGTCCCTCTATAGAGGGATACATTAATCAATAGAGAGTAACATTTATTATATCTCTAACACCTAATTTGTAAAAAATATATTCTATATATAAATTTAATCATATAACATCAATTTAAAACTTAGTTCAAGGTAGATAAAAAATTAGATTCATTATAGAGACATTCATATTATGTAATGTGAGGCTCTATATACTTAAAGTAATTTATCATGACATATAAACATTAATAGTACAAGAAATTTATATCCATGAATAAAATAGGGAATAAACATTAAATAAATGAACAATTAAAATATTTAAACATGAGATAACAATTTATGAACAACTAATAAATAAAATTTAATTAAAAATATTTTAAATTTTAAACTCTAACATTATGGAAATTCCATACATTTGAATAAAAAAATTATTTTGAAAAATTAAATATAATTAATTATGATCAGTTCACAATTAAATATAAAAAAATTATACATTAGTCTTAATTCACAATTTATAACCCTTTATAAATCATTTATTATGATTTCTAAAGAAAGTATTTTATTTCTATATAATAATAATTTCGATATAATTTATTAAAAGTTATTTAAATATTAACATTTAGTATTTGAGAACAAAACGTTTCATACATATTTACTAAATTATGAAAAATATATTATTAATTTATTTAATAATCTTTAAAAATAAAAATATCCTAAAATAATTTTTTTAATAATTTATAAACATTTTATAAACTGTTAAAATCATTTAGTAATTTAAAAAACTATTTTTAAATATTATTTATTTTTACCCTTATGTTGGAACCCATTTTTTGTGTAAAGGTAAGCTCACTCTACCCTTATGCAGGAACTCTAATTGAAAATAATCTGATTCTGGGGCCCTTTCATAAAGGAAACCAATTTGTTATCTTTTCATAGACACATTTTTCATAAGGGAAAATATTTGGTTAACTTTTCATTTCTATAAGAAAAACTCAAATTCCTTTACACAGAGACGAGTTACCATCAAGTGAGGATGTGTATACCCTAACGTAGTGAATGGACTAAAACTATTACCCTTATATGGGCTAGTGGATTACTATTACATGAACCATTAGGTGCATATTGAACCATGGACTCAGGTTCTACATAGTTTTTTGCACTATGTAAGCCCACAACATGACACGAGTTCACTCCAATTTTAATCCCCCAAAATAAGAAAACCCATTAAACAAAACTGAAAAACAAAAAATAAACCAAAAATCAAAATTATTGTCTTAAAATACAACATCCCTTAGTTTATTGAGGTCTAGTATGAGTTAGAGTTCATGATTATCTTCCCACGCATACCTACTATGTTCTTACAATCCTATATCTAATCTACCTAACACCCCAAATAACTTAAAAATACTTTGATATTATTAATTCATGAAATATCTTGAGTCATACACACACAAAAATGAGAACCAGATCATAAAAAGTCTTAAAGGGTGTCCTTGATCCCCAATGGATGACGAAAGGCATTAAGGCATCATGAAAAAACTGTTGGGGACATTTTTTCCAAATTACCACAATGTAAACTGAATACACGACTCTATAAACATTAATAAAAGTCCATTAAAAAGAACTATATAGAAGAAACTAAAAAAATAATTTAAACTAAAAAAAATTATATAACATGTCCTTATGACTTCTTAGTCTCCCTCCATCCAAAACAACGAAACTATCCCATGAGAAAACCAAAGACGAAACCCAAACCTACAAAAAATAGGTCTATTCTACCAACACTAAGTGGAAAAATATGGGTGTTAGTGTATGAAAAATTAGTAGATAAGAACCAAATATTCCATGCATCTATGCTCCCAAAATAATTAATAAATAATATTTAGTAAAAATAACTATAATGTAGGTTTTTATCATCTAAATAAACATAAACACCTTTATAAAAGTTCCTCTTTATAAATAATTTAATAGATTACTTTTAAAAAAGTTAATTTTATTATCTAGGTTGAAAACAAACCTAAAGGAAAGAATTATAACCTAGGTAAATGCATGAGAAAGAGGGAAAAAATCCAAAGACAAGCAGGAAAGTATATCAAAATGAAAATTTACCAAAAGATGAAGAAGTTGCATGAATATTTGAATGGAAACATAACATGAAACAAATGTTCCATAAAATAGTAATAAAAATAAAAATTATTTAATAATGGGAATATAATAAACATTTAGAGAGGTGACCCTATATTTAATCAGTTTGAAACCATCTAGTAGACTATTGATAGTCTTGTCATAGGGAGGTTCAAGGGCTAATATTATTTTCCTTGTATAACATAATTTCTGACCAGGGTCGCCTCAATTGAAGAGATTTACAATGGTTCACTAACTAATTATTATCCAATAATTATAATTTTTTTATGTTTTTATTATTTTCTAAAAAAATAGAAGGTTGAAAAAATTATGAAAATCTCAATCCTAATCATGAAGATGCAAAATAGATTGATGTTAGAAAAGAAAGGTCTTTGTTCTAGGGTTTTGTTTCTCAGGTTCCTTCAATATTCATATTTGTTTTTTGAATTCAATTTCATATTGTAATTATGAAATCTCATTTATAAATTAATATCCTTTTCATTATTGAGTGTGAAATATTTCATACCTAAGAAGATTATTTGGAAAACTAAACTCCAACTCATCTAATAATAATGTTTAATGGAACACCGAGACTAACAGTGTGATGCCTTCCAGGACTTGGCTCACTGTATGTCATTTCATCTATTGAAAAATTTAACTCCATAATGTGAATATTTAACTCTCATTCAATACAAATATATTTAAATTATATGGAATTTAAGAACATATTTGAGGACTACCCCATACCTCCCCCAAGGCCATTCCTTGGTCCAATCACATTGTAGGAAGAGTGTAAGATTTTACAGTGGAAGATAATTATAAATAGAGAGATAGATAAAATAAATGAGGGAATCATATGGAGAACTGTAATAAAATTTTTCATGAATTACAATGAAAAACTGAAACTATAAAAGAATAAAAATAAATATAAGCATCCCTTTTCCTACTCAATAGATATCTCTTTTCATAGAGGTAATAACCCATATTTATAGTGGGTGGAATCCCATTTATCATCATTTGGTATCTTCTTTTATATCGATCAATGTTTTCTTTTATATATCCCAAAGTTATATCTTTTATTTGCATTAAATCATTAAATATATCTAGTATTTTAATATAATAGCGTAATAAAAAACCATGGTTTGGGAATGATAACTAAATCATAGCCTGCTTCATTATATTACCCTCATTCCATAGTTGCAACGTATCCATCTCTCTCGAACACAACCTCCATCTCCTTCCTTATTTCCTCATAAACTAACTCATTCTAGTTTTAGAACCTAAATGGTATATGAAAACCCAATAGTATAGATCTTTATAAGATGTCATTATGTATAAATTTGGTATTACCAAATTTGGTTTACTCACAGTGTAGTGAAAAGAACCATGGTACAACACCCGTATTTATCTATGTGGCTACGACACAATTGGTAAATCAGAGCCAAATATCTCTTCTCCCTAATTCCTTATACACTTATATTTTTAGTATCTCCATGGTGCAACCAAACCCCCAATGATTCATTTTTATACCTATGGAATGAAAGTTGTGGAAATGAAATTTCTATGTTTTTTGGATATTCATTAATTCTTCTAGATTTCATAGTGATTGTATCGAGCTCTTAATATCCAGAAGGGATCCATTATTCTTCAGTTCCACTCCATATTGGTCTTATCAGGTTATATATGTGATCCATGGTGATCATGGGCCTCAAAATTTTTTCTTCAGCTCAATGTAAATATCAACATTTATTAGTAGTGGAAATGGTTTTCTTCAATGAGTATATGTGGTTGTTAAATTATTTTTAGTGGAAAAGTTAGTGATAGTGGTGTTGGGGAAATACTGGAGTACAAGGGTTCACAACAGAGGTGGGATGAAGAAATTTTTGTATATAGTGAACAATACCCCTAAAATCCTTTTACCAAATTGATGTTGAGATATGTAAAGTGATCCATTATAAAGGATATTATGTTATACTCATCTCAAAATCCTACTATGGAGATAGTTTCCGGCATATACTCACACATCTATCAATAAAAACAGTCTCAAGCTTACATGCATATGCCCATTGGAATTTGGACCACCCTCAACACACAAGAAATATGTGCGACTTGACCCTTCTTCTGCCATGCATGTAGGCTCTCCTCTAAGGCTTACTTATCTATCTAACCCCTATGTGTTTGGATAAGTGGATTACAACTTTTAGTTGAATGATAATATGGTTTAACCAATTTTATGCCCATATAACATCGAAACACTTAGTAAAATTTACACAAACAATTCATAAAAAAAAAATAAAACTTCCAATTTCAAAATTTGTTATCATTTTCATCCATATCAGTTCATCAAATGTAATTTTCTACATTTCAATAAAATAGTTAATTATATGTAAAAATTTAATAAAAACATTATAACCCATTATTAAATTTTTAAAAACATTCATAAAAAACGAGTGCATAAAATACACCAACACATGAACAATGCTTGTCCTCAAGCATTAAATCTCAACATTAAATTAAAGAAATATCCAGTGCTATTAATATTTAAATCTCAATGAAATGAAAAAAATTCTTATAAATGTTAAATTAAATTTACATGTACCACATAAAATATTAATTTAACATTACATTTTTTAAGAAATAATTAACTTAAAATTTTCCCCATCGAAAATGATGGATATTTTCCTTTCATACATTCAAGATTTTTAATTCCTTATTTTTATACACACCCAGTTATGATCAACCTCATGGTAAATTATTTTCTCTCAAAAATAATAATAATAATTCATTTAGAGTTATCCTCATAAAATGAGTGCATTCTTCTTTATATAATAATGAAAATTATCTACATTCTTCACTTTTTAATGATAAAGATTACAAGAAATCATGAGGGATTAATGACTCTATGTTTTTAGGTTGGGAGGCATTGATGTGAAAAACATTATAGATTAGAGATAAGTTTATCTGTAAATCATAATGCATGATATCAAATGTAAAATCTCAATGGAAATCTCTCATTCAAAATGAAAACACCATATTACTAAAACTCAAAGTAATATAATGATCAATGTAATCATAAAAATAAATTACACTTTCTGGAATTTTATCTATTTTTTACCTTTTTTTCTTCTTAAAAGAAAATTTTAATATCTTTTTTACTTTTTAAAAATTTATGCTTAGAATAAACCTCACATACACCACCTAAACCCATATAATAAAATCATCAGTTTGGTAATGGTGATTTTTTATTGTCATAAGGTACAAAACATTTCATTTTCCATTTCATTTTTTTCTATTTTTATTCTTTTTCAATAAGGGAAGATAATTATAGTACAATGGGTGAATAATAAAACATTCCAAATTACCAACCCCCCCCAGACACAGACACATAATTTTTTACATAGAATATAATACATCCCTTCATCCATGACTTCCCTCACCCCCAAACTTCAAATATCATACAATTTAAATAGAGTAGGGTTGTAATGGATATAAATAGCTTGTAATATTCCCATTCTTGAAAAGGTAATTCATGGTATATATGGGTTAAACATGGAATAATGTAATAGTTGGTCTCAAGGATTTTGGAAAAATCAATAAAAATTCCATGATCATATTAAATTCATCCTTTACTAGTATAACATTTACAAGTTCCAATGACATTATAGTAAGTGACATGCCCCAAGATCCATCAGGAAATATGTTCATGATGGAATTGGAGAAAATTAGACTAGAAATCCTCTCATTAATGAAACATAAAATATTGGAAAATTACTCATGGATGGAAGTAATTATAATAAATCAATCTATATGATTTTCTGAAATTCAACGCATGAAAAAATGGAAAGAAAATTATCTACCTGAATCAACCAGTTTCCTCAAATCACGGTTCCTAAAATTAACATATAAGCTCCAGTATAATCATTCAATTTTACATCTTACTAATTAAATCTCATTATAATTGAAATAAAATACATGGAATCATTGGATTCCTAAGAAACTCATGTCCCCTAGTTTAGTCAAATAAAATAAAAAAATGTTAGTGGGGGAATAAAATTTACTATTTTAAGAAAAAAATAATTTCATAAAAAATAATGGGAGTTATAGATAAAATTAAAAATTAAATCCCTTTACTATTTAAACTGAAGTCATATTTCATTTTCTATTTGGGGGATTTATTGTGCCATCATGGACCTACCAATTAAAACCAATCATTTAAGCAGAAGGACTGTGTCACTAACTATAAAAATAATGAGTGATTGAGATACATCATAAACTAATTCCTAATACTGAAATGAAAAGTTAGTAGAAATAAAATACAAATATATGTATTGTTTTGAACCCCCAAGTGATTCCTTTATTTTTTATACCTACATACGGGTAGTGTCAACAATCATCTGAAATATGTTGGTGGGTTAGTTTCTATTATTTAACCACCTCCTGTTTATTTTTCTAGATTTCATTTCTTATTCCTTATTTCTAATGAATCCATGAAGAGAGCACACCAAATACACCCCCCCTAAAAATAACGTATACCGTTAATAGTGGGTGTAGAATAAAATATGGGGTTTCCTCCTTCTCATTTTATTCCTAGAAAACATTCAATTAACTTTATAGTGCATGACTAATGTGGTCTGTATCATTTTAATATTCAAAGGGAAGGTTGTAATTTAATTTCTCAAAAAAAATCATGAATAATAAAAATCAAAATATCACCCTTCGATATAAGAAACTTATATATTGTTTTCATTTAGAAAATTCATTTACATATCCTCATGGAATTCATTTAATGAATGTTCAATATGTCATGGTATCTCTGTGTTTTTCTTAGTAGGTTCATCTTCCTTGTCTCCATCTTCAAATAAGTAAAAAAGGACCAGATGAATCTAAGAATTCTAAATAGTGATAAGTGATACTAAATCTAGTTTTAATATAACTAAATAAGAATAAGTTTAAAAAATATCAACTTCTAGAGTTGGTTTGGATATAGTATCTTATTTAATGGAAAGTTCTACTTTGAGTTGATTTTATCTGGATATAGGTAAGTAGTCAGGATCCTATACATTTTCATTAAACTTCTCCACTTGGGTGAGTTCTCCTAATTCAAATGTGAGAGACAAGTAGAGTGGTGAGGATGGTTCTTATTGAAGACTGGGGGTATCATGTTGAATTTATCTATTTTACCATTCAATCCAAAATTAATGCTAATATTTTTGATACATTATATATATATATATCATCACATGAGTCTTCTTTGTAATTATCTGGATCCTCATGGTTGTTTTGGATCTTATTATTAAGATAGTTGGGCTATAGATATTCTTTAATGAAGGCCTCAACCTCTTGGACCTATTCAGTAAAATTGGGAGGATCCAATGGTACTTCCTTCATGGAATTCAATTTTTGAAGATTAGTTTGGATTTGATTAATATTGTCCATAAATTATTTAAGTGAGAGACTTATGTCTTAATCATTCAACATATTCGTAATTAGTACCATCTGGTCATCATTCCATCTTTGTTAGTGGGCCTCCTCATCATTGTGAACCACTTTCTCCTAGTACTGCACCTATGAGTAATTAATAATCATTTAGTAAAAGATTTTTATAGAAAATAATGAAAAACTATATAAAATGTGAATAGAAAAAATTAACTGTATAACTTCTTGGAACCTTGAAAATGGTGCGAAGTTTTGGTATGCCCATCATAATGAGGTTCAAAATAAAATAATTTTCTTAGTGTATCATAATGGCGAACTAGGGTTGTCTCTCATAATGTTCTATATAGTAGTTGAATCACTAATTATAATTCACCTATTATTATTTTTTAAAAATAAATAAAAGGTGGATAAAATAATGAAAATTATATTCCTAATCATGAATATAAAAAAGAGAATGAAGTTACAAAAGAAAGCTCTTGGTTCAAGGTTTGGTTTATTGGGTTTCTTTATTATTCATATTTGTTGTTTAAATTCAATTTGATAATTCAATTATGAAATCCTATTCATGAATTTATATCCTTTAATTAATTTATTGTGAAATATTTCATGCCTAGGAGAATTATTTGGAACATGAAACTCCACCTCCTCTTATAATCAAGGTTAATGACACACCTCAACTGAAATAATGTCACCTTAAATGAAACATATCATCATATATAATTTCATTCATTGAATAACTAAACTATATCATGTGAAGATTTCTCATTAAATTTAAGGTATATAAAGGTATAAATTGAATAATAGAGTTGAATTTGAGATTCATGTTGTGGTGGGCGGTTGTTGCACCCATACACTTGTCTACCATTCACCATAAATATATTTAAATCATACATAATTGAAGAATATAATTCAATACCACCACATACCTCCCCGAAGGCCAAGCCTCCAGTTTTTCACTAATTATGGAGAGTATAAGAGTTAATGTAACGCCCCGACCCCAGCTACCCAGAGTCGGTGCATTACTTCGTAACATTGGCATGATCACAAAAGATCAAGTCTCGAAAGACCAATTAGTTTAGTAGCCTTGGAAACACTAGATACATTCATAAGTCTTTCATTACATCAAAAAGTAAACAAACTACAATAACATGGTCTTCATAGTCCACACTCATATCCCTTTCTGACTACCCCTGCGGGTCATTCATAAAATACTTCTTCACATCCTGGAAAAATATTAAAACATTGAAAGGGGTGAGCTCAGATGCTCAGTAAGGTTAACAATATAGCGGAAGCTTTCATAAATAAACATTAACATTTAAGGCAATTTATAACTAAAACAAAAGCCTTTTAAACTTGAACTTCAACATAATATGGAAAAAGTAAAATGAGATAATACCATTCACTTCTTCACATGGATATTCTACTGGTCGAATAATCACATGCAATATCAATAACCACTTTCATAATGAGGGAATGTATAATTCCAGACATTCTGAAACATTTTGTCAAGGCCTCGGCCAAGACGTCTAAAATGATTAAGGCCTCGACCAAAACCCTAAATCAAATTGGGAAAGGGACTCGGCCAATTCCACGTCTAGTTGTCTCATGAGACCTACCGATGCATCGAGGAGCTATAGAGGGCTCCACCCGTTACTTATTAAGTCCAATACATTCCTCATATGAATAGGTTTAAACATATCATAAACCATAACATAATCGTATCACATAAAACATGCATAAAGAAAACATAACATTTCCACATTTCAATCACAAGATATCAATACAACACATTGATATAATAAAAACTCTTTCAAAACCATTTTCAATACCAAAATAAAAGAAAGTTAAAACTTTGTATTTATTTTTCATCAAAAAAAATGATGGCTTGTAGAGGAAGCCGAAACTCAAATAATGGTCACGGCGGCGGAGAAGTCGTTGTCGCCGCATATGTACGGAAAGAAAAACATTCCCTTTTTTCATTTAGTAAAACACTTTGTATAAAAAGATTCCTTTTGAATAAACGGAAAAGTCAAAGGGGTTTATACACTGTATAAAAGAAATTTGTGTATAAAACAAAATATGCCTCAATGAATGGAGATTGAGACGAAGTTCCTTAAAAAGATCATTTTTAAATAAAATATATCTATTATGTGTATTCACTATATGTACACATAAAGAAGGTATAAATACAATATACAACATAATAATATCATGACATAATTTGAAAGTAGGAGATTAACCCAAAGAATAGAAATTGGGTTAAGAAGTTCCCTTACCTCGTGTCTGACTTGACTCAATCGTTCTTTAACCTCCTGAATAATAAACTAGAGTTAATATATACCTTATTAAGAACTATTTTCAATTTCATTATCCTTTTTATATCACTTATTACAATGTTATGAACATTATGTAATTATTTAAGTTAATAACAGTCGTTTTGTCGATCTTTGGTACTTGAGTCAACAATAAACTTCTTATAATTACATGTTGTTTATGTGGTAGAATATCCATTATCTCCAGAATTATATTCATGATTTAGATGTCATATATATCATATATATCCAGTATATACATTCATTTATAATATTATGTAACATTTAGAGGTAAGAAATGAAATGCACCGTTCATGGAGACGGTAAGCCGTACGTACGCATGAACGCTACATTCAGTTCTATTTCGTATTTAATGGAATGAAATCATAATGATATAAATATATAATATAATTCCAGTATAATATGGTGTATAATACCATTTACTCCATCCTTTATACATCCCACATATGGCATTAACGATTCAAATCACTTTGAGGGGGCGGTAGTCCGCACTTCCTAAAATGAAATTATCGCGTTTTACCCATAATGGAAATCATAAAGTATGCCATAAATGAGAAATACAGAAGCATAAGTAAAACATAAACATATTATATATCATATATAAATATAGTTACATCTTAATGGCCACCTTTGAAGGTGTTATATGAGTGTTGAACAATCATCGTTTCGTGAGGCAGAAATTCGCCATCCACATAAACCGTATGTTCTTTAACCATTAGATATAGGTGTGTGTAAGTGTATCTAGAATACTTCTTATAAAAACATCATAGTATATTGAGTATACTGGTGTTGTTACAAAATAAATGAATAAAAAGAGTTTAGGGGGTTGGAGAAGAAAAATAAAACAAAACAACATTAGAGAAGACATTACCTCAAAATCGGGTAACTCTTTTTGATTTGAGCCAAAGGCTTCCTTGGGAAGAGTTCTTACCAAAGTGAGGCTTCTAGGAGTAAGAGGTGGAAGTTGGGAGAGTATTTGGGCATAGGTTGGCCGAGCCAAATGGCTTGAAAGTGTTAATGAGGTGGTAGAGGTGGGGGCCTTTTATAAGTGGAGAGGAGGGGCACTCTTGGAAGGTAAGGAAATGTTACATTATTATACAATGCTTTTCGGATTCCAAAGGTCCCACACTCATATAATTCTAGGATAAGGTAATAAGGGTTAGAAATATCCTCATCCAATAGGCTTTGGACAAGTGTAAGCCTTGGAATTTACATTATCTTTTCATTTTATTAAAATCGTTAAATAATGAGGTCATCGCTGCATCATAATTATGTCATAAATAATTTAATTTATTTAATGTCTAAAAATTATTAAAAAACTACTATGATGTAGGAAATATTTTTAGATTTCTAATGAATATTTATAGTCAAAATTTGGACTAGTGTAACCCCACTTAAAAACTGTTTTAGTAAAACATTTCATGTTTGTGTCATTTTTTTACTTTAACATTAAATAAATATATATATGTCATTTTCCAACCAAAGTGGCTCCATGGGGTCCCCAAGTTGACCCATGGGTTGTCTTGGTCTGCCATGACTCATCCAATAGGAGTAGGACAAGTGTCAAGCTCATATTATTAAAACATTATTTTTACCTTAAACTACACTAATTACCTTTAATCGAGATTAAGAACTTAAAAGTTACTATTCACCAAAAAATTATTTTAATCTCATTGAACCACATTTTACTTCTTAATGAAAACCATGTATGTCGGATTTTTAAAAATCAAATCACAGAAGTGGTAATATTTCATTTAAACGAAAAATCAGTTATTTAACTACCACTTAGTGGTTTCACTATTCATCAAAAATTGAAGTTTTTCAGAACAATGCCAAAATTTCACCCTAAGCTATAATTGATATTCCGAATTCAAAAATGATGTCTATTTTATAAAATTCCAAACATATAAGTTGCATTAATTAATTTTATAATTAATTCCCGCTGTCACAACAAATAGCGTGTTTTTAAAAAACAATTTATTTCAAAATATTGACAATTGTTTATGTCCAATTTCAATGTTAAATAAATTCTAATGACCACCATTGTATAAAATGGTAAAAATATATTCTTATTATACTTTAAAACCACTAAATAGTATAATTTATCACTATAAATTATTTTGATTAAAAAAGTTGTTTTTAAGTAATTTTCACTATTCATAAAAAATTGGAAGTTTACAAAAAATTCAACTTTGGATAATTTCGATATTACGAATACAAAAATGAAGTCCATTTTGAAATATAAAATTTCTATAATTTTAAAATGTGGTTATTACTATTCATAACGGCTACTTTGATTAGTCGCGGTGTTTTAGAACTCGAAGTTGCGTACAATGCAAGTTATTGCATTATTGAATGAGAAGCGTATCATGGAAGCTCGGGGTGTTACATTCTCCCCTCCTTCAATAAATTGCGTCCTGGCAATTTGAAATTTTTCTTTGAAAATAAAAGTTTGAAAAGAGAAAATACCTTTGAGGAAAACCCACATCGGAAATTAGATTAATAAAATTTAGCCTTAATAAGAGGGAAAGGGAAATGAAAAAGTCACCACCCAATTATGATCTCTATTAGGAGAACATTGGTGGTAATTAGAGACATATAATTGGAGGAAAAACGTAAATATTTGTAGGGAGTGATTGAGGTCATCAATCACAATCAACTGTCAAATTGAGGGCCTCAAAGCCTTCAATCTATGTTGATTTAAAATATCATCAGTTCAACAAGACATAAGGTATTAGGATGACACGTTTTTTTGTTTTAATATCCCTTTACTAAAGTTTAAGAATTAATTTATTCATTGAATAACAGATAGGTATATATATATTTGTTCCTGACAATTAGAGTTTCAACCTTCAACTCACTTTTCACTCAAAAAGATAATAGAACCCAAAAATATTATACTTATCCTAATTGTATAAGGTTCCAAATGTTAACACATACCATTTAGATTAGTTAAATTATTTTGTAATAACCAAGGACTTCCTGTAGGCTAGTGGTAGGAAATAAAGGCTTGTCGCACTATGGTTGTGGGTTCGATTCCTGCAGCTTTGTCCGACGCGATGGGTTATTCCCCACCCTGCAGGTTGTCCTTTTCTTAAAAATATAGTACTATACTATTCCAAAAATAATCTTCATAAATGTTTTAACCTTAAACAATACTATCCAAAGTTCAACTCAATCCATTCCAACCTTTATAGTTATCCAAAATACCTTTGTCCGGACTTTCTCTAAAAGGTCTCTAAATTCCAAAATCAATTTATCAGATTCCCCAAACAAAGTAATGTTTCTCTTATTGTCACATACTAAAAATATAATTACCTTAAACATATTAAAACCTTACTGAAATCAACAAGTACTGCAGTACAATCCTTATATATATATCACATTATTCTAATAACGAGAATATAATCCATGAGTCCAAAAGCACCAATACATTAGTTATTCTGCTTCAACTGTAGTAACAACATAAGATTGTCCTTGATCCCTTGGCCTTTTTTGAGGTAAGTTTCCCTGACGCTTAGGACATTCATTTGCATAATGACCAATTTCTCTACAATTGTAGCATTCAACTTTGATAGCCTCTTTCTTTCCCTTACAATCACGAGCCTGGTGACCCTTTTCTCCACATTTATAACAAACTCCCATTCCTTTTAGGCAAGTACCAGGGTGATTCTTCCCACAATTATCACATAATGGAAAATCCTTCTTTCCCTTTTTCCCTTTATCTGTCTCTTGTTCCACCGTTCTCTTCTTCTCTTGCTTTACTTTGTTGTCATAAGACTTAGAGAATTCCTTTTCTGTCTTGATAGCACACGAGACAATATCTTCTTATGATGATAAGGATTGTGATACTAAAGCTCGACGGAGAAATGGTTTTAACCCATCAAAGAAACGATCAATCTTACTCCTTGGGTTACGTATATAATCGGCAGCATGCCTCGCTAACCTTGTTAAGTTAGCCTCATAATTTGCGACATTCTCATCCTCCTTCTGCCTCAGACTCAGAAATTGCCTTTCCATATCTGCTCGATGGTCACGAAGAAAGTATTTTTCTAATAAAAGCACTTTGATCTCCCTCCATTCCATATTTGATACTTCATCATCTTCCTTTGTGTTTTGAATCAGCGACCACCACTGATCGGCATCTCCAGTGAGCCGGTAAACTGCGATGACAACCTTCTCCCTTTCGCTACTCCCCAAGGCATGGAATATTTTCTCTAAGGAGTTTATCCATTGCTCAGCTACTAATGGATTTGTACCCCCATTAAATGTTGGCGGTTGTTTCCTCATGAAGCGGTCTAATATTGATCCTCCACATTGTGGATCAGGGTGATCCATACGAGTAAGGTTATTATTCATAACCTGAGTGAGTTGTTCCAGTATGGTAATAAGTTGATCAGCACCAGTTGTATCTCCAGATCCACAATAATTATCTTGAGCAGGAGGGAAATCCCTACACGGAGTGCGTGCATTGATACGATTTCCATTCCTTCCACTAGGCGCCATTTCTAAACAATGGCATAAACTAGATTAGTTTATGAAATAAAATACATAATTCCATATTTGTAAAACACTTTACATAAATTGAACTATTTATGGATATAATCCATAATCATAAAAAGAAATGTTTTCTTTGAGTAAGTATATACTCATAAACCTTCATAGTGGTTTGTAAAGAAAATGAGAATTATCCTAAGCATATCCCCCGGGAGTGTCGTAACCAAGAGTGCAGCAAGGCCCGTTGTCGTGCACCAGTTCCCGTTCGAGTCTAGCTCAAAGCGGTGCTTTCGGGTTTTACCCCTAGGCACATCTGTGCCAGAGCCGCCTCTACCTACTCGTATCCAGACAGGGATGTATTGCTCGGAAAACTCACAAAATCTCTATAATACCAAAATTCTAGGAAGTTCTTCTATACTAATCCTTAAAGTCTATCTTCAGGCTATGTTCTCTAATCAGAGTTTATCTAAATCTAGCTTCAAATTTTAGTACTAAACTGCCTCTGATACCAACTGTAATGCCCCGACCCCAGCTACCCAGAGTCGGTGCATTACTTCGTAACATTGGCATGATCACAAAAGATCAAGTCTCGAAAGACCGATTAGTTTAGTAGCCTTGGAAACACTAGATACATTCATAAGTCTTTCATTACATCAAAAAGTAAACAAACTACAATAACATGGTCTTCATAGTCCACACTCATATCCCTTTCTGACTACCCCTGCAGGTCATTCATAAAATACTTCTTCACATCCTGGAAAAATATTAAAACATTGAAAGGGGTGAGCTCAGATCCTCAGTAAGGTTAACAATTTAGCGGAAGCTTTCATAAATTAACATTAACATTTAAGGCAATGTATAACTAAAACAAAAGCCTTTTAAACATGAACTTCAACATAATATGGAAAAAGTAAAATGAGGTAATGCCATTCACTTCTTCACATGGATATTCTACTGGTCGAATAATCACATGCAATATCAATAACCACTTTCATAATGAGGGAATGTATAATTCCAGACATTCCTAAACATTTTGTCAAGACCTCGGCCAAGACGTCTAAAATGATTAAGGCCTCGGCCAAAACCATAAATCAAATTGGGAAAGGGCCTCGGCCAATTCCACGTCTAGTTGTCTCATGAGACCTACCGATGCATCGAGGAGCTATAGAGGGCTCCACCCGTCACTTATTAAGTCCAATACATTCCTCATATGAATAGGTTTAAACATATCATAAACCATAACATAATCATATCACATAAAACATGCATAAAGGAAACATAACATTTCCACATTTCAATCACAAGATATCAATACAACACATTGATATAATAAAAACTCTTTCAAAACCATTTTCAATACCAAAATAAAAGAAAGTTAAAACTTTGTATTTATTTTTCATCAAAAAAAATGATGGCTTGTAGAGGAAGCCGAAACTCAAATAATGGTCACGGCGGCGGAGAAGTCGTTGTCGCCGCATATGTACGGAAAGAAAAACATTCCCTTTTTTTCATTTAGTAAAACACTTCATATAAAAAGATTCCTTTTGAATAAACGTAAAAGTCAAAGGGGTTTATACACTGTATAAAAGAAATTTGTGTATAAAACAAAATATGCCTTTATGAATGGAGATTGAGACGAAGTCCCTTAAAAAGATCATTTTTAAATAAAATATATCTATTATGTGTATTCACTATATGTACACATAAATAAAGTATAAATACAATATACAACATAATAATATCATGACATAATTTGAAAGTAGGAGATTAACCCAAAGAATAGAAATTGGGTTAAGAAGTTCCCTTACCTCGTGTCTGACTTGACTCAATCATTATTTAACCTCCTGAATAATAAAATAGAGTTAATATATACCTTATTAAGAACCATTTTCAATTTCATTATCCTTTTTATATCACTTATTACAATGTTATGAACATTATGTAATTATTTAAGTTAATAACAGTCGTTTTGTCGATCTTTGGTACTTGAGTCAACAATAAACTTCTTATAATTACATGTTGTTTATGTGGTAGAATATCCATTATCTCCAGAATTATATTCATGATTTATATGTCATATATATCATATATATCCAGTATATACATTCATTTATAATATTACGTAACATTTAGAGGTAAAAATTGAAATGCACCGTTCATGGAGACGGTAAGTCGTACGTACGCATGAACGCTACATTCATTTCTATTTCGTATTTAATGGAATGAAATCATAATGATATAAATATATAATATAATTCCAGTATAATATGGTGTATAATACCATTTACTCCATCCTTTATACATCCCACATGTAGCATTAACGATTCAAATCACTTTGAGGGGGCGGTAGTCCGCACTTCCTAAAATGAAATTATCACGTTTTACCCATAATGGAAATCATAAAGTATTCCATAAATGAGAAATACAGAAGCATAAGTAAAACATAAACATATTATATATCATATATAAATATAGTTACATCTTAATGTCCACCTTTGAAGGTGTTATATGAGTGTTGAAAAATCATCGTTTCGTGAGGCAGAAATTCGCCATCCACAGAAACCGTATGTTCTTTAACCATTAGATGTAGGTGTGTGTAAGTGTAGCTCGAATACTTATTATAACAACATCCTAGTATATTTAGGATACTGGTGTTGTTACAAAAGAAATTAATAAAAAGAGGTTAGGGGGTTGGAGAATAAAAATAAAACAAAACAACATTAGAGAAGACATTACCTCAAAATCGGGTAACTCTTTTTTATTTGAGCCAAAGGCTTCCTTGGGAAGAGTTATGCCCAAATTGAGGCTTCTAGGAGTAATAGGGGGAAGTTGGGAGAGTATTTGGGCAGAGTTTGGCCGAGCCAAATGGCTTGAAAGTGTGAATGAGGTGGTAGAGGTGGGGGACTTTTATAAGTGGAGAGGAGGGGCACTCTTGGAAGGTAATGAAATGTTACATTATTATACAATTCTTTTCGGATTCCAAAGGTCCCACACTCATATAATTCGAGGATAAGGTGATAAGGGTTAGAAATATCCTCATCCAATAGTCTTTGGACAAGTGTAAGCCTTGGATTTTACATTATCTTTTCATTTTATTAAAATCGTTAAATAATGAGGTCATCGCTGCATCATAATGATGTCATAAATAATTTAATTTATTTAATGTCTAAAAATTATAAAAAAATACTATGATGTAGGAAATCTTTTTATATTTCTAATGAATATTTATAGTCAAAATTTGGACTAGTGTAACCCCACTTAAAAACTGTTTTAGTAAAACATTTCATGTTTGTGTCATTTTTTTACTTTAACATTAAATAAATATATATATGTCATTTTCCAACCAAAGTGGCTCCATGGGGTCCCCAAGTTGACCCATGGGTTGTCTTGGTCGGCCATGACTCATCCAATAGGAGTAGGACAAGTTTCAATCTCATATTATTAAAACATTATTTTTACCTTAAACTACACTAATTACCTTTAATCGAGATTAAGAACTTAAAAGTTACTATTCACCAAAAAAATATTTTAATCTCATTGAACCACATTTTACTTCTTAATGAAAACCATGTATGTCGGATTTTTGAAAATCAAATCACAGAAGTGGTAATATTTCATTTAAATGAAAAATCAGGTATTTAACTACCACTTAGTGGTTTCACTATTCATCAAAAATTGAAGTTTTTCAGAACAATGCCAAAATTTCATCCTAAGCTATAATTGATATTCCGAATTAAAAAATGATGTCTATTTTACAAAATTCCAGACATATAAGTTGCATTAATTAATTTTATAATTAATTCCCGTGTCACAACAAATAGCGTGTTTTTAAGAAACAATTTATTTCAAAAGATTGGCAATTGTTTATGTCCAATTTCAATGTTAAATAAATTCTAATGACCACCATTGTATAAAATGGTAAAAATATATTCTAATTATACTTTAAAACCACTAAATAGTATAATTTATCACTATAAATTATTTTTATTAAAAAATTTGTTTTTAAGTAATTTTCACTATTCATAAAAAATTGGATGTTTACAAAAAAATTCAACTTTGGATAATTTCGATATTACGAATACAAAAATGAAGTCCATTTTGAAATATAAAATTTCTATAATTTTAAAAGGTGGTTATTAATATTCATAACGGCTACTTTGATTAGTCGCGGTGTTTTAGAACTCGAAGTTGCGTACAATGCAAGCTATTGCATTATTGAATGAGAAGCGTATCATGGAAGCTCGGGGTGTTACAGTTAATGATGGAAGTGAATAAGAAATAGAGAAAGATAGAGAGATATGGAGATATAGAGAAAGAGAATGACAGAAAGAATTATATATAACATTATATTAAAAAAAATTAATGAATTAAAAATAGAAACAAAAACTATATATGTATAAAACTAAATAGTAGTATCCCTTCTCCAAGTTAAGAGATATGTATTATTTTAGTAGAAAGACCTCAAATTTATATAGGGAGGACCCATTTATCTTTGTTTCATATATTTTTTTATCTAGGTAAAATTTATTTTTTTATCTCTCTTAGATATATATTTTATTTGTGTGTAATATGAAAAGATACTGGGTATCATAATATCATATAATAGAAAAACCTTATGGTTTGGGTGTGGTAACTATGACATATCCAACTTCCTTATAATACCAGTATTCCATAGTTGTGTCATAGAAATATCCATATAAAAAAACCTATATCTCCTCCTTTATTTAATTAAAAGAAATTATAATATCAATTTCAGTTCTTCCATAACATATGAAAAACCCTATGATGTAACTCTTAATAGGAAAAAATTCTATATAATTTAGATACCTCCAAATTTGGCATACCCATGGTGTAGTACAAACACCATGAAACGACACCCATATTCTTCTGTATGGATATGGTGTAGCCGGTAAATTTATGTCATATCTCTATTCTCACTTATTTCTTCATCACTACTATTTTTGGTACCTCTATGACATAGATAAACCCACAACGGTGTAGTGTATTCCATACTACACAATGGAGGTGGTAACAATGTATCAAAGTCCACAAACTGTAATCAATTCCATTAGAATTATAGAGTTTTTGTATCAAGCCCCTAATATAATGAATGTATTAATTATTATTATTTTTTAGCTCTATGGTCGTCATCTTAGTCTCTAGATACGATCCATAGTGACCTCGAGCCTCGACAATGGTTCTTCGTCTCGAGCACAAGATCTATCAGTGGTGTCCATCATGTTCCCTAATGAGTAAAGTTGGTGGTCTGATTATTTTCAAAAATGTTAGTGGAGAATTTGGTATTAAGAAAATATTAGAGCATGGTGGTGCACAACTGAGGTGGTATTGTGACATTTTTTTAAGTTACGAACAAAACCTTCAAAATCCATATCCCACATCAGAGATGAGCATGGTCAAGAATTACCTTATAAAAAATCTAGTTTCATCCTGAACTCCAAATTCTAATATAGGTATAGGATCCCATATATATTCATACTCTTAAAATTAAACATGAACTTGTTTCTACATGCATGGGCCTAATGGATTTTTCCCCCCCTCTGCGCGTGCACATTGTCTGTGACATGTCCTTTATCCTACCACCCATACAAGATCTCCTCTTGGGAAAACATCTCCAACTTACCCTTTTGGAGTTTTCTATGTGGATTACACCTTTTATTTTAGGGCCTTCATGGGTTGGAATATTTTATTACCTACATAACATCTAAACGCTTCGTAAAATTTTCACCATCAAGTCATAGATAAAATAAAACTTCTAAATTCATTATTTCCGATCTATTTCATCGATATTAATTCATCCAATTTAATTTCCTACATTTCAATAAAACTGTTAATTTCATGTTAAAATAACATAAAACCATTAAAAACCAATATAAATTGTTTAAAAAATTTCATTAAAATTATTTCATCATCTATCGATGCAATCTATATTCTATAACTAAAAAAATTCCTTGTGATAGCCTCACTAGTGGAAAACCCACCATGGTATGTACATGCCATGGGGAATTTATTCTTTCTAATAAAAAATAAATAGACTTTATATTTTCCTTATATATAATTCCTAATATCCCATGACATTAGTACAGGTGAGGTGAGAAAGAATGTACAAATAAAACATCATATTCATAAACCAATATAAACAATCAAACATGCCAAGACCACCTCCTGACATTGTCCAAGTGAATTCTCTATATAAACTATAGGAATTCAATATAGGTGTTAACTTTTAATGTAATCATTTAAACCTTACCAATCGGGCCTGAGAATTTTGAGAATTCAAAATCATTCCTCAAAGAGGCACCATTATTTTCTAAATCCAATTCCAAAACCAAGGGAAAACATCAAAACATATTTTCTAGGTGCCAAATATGAATTTATAGAATATATTTCAAGAAAAACCTTAAAACCTTATTTGGGAGATTCTTAGAAGTCATAAACCATTGGAGAAGTTCATTTTTTTGAAATATTTCATTCTTCAAAATTTCAATTTATATACATACACATGTCAATATATGCACCCCATGAACAAATGGATATGTAAGTCTCACAATTGTATATATATGGACATCAATAATAATATAAATAATATAATTAATGAAAAAAAAATATTATTATAAATAAATATATTATTTTCTCATAAAAATGCATAACAACCTTAAAGGGAACCATATCTCATTAAAAACACAATTCAATATGCCTCCCCATTTAACCAAATTTGAAAAAATGATAAACTACAGTTAAATAAAAATTAATACACATTAAAAACCATTTCTACATTTTATAAAACACTTAACATACCTATACTTTTAACGCATATAGGAATGTCTATATATATCATTAATAAAGCACTTTCAAATCAAACCACCATCATAAAAGCTTTGTTACATTAATTGATAAATCAAGGAACATGAGGATCACAACAAAAATTGATTTATAAAAAACTCAAGCATCGCATAGAATGTTTTCAAAAGGTAATAGATGGATACACATACCTCAATAGTGAGTGAACATTATTCATCATTTGTAAGAGGGATGAAAAGATCCCAAGAGAATAACCACACACCCTAGCATCAATGAAAGTAACCCACATAATCTAACTCTATCTCTAATGTTTGACCAAGAGGGGTGAAAGAAAAACAATAAGTGAAAATTTAGAAAGGAAGATTGTAATATGAGGAAATAAGGCAAAAACCAAATAAAAACATTCCAATAATCATTTTAGGAGATTCAAATATTAGAGGAGGTGAAAAGGGAGATAGGTTTTGGGACCCCTTCATGCACCAAAATAGAGTGAGGAAAGGGGAAGCTCAATTTGAATTTTATTATTAAGATGCATAGAATAGAACATTCATATTTTAGGGTTTTTAAGAAGGTTTCATAATTAGGCTTCATAGTTTACCAAACTGTAAGTAAACCATGCACACTTCTCTAGAAGGAAAACCACCCCCACATGGTTTTGATGCATAGTCTATAAACTATGCGCCATCCATGGATAGAAAATTTGTTAGATATGCAGACACCCATCAAAAATTACAACATGATTTTATCTAACTATTATTACATCATGCACCAACTACCAAAGACTACTAATATCTTACATTATTTATCCTAGGACTCATATGATTTGGACCCAACTATTCACTACCCCTACAAGAAAAAAATGTGCACGAAGAAAATGAACTGAAAACACCCTTTGCATAAGGGTAGTCTATATATTCTACTAAACTATTAATACTAACAACTTTCTAGGCTCAAATCTGACCAAAAACTCCAAAAAATTAAATTTCATCAGGAATCGAACCATAAAAGGTAAGGGTAATATTAAACACCAAGAAAAAAATAAAAAAATAAGGGAAAATGAAATTCAGGGTGTGATAATTAAAATTTTCTTATTTAGATTATTATATTTATTGAATAATTATTTTTTATATATTAAATATAATTAATAATTATTCATAATTTTATTATCAATCTGATATAAAAGAAGATAAATTCATTTGCTGATAAAAAGAGATATTTTCCAAAAAAACTATTTTTATGTTTGAAATGAATTTTTGTCTTAAAATTTTAATTTAATCACTGTTGATTAATGATTTTGGGGATATTTATTTATATTATTTTCAATAGAATAAATTAAAAATAATTTAATTGTTTTCTCAATGCATGGAATGAGAATAAATTGATTGTATGCTTCAAAAATACAATTTTTAGAAAATGGGTTTTCCATATTTTTTGTGTGGATATTAGAATTATTATCAAACACATTTAGAAATTTTATTTTAAAAAATGTAATATATTTTTAAATTTATAATATAAATTTTTTTTATATGGGTAATTTTTTGGAATTGTTATGAAATGGTTGATTTTTGAGTGAATAGTGAAAATTCCATTTTTACAAATACCGTATTTTATATGACATCATCATAATGTAAGATTAAGTAAAATTTTTATAAATCCTTTTTCTCAAAAAAAATATATGTTTATGGATAAAAATAAATTATTTAAAAACATTATTTTGGATTTGAAACGACATGATTTACTTGTTGTGATTTATGTTATATTTTATTCAAATAAAAAAACAATTTTTGGGTATTTGCAATTAATAGTGCAATTGTAAGGTTCCAATTAGTTTTTTCCAAAACCAGTTCTCATATAAATATATATTTTTATTATAATCCAACTAAATTAATTTTAATCAATAATGTACATAATTTTAATGACAAATCATTTTTAAGCTTAAAACCATATTTTTTATAAAAATGATTATTACGTGTGTTTGAAGAACATATATTAAAATTAATAACTACCAATTCAATAAAATGAATCATATAAAATAGTTTTAATATCTTTAATAATTATATTTAAATTTTTTAATGAGTTATATTTTATTTTTATTAATAATATATTGTTTTCATTATAAATTTTTGTCACCACAATAAGGGTAAAAAGGGTTAATGAGCGGGGTTAAAATAAGAAATAAGGGTTAAAATATATCCAAAACTTTTATAAATATATATTTTAGAGTGTATTTTGAAATTAAAATATATTATATTCTAAATTGGGTTTCCTAAGTTCCACTTCCCCAGTAAATTACTTTATATTATTTTAAAACCTTGAATATTTACAAGAGTCCCACTCCCCTCACTTATAAAAGGGAAACTCATCTCCTTAATTATCCAATCAACTTGATCGCTATAGATTGAAAAATATCATCCAAATTACCTTAAAATTTTAATCCCCACATAAAATAGTTCATTGTCTCCTCAAAATACCCACCCTAGAAATATTTTTGTGTATGCCAAAGAGGTTATCCAAGGATGATATATAAGCCCTAACAGAACTCTTTCATTTTTATTTCATCTTCTACTTTATTATAAATTTATTATAACCATTATAACATAATTTAATCACTATATTATATATAATGAAATTTTATTATCTTTTTCTGCACATATTTTCTACCTATTTGTATCCAATAGAAAATGAAAACATAGCTCATGTGTATGTGTGGACTACCACCTCCATAGAGAGATGTGTTTCATTTTTCATCACCACCTAATATACCAGGATAAAGAGTTGTATAAATGAATAATTATGCTATTTATGAAATAACATAGATAATTTAAAGATAATATAGCTCCATACCCTATGATCATTTGGAAAATGATAATGTTGCTCGTGCGTGCGTGCAGACTACCACCTCTACATAGAGATGTGATTCCTTTTTCATTTTAGCCTCATATAGATAGTTATAAGGATACATTTTATTAATGAATATTATATTTATATTATATTTATTATTCAGTAAATATAAAAATTTATCTTCTTAATTTCCTATCCATACCTTATAAAAATGAAAACGTCATTCATGAGTATATATGAACAACAATCTCCATGAAACAATGTGCATATTTTTTCATGACTGCCTTACATGGATGGATATAAAAGAATATTAGATATATTAACAGTTATAATTATAAAATATTTAATACTATAGAGATAATGTAAACAAAAAACCTTTGACTATGGTCAGTTCACTAGAGTTATTTTTAGATTATAAATGAAACCACCTCAAAACACCCAATTTAATTTTAACCGAATTAGTAACTAAATAAAAATTCAATCAAATGAAATAAAATAAATTATAATAAGGAAATGTACATGAAAAAAAATTATTCAATTAAATATCTAATATAATTTTATTATTCATGATATATCAGTCTTTTGAATCTAGATGGGAATTAAGGTAATATATTTCTCGTCACAATTTCATTTCTTTGAGACTTATGCCATTTTCACCACATGTTTTCTTTTGTGTGGTGCATAAAATATAATTTGGATGTCTTTTATCATTAATTTCATGATATTGAAGTGTTTTTAAAATTCATTTCACGTTTTACAACACCATGGTATTTTATTTATCATTTAATATATATTTTTCGATATATTTCATTACACATAACTCTGAGTTTTAACAAACCACAATATACAATTAATATTATTATTTAAACATAACTATTATAAAACAGAAATTTAATTTTGTGGTATGAGTAGGAATAATAAAATTTTTAAAATAAAGAATAATATTTTTATATAAATAAAATATATTTTTAAATGAGTACTTGATTTTTGGTGAAGCCTTTTTATACATTGAAAATATATTTCTTATTAAGAAAATCACATTCATTAATTTTCATGGGAAAATAATAAAATTTATTTTTAAAAATTTTAATTTTTTTTAAACAAACCTAATTTGTAGAATAAAAATTTAAAAATTATATTGGGGTCAATTTTATAGACTTCTATGAAAATATTATTTCTCAGTGAATGTTGAAAAATAATGTTTTTTTACTAAAAATTACCTTTTAATTTAATAAAATTACAAAGTATTGTCTTTTTTTTTAAATTTTTTTAAAGGTAAAATTAGATCAATTATATAATTATTAATCCAATTTATTTCTTTGTAATTATTTTCATGTTGAATTTTCATTTAAAAAGTTTTTATACTTATGAAATTTCTCTCTTTGGAAAACCGCTTTTTCATCACGTCTATGAGTTTAATTTTAGATTAAATTAAACCAATTATGTGATATGAATTTGAAAAAAAGGATTCTATATTTTTAATAATCAAAATTAATATTATATAATATGTTGAATTTAATTTTTGGTCAAAATTATTTGTAAAAATATTAAAAAATAATTGTCATAGTAAAGGTTAAGACAGTTTTAGTGAGGGGTTAATCTAAAGAGAAAAGGGTAAAAATGATATAAAAAACTCATCTAATTCATATTATATAGACATATTTTGACATTATATTATATAATTTTCTGCAATTTTCAATTTTTTATTCTTTTTTCATGTTTAAAATGTTGGTATACCTTTTTATTTTTAAAAATTCTAATTGTGTCCTCTCCCACAATTATAAAAGGATACCCACTCTCCCCCCTATTCACACATTCAAATCCATTAGGGTCATCCAATACCTAGAAAAATCCATTACTTACTTCCCTTCACGCATCTGAGATTCATTATTTTGATTATTAAACCCTCCCAATACTAATTTTTGTGCAAACCTAGAAAGGTTATCTGAAGAAGAGGTATTGTAATTAATCGAGCATTTTTATTTTATTTATTCATCCATATTGTAATGGCCCGGGTTTTTGGGGTCCATTACTCTGTGAAAATCTGGTGTTGGGTTTTCTGGTCTGGGAATCTCGGTGAAGTTTGGCGTAACTGTAGGCCTACCAGTAGCCTTATCCTACCGTTAGCAGGCCTACCGGTAGCTACCGCCTACGGGTAGCTCGGCCTACCGGTAGCTACAGCCTACCGGTAGCTCGGCCTACCGGTAGCTGCAGCCTACCGGTAGCTCGGCTACCGGCAGCTGTCAACCGCCGGTAGCTCCTAGCTACCGGTGGATCTGGCATACCACGCAGGCCAGTAGCGCCCCTTTTTGCACGATTAGGTTTTTAAACCCTATTTTTACTTCTTTAAGCGTGTTTTGAAGCACGGTAATGCCAGTAAATGTTTTAATTAATTATTAATGAATAAACCTGGTGTGTGTGTCGGTTTAAACCACCTGACCCCGTTAATGATGTGTGGGGCCACGTGGTTAACCCACGACCCCTGCTCCTTACGTGGTTTGGCGTTCTTATCTCAACCATACGCAGGTCTAATAACTAAAGGGTTTTCCCTGGGGTTCTTCTTTTCTCGATCACCCTTATTTTCGTCCAGACGAGCCGATTTCTGTTTATCGGGCAAGCCGCATCATTATGTGCAAAGTTCCACGCCCGACCTAAGCGTCGATCAACAAGTAGGGAATTTTTCCTTCGCCTATCTCTTTTGTGTATCATGCGGGGTGGGCGTGCTTTTGATTATGGAGAATTGGATAAACTAGACCTAATAAAGATAACGAATGGACTCTATAAAGAGAGAAGGGGGGCTATGATCGTTGATTCTGTTTTATATTATGATCTTCTTTCTGAATTGTGTGGGCTTACGCCTACTGAAAATCATGGCCTTTGGTGGTCTTTCTTTGTGCAATAATGAACCCCTGGTGATGCTTTAAGTGGCTTCTTTTTGGTTGTGAACTCCTGCTGTGAAAGGTAAATTGGTTAATTACGTATACCCGGCTGAATAAATTGGAAGCACCAGGATCAATCCTTCTGTGATAACCCCTAGTTAAAGCACACGAAATTGAAATCATGGAGCGTGTAAAATCTTTTAAATCTGAAAATACCTGCATAGGCCTGCCTTGCTTGGTGGTAGTGGTTTGATTGTTCTTCATTCACGGGCCGGTTTCTGGAGATGTGGGAGGGGATGAGATCCCCTGTTTTTATACTCTCAGTGGTTGTGAAATTGAGGATGGGGTCCCCTATGTTGTGCTTTCGGTGGTTATGAGTTTTATGACCGGGTGGTTACCTTGTTTATATCAAAAATTGGGATGGGATCCTCTGTTGTTGAGAAGCCCTTTTTTCTCCCGGATAATGGGTGTGGGGGCTGTAACTTAGGGTTCTCTTTATTTGATGTGGCTTTACGAGAAAACACGGTGTGGGTGTTATGGTTGATGCTTGACTGTTTAATTTCCTGGACTTGTGCCTATATTTACTAGCTGCCCAAGTAGGTGCAGAACTTAATTAAATATTGTTACTAAACATGAAAGCAAGAATGGGACAAACGAGTTTTGTTGGTGAGAGTCGTGACTCAGATTTGAGTGTTGTTGTGATCTGTAGGCTGTCTGAAGAAAAACCTAACTTTGGGTGAGTGGTTTTTACATATATATGTACTTTTTAGATTTGTGTTTCTTATTCGCGCCCCACCCATGATGAGAAATCAGTGCCAAACACCCCCATTTCATGGGGGAGGGTTTTTTACCAACACTATTCTTAGTGGCTGGTTATTAGCTCCTTTTCTTATCCCTTTCCCGGATATCCCAAGTACCTTCGAGCAGGCTGTGATGGCCTGAGGTCCATTATTATCCCAAGAACTTTCAGGCGGGGTAGCGTGGTGGTTGGCCAGGTGTGTGCGGCAGGTGGTTTCCCAAGTGTCTTCGGGATGAGGCCCAGGTGTCTTCGGGTGTGGCAGTGGATCTTTTAGCCCAGGTGTCTTTGGGCATGGTGGTGGTTGTTCTGGCCTAGGTGTTTGCAGGCGTGGTTACGTGTGACTGTGGCCCAGGTGTTTGTGGGTGGGTGTGGCAGTGGGACTGTGGTGAGAATGGCGGGATTGGTTCGATGTGTAGGATGTCTTAATAACCAGTGTGAAAGTGGCGCGGGGTACCAAAATATCGATGTTCTCTTATTATATATATTACTTGGTTCCGTTACTTGGTGAGTGTAGCTGGTTAGTGGGATGGGTGAACTCCTTGATAGTGTTAGTTTTATGCTTCTCACGGAACTTTAGTATGTTCCCCCACTTGTGCATGAGAGTCTTTGGTTTTCCCTACTGAGTGTACTTGTATGCTCACCCTACATATATAAAACTTCTTTCAGGTTTCCAGGAGGACTTTGGGGATCATGCGGGACCATACTAGCTCGGACATTTGGGGCAGTTGCAGTTGCTGTTTTTCTTCCTTTGGTACTTACCTTTGTAGTCACCTTTTGTACTTTGTGGATTTTACATTTGGAACATGCATGTGGGAATGGTTTACTTTTGGCTTTACTTATATTTTACCTTGCTGTTGTTGGGTTTCATCTTCTTATCTCCTGATCCTATAAAACAATAAGAGGTAATGCCTTCCATTTGGGTGTAATTTCTATACCCTTGGTGCTAGTCGCCACTCTAGGACCTATTGAAGGCGGGTCTCGGGGGCCATTATCTCTAATTCAACTTAAAGAAGGAAGGGCATGGTAATATGCTGACCCTTCCCTCCTTTTGTTGAAGGCGGGTCATGATAGAATGGTATCAAAGGTCAAGTTGAGAGATAGGATGGAGTATGGAGTTAGGCATAGTGAGTATTTCATGGGATGGTAAGGAAACAATGTTGGGTGACCTTGGTGCATTAATTAGTCCAAGGAAGACCGGCTAGGACACGAGATTTTAGGGCCCCCCCGTGATCCGATGCAAGGACTCTGGACCTACCGAACGACCAAGTTAGGCCACACTAATTGTAGGGTAGAGACCCTAGGAAAGGTACATGCATCATAATGACTTCTGTTCTCGTGTTTCTAGGATGTCTTAGGAATTAGGAATAAATTAAAAGTTTAAGAAATTTTAAGAACAATATTCTGCACTACTTGGGATTAGGAATTCCTTGTTTACCTTTCATCTATGGCACCTGGAAGGCGACCACGTGTGGTACAGGCGATCGAGGCCCCGGAGACTACTTTGGCTGATCGGCAGAGAGCTGATCGAGAGGAGGAGGAAGACCAGTGGAAGAATACTCTTCAGGCCTTCCAGCGACAGACCCTCGAGAAGTATGAGGGCAGCACCTCTGACATGAAGATAGAAGGCTGGCTAGAGGAGCTAGTGAAATCTTTAGGCCAGATTCGGGCCCCGACTGAGTACTGGGTTCCTCTGGCCATCAGCCAGATGCGGGGAGCGACGCGTCAGTGGTGGACACTTTACCTGGGGGAGAGCATATATGCTGAGGTGGCATGGGTGGATTTCGAGAGGGAGTTCCGGGCAGAATTCCTCTCCTCGACGATGAAGGAGGAAAAGCGGCAGGAGCTACTCTACCTCCAGCAGGGGAGTATGTCAGTAAGGGAGCTAGGAATCAAGTTCAAAGACCTCCTACGTTTTTCTCTGGACCTCTTTCCCAATGAGGAGTCTCGGGAAAGGCATTTAGAGGAAGCACTCCGACCCTCCATCTAGTATGCGGTTACCCCCTTTACCCTGGCGACATACTTGGTGGTCCAGAAGAAGGACGAAGTGGTAGAGATGATGCACGCTCTAGGATGTGTGTCACGAGAGGGGATCCAGCTAGGACAATAGAAGGGGAAGGCCATCAGCACCAGGCCTCCAGTGTCAGGACCCTCCTGGTTCCGACCCGCAGGGAGCAGGCCGCAACAGTTTTAGTTTCGATCCCCCGGTCCTCGCCCTTTTCCTTCGGTATCGGGACCGCGATGCTTTGTCCGCAGGATCCATGGACATATCCAGAGTCAGTTCCTGGACTGGGTACTATACGGCGGTGGCGGACAGCCCCAGCACCCGCCCTAGCAGCAGCTTCCAGCCAGGCCTTTCCAGCAGCAACAGTAGGGACAGCGAGCTCCCGCTCCTCCGAGGATAGACGTAGGAGGAGGGGTCTGACCTCAGGGGGCTCCTCAGGGACCTCAACCGGGGTGTGGTCGGGGAGGTGGCCGACAGCCGAGTGGAAGAGGAGCCTGGAGTGGATAGCTACACGCCACAGAGGCAACAGTTCCAATAGGGCCAGAGGTTGTTCGAGGTACGATCAGTTTGTTCAGCACTCTTTCTTATGCCTTGTTTGATACTAGAGCTTCGCACTCCTTTGTTGCACCCAGTCTAGCCCGTGCCCTGGTTCTAGATAACGAGAGACTTCCAGTGCCCCTGGTGTTGAGCACACCAGTCAGAGGCTAGAACGACTTGTTGTTTGTTTGTTGGGGATGAAGACTGATGATAGGGCCACATCAGTCAGTTAGGGATCATCTTCTGCTACAGAAAAAACCATACGATGTCATCCTAGGCATCGCCTAGCTATTCTATTTGTGTTCCATCATCGACTGTTTCTGAGGAAGGGTCGTGTTCTCAGACTTGGGTGGCTGGCGTCTTACCTTCACTAGCGAGTGGAGCAGTCAGAAGGGCATCTGGCGAGAGGAACCCCTCCTCTCCTTGTTAACTGAACTGTCAGTGGAATTAGTAGATACTGAGATGGTGGAGGTGCCAGAGGTTGTCCATGAATTTATGGACGTCTTTCCTGAGGAGGTAACGACTCTACCCCCTTGAAGGGATATCGAGTTCAGGATAGACCTGTAGCCCGACGCTCGTCCGATCTTGATGGATCCTTACCGGATGACACCTTCAGAGGTACGGGAGCTGCGAATCCAAATTGACGATCTGATGAAGAGGGGTTATGTTCGGACGAGTGCGTCACCGTGGGGTGCTCCACTCTTGTTCTCAAAGAAGGTAGATGGTGGTCTCAGGTTGTGCATAGACTACAGGAGGCTGAATCATGTGACGATCAAGAATCGCTACCCTCTTTCGAGGATAGACGATCTTTTCGACCAGCTGAAAGGGGAAAGATGGTTCTCGAAGATCGACCTGCAGTCTGGGTATCACCAGCTAAGATTAAAGGAGCGATTCATCCCTAAGACGGCATTCAGATGCAGATATGAACACTTCAAGTTCGTGGTTATGCCCTTCGGTGTTACGAACTCACCGGATGTGTTCGTGGGGATTATGAACTCCATCTTCCATGAGTACCTAGATTGGTTCGTAGTTGTGTTCATCGACGACATCCTGGTCTACTCAAGATCAGAGGAGGACCATGCAGAGCACCTGATGATGGTTCTGGAGGTCCTCCAACATCATCATCTTTATGGTAAGTTGTCGAAATGCAAGTTCTGGACATGAGAAGTACACTTCCTCGGGCACGTGGTGTCCGAGCAGGGGGTAGCGGTGGACCCATCAAAGGTTGAGGTAGTTGTTTCTTGGGAAGCACCCAATAATGTGGCAGAGGTCCGTAGTTTCGTCGGGCTGGCGGGTAACTATCGGAGGTTCGTACCGAACTTCTCCCGAGTTGCATCCCCTTTGACAGCCCTGACCAAGAAAGACCAGGTTTTCATGTGGAGTGAGTAGTGTGAGTCCATATTCAGCTATCTAAAGGATAATTTGGTTAGTGTCCCAGTGCTGAGATTACCAGAAGAAGGGGTGGCGTATGAGGTGTTCTGTGATGCTTCAGGACAGGGCCTGGGATGTGTGTTGATGCAGCTACAAGGGGTGATCTCTTGTGGGTCCAGGCAGCTACACCCTCATGAGCGTAATTACACCACCCACGACCTGGATCTTGAAGCGGTCGTTTTTGCACTAAACTTATGGCAGCACTACCTCATTGGAGAACTCTTTGTGGTCTTCACATATCACAAAAGCGTGAGGTATATCTTCCCCCAGTGGGACCTAAACTTGCGACAGTGAATATGGGTGGAGTTCCTACAGGATTACTATTTCGAGATCTCTTATACTGAGGGAAAGGGCAATGTAGTGGCTGATTCCTTGAGCAGGAAGACGCAAAAGGATGCGGTCTGAGAGTCGGCGGATGCCTGGAAGGCGATGGAGGAGTTGGCTGCCTTACACCTGGATGCGAGGTTGGATGGTGGTAGAGGTTGCCTATATCAGATGGAAGTGTAGTCATCTCTATTGCAGCAAGTGGAAGAGTCTCAGTGGGGAGACCCAGAGTGCGAAGTGATGCGTGACCGGGTTGACTAGGGCAATGATTCATAAGGATGGACAAAGGATGGTCAAAACCAGATGCTTTTCTAGGGATGGTTGTTTGTTCCGGAGGCGATGCGCGGAAAGGTTCTCAGTGAGTTCCAAAACTCACCCCTGGCGTTACACCCATGAGTTTCCAAGATGTACCAGGGACTGAAGAGACAGTTTTGGTGGCCCGAAGTGAAGCGAGAAGTGGCAGAGTTTGTGGCCAAGTGCTTAGTGTGTCAGCAAGTGAAGGCTGAACACCGAGTTCCAGGCGGCCTACTACAGTCTCTAGATGTACCCAAGTGTAAGTGGGATGACATATCGATGGATTGTTTCACAGGACTACCTATGGTCCAAGGGGGATATGAAGCCATCTGGGTGGTAGTGGATAGGTTGCCGAAATCGGATCACTTTCTAGCGATCAAGGAGTCGAGTGTAGTGGATGCTTTGGCGCGAAAGTACGTGGATGAGGTGGTGAGGTTGCATGGGATTCTGAGGCCTATAGTCTCAAATAGGGATGCATGGTTTACATCGTGAGTCTAGAGAAGATTGCAGCATGATTTTGGCACCTAGCTGCATCTTAGAACTGCTTTCCATCCCCAGAAAGATGGACAGACAGAGCGCACCATCCAGACCTTGGAGGATATGTTGCGGGCATGTGTTCTGGACTCAGGGGGATCATGGGTGCGATACTGGCCTCTGGTAGAGTTTGCCTACAATAATAGATACCACTCTACCATTGGTATGGCCCCATTTGAAGCCTTGTATGGGAGGCCATGTCGTTCACCTGTGTGTTGGACCGAAGTAGGAGAGGCAGACATCCTTGGCCCGGAAGTGGTGCAGAGCATGACGGAGAAGTTTCAGCTTATAAGGTAAAGGATGAAGGCGGACCATGACCGAAAGAACTCGTATGCTGATACCAGAAGGAGGCCCTTGGAGTTTGAGTTTGGAGACCACGTGTTCTTGATGGTCTCCCCTCGATGTGGGCAACGGAGGTTCGACAAGGGGAGTAATCTTTCTCCCAGGTTCATCGGACCCTTCGAAGTGTTGCGGCGGGTCGGCGAAGTGGCTTATCAGCTAGTGTTACCACCGCTGCTACTGAGGATGCATGATGTCCTCCATGTGTCCAAGCTGTGTCGGTATCTGCACGACGATTCACACGTCCTTGATTTGGGTAAGCTGGACGTTGAGGACGACGTGACTTTTGTGGAGAGACCAATGATGATCAAGGATCGCAAGGAGAAGGTGCTTCGTGGGAAAACCATTCCCTTGGTTCATGTGTTGTGGAGACATGGTGGGATCGAGGAGAGTACATGGGAGAGGGAAGCATAGATGCGTACCTAGTACCCAGAGTTGTTTTGAGTTTTGTTCTTTGTTGTACCATTTGTGGTAGAACGTTTTGTCTTGTTGGCTATGAAATGTACTGGTTTTCTTTCCTCTGAATGTGTCTGAAAAGCCCTGGCTATGGGGGAGGAGAGAACCCGACCCCTAATCAAGACGCATTAATGTGGATGCGATTAAACCTGTGCGGGCAAGTCAGTGCTGCCCAAAGCGGATAATATCTTGACATGGGGGAGGAGACTCCCCAACCCACATGCCTGGGCAGTTTGGCATGGTATGTTCGAAGTGTTTTTAGTTATCATGGGTTCACTCTTAAGAGGTATCTTTAGAGGTGGTTGTTTGGACCCTCTCTTTCCTTCTGGTTTGTTTTGATTCTCGAGGACAAGAATCGTTTAAAAGGTATCATATGTAATGGCCCAGGTTTTTGGGGTCCATTACTTTGTAAAAATGTGGTATTGGGTTTTCTGGTCTGGGAATCTCAGTGAAGCTTGGCGTAACGGTAGGCCTACCGGTAGCCTTAGCCTACTGATAGCAGGCCTACCGGTAGCTCAGTCTACCAGTTGTCGCAACCTACTTGTAGCTCTGTCTACCGGTAGCTCGGTCTACAGGTAGCTGCAGCTACCGGTGGCTCTGTCTACTAGTAGCTCAGTCTACCGGTAGCTGCATCCTACCAGTAGCTTGGCCTACCGGTAGTTGCAGCCTACCGGTAGCTCGGCCTAACGGCAGCTGCAGCCTACCAGTAGCTCGGCTACCGGTAGCTATCAACCGCCAGTAGCTCCCAGCTACCGGTGGCTATGGCCTACCACGTGGGCCAGTAGTGCCCCTTTTTGCGCAATTAGGGTTTTAAACCCTATTTTGACTCCATTAAGCGTGTTTTGAATCACGGTAACGCCAGTAAATGTTTTAATTAATTATTAATGAATAAACCTGGAGTGTGCGTCGGTTTAAACCACCCGACCCCTTTAATGACGTGTGGGGCCATGTGGTCAACCCACGACCCCCGCTCCTTACGCGGTTTGGCATTCTTATCTCAACCGTCCGCGGCTCTTATTACTAAAGGGTTTTCCCTGGGTTTCTTCTTTTCTCAATCACCCTTACCTTCCTCCAGATGAGCCAATTTTTGTGCATCAGGAGATCCGCATTGTTATGCGTAAAGTTCCACGCCCGGCCTAAGCATCGATCGTCGATCAACAAGTAGGGAATTTCTCCTTCGCCTCTCTCTTTTGTGTATCATGCGGGGTGGGTGTGCTTTTGATTCTATATAATTGGATAAACCATACCTAATAAATATAATGAACGGATTCTATAAAGGAACAAGGGGGGGAAGTGATCGTTGATGTTGTTTTATATTATGATCTTCTTTCTGAATTGTGCGGGCTTACGCCTACTGAACTTCATGTTCGTTGGTGGTCTTTATTTGTGCATTAACTAACCCCTAGTTATGCTTTAAGTGGCTTCTTTGTGGTTGTGAACTCCTACCGTGAAAGGTAAATTGGTTAATTACGTATACCCGAATGAATAAATTGGAAGAACTAGGATCAATCCTTATGTGATAACCCCTGGTTAAAGCACCCGAAATTGAAATCATGGAGCGTGTAAAATATTTTAAATTTGAAAATACCTACATGGGTCTGCCTTTCATGGTGGTAGTGGTTTGATTGTTCTTCTTTCAAGGGTCAGTTGCTGGAGATGTGGGAGGGGATGGGATCCCCTGTTTTATACTCTCGGTGGTTGTGAAATTGGGGATGGTATCCCCTATGTTGTGCTTTCGGTGGTTGTGGATTTTATGACCGGCTGGTTACCTTGTTTATATCACGAATAGGTGTGGGATCCTCTGTTGTTGAGAAGCCCTTTTTGCTCTCGGATAATGGGCGTGGGGGCTGTAACTTAGGGTTTTCTTTAGTTGATGTGGCTTTACAAGAAAACCCAGTGTGGGTGTTAAGGTTGATGCTTGACTGTTTACTTTTCTTGAATTGTGCCTATGTTTACTAGTTTCCCATGTAGGTGCAGAACTTAATTAAATATTGTTACTAAACATGAATGCAAGAATGGGACAAACGGGTTTTTTTGGCGAGATTCGTGACTCAGACTTGAGTTATTCTGTGATCTGTAGGCTGTCTGAAGAAAAACCTAACTTTGGGTGAGTGCATGTTACCTATGTATGTACTTTTAGTTTTTTGTTTCTTATTTTCGCCCCACCCATGTTGAGAACTTAGTGCCGAACACCCCCATTTCTTGGGGGAGGGTGTTTTTTCCAACACTATTCTTAGTGGCTGGTTATTAGCTCCTTTTCTGATCCCTTTCCCAGATAGACCAAGTACCTTCAGATAGGATGTGATGGCCTGAGGTCCATTATTAGCCCAAGAACCTCCGGGAGAGGTAGTGTGGTGGTTGGCCAGGTGTGTGCGGGAGGTGGTTTTCCATGTGTCTTCGGGATGAGGCCCAGGTGTCTTCGGGCCTGGTAGTGGATCTTTTATCCCAAGTCTCTTAGGGCGTGGTGGTGGTTGTTCTGGCCTAGGTGTTTGCAGGCATGGTTACGTGTGACTGTGGCCTAGGTGTTTGCGGGTAGGATTCAGCAGTGGGACTGCGTGCGGTTGTGGCCCAGGTGTATGCTGGAGGGTGTGGCAGGGGGACTGCAGTGAGAATGGCGGGATTGGTTCGATGCGTAGGATGTCTCAATAACCTATGGGAAAGTGGTGCGGGGTACCCAAACATCGATGTGCTCTGGATATATATATTACTTGGTTGTGTTACTTGGTGAGTGTAGCCGGTGAGTGGGATGGGTGAACTCCTTGATAGTGTTGGTTGTCTTCTTCTCATGGAACTTTAGTATGTTCCCCCACTTGTGCATGATAGTATTTGGTTTTCCCTACTGATTGTACTTGTATGCTCACCCTATGTATATAAAACTGCTTTCAGGTTTCCAAGAGGACTTCGGGGATCACGCGGGACCATACTATCTCAGACCTTTGGGGATGTTGCAGTTGTTGTTTTTCTTCCATTGGTACTTACCTTTGTATTCCCCTTTTGTACTTTGTGGATTTTGCTTTTGGAACATGCATGTGGGAATGGTTTACTTTTGGCCTTACTTTTCTTTTACCTTGGTGTTGTTGGGTTTCATCTTCTTATCTCCCGATCCTATAAAACAAAAAGGGGTAATGCCTTCCATTTGTGTGTAATTTCTATACCCTTGGTGCTAGTCACCACTCCTGGACCTTTTGAAGGCGGGTATCGGGGGTCATTATCTCTCCTTCAACTTAAAGAAGGAAGGGCCTGGTAATCTGTTGACCGTTCCCTCCTTTTTTTGAAGGCGGGTTGTGACACTTATCCTTAAATGTTTCATAAAATATTATGATATAATAAATTAATTATCTACCATATACTTATATTTTATTATGTTAATGTAACAACTTATATCTATCTCCCCTTTTATCAAATGGGAAACAAAACCGTCGATCGTGTGTACAGCGGACTACCGCCCCCCAAACCGATGTAATTAATTTTCCATCACTGCATCTCATGAGTGCATCTAATGATTTATTGAAAGTATATGTATATATATTATATTTATGAAATAATTATAGTTAAATAATTTTAATATCACATATAACTTCTTACCTTTCAATTCTTTGAAAAATTATAATGTCGCTCATCTGTACCTATAGACTACCGTCCCATGAAGCGATGTGATATGTTTTTCATTTAATTTTAAAATGGTATGTATTGGGGGTATATTTAATGAATATATATTATTTATATGATATATAAATTATGATATAAATGATAATTAATATTTACCTTTTTTTATTCCATCTTTCGAGAAAATGGAAACAATGTTAATTTGTACGAATGACTTACCATCTCCAGGAATAATGTGATCCATTTATATATCCTTAACATTTTTGGATGAATATAGATATTTATAAAATAAATAAATATATTATATTTTTTAATTATTGAAATTATAGAGATTATGTAACAATGATCAAAGTACAAGGACCATAAATACCAAAACCAAACATACATGAAATACATTGTAATTATTACCCAAAATAGTGATTTTAATAAAAAATTGTAAGTAAATAGGAGATAAAAGGTTATAAGTAAATCATATAAGGTATTATACATAAAAGTATTATTCTATAATATATCTATAATAAACCTATTTTTATTATACAGGAATTTTCACCATGTGTGATGAAATTCTAGAATTGAGGTAAGGGATTTTCGTCTCACTTTTATTTCAGTGGAACACATGTCATAGTCACCACTTATTTATTTTCTATGTTTTTTATAATAAAAATGAATTAATTTTATGATTATAATAATAAAAATTATTGGATAAAAATATGCATCTAAGGTTCTTTCTTTCATGGGGATTATGATTCAAGCATTACCAAAGTGGTATTTTTTTTACAGTCTAATTGTTTATCAAAATTTTTTATTATTAAGTTTATAATGATGAAATATTATGATCTAAATCTCAAGATTTATAATGAATATTATTATCCTATATTTATTTTCAGAGAATGTTTTCTTCTATTCATTTTTCTCTCTTTAAAGATTAAAGATACCGAAATATTTTTTAAATAAAACTTGAATTTATTTCTCTCTTCTTTTGAAAACCCTTTTTCTCCCAGGTCCATATTTTATAAAAAAAATTATTATTTTCTAAAATTTTGTTAAGTAAATTTATACCCACATTTTAAATTTTTAATATTTTTTAAATGGAATATTTTTCCATTTTATAAACAATTTACTTTTGACTTTTTATCAAAAATGTGAAAGGAATCTTTGTTTTAACCTACACGAAATGATAGGAATTTTCCACCATCATGACAAGTCAAGTATTTAATTATTATTTTACAACTTCAAAATTCTATTTTAAAATAAAACATTTTATCTTTAATATTTAATAAATTATTATATTCCAAATATGTGATTTCAAAGTGTAAAATATTTTTTCCTCAAGAAATTGTCCAAAATACCTTTTAAAATCATTTTCTATCTAAGGTAAAATCCATTGATGTTTCCTAAATTCTAATAGGGATATGATCCAATGATACCATCCTTATTCTTTATCTGGATGATTTATAGTTATAATAAAGATATTTTTAGGAAACCTATTTCTTTTCCAAGGGTTATGATGTGATAAAATGTTTTTAAAACATGCTTCCATTTCATGTGTTACGATATGATGAATGTTTTATAATTTTAGGGAACATATATGTATAGTTCTCATTATGTGAATAGTTTCCCTAGAATTATATATCCCACCATTGAATTGGGTAATAATTATTGTTCTATGATCTCAAATTGTGCACAGGATGTTCTCCCAAGACCAAAATAGTGTACAATATAGGTTTTCCCAACCCAAAGTAGGTAAATAGGTGGTTAGACTAAGACAAACATGTAATTAGTGTCTTGGTGGATATCCTTGACATAATATTTTCTATTCTATCATACATTTCACAAATATATGTCTTACTCCATTTTTATGCTCTCATGGATTATGTTTATTGATTCCTTTATGATTCATGTCTTATAAACTACCACGATTTATTCTATGACCCATGGTTATGATCTATTATATGCAGGGTAAGGTTTTAAAATGTTTTCCACTTGTTCTCATACCCTTATACTCATGTTATGTTTATATCTCCCATGTTTACCCTTACTAATCATCTAATATAACCCTTTCTTATGCTTTATTTTCTGAGGTTATGAATAAAGGTATTATGTATGATATATTTAAGAAGGGTTCTAGTCCTGAATAACTTAGAGGGAGATGATTTAGTTCACCAATGAACTGGTTTTTTATATTTCAAGGTTTCTGAATGCACTAGACCTATATGATTTTGGTGTGGATCATTATGTTATATAATGAATAATCATCTAATAAGATGTAATATCTATGTATTAAAATTGTGTGTTTATATAGTTGTTATCATAGTAAGCATTAGTTAAACTTTAGAAACTAGGATGAGAAAATTTTAGTGAGAACCCAAGTGGAAAGTCAAAGTATAAGAAAACGTCATGTAATTTTGGTGAATGATAGAGTGATTGGTTTCAAAGATATTAAATTCCTTTCTGGATACTATAAGTGGATGCAAATCTTGGATTGTTATACCTTGGTGTATTGACAATGAAAAGGGTGCATTACACTTTGAGATGATCATCACGAGGTGCATGACAATAGGCCTTGTTTCACAATTTGTTTGACACTCCTGTGGGATTTCTTTTTGGAATTCATGAAATCTTTATGAACCATTATAAATGATTTTTTAATAAAAATTAATGAAATGTGTTAATCCTAAGCTGTTATAGATTTAAAATAAGGCTTCATGATTTCGAAATACTATAAGTGATATTTCATGATTATGTCGTTCCCTACTATGATTATTATAGATTACACTATATTTTGGGGTTTTAGTCAATATATGGAACCTGAAGGAACTACATTAATAGTAAATTAGATGAAAAATGCGATGATTATACTCCTAATAAACCAAAATGGGATCTATAATGAAAAATCTCATTGGTATTCTTGCACAACTATGTCACGTTATAAGTCATACTAAAATACCAAACAAGAAAAGGAGGGAATAATGTTTTGTTGATTCCTTCATGAGAAATTTTCAACCATCTTTTAGTGGTTCTATTAATCCACTAGTTTTCAAATAATGGATCAGTACCAATTAAAGTGTATTTTCCATTATACAATGTTAAGATCATGAAAAATTAATTTTGGTTGTCTATCATTTGAAGTAAAATCGTATCAATAGTGTAATCTTATCAATAATATGAAGAAATAAGAATGAATCAACTCGATGGGGTGGGATTATTTTAAGAGATTATTTTTAAATAATTACATTCCTCATATTTTTTATATGAAAATAGGGAGGGGATTACTTGAGCTAAAGTAAAAGTGTTATGAATCTATTAGTACCTATAAGGTCACTTTAGTATTATTATCCAACCTAAATGTATAGTTTATAAATTATTCAGTGGCTGAAAACTAAGTATCTAAAGGTACTTATCCATAATTTACATTATTAACTATGATGAAATCATTCTATGTGCTATCTTGGTAGAAAAAGAGATTGGATTTACCAATAAATATCACTGTTTTGATAATAAAAGAAAGATGGAATTCAAAGAAAACTCTAAAAACCACAGAGAGAAGAATATGATCTTTTCCTTATGATCATAGAGTATAAGGAACAATGAAGGAAAAATTCTTAAAGGTACTAATAAATCATTTATGTTTGCAATGTATGGTCATCAAATAAGTTAATTTCGATGGGAGGGAAGAGTGTAGCTAATGATACAAATAAAGAGAAATATCCAAAGAATGCACAACCCACACATCAATTTTTCAAATGAATAGAGTTTGAGAATTATGATAACAAGTTCTAAAATCCAAATTTTAATGAGTATGATCAAGGTTAGAAACATATAAATCTATGAGAAAAATGGAAATCCCATTCAATAACTATTTCTAATTATGGGTATGATAACAATGTGGTGAAATTTACACTTACCATCCACTCAATAACTGATAATTTATTATTTGATTCTACATCTACCCACACTTTTATAGATGAATAATTTTATAAGGAGATCAAAATTTCACACAAATGATTAGATATTGAATTAGTAGTGAAACCCATTAATGGTATGCTAATCATATCTCAAGCCTATGATTCTACAATGATTTAAGTTTCATAAAATGTGATTCTACAAATCTTTTTATTCACCCTCTATTTTAATTTGATGATATCTTAAGCACATATTATCTTTCTCTATACAACTCTCACATAATGTTATGAGGAAGTGACTCGATGTTTGATATTCAAAACCAATCTATGACCATTTACTATTCTTCCACCAAATCATGAAGATGATTTCTTAATATAGCTCATACCTAGTGATACACCTATTTCAAAAACTCCCTATAAAATCAACCTTGTTTAATTTTAGAAATTAAAGAAGAAAATTTAGCATAATCTTGAAAAGATGTTCATTCGATCAAGTGTGTCATCGTGGGATGTACTGGTTCTTTTTTGAAGAGTAAGTATGGATTGATGCGACTCTTTATTGATTATCAAGAATTCAACAAGATTAAAATTAATAACATGTATCCTTTACCACATATTAATGACTAGTCTGATCAACTTCTTAGAGGTCAATAATTTTCCAATACTAACCCTTGTTTTGGATATCATAAATTGTAGTTCATGAATGAGGATATAACTAGGAAAAAATTTCATACAATATATAGACACTATGAATATATAGTGAATCCATTTGGTTTTTCTAATTACCCTGCTATCATCATGGACTTAATGAATATTGTTGGTCGGAGTGGTTTACTCAAGAGGGGGGTGAATTGAGTACTAATTAAAATTTCTGTATTTAAAAACACTGTCTTAAAGACCCCCAAATAAAATAATAAATTAAACTGTAGTGAATTTATATTAATGTAGAGGTTCTGTTAGATTCTCAAGGGATTGATTAATTCCCAGTTAATCAATACAGGAGTGTATGATTATCTTTTGAAACTAACTTACTAATCTACACTTAACATAAACACTTGCTAATTTAATTATCAAAGTAACTTTAAAAACAGTATTGGTTTTAAAGTGATTAGCAGCGGAATAAAACTTTTAAAGAGATGGCACAACAAATGTAACCAAGAGGTTCAGTCTCAAGCCGAGACTTAGTCCTCTCAAAAGTTTATATAAAAATGATCCACACCCTGAATCGGGGTTCAACAGTTTACAACTGTCCAGGTCCAAGACCTCTACCACTGTTCTTCGTGGGAAACAGTACAACAGCACCCAGCTGTCCAGGTCACACACGACCTCTACCACTGTTATTCGTGGGAAAGAATAGAATGAAAGAGTTTGGTAAGGATTTACAAATCCTCCAGTTTAAGTACAGGAGACAGTGTATGTGTTAGATACAGCAGATAACACACACTGCTCGAAAAGTATAATAATAAATCACAGAACAAGAGATGTAGAGTTTGGAAGTGGTTCTGGTGATTTCAGTGTAGCTCTAGACTCCATTGGATTCGATCAGAAGTGAGTCTGAGTCCTCTTCTCATTTATGTTTGAGAAACAGAGTGTCGTATGCTCCAGGTTCACAGACAGTGAAAATGTAGTGGTTGAAGTTCTTCAGTGCTCTTCTTATATGCACAGAACACTTCTCGAGTATGCTTGATTGTCTATGAGCTTCTCTGTGTTCTTGATGGAACTGGTTTTTCTCTTGATTCTTCTTGTTCTTGTGTTTCTGGTATATTTCATCCACCACACGCTTCTTTTTTTTGTTGCAAGTTGGGCAGCGTAGTCTTCTCGTATTTATCTCACGGGCAACAGGGGACAGAAAAGATTTCCTTTCTGCAGGTACGAGGTACGGGTTCCTGACATCCGAAAACCTTTATTAGATATTTGACAAATCATTAAAATGTACATGATATGACCGTTGGATAGATTAAATATAGGAAATAAAGAAATTCAAATAGTGAGTCGAGTGATCGGTAGGTAATCAGCATCAGTAGCTTGAACATCGGTAGCTTGAACATCGGTAGCTTGAACATCGGTAGCTCAATTTCATTAGTTGCTTTGACTCTATCGGTGGCTCTATACGTCGGTTCGTACATTATTGTATCGGTGACTTTGTTTATCGGTAGCTCCATGCGTCGGTAGCTTCATGCGTCGGTAGCTTCATGCGTCGGTAGCTTCATGCGTTGGTAGCTTCATGCGTCGGTAGCTCCATGCGTCGGTAGCTCCATGCGTCGGTAGCTCCATGCGTCGGTAGCTCCATGCGTCGGTAGCTTCATGCGTCGGTATCGGTAGCTGTGAGTCTATCAGTAGCTTCGTCCATCGGTGACTCTTATTCCATCGGTAGCTATTTATACTTACACCGGTAGCTCTATGTTTGTATCGGTAGCTGTCTGTAAGTCAGTAGCTTACATTTATAAGTACATCGGTAGCTCTGTGTTAAGTATATCGGTGACTCTGTCTGTCGGTAGACTAAGTCTATTGGTAGACTGGGTACCGGTAGCTCTTTATCAGTAGATATAGGCAGATTACTTATCTGTTTTATGCAGAACACATCCGATTGTGTTAGAATTAATTTATAACTTGTATGAACATGGATAAATGAGGATTAACATATTCCAAAGACTATTTTAAAAATTATTATTGGTTTGATCACAGATTTGAAAGAATTAAAGTATAGATCAATGATACTTAAAAATATCATAGAGAATGAAAACATAATTGGGATTTTCAACACATATGAATACATGATTGAGATTATCAAAACAGGTGAGGTCAACAATCTCCCCCTTTTTGATAATCACAATTTATGATATGGGCATTTAACATAGTGAAAATATAATAGTAAAGAGTATAATATTGAATTCAAGTTTCTCAGAGAAAACAGCATCAGAGATAATAGAAATAGTATGATATAGACATAAGTTATCAGAGGTAACAATCATAAGGTACCGAAGGTAAAAAGAAACATAATAATATCAGAGATAAAATTGAAAAGAAGGTTATTTTTCTTCATTGAAAATATTTCTCATTCTCTCATTTTGTTCTCCCCCTTATCTCCCCCTTATTGTTCTCCCCCTTTGTGATAATCAAAAAGTGGGAACGCATATATATAGGAGACAAATAAAACATGAGAAGTAAAAAAGAGTTCTTCCGTATTAGAGCAGTCAGAAAGTACAGAAACAGAATACAAATGAATTCCTATCAAAAATCCTGGCCACTGGATCAATCCACATCTTCCATGTGAGATTTTCCTTTGGGATCAGAAGAAGGTTCGGGTGGTGAGGATGCAGGTGAAGATTTTGGAATGCCAGAAAAGATCAAAGGAGGCTGGGCCACTGACACAGAGTCAGGCCTGTAGGTTGAAGATCTTTGGGTGATCATTGGTGTGAGGCCTCGAATAGCTTGAGCAGGAGTCAGCTGGACTGTGGAAGCAGCTGAGGCAGAAATAGGCAAAGCAGGAGGTATGATGACTGGTCTGGCATCAACATGAAAGAAGGGCAGCAACAAATTTCTAAAATCCATAATAATTCCTCCTCCTCTTTCCATATCAGAGATGAAATCATCTTTGTTCTCCATGAATTTCTCCAAGGCAGGAGTCAATTGTCTTAGTTGGCTCACTTGTTCTCTAAAAGCTTGAGTTACTAGAGGGAGCTTCATGTTTTCCAACATCAGCTTGAAGTGGTGTTCGAGTTGATGCTTGGTGAAAATTCTGGTGAAGTAGTAGTCCACTTTGCTCTTTATGGCTTCCTGAGAGGTAGAGGCTTCTCTCATATAATCTTGAACAATCCTCATTATTTCTCTAGCAGAATCTCTTGTAGAAAGCACCACTCGGCTCAACTCTGATGAGTCCACAGATCCACTGGTTGAAATAGAACCAATCTCCTCCTTCAACATTGCTCGAACTTGATTCAGTTCAACTAATAGTTTGGATGTGAGAGGGCCAAGAGAGAAGGAAACAGTTTCTTTGAAACTCTTAGACAAACCACTGATTAGGCTTTGAACTTGAGAGTCCTGTAATTGAACGTGATCCTTCACTGAGGTTTTGAAACTTTCAAACACCGAGACAAACTGGCTTACTACACTCTTCACATAAGCTAGGTCCTTGTCAGCTTGATACTTGGAGATCATATAAGAATCCAAAGCAACAACTGATGTCTTGAGAGCTTCAAGCTCTGCTTCAATTCTAGAAGACTGAGTCTGGCACTCTTTCACTTCTTCCATAAGCTCAGACACAAAAGAAGATAAATTACAGGCCAGAGATAGCTCGAAAGATCTCTCTAACATTTTCATTTCTTCATTAAAGCTTTGCTTCATCTCAGAAACTGATACACTGAATGATTCTTTCAGCTCATTCTTCATGGATTCAAGATCATATTTAGAGACAAAATAATTAGGGACAACTGCAGCAGATCCCTTTGCTGAGGCCAAACTAACTACAGAATCGGTCATTATTGATTGAATTGAGGATGAAAGGGAGGTTTCCATTAACTTCACTTCTTCAACAAAACTGGTTTTGAGGTCCTCTTTCAGCATATTCAGATCATGAAATCTGACCACATTATCGGGCAACAACTCAGAAGCAAGATCATAATTGGTCTTCGGTCTATTCACAGATATCTCATTTTCAGAATCCGGATAATCCAATCCACAGACTATAAACCCTGGGTCTTCTACCCAGTCTCCAAACTCAACAGCTACTGTAACATTTCCAAGAACAGATTGATGCTCCCCCTCAATGGGTGCATTCTCATGTATCACAACATCATTCAGTGCTGGATTCTCTTCATCAGAATCTTCTAATACAAGTTCCATCAGTGCAGCATCTAGAAGATCTTCTGATACAGGTACAACTTCTTCTGTATCTCTTTCTACTTAAGCAGTCGGCATAGCTGAGCTTCCAATCAAAGGACTCATACTTAAACTACCAGAAGCAGGCGATTCAGATACATTCTCATTTTCCTCATCTTCTTGGTGAGGTACAGACTGGTCTTCCTCATGAGTAGACACAATTTCCTCTACCTTTCCATTCCTAGAATAAACCAATTCTGCAACAGGACTTGGGGGAAAGTCTGGATCTCCTCCAACATCCATGGGAGTTTCTTCTTCATCTTCTTCTTCTGTTTCATCACTATAAACAGGTTCCTCTTCATCAGGTCTCATACTCAGATCTCTCATATCCTTTGGTCTTGAGGGATGATCCACAGGATTAAACTTATCATATATCTTCTGATCATCACTGACCCATTCTCCCTTCCATGGGTTCCAGTTAATTTTCATGTACTTACAAACAGTCGAGGTGATGCAGAAATTATTCCTGACTACAACTGTCTCATCCTGAGACTCAGCTATTCCTTTCACCTTTATCATTACTGAAATCATCTTGGCAAAGAATAAAGCATTAGTCTTTGACTTTGGTATAATCTTGTCTTCCATTTGAAGCATTAACAATCTGCACAGATTGATTTTTACACCATGTCTTAGAAAATGAAGAAGATAGATATCTTGATATCTCATATTTGCAAAATCTCCTCGCCTCGGTATCAACACATGCTGAACAAACTTGAAGAGAAGTCGATTCTCTCCATCCATTTCAGTAGCAACCACTTGCCTTTGATTCCCATTACCGGTCAGTTCTTTTAAGACGGTTACATAATCAAAGATGTCACTGCTAGGTGGAATTGCTCTTGATACATAACCAGAGACACCTTCATGTGGTACTTTCAAACTCTCAGCCCACTCTACTGAAGAAAAAGACATCTCTTTTCCATTTAAAAGAGAGCTTACCCGATTCTCATTTTCAGACTTCTCGAAGGTTACAAACTCGTAGAACTGTTTTACCAACTTCGTGTAGTATGGGCCATTGTTATTCGAGAAACAATCCACCCATTTCTGGTCCTCCAGAATCTCGAGTACTAACGATTTGCTAGGAAGTATCCATTCCACGCACAGTTCCTTCTCGATTACTATGTCTCTATTCTGCAAGTGAGGATTCACTGGTCGCTTTCCCGATCTATTTCTGACTTCACTAACACTGGCTTTATGCTGTGTCTTCTGCTTCTTGGCGTTTGGTTCTACACTTTCTTCTCTGACGGTAGGAAGCTTAGTTTTTTCCATCGCGGGTTTAGGGTTCTTGGCTGATTTGGGAGCAGAGGTTCGAAGGTGAGAGATTTTGAGCTCGGTGAGGTAGGAAGTGTCTTAGGCTTAGTTTTATCATTTAGGAATCATAAATACGAATAAAGTAAAATAACAACAAATAAATAAAACGATTCATATTCTTGGCGTCAGACAGAAGTTTTAAAGTCAATTGCATCGGTGAGAGTTTCAACATCGGTGAGGATTTTCACATCAGTGTGAATTTCACATCGGTGAGAATTTCAACATCGGTGAGGATTTTCACATCGGTGAGAATTTCACATCAGTGAGAATTTCACATCGGTGAGAATTTTCACATCGGGAGAATTTTCACATCGGTGAGAATTTTCGCATCGGTGAGAATTTATCATCGGTTGTGATTAAACATTCCCAATTCGTGTCTTATGTAACTTAGCCTATCCGAACTTAAAGGTTTAGTGAAAATATCAGCGAATTGATGTTCAGTGCCAATAAATTTAAGAGAAATATCACCGTTTTGATAGTGATCTCTTAGGAAATGGTGTCTTACATCTATGTGTTTGGTTCTAGAGTGAGATACAGGATTCTTAGAGATGTTTATTGCACTGGTGTTATCACAGTTGATTGAAACATGTTTAAAAACATATCCATAGTCCAAAAGAGTGTGTTTCATCCATAGAATTTGTGCACAGCAACTACCAGCAGCTATATATTCTGCTTCGGCAGTAGATAATGCAACTAAGTTCTGTTTCTTACTACACCAAGAAACTAAAGATTTTCCAAGCAAATGACATGTTCCTGATGTGCTTTTTCTATCTAACTTACAACCAGCAAAGTCAGCATCTGAATAAATCATTAACTCAAAGGATTGTCCTTTTGGGTAAAAAAACCTAAGTTAATCGTGTGTTTGAGATATTTAAAAATTCTTTTAACAGCAAGCAAATGAGATTCTTTTGGATTAGCTTGAAATCTAGCACACATACACACACTAAACATAATATCAGGTCGACTAGCAGTAAGATAAAGTAAACTACCAATCATACCTCTGTAAATTGTTTGATAAACTGGTTTCCCAGTTTCATCTGCATCCAATTTACAGGTAGTACTCATAGGAGTTTCACTTTCCTTGATACTATCCAGACCAAAACGTTTTAAAAGATCCTTTTTATATTTACTTTGATTCAAAATAATACCATTTTCATTTTGAAATACTTGAAATCCAAGAAAGTACTTAAGTTCTCCCATTAAGCTCATTTCAAATTCATTTTGCATACTTTTTGAAAAATCAGTACATAAAGAGTGTTTAGAAGATCCAAAAATAATATCATCAACATATATTTGTACAACTAAAACATCTTTAGAAATTCTTTTAATGAAAAGAGTTGGATCAGTAATCCCTTTAGTAAAACCATTTGAGATAAGGAAATTGCTAAGTCTATCATACCAAGCTCTTGGAGCTTGTTTTAAACCATACAGAGCTTTAGAAAGTTTAAAGACTTGATTTGGAAAATGGGGGTTAGTAAATCCAGGTGTTTGTTCTACAAAAAGATCTTCAATTATAAAACCATTTAGAAATGCACTTTTCACATCCATTTGATATAACTTTAAATCCAGATGTGCCGCATATGCAAGTAAGATCCTAATGGCTTCTAGTCTAGCTACAGGTGCAAAAGTTTCCTCATAGTCTATACCTTCTTCTTGACTATTTCCTTGTGCAACTAGTCTGGCTTTGTTTCTAACTATATTTCCAGATTCATCTACTTTATTTCTATAAACCTATTCTGTGCCTATTGTCAAAGTGTCCTTAGGTCTTTCAACTAATTCCCAGACTTTGTTTCTTTCAAACTGATTTAATTCTTCCTGTATAGCCATTACCCAGAATTCATCATTGATAGCATCATTGATATTTTTGGGTTCTAGCTGTGAAAGAAAAGCTTGATGTTCAACCTGGTTTCTTAGAGAAGCTCTAGTTTGTGTTCCTCTATCAAGATTACCAACAACAGCTTCTAAAGGATGATTATTTAGAATCCCCGTTGATCTGTTAATGGTTGGACTAGAAATTTCAGGTTCATCTATAGGTTCGGGTTCAACAGAAGCAGATTCTGGAAAAAGTCCAGAATTGGATGTTTTGATAACAGGTTCTTTAGATTTATCATTAATGTCCAGAACAGATAAGTCTTCTTCAATATTTTCAAGAGAGGTTTTAGGCTCATGTGGATCAGTTTCATCGAATTTGATGTGAACAGATTCTTCCACACATTTGGTTTTCTTATTGAATACTCTATAGGCTTTACTTGAAATAGAGTAACCCAGAAAAATTCCTTCATCACTTTTGGAAGCAAACTTATCCAGATTATCTTTAGTATTCAGAATAAATACTTTGCAACCAAAAACTTTAAAGTAATTAACCTTAGGCTTTCTATTGTTCCACAATTCATAAGGGGTTTTCTTAAGAACAGGTCTGATTAAGACTCTATTAATGACATAACAAGCTGTATTTACAGCTTCAGCCCAAAAATAAATAGGCAGGTCATATTCATTGAGCATGGTTCTAGCAATTTTTTGAAGGGTTCGGTTTCTTCTTTCTACTACACCATTCTGTTGGAGTGTTCTAGGGGCAGAAAAGTTATGAGTATAGCCATTGTGTGAGAAATAAGATTCAAAATCTTGATTTTCAAACTCACGACCATGATCACTTCTCAATGTTTTAATCTTAAGTCCACTAAGGTTTTCTACAGACTTGGAATATTTAACAAAGTAAGAACAGGCTTCACTTTTGTGAGCTAGAAAATATACCCAAGTATATCTAGAAAAATCATATACAAGAACATAAACATAGTGATTCCCATTTAAACTAGAAACTCTTGATGGTCCAAACAAATCCATGTGAACCAATTCAAGTGGTTGAGAAGTCGAAACTTCTTTCTTTGATTTAAAAGAAACTTTGTGTTGTTTTCCCTTTTGGCAGGGGTTACACACTCTATCATTTGGGAATTCTAATTTAGGTAGGTCTCTAACTAGGTTTTTTTAGAGAGTTTTCTAAGTGAGTGAATGTTGCAATGTCCCAATCTTCTGTGCCATAGCCAAGATTCTTTATGAAAAGCATTCAAACAAGTAATATTCTGCTTAGCTAAAGAATTCAGATTAACAGCATAAACATTTTTATTTCTTAAGGCAGAAAATACCAAAACATTCTTAGAATTAAAAACTTTGCAAGAATCATTTTCAAATTTAACATGAAAACCATCATCACATAACTGAGAAATACTTAATAAATTGTATTTAAGGCCATCAACAAATAAAACTTTAGAAATCAAAATTGAATCAGTGTTACCAATCTGGCCTAGGCCGATGATTTTTCATCTTGAATTATCACCAAAGGTGACAAACCCTCCATCAACTTTTATTAAACTCTTAAAACAGGAGAATTCTCCTCACATATGTCTTGAACATCCACTGTCCAAATACTAGGTCTCTTTATAGGAGCTCTTTAAGCAAGTTCCCTACAAAACAGATTCAGATGGGAGATGATTTTGGTACCCAGATTTTCTTGGGTCCAGACAGGTTAGCCAATAACACTTTAGGTACCCATATTTGTCTAATGGGTCTCATATAATTTGTATAATTGACATGCTTTGAAAGATAAACTTTATTAGATCCATAGCTATGTATATAACTGGTTGAAGCATATGAAGTTCCATAATTACCTTCATTCTGTCCAGATTTAGAAATGAATCTAGTTTTGGCAATTTTCCTTTGTCCAGGTTGGTATCCTATACCAGTAGTATATTTAGGTGCTATTTGCTTTCCTAGCATCTGTGTTAGTGTATTTTTTCCATTGGTGAACTTCTCTAAGTCTTTCTTGAGTTTCTCATTAGATAGTTTCAGTTCAGTGTTTTCTTTTAACAGTTGAGCATTCTTCTCTTTTTCAATAGTGAGTTCGGTTTTAACTGTAGTGGTGAGAGCATGTTGTTTCTTTAATGACTTGTATTTATCCTTAAGTTCATTACATGTCTCTTCCAGCATATCACAGTACTCAAACAATTCATTTTTAGACATTGTTCCAGAATCAGTGTCATATTCTGCATTATCTCCAGAGTAATAATAATTTAAAGCCGGAGTTTCAGCAGTTACCTGAGAAGTGTTTGTCATAAAGCACATATTTGCCTTATTTTTGTGTTCAGTTTCAGAGCTTTCAGATTCAGTAGAGCTATCCTCAGAAGCACTCCAAGTAGCCTTCATGTCTTTCTTAAACTTATTTTCCTTATATTCATATTTCTTTTTATACTTCAGCTTTGGACAGTCGGCTTTAATGTGTCCTTTTCTCTTGCACTCATAGCAGAAAACATCATCTGATTTGTCATTCTTCTTCCAATCCTTTTTCCATTTACCTTGGTGATCATACTTACCCTTATAATTCGTTTTTCTAAAGAACTTCTTTTTCCTATAAAATTTCTTAAATATTCTAGCAATGTGAGCCATCTCAGCATCACTGTCAGAATCACATTCACTGTCTTCACAGCTTGAACTTTCAACTACAGCTTGAAGCTTTTCTTTGTCCTTATTCTTTGAAGTTGAGGATTTGAAAGAGACAGACTTTCTTGGAGGTTAATTTTCTTCCTCTTTATTCACTTTAAGCTCTTCTTCATACATCATCAGCTTGCCAATTAGTTCCTTGACAGGTAGAGCAGCAATGTCACATGATTCTCTGATTGAGACGGATGTGCCTCTCCATCTATCAGGTAGACATCTCAAAATTCTCATAATTTGTTCCTTCGATGAGACATCCTTTCCCAGCGAGATCATTGTATTGACAATTTCATTGAACCTGAGATACATGTCAGAAATGGGTTCGTCAGGCTTCATTTTAAAATTATCATACTTGATAGTATAAGTGTTCAATATCATTTCTTTAACATTCGTTGTTCCTTCATGAGAAACAGCTAAGGTATCCGAAATTTCATATGCAGTTTTACAAGAAGAAATTCTATTAAATTATTCATCTCATAGAGAACAGTACAAGGCATTCATAGCTTTACAGTTGTTATTGTAAGCATTCTTTATAGGTTCATCCCAAGTAGATCTAGCAGTAGTGGGAATTTTGTATTCTGATTCAATGGCAGTCCAAATATCAAAACCTATGCTTTCTAGATGAATTTTCATTTTCAGTTTCCACTGAGCATAATTAGGTCCATTGAAGAAAGGTGGCCGGTTAGTAGCAGCACCCTCAAGTCTATTATCCATGATATTGCAAAAATAATTTTAAAGATATAAAAATTTAGAAATAACAGAAATTTTAAGAACTTTAAAATACAACTAAAATCACAGTTCAAAAGCAGAGTACTTTTAGAGAGTATTTTCAATCCTATGATACCAAGTGTTGGTCGGAGTGGTTTACTCAAGAGGGGGTGAATTGAGTACCAATTAAAATTTCTGTATTTAAAAACACTGTCTTAAAGACCCCCAAATAAAATAATAAATTAAACTGTAGTGAATTTATATTAATGTAGAGGTTCTGTTAGATTCTCAAGCGATTGATTAATTCCCAGTTAATCAATACAGGAGTGTATGATTATCTTTTGAAACTAACTTACTAATCTACACTTAACATAAACACTTGCTAATTTAATTATCAAAGTAACTTTAAAAACAGTATTGCTTTTAAATTGATTAGCAGCGGAATAAAACTTTTAAAGAGATGGCACAACAAATGTAACCAAGAGGTTCAGTCTCAAGCCAAGACTTAGTCCTCTCAAAAGTTTATATAAAAATGATCCACACCCTGGATCGGGGTTCAACAGTTTACAACTGTCTAGGTCCAAGACCTCTACCACTGTTCTTCGTGGGAAACAGTACAACAAAACCCAGTTGTCCAGGTCACACACGACCTCTACCACTGTTATTCGTGGGAAATAATAGAATGAAAGAGTTTGGTAAGGATTTACAAATCCTCCAGTTTAAGTATAGGAGACAGTGTATGTGTTAGATACAGCAGATAACACACACTGCTCGAAAAGTATAATAATAAATCACAGAACAAGAGATGTAGAGTTTAGAAGTGGTTCTGGTGATTTCAGTGTAGCTCTGGACTCCTTTGGATTTGACCCGAAGTGAGTCTGAGTCCTCTTCTCGTTTCTGTTTGAGAAACAGAGTGTCGTATGCTCCAGGTTCACAGACAGTGAAAATGTAGTGGTTGAAGTTCTTCAGTGCTCTTCTTATATGCACAGAACACTTCTCGAGTATGCTTGATTGTCTATGAGCTTCTCTGTGTTCTTGATGGAACTGGTTTTGCTCTTGATTCTTCTTGTTCTTGTGTTTCTAGTATATTTCATCCACCACACGCTTTTTTTTTGTTGCAAGTTGGGCAGCGTAGTCTTCTCGTATTTATCTCACGGGCAACAGGGGACAGAAAAGATTTCCTTTCTGCAGGTACGATGTACGGGTTCCTGACATCCGACAACCTTTATCAGATATTTGACAAATCATTAAAATGTACATGATATGACCGTTGGATAGATTAAATATAGGAAATAAAGAAATTCAAACAGTGAGTCGAGTGATCGGTAGGTAATCAGCATCGGTAGCTTGAACATCGGTAGCTTGAACATCGGTAGATCAATTTCATTAGTTGCTTTGACTCTATCGGTGGCTCTATGCATCGGTTGGTACATGCTTGTATCGGTGACTTTGTTTATCGGTAGCTCCATGCGTCGGTAGCTTCATGCGTCGGTAGCTTCATGCGTCGGTAGCTTCATGCGTCGGTAGCTTCATGCGTCGGTAGCTTCATGCGTCGGTAGCTCCATGCGTCGGTATCTCCATGCGTCGGTAGATCCATGCGTTGGTATCTCCATGCGTCGGTAGCTTCATGCGTCGGTATCGGTAGCTGTGAGTCTGTCAGTAGCTTCGTCCATCGGTGACTCTTATTCCATCGGTAGCTATTTATACTTACACCGGTAGCTCTATGTTTGTATCGGTAGCTATCTGTAAGTCAGTCGCTTACATTTATAAGTACATCGGTAGCTCTGTGTTAAGTATATCGGTGACTCTGTCTGTCGGTAGACTAAGTCTATAGGTAGACTGGGTACCGGTAGCTCTTTATCAGTAGCTATAGGCAGATTACTTATCTGTTTTATGCAGAACACATCCGATTATGTTAGAATCAATTTATAACTTTTATGAACATGGATAAATGAGGATTAACATATTCCAAAGACTATTTTAAAAATTATTATTGGTTTGATCACAGATTTGAAAGAATTAAAGTATAGATCAATGATACTTAAAAATATCATAGAGAATGAAAACATAATTGGTATTTTCAACACATATGAATACATGATTGAGATTATCAAAACAGGTGAGGTCAAAAAATATATTATTTAGAGATAAATTTGAATAGTTGTTGGTATTACTTAGAGATGATATTATTATCTATTCAAATATAATGTATGAGCATGTAGATCACCTAAGAATTTTACTGAAGACCATGGAGAAGGATAATCTATGTGAAAAATTTACCACATATGAATATTTGATGAAAATATTTTCATTTATTTGGTCATACAATCTCAAGTGAGGTTATATTAGTGTATGCATCAAATACAGGGGAATTTTACATTAGACCAGACTTACCATGGTGACTGAGTTCTATAGTTTCATAGGTTTGGATGGATATTACAGATTATTTGTGGAAATTTTCTCAAGGGTTTTTTGATCCACTAACCAAGTTAACTTGAAAGGGATCCAAGTTATTTTTGATAGATGTATGTGAGGAAAATTTCCATAAACTAAAGAGATGGTTAGTCATTTCTCCATTGGATACATTACCTTACTCAGTGAACCAGCAACAATATTTTTTTCAATTAATATATAGATAGATTAACATTATAGATAAATGTGGGATATATATACAGATAATAAAATTTTAAAATTTATTTTCACATATAAGAAGTTGAATATGTGCCAGAGAAGATGGATGGAACTGACTAAATATTATGATTGATCAATAAATTACCACATTGGGGAAGTGAACAATGAGCCTAATGAATTGAGTCAAAAGGATCATGCTATATTATCCACGATAAGGATAAAAAAAATTAATATTAATGGATGTGTAAAGGGTAGATATAATATGACTTTAGGAATGGGTGAATTCTTATCTTTCTAAAATGATTGTTCAACTAGATATCCAAGTGAAGATTAAACAGGAATAGATGAAAGATATAGATCTTCAGAATATACTCATAAATATTCCTACATTTAACCTAGGTTATGGAGGAATAATAAGGCTTATGGACCTTGTATTTCTTCCATATTTACCAAATTTGAAGAAGGATCTATTGGAGGAGGCTCATAGTTCTTTATTCTCTATTCATCTATGTAGTACAAATATATATAATTATTTTAAAGTGTATTTATAGTGGGATAGAATGAAGAGGGATAATGAAAATATTAGATCTTAGTTCTTGGTATATTATAAAGTTATGTATAATTACATAGGTTTGACTTATATATACATTACATCACATTTGAGTAATACTTAAAAAATCACCAAAATAGAGACCCAAAGACTGTATTAGTTTAGTTCCTTTTAATATGGGTATAAAAATATTCTAACATAGTGAAATATCATAAATATTTCCCACAAATATCCTCCCTATTAGAAATTATACTTAAAAAAATTCCTTCATAACATGGGGAAGGGATATATAATAAATGGGTGTTCTAAAATTGCTAGTAAGGGTCAATAAATGAAATGTTTAAGCATATCATGAAAATGAAAGTATGAGTAAATTATCATGATCATTAAAATATCATACCCTTCATATCAAATATGATAAACATGAATCATAGAATAATGATTTGTAGTTTATAAGACATGAAAGATAAGGAAATAAAGACCATAATCCATTATGTAATAACATAGGAATAAGATGTGGAATTATGGAATACATATAAGAATATAAAAACCTTGTGTGAAGGTTGTAATCCAAGAACTTTGTCACATGCTAGGATTTGGATAACCACCCATGTACCTGCTTCTGGCATGGGATTCCCACCCATGCATTGTCTTGTTTTAGTCTTGGGATTTCATCATGTGTACCCTCTTGTTATAGGCTTGGGATTCCCTCCTGTGTACCCTTTGAGCTTATAAAACATTTATCATTACCCAATGTATTATAGGGAGATATAAGTCCCACCTGTAATATAATGAAAACCATAAATTTCTGTCGCATAGGAAAATAAATTTTTCTTCATATCAAAACCCATGGAAAAATGAGTTTTATAAAAATTTCATTATAACATCAGTCATGGAAAAGAAACAAAATTCATAAACAAAAATCTATTATAAAAATAAACTATTCAGATAAAGAATAAAAATAAAAACCTTGAATAGTAACCTCAATAAAACATAAGTAACATCAAAAAATGTTATCATATTTGGAAAATGGTTTTGAAATATCATTTGAAATCATTCATGAAGAAATTCTCCTCTCTTTTAAAACAATATATTTTCTTAAAATTATACAAAATTTTAAAAGAAAAAATTTTCATTGAAAATAACCTTGTATGCTTGTATGGGAATCTTCAAGGAATTAAGGCATCATGGTGCCAGGAAATTCTGTTCATTCCGTATATGTTAAAAAGTAACATTAATAACTTTATTTAGAAAATTTCCTAAGTACCACTTTTCGAAAATGAAAAAAATATTCCTTTCAATACATGAAGTAAAAAAAATATGATATGGTTAAAAATTAATTTAAACATACATAATATAATAGTAAAAAAAATTTAAAAAAAAAATTCGATAACATGTACATATAAGATAAATATTACCCTATGGATATGTAAAACAAAACAATCCCAAATACTGATGGGATAGTGAAATAAATACTCATGACCTTATAATTAGTAGAATCATATGACACATGAGAGAAATTAAATTATATATATATGAAAATACCATAATATTCTAGATAAGAGTCATAAAATATATTCATGGGTAGTATATACACCACATAGAAGAAATAATTAGTGTATAAGGCATGTGTTATAATGTAGTAAAAGAGACACAAAAATCCCGTACTACTTGAGTAACTTTTGAATTATGTACCCCATGAAATAATAAAATCAATTATATCTTATAATATCATTAAATAAATTAAATAAATGATATAACATTTCATATTTTAGTATATACAACACATAAAATAAGTTATTGGTGAATTTGGCATATGTCTCATGGAAATAAAATGTGAAATGAAATTCCCTTACCTTAAGTTTTAACTTCCATCAGACCCATTAAAACCTCATGTATAATAAATATATTTTTATTATACATATACCATATAATCATAGTTATATATATATATCAAATATGATTTGATTATGACTTTATATTACCTATTTATTAACAATTCCCATGTTAAATGAATGTTTTCAGGTAATAACCACTTTTTATATCTTACGTGTTTTGACTTGTAATTCTTGATATGCTTAATTAAATCATGATTTAATTATTTAAAGAATTTAAAATATGACTGATATATCATATATATTTAGTAAATGAAAATTTATAATAATCTTATAAAAGGAAGATACAAAAAATATAATACACAGTTCATGGAGATGGTAGGTCGTACGTACACATGAATGTTGTTTCGATTTTCATTTTGGGAAAGAAAGAAAGGAAAATATATGATATATTATCCCAATAGAATAATTTATATTTCATATAAAACATATATATTTATAAAAATTCATACTTATTACCATTCATTGAATATAATTGAATAACATATCACATTTCATTGTGGAGATGGTATGCCATATTTACACACGAGCGTGATTATCATTTCCCCTAAATATTATATGGTAAAAAGGTATACATGATTTTATAATAATATAAGAATAGTTATATCATAAATAATATATATAGAGAGTGTGTGTGTCCATCATTATGACTAACCATGATAGGTTTTAAAGGAAGAAACAAACAACATCCTTTCGTGTGGCGGTAGTTCACCATACACAAGAACGGTAAGTTCGTCACCCATTGGATGGATATGTGTGTGAGTACAGGTAAACCCATAAGTATAAAAACATACTAGTATATTTAGGATACAATGGATATTATTCAATAATTAAATAAAAATAATTTAAGGAGTTCAAGTAAGAAGTAAAATAAAAACATTTATTGATAAACATTACCTCTTATATGGGAATATCATTTTGATTTTCACTAAAGTGTTACTTTGGTTTGATTAATGGAAAAATTAAGGATTATAAGATTAAGGTAAGGAATTATGTAGGACACATGGGTAGAGTTTTTCTAACCAGAAGTTATTTATAGGTGTGAATAAAAGATGAGGATAAGTTCCTTTTTTAAGAGATAAGAGGGGTACTCTTGGAATCTCGTAAGATATTTAATATAAATTAATTTTTAATTCCGAACAGATCAAAATTGAGTTATATTAAATATAAGATGAGTATAGATCAAAATATTATTTTCCAATAATTTTAGACACATTTAGCTCAAATTATAACACTTATCTTTTGGCTTTAACCCTTAATTAAAACCTTTAACACTTAGAGTGACAACATGTGTTTTTATTACTTATGTGTTAATTAATAACTATAAAATGAAACAATAACCATTAATGATGAATTTATGAAATTTTACAAGTTATCCAAATTATTCAGATGAATATTAGATTTTAATAAATTTTATATCATTTAATAAAATATTTTTCTAATTACCAATAATGTCAATTTTGATAAAATTCATTAATTGACTTTTTAAAAATATCAAAACAACATGATATCTTCTAAAACAATTATTTAAATTATCCCTAATATGTAAAATTAATCCAAAAAATTTGTGGATAAAATTAATTAAATCCAATTATATTTATTATAGTATTTTTAATATCATTTATTTGATTCACTCATTTGTTAAATAATTACTGCATCATCATTTTGTCACAATTTAAATTAATTATTTATTTCATAAAAATTATAAATAAATTTTCATGATGTATAAAAAACATTTATATTTCTAAATACTATTTATAGGCAAACATATCCCTTATACAACAACATATTAAAAAAATCTATTGTTAAAAACAAAAGCGTGATTAAATTTTCATTCCATTAAATATAGTACTATGAAAGTATTAAAGTCCTCCATATAGATCCAAGTGAACATAAAATAATCCTAGGGAATATTTTGGTTGTAAAAAACTCATAAAATGAAATTCAGACAAGTTTTAGGGTATTTTTATATTAGTTATAATATTTTTTTTAATTACCCGATTTACCCTTAACTGTGGTAATAAGAAATGTTACTGAAGTTACTGTTAAAAATTTTAAAGGTAAAAGGGACCTATTTTATATAATTTTGAACTTCTGATTAAAAATATGGAATCTATTTTTCCTTATTAAAAAAGAATATTTGAAAGAAATTGATTTAAAATTAATCTCGTTTATGAGGTGAGACACATGGTTATTAAAGATAAAACATGAAAAAGATTGAAAGGTTTTTATATCTAAATTCAATGTAAAATTGATGTCAATGAAATATATTGTATTAAATGATAAAAATTTAATCTTATACTTTAAAACTAATAAAAAAATATAATTTAACACTATAAGTTATTTTGATGAGAAAAGTTGTTTTTAATAAAAATTTAGTAATTTTACTATTCATCAAAACATGACATTTATTATAAAAATATAAAAAATTAAACCAAAGTAAATTTTATATTATGATTTAAAATATTAACTTCATTATATCAAATATATTATATATAAGTGCCAAAAATTGGATTCAAAATGTGTTCTCCATCAAAAAGAGATAAAATTACACTTTTGAAAAATATAGGTTTTTATTCAAATGTTGGGTTGGTTCTTATATTATGCCTATCAAATCTATTGGATGAATAACAACAATATTTTATTTTATATTTAATATATATATTTCATTAATATCAATAACTAATTGTAATTAATTTAATTATTTAGGACAAAACAACTTAAATAAAGATAAAATAAAAACTATTTCCTTTATAATAAATTCATATATATATTCATATCTAATTAATTGGAAACCAATTATTTCACATTATAAACTGTATATTTTAATTTGTTAGTTAATATTATTTATAACCTCTCATTTAATACCCAGGTTATATCTTATTATATTAAATAATAATATTTTAATAATATACAATTATTTGGTAAAATTCGGTATTGTGTGTAATACAAGCTATCAAAAGGACTCGATGTTGTGTAACACAAGACAAGAATAATGTTCCGTATACCAAAATATAATATAAGAGTTGTGTGTAGTGTAATATTGAATTGGGTTTGCATATAACACAATACAAACATTGTGTTTTTTTATAAGAAAATGAATATTCAGTATTGTGTGAAATGAAAAATATCGAAAAGATTAAATTAATTACAAAAAAAAGATATTTCACAAAATCTTAGGGTGTTACATTCTACCCTCTTTAAAATTAATTTCTCCCTCAAAATTCATTTTTGTTATCAATGGTTTAACATTTTAATGTTCTATTCATTGAAACACATATCTTAACAACTAATACGAAAACTCCCTTTTAAAAAGGAATGTTAGAAACATTACGGTTACCCAAGGTAACTCATAACTAGGATTCCACATAAGATAACATCGGTGGAAAGTGATAACAGGGACATGGAAGAGAAATATAATCTTCATGTTCTCATGGAGAGTGATATAGAACAAGAAGATAAGAAATTTAACAGTCAAAAATCCATAAATCAACGATGATCTAAGGGGCCATTTGATTCATCATAAAATAAGGTTCTAGGATATCATTTTTGTTTTCAAGATCCTTTCCCTAGTGTTGAAGAATTTTCATGAAAATATATACTTACTTGATTCATAATAATCTCACCCTTTATCATGTCTCGTCTTTTTCTCCAAAAAAATAGTGATTTTTTAATTCCTGAAGCACTAAAAGATCATGAGATCCATTATAAACCATCCCATATATCATCAATTTCAACAAATAATTTTTTTCATAGGTAATCTAATATGAATGAATACTCATGTGGTGAGATAATAATTTAATATCACAAACATTATCAGAAGTTATCATAAACTTTCTATAAATGGTTAACCTGATAACCCTTCCGAAAGATAAAAACACAAAACATTAGAAATAATGTCATGAAATCATCTTAACATTGATCCCCTATATACCACACAGTATATCCTAGTTTTCAAATTCCAAACATGTGAATACATTTATCATGTATTCTCTTCAAAAAAGGAAATAACATGAATTACCATAATTACTTATAGAAAACATAAATATTTCCTTATTCCAAATATTATTGGATAAATTACTTGAATTAAAAAATGATATAAACTCAATCAATGATAGAAAACATTCAGTTTCAACAAAACTATTTTCAGATACAAGTTAATAAGTACAATCCAATTAACTTATTAATATCCAATATTTTCCTTATCAAAACATCATTATCTTAACATTAAGAAGCAATTAGCAGTTATCTTTCCATTAATCATGTGTTTCCCATTAATATCACCTTTACATTAAATTTATTTTCTTATCCATCTAAAAAATTCATCATATTTTCAAAAATCCTTATTTAAAAATGATTAATCCTTATATAATTCACCATTAATGATTCTATAATAAAAATAAATAAATACAATAATCCTTAGAATTTTATAATTAGCATGGGATATGTCCTTCCATAGTTTAGAAGTAAATTTTTAGGTCATGTATTGATTTGGGTATTTCTTGTGTCTCCATAGATGATACATTGAACTCCTTGATAATTCCTCACACTATGACCCTTTTTCCTGTAGAGACAACATATTCCCCTCAATTTGAGGTATTCCTCATGGATCTTCTTCCCTTATTATTGACATATATGAAACTGAATATTCTTTCCAATATGTTCATTAACAAGTGAAAATTTATAAAAGTCCATATTCCTTTTATTCTATGTGTTTAGAATATCACCAATGATAAAAAATTTAATCATATATCGTGAAAGATGATTATGCATAAAATAAATATATTTCTCTCTAATGATCATCCCATTTTAATGCTCATTATAATATTATTCATCACATTAAATGTTAACCTAGTTCCTTCTGGTTTCCACCATTGACTAAAACAAGGAATCATACTGTGAGATACACATATCATGGTGAAAAACCATATAATTGTGAAAAATTAATTATAGAATGTCTACATTATTATATCTTTCTTAATATATGACACCTTATGTTTATACTATTTTATTCTTAGACAAAATATTTTTAAATCCTTCCTGATTCTTAGTAAACAGTTTGTAAATTCCCCAAGCATATCCCCTAGGAGTGTCAAACCAGTTATACAAAAATACCCCTTTACATGTACCAAGTTATGCTCGAGTCGGGATTGATGCACCTCTTTAGGTTTTTTACCCATAGGTAAATATTTTCAAGATCCATATTTACTTATAGCATCCAGACATAGATTTAATTCTAGGAACCCACTTTCTCTATCATTTACCAAAATTCTAGGACTTTTCCCTATCCTTAAACTTATGCTTAGTGACATCCTTAGACAAATCCCTAGAAATATTCCTAGGGAAATCAATAAATTTTTCTCATCCTAGTTTCCAAACTTTGACTAAACCATTGATATAATACCAACCATAAAGACGTAGGTTTGACCTAAATTGATATTACATCACTTTTTTGGAATACAGAAAACATTACAAAAACAGATAGCCAAAGACTATATTAGTTTAGAACCTTTGGATACATGGAAATAAATTGTTCAAACATAGTGAAATATATTTAATATTTCACATTATGATCTCCCCCTTATTAATTCTACTTAAAATCCTTCCTTCTTAACATGGGGAAGGGAAACAAAAGAAAGGGGTGAGCTCAAATGCTCAGTACATAATGATAAATAAAGAAAATGTGTAAGCATATCATGAAGATAAGGGTATCATAATGTGATAATTATCGTTAGAATATCAACAATTTAATATCAAATATCATAAAAATGAATCTTAGAATTATTATTTTTAGTTCATAAGACATGAATTATAAGGAAATCAAGATCATAATCCATAAAATCATAATATAAGAATAAAATGTGGAAGTGTGTCATACGCATAAGCATATAAAACCCTTTTATCAAGGATTCCTTCCAAGAACTTAGTAACATGTTAGCCATTGTCTAACCACCCATGTACCTACTTCAGGCTTGGGATTCCCTCTTGTGTACCCTATTTTTTGGGATTGGGATTCCATCCCATGTACCCTCATTTATGGGCTTTGGATTCCCTCCTATATACCCTTTGAGCTCATAAAACATTTATCATTACCCTATGAATTGTAGGGAGATATAGATACCACCCATCACATAATAAAAACCATATTTGTGTTCTATAAAAACACAAATGATTCATAATATCATAACCCATGAAATAATAAGTTTCATAAATATTTATTAATAAATAAACTCATGGAAAAGAAACATAATTCCAAAAAATCGATCCATCATAAATATTAACTATTCATTAAAATAATAAGAATATAACCCCTTATTCATAACATCAATAAAACATAAGTAAAATTAATTAATTTTAATATATATGTAATTTTTTTTGAAATACCATTTGAAATCATTCTTGAGGAAAATATCCTTTCATTGAAAATGATTCCTTTTCTAAAAATGCCATAAAATTTAAAAAGAAATAATTTTCTTTGAAAATAACCTTTTAATATTTTAAGGTAATCATTAAGGAATTTATTTTTCTTGATGGTGGAAAAAACATTTTTTTTACTTTTTCCAAAAAAGTCACAAAGTATATCATTTAGAAAACAAGAACAAGGATTCTTTTCAAACTGTGAAGTAAAAATTTAAAAACTATAAAAAACAACATTAAATATACATATGAGAATATTAAAAAAAATTAAAAATATTTTTAGAAAACATGGACTTGTATTAAAAATGTTCCCCAACAGATACTTAAAATGAAAAAATCCCAAATATTAATGAGATCGTGAAATAAATACTCATCCCTTTATAATAAGTAGAATCATACAACCCATTAAAGATAAAAAAAATTATATGGATATTAAAATATCATAATATTATATATAAGACTCATAAAATACATTCCTCAGTAGTATATACACTATTTAGAAAAAAACAATTAGTATATAAGGCATTTGTCCCAAAGAAATAAAAGTGTGACATAAATCCCTTACTATATGAGTAACTTTAGAATTATAAACCCCATGAAATAATGGCATAAATTAAATATTTTAATATTATTAAATAAATTAAATTAATTATATAACATGTTATAGTTCATTATATATTTCACAAAGAATAATTTGGTGGTGAATATGGAATTTATCAAACATGAATAAATAGTGAGATGAAATTTTATTTCTTTAAGTCTTGACTTTATCCAAACACGTTAAAACCTCATGTATAATAAATATAAGTTTATAATAAATTTACCACATAATGATATATATATATATATACCATATATAATTTTTTTATGATCTTCAATTACCCATTTATTTTAAATTCTTATGTTAATGTAATGTTTTCAAGTAATAACTTCTTTGTTTATCCTACGTTTTTTAACTTTTCATTCTTGCTCCTCTTTCATAAAATTGTGATTTAATTATTTTAAGAATGTAAAACATTACATAGTTATCATATATATTCATAATATAAACATTTTTAATAATAATATAAAATATTGATATATGAAATGGAGTACAAAGTTCCTGGAGACAATAGGTCATACATACGCATGAATGTTGTTTCCATTTTCTTTTTGGGTTAAAAGAAACGAAATTATATGATATATTATCATTAATGATAAAAATTTAGGTCACATAATATATATATCTATATATAATCATAAAAATTCTTCCTTATTACAATCCTTGAAATATAGGTGAATAACGAATCTTATCCCATCATAGAGATGGTATGTTATACGTATTCACGAGTGATGTAATCATTTAACCAAAATATTAGATGTTAAAAGGTAGAAATTATATTATAATTCTAGAATTATAATTATATTATTAATATCATATAAATTAAAATATATTGTCTATCATAATTCCTATCCATGAGAGGTGGAAAAGGAAAAATGAACAACATCATTTTGTGAGGTTGTAGTTCATCAAACCTAAGAACAGTAAATTCATTAACCATTAGATTTAATTGTGTGTGAGTATAGATCGAAACCTTAATATAAAATCATCACAACATATTGATTATAATTATCTTATTATATAAAAATGTAATAAAAATAATTTAAGGAGTTCAAGGAATAAATAAAATAAAAATGTTCATTGACAAACGTTATCTCTTCTTTGGGTATCTCCATTTTATTTTCACAAGAGGACTACATTGAGTAGATTTATGACCAAATTATGGATTTTGGGATTAAATTAAGGAATTTAAGAAGATACATGGGTTGATTTTTTCTAATAGAAATGGAATTAGAGGTGTGAATAAAAGAGAATGATAGGTGCCTTTTTTTTAGAGAGAGGAGGGGCACTCATGGAATCTTCTAAAATATTTAATATAAATTAATTTTAAATTAAAATAGATCTAAAGTGAGTTATGTAAAATATTAGATGAGGATAGATCTAAATAATGTAAAAAATAATATTTATACATGTTTAGGTAATATTATTACTCTTATATTTTGGCTTTAACCCTTAATTAATCCCTTTAACTCTTAACATGACAACATGTGTATTTACTACTTATGGGTAGATATAGTAACTATAAAATAAAAAATAACCATAAATGAGTCATTAATGAGATTTTAGTACCTATCCCAATTATTAGGATGAATATTATTTTTTATATATTTTATATCATTTAATAAAATATTATTTATTTTAAAATATCAAAAATGTCAATTTTGTTACTATTCATTACATCAATTTTTAAAAATATAATAACAACCTGATATCTTAAAAAAAATTAATTTAAATTATCATTATTATTTTAAAGTATTCCATAAACTTTTTTATGGAATTAATTATATCAAATTACAATAATTTTAATATTTTAATATCATTTATTTTATTTTCCCATCAATTAATCAATTGTTGTATCATCATTGTGTCACTATTTAATTTAATTATTTCATTCCTAAAATTTAAAAATAAATTATTAAGATATAGAAAAACATTTCATCGATCCATATAATATTTATATCCAAACTTATCCCTTATATACCACCATATTAAAAATATTTCCCTTGTTAAAAACAGAAGTGTGAAAAAATTATCTTTCATTTAAATGTTATACTATAAAACTCTTAAAGTACTCTAGGTCTCTCCTAGTGGACATAAAATAATCACAAGGATTTTATTGGATAAATACTCATAAAATTAAATTTTTACATGATTAATGATAATTTTATATCAGTTATAATTTTATTTTTACATTTTTTTACCTGGTTTACCTTTAACCATGGTAATAAAAAATATTACTACAGTTACTATTCATAATGTCAAAAAATAAATCCAACCAAATTTAATAACATAGAACTTATGATTCCAAATATGGTATCAATTATTCTATATTCAAAACATTTAATTGACAGAAATTACTTTATAATTAATCCTATTGATGGGGTGAGAAAATGGGTTACTAAAGTCAAAACATGCTAAAGATTGAAAGGTTTTTATATCTAAATTAAATGTAAAATTAATTCCAATGACCTATATTAGATTAAATTATAAAACATTTATCTAATTATACTTTAAAACCAATAAAAAATTTAATTTAACACTATAAATTATTATGATCAAAAAAGTTGTTTTCAATTAAAATATAATATTTTTTACTATTAATCAAAACATGAAACTTGTCAAAAAAATACCAAAAATAAACCAATATAAATTTTTATATTAAAAATTAAAATAATAAGATTAATTTTTCAATTATAACGTATAAAATTATCAAAATTTGGATTTAAAATGGCTTCGCTATCAAAAGACAATAAAATTAACCTTTTGAAAAATATAGGTTTTTATGCATAAGATTGGGTTGGTTATTATCTTATGCCAATACAATACATTTTATGAAAATAAAAAATAGTTTATTGAATATGAAACATATATATTTCATTAATAAAATTCACTAATTTTAATTAATTTAATTATTAAAGACAAAACGACTTTGGGAAAATAAAAATAAAACTATTACTTTTATAATCAATTTGTGTATATATTTTCATTTATAATTAATTAGTAATAAATTATTTCATATTATAAAACTTATATTTTCATAATTTAGTTAATAGTATTCATAACCCCAAATTTAACGCAGTGTTTATATCTTATTATATTAAATAATAATATTATTATTAATATACTATTGTTTGGTAAAACTCAGTATTGTGTGTAATGAAATCTATCAAAAGAACTCAACATTGTATACCACATTCCAAGAATAGTGTTTTTTTATACCAAAATATAATATAATTGTTGCAAGTATCTCAATATCAACTTTTAGTTTTATATAACACAAGCTGAACATAGTGTCTTTTCATATAAGAAAAGTTATATTCAGTATTATGTCAAATGAAAAATATTGAAAAGAATAAATTAATTCAAAAAAATTGTTTCAAAAATACTCAGGGTGTTACATTAAGGATGAGTGAAAACCCCCAAAGGAGATGTTACAACTATTACCCATACCAAAATGGAAATGGGAAAAATCAACATTGATTTTTTCATCGGACTCCCCAAAACATCTAACGGGAATAATTCTATATGGGTTTTAGTCAACCACCTTACAAGTTTAGAACACTTCATTTCTGTCAGAAACTATTTATCTCTAGATAGTTTTTCCTGGATATACATTAAGTAAGTGGTAATATTGCACAGAGTACCATATTCTGCTGTATCTGATTGAGATGTGAGGTTTACATTGAAGTTATGGAGGACTCATCTGCAAGATCATGATAAAAAATTGAGTTTCAACGTAATGTATCATCCTCAGATAGATGTTCAGTCTAAGTGAAAAATTTAAACCCTAAAGGATATGTTTAGACATTTTATTTATGGTTTCAAAGGTGGTTGGGATTAACACCTTCCTTTAATTGATTTCTCTTACAATAATAGCTTTCAATCAATTATTTAGATGGGTCCTTATGAATTCTTATATGGAAAAATGTAAAAGTACAATGTTTAAAAATGAAGTTGGAGAAAGAAACCTATTGGGTCTAAATATGGTTGAAGAAATGGTAGAAAATGTTAGATCTATTCAGCAACAAATAAGGGTAGCATAAATTCGATAGAAATGTTATGCTAATAATTATCAATGTGATGTATAATTAAAAGTTAGTAATAAGGTGTTTCTATGAATATATCCATGGAATAAGGTTATGATATTTGGGAAGAAGGAATATCTAATATCTAGGTATACTTAACCCTTTGATATTCTTGATCAAGTATAGATAGTTTCTTATTGTTTGCCGCTTCCACCGAGCCCCTATCTAGTTCGTGATGTGTTCCATGTATCTATCTTGAGGATGTACATACCTGATCATTCACATTTAATAAAGTAATAGTTAGTACCATTAGAGAAATTTCTTTCTTATTATGAAAAAGTATTGGTGATTTTAGATCATAGAGATAAATTTAAATGAAATAAGACCACCCACCTAGAAAAAGTTTTGTGGTGAACCAACCAATTTGAGAAAGCTACATGGGAACCCAAGGATATGACGAGCTAGAAGTACCCTTAGTTTTCTGTAATAGAGTAATGTAATTATTAGATATAAATTTATTTTATGTGGGGTATAATGTTACATCCTGATATTTTAGGAAAATATTAATTTTATCGATAGCTTGGGTTATATGCAACACCGAGTTAATGAACCATAATATACTATTAATATTATTATTTAAATAGGATAGTTATAACATAGACATTAAATAAATATGTATTAATAAGAGTAACCAAATTATTAAAATTAATTATAAATATTTTAGATAAATAATATATATTGATAAATAAGAACTTAATTTTTGGTAGAGTATTTATATAGTTTTAAAATAATTTCTTCTCATAAAACTGATTTACAATTAATTAAATGAAAAAATAATAAAATTGATTTTTTTAACTATTAAAAACATTTTTTTAAAAAAATTAAATTTATTTTTATAATAAAAAATGTTAAATTATCTTAGAGTAAACTTTTTATAATTTTATGAAAAGATTAATTTTTGGATGAATGGTGAAAATACTTATTTTCATTAAAATATTCCTTTTAATTTAATGAATACACAAATTTACATCTATTTTTTTAAAAAATTAAATGTAAAATTAGTTCAATTATATTATTATTAATCTAATATAAGTCAATATAATCATATTCATGTTGAATTTTGATATAAAATGTTTTTTACTTAATAAAAGTTTCTCTTGGGGAAACCATTTTTTCATCTCATCTATGGGTTTAATTTTAAATTAAATACTACCACATTGATGAATTTAATTCTGAAATATATATTAATTATATTTAATCATGATAATTAATTTTATATAACATGTTCAAATTATTTTTTTTTCAAAATGAATAGTAAAAATATTAAAAAATAATTATTGTTATTAAGGTTAAAAAGGTTTTACTCAGGGTTAAAATTTCACAATAAGGGTCAAAATAACAAAACAAAATTTCCAAATTCCTATTTAATGGAAATATGTAGATCTTATATCATATATGTTTTGATAATTATTAATTTTAGATCCTTTTGGAATGTTTAAAAAAATGTTATTTCTTTTTATTTTTAAAAATTACAAGTGCGTACTCTCGTTACATATAAAATAGAACCCCCACTCCTCTTCTATTGGCAATTCCAAATACTATGGTTTCTGAAAATACCTAACTGAGTACCTCTCTAAATTTTATTCCATCATATTATAATACTTATATTGATTATGACCCCCTCCTAATAAGGCATTTTATGCTCACCTTCGGAGGTTATCTGAAGAAGTATTGTTCTTAACCGAGTATTTTAATTTCATTTCATATCCCACCAATGTAAAATATATTTAAACTATTATTTTATAATAAAATAATTATATATGATATAATTATATGTTAGTAGTTTAATTTTATAACTTATATTCATATCCTCTTCAATAAAATGGGGAACTAAACCATTGATCATGTGTACGATGGACAATAACCTCGCAAACTGATGTAAATAATATTCCATCACCGCTTATCAAAGATGTATATAATGATGAATTTAAATTATATATATTATATCTATGAAATATTTATAATAATTTACTTTTAATTTTACATCTACCTTCATAACTTCCAATATGTGGAAAAAAAGTAATGTCGCTCGTGTGTGTGTGTGGACTACTTCCTCCATGAAGCGATGTGATGTATTTTTCATTTTATTTTTAAATGGATTGTAATAAGGGACGATTTAATTAAATAATATTAAATATATTATATAAAAATAACTCTCTAAATTAAATTAATATTTACCTTTATTTTATTTTATCCGTTGAGAAAATGGAAACAACATTCATGCATACGTATAACCTACAATCTCCATGAATGGTGTAATCCATTTTTCTTTCACTAACATTTAGGGATGACTCTAAATATATATATAATTAATAGATATTATATTTAAATAATTTTTTATATTATTTATATTATTTAAACATGATTAAATTATAATGAAAAAAACTACCAAACTAAAACATATATGACAAGAAAAGCAGTTATTACATGAAACTGTATTTTTATTAGGAATTGTTAGTAAACAGGTCATAAATGGTTATATGTAAGTTATATATGTCATGATAAATATGATTATGGTTCTTTAATACATTCATAATTACAATATATTTATTATAACTGAATTTGGAACATGTACATTGAAATTAATGACTTGATGTTAGGGATTTTCATCTCACTTTTATTTCTGTGGGACACATGTCATATTCACTACTTGTTTATTTTTTTTGTTATATATAATACCCATGAATATATTATATTATTTTTTCATGAAAATTATGGGATATAGATATCCATATAAGTGTCTATTTTTCATGTGTCTTATGATTCAAGCATAACTAAATTAGAAAAGGTATTATCTTATAATCTCATTATTTATCAGGATTTTTTATGGTTAAGTTTATAATGATGAAATGTTATAATATCACTCTCAAGAAACCACTTGAATATTCTTATCCTATAGTTATTTCTCAAGAATACATGTTTTAATTTCTTTTAACTCCCTTTATTAATTAAAGATAACAAAATTATTTTGTTAATAAAAATCAACTTTATTTCTCTCTTCTGTTGAAAATTATTTTTCTTCTATGCCCATGTTTTCAAAGAGTGTTTTAATGAAATTTTTTACTATTATAAAATGATTGTAGAAAGAAATTTTTACCCATTTTTTATTTTAAAAAAAATTAAATGAACGTTCTTTTCATTTTCTGAACAGGGTACTTTTAAATTTTTACTGAAAATGTGAAATGAATATTTGTTTTACCATACATGATATAAACATAATTTTATTACATCATGACCATATAATAATTTAAATAATCTTTTACAAGTTTACAATGATATTTTCAAATAAAAATTTTTCTTCAATATTTAACAAAATTTTAAATTCTAAATAATTGACATCAATGTAGAAAGAAAATTTTCTTCAAGAAATGTTCCATGTGCCGTTTAGAAATAATTTACCATATAAGATGAAATAATTTCATGTTTTCTAATATTTACTGGGGATATAATCCAATAATACCATCTTTTAATGGTTTATGATAATGATGAAGATATGATTATAAAACATGTTTCTTTTCCATGGGTTATTCAATTATGGAGTAATTATAAAACCAATTTCCCTTTTATAGGTTGTTATATGATAAATGTTTTATGATATTGTGGAAAACATATGTATGATTTTTAAAATGTGATGGGTGGGATCAAAATTATATGGCCCTTAAATGAATTGGTTAATGATTAAGGTTTTATGATATCTAAGGGTATATGAGATGTTATACCAAGACCGAAAGAGGGTACCCAATAGGTTATACCAATCCCAGAAGAGGGAACATGAGAGGTTATCCCAATCCCAAACCATATACATGGGTCGTTAGCCTATTCCTAACATGTTATAAATTTATTGGTGGCTAGACTTTCCATTTTTTTCTATAATTTTGTGTATTCTGAAAATCTATGTCTTATTCTAATTTTATTCTCTTGGGGTTTATCTTCTATGATTAATTTTTGATTCATGTCTTATGAACTGCCAAAATTTATGTCGGTGTTCAAGTTTACGATCTATGATATGCAGGGTATTGTTTTAAAATATTATTATCAGGTTCTTATACCCTTATACTCATGTTATATTTATATCTCCCTTACTTATACTCAGTGAGAATATTAGCTTAAACAATCTTATGTTTCCTTTCCCCAAGTTATAAAGAATGGTATTGTGTATGATATGTCTAATAAGGGTGTTAGTTGTAGATAAATTAGTGGGAGATGATGTAGTTCACCTATGAACTAGTTGTTTATCTATCCAAGTTTCCAAAGGAACAAGACCAATATGATTCTACCATGGATCGTTATGTTTTGCAATGGATATTTATCTAATAAGATGTAATATATTTGTGTGAAAAGTGAGGGTTTCTATATATTCCATCCTTAAACAAATATTTTTATTTAAAAGTTACTAAACTTGTATGTTGTTTTACTTTAAAACATTTTAACCTCTTTTTATTCTATATATGTGTTCTTAAAATTATTTTATAAAATATATTATATACATTTAAATAATTTATTAAGGGTTTTTGTACTAGATTTTAATTTCTTTAAAAATAATTAAAATTAATATTTTTAAATAAATTCTATATGTTTCACTTTTCACATTCATTAAAATATGTGAAAAATAATATTTTTTAATGTTTACTTCATGACTGCCTTTTCCTATCATTATAGCCATTATTTGTTATCAATATTCCTCTGTAGTTTTCCATGATTTATTCAAAAAATATATTTTTTCCATTATTTTATGATTTCTTTTTTTCATAATATCATTGAAAAGGAAATGATATATTTCCATATTTTTATGTGAAAATGGAATGTGATTTTTCATATGGTTCTAAATGAGTTTTTCAAGGGTTTAATGTTGAAAAAGTATTATCATATTAATGTTTTATTCATGATATAGTACTTTGAAATTATAAAATATGTATGTTGATCCTGATATAGATCATAATAGAAAATGATCCTGGTATAGCTCTCAAATGCATTGGGTAATGATTTAGTATTTGAAGGATAAAATGAGGGATATAACTAGGTAGGTTACTCCTATAGAATTTACTTAGAATAAGTTATTATGATATAGGTTAAACATGATTGAAACGGGTTCAAATATGATTTCACATGGTTCTAACATGGTTTTTTCAATTCTTTCAATTAGTTTAAATGGAAATCTATTGATTTTCAAAATAATGTATACAATATTTTAAAAGTGAGAGGTTTTATTTCAAGAAAATTCATTTTCATGGATTCTCTTGTTTTCCAATGATACCAACAAGATTTATCTATGATTTCTATCAGTTATAATGGTTCCTCTAAATATATATTGATTTCACATGTCTCATTATTGTAAATCAATTGAATCTTTTCTTATGATGAATATTTATTCCATGATTCATGATTTATGATCAATGTTTTACTTTGTATGAATTCTCTTATATTATATGAAAGCACTTTGACTATGTTCTCAAACCCTTATGATCATATTATGGGCATTGATGATATTCAATTCATAATTCATATATTTACACTTAATAATAATTTTATATCTCCCTTGTTATATTTATTTTTTCTCAGTTTATTACTAATGATGTTAAGTAAGATTTTTCTACAAGGGTTTCATGTGTAGATAATTTTATGAGATATATTGAAGAAAAATAAAAAAATAAAAAAAATAAGGGTATATTAGAAAAAAATACCAATTTGGATGTAAATACATGGGTTTAGTTACATAAAAGGTTTTTTCTAGCGCTAACCCCATCATCCACAGCTAGAAAGCTACCCAATTTTACCTTCCCGAGGTGATTACTGACATAAAGCCTATCAATATCATCCAACATGCCTACTGAGGCCATCCTTGACCTTCAGTATAATTCTTCCACAATAGAATCACAACCATTCAAATCATTATTGGGCTCTAATACCCTCACAATCATTCCCAACAAAAGCACTCCTACCATTCATACACTAACTAAAGAAGGCTAAGTTATCACTCAAACCCACTCTGAAATTTTAAATGTACTTCTCACCCCAAAACATTTACCGATAGTGATTTAAAATATTCCAAATGTACCCCCACACCTATTCGAGTCTATCTATCCAAGTATGAATCATCCTGAATTGATTAACTTCATCATTGGCATGATACTACATCACATGGACATGTTTCCCTCAAACATAAAGACATTACAATACCAAACATCACTCGAAAAAAACCATTTTGATGTCTTGCCACCCCCTTTAATGACTTTAACCTGGGCATCTCGAATCTAATTTTTAATTATCCTCTGTCCAAATCCATTGCTTGGCTCAATCAACCACCATAATCAAGGCACACCCAGCCTCTTTGAGAGACCCAACATGCATCTCATTGTATCCTCATTAGCATCCCAGTTCCAGTACATTAACTCAACATTCTCCTCTCCACATCTAGGACTAACTTATCACACCCTACATTATGAGTGTTGTTACCATTTCTCTCAACAAGGGATTCCAACTACTATGGCTTAAACATGATCATAAGACAAACCCTAAAACATAGACATGGTTTTCTAGATTTTTCTAGAACAATAAATAAAATCATCATCCAGTGCCCATTCCCACCTTCCATGACTGGTACACATGAAATTTTTTGACACCTGGTCCATCACGAGGACCTATCCTGAAATCATCGATGTATTATATCCCATCATCCAAATCTATATATACCTTACCCATGATCATAAACTCCTGGATTCCCCTCATCCAACCAAAAAAAATTCAAGTAACTTGGTGTAAATCTAGAACTTCTCAGTGTACCTAGGATGATGTCAAGTTGTTGGGAATGATCTTCACTAGCTAAGGTACACTAATAAGTTGTTGAAGAACACCCCCACAAACTTATCCGTTGTTGATGTAACCTCCCACTATGTCAAACCATGACCTATCAAGGATCTCATGATACCCTAATACACACATCTCATCATCACTTAACCACCATCACTCGGGCATGATTTCCAACCAAGACTCAACACTTCTCCATGACCATCCTCCAAGAATCCATGATCCAATTTTTTCTTTTTCACTACTTTTACCACACCCATCAATATTTTTCGGTACACCCATAAATGTTAACAAATGAAAAACAATATTCCACCATACCAATCAAACTAACAACCTATCACATAACCATTCTTCCCTCGGATTCATAGAGAACAACATATGTTCATCCCGATAAAAATGAAACTTTACCAGTGCATACCAACATCTGTACCTAATTAGATCCCTCAAGGTTTTGTACTTTCCTATAACCACTCTTACACTAAATATAGTTCCTACAATCCCACCATAACATGACCATAGACCAACACCCACTTACTCACCTAACCATGCCTCTTGGTCCTTCAGCCTCATCCTCCCAAATTAATTATAACCATTTCACCCAATAACTAAACCATTAATACAAACAAGCTCAGCCACATGACCACCCCCTCCCTGAGTTTCAGTTTAAAAAAATCATATAACCATGCTTCAGTCACCCTTTTCTTTTTTGCTCAAAAAAAATTGAGACCACCATTAATCTCCATCCAAATAGACGGTTCAGGAATCCATACAATTAATCCATTAGTAAAAAACCTTACAACTAACCACAAGCACCTGGGAGACCTTATTAAAGAACAAGGGAACAACTATACCATTTACCAAAACTCAATGGTACTCATTATGCATCAATTCCACATCTAAATAATCTCCAATGCTTCATATTCTAAGTCACCTATATCATTGGGATAGCATCTATTGAGGTCACCCTTGTCTTCCCCAAAATTATAAACACATAACCACAACCCAAGTTGCTTCATAAAACCATAAAACGTCTCAGTTGTCCCTCTACAGAATTCAAAACACAAATTTCAAGGTCCCTACTCACAAGGACACAAAAAACGATACACCATCCTTATGGTCCAGCATGCACTTCATATAGTCACGACCCATGAGATTTTCCACACTCACATTATCGAACAACATCTTATGATCTAAATTCCACAACCCTACCAATGGTGTGCTAATAATATCTCATATTACATATCATAACTATAAAGGTCTAAAAAACCAAATCCAAGGTCTCAAACTAGGTCACTCTCACTACAACAAACCTACCATAAAAGGGTCAAATCGACAACATAAGGAATAACCAATACTTGGTTCTCCCAAAAGTTCCATCACCACACAACCTTTAATAATTAACTCCTCCATCTTTGAATTAAATAATTCAAATTTTAAACTATCCATTCACCCAATGATTCAAAATTCCCAACAGCATTCATAACTACAATCCAAAACATTCTCTTCAACAAACACTTTGATAAATGATTGATATGATTTAAACCACATAAGAAAAAAGATCTTATACTATCAGCCTTAACTAACCCACTCTACATACACTATTCCCATGGTAATCATCACACTTGGAACACAAACATGTTCTATCTCAACCATGTTTCATGGACAACATGGGGTAAGTTACTTAATCACAAGTATTTCATCAAACACATGTTTTGACCATTTACCCTTTTAAAACAAATATTTTCTCTTAGGCACAATCCCCATATCATATCTTGTTACAATCATCATTTAAACTCATGTACACCATCCATTAAAAAAATTATTTATTAATTTTTAAAATTTATTCCATTTTATATGTTTTCATAATCTTTATTTGACACAATTTTCCTCTCAAATTCTAGAATATTAAAATGTATTCCTCCCTTCTTGTCTTACACAACCATCTCATGTGTTCCTATCATGATGAATGCCACCTATATCATTAGGTTCCAAAATTGATTTATGAATGAACAACCTCATGACATTTCTTCCATGATAAAAATTTCATAAATCAAACACACAACACAACATGTGCATCACCAAATGGTGAAATATTATTCAATTGTAACAACACACATCAAGAACAATAATTCCCACCCTGAGTGTCTTGGGGTTTCCCTCATATTTGGGTCAGATACTCTAAAGAATGAGCTCATTACCAAGGCCTGACACATCCTAACCTCCAGTATATCATCTTAAATAACAAGTCCCCAAAAAATAAATTCTTTGGTACTACTTTGTATCATAAACAAACCAGAGGACACTAAACCAGTTCTCCGAGTTAGGTCATCACATGACCTCAAGCACACCAACCCATATTCAAGAGCTTATCGAATAATGTCTAGGGTCTAATAAGTCATGTGGAAATACTATAACCCCTTTTCACTAGAGTAGGAAACAAAAATTAACAATGTAAATAGAATAAATAATGTGTAATAACAAGTAAAATTTTATAACCAAACATCTCCCAAAATTGGGTACAAACCCCAAGACAATAATAATCATGTCATGTCAGGTTAAAATTAATAAAAGTAAAGGAAAACCAAAATAAAGACAAATAGAAGAATCCCCAAAATGGTCCTCAATCCATTTTTGTATCCTCATCCATGCATATCCAACACCTAACTAAAATCCCTAGCACCTGACCTTTTTCCTTATCTGAACTAGTAACAATGAAGTCAATTTGGGTACCCAACGGAAGCCTGAGTAGGGTGTGAGTACAAATCAATAGGACGCCACCAATTGTGTCTAAAAAATATCTAGTTTAAACAAAGAGTTCATGCAAGTATGAAATGAAAGACAAGGGGAACCCAAAGAAAAATTTGGATCCATTAGTTAACAATGTATACTTGGACCATTTATAAATCTATTACCATTTTCATCACTTATCCCATATTCATTATTTAATCCATTTTAATAATTTTTTCATGGGATGGGAATTAACCTCATTTAAAAAAGGGCTCAAGGAAGTAAAATATCAAACATGTGATGATAAGTCAAGCCCCTATCTCACTAGGGAAAAATAGATCACAACCAAAACATTTTACTCGCCTATAATCCTGGGTGGAATTCAAGAATTAGGGGAATAGAGATTCATCCCCTTCCCTAACTCATTCATTATGGGTGTATTTTAGAGAATCAATATAACTTAACCTAGGGGCATAAAACCTCAGTTAATACCCCACACTACCAAACCATGTTCACATGCTTGTTTATCAATTCACAACACACATACCATATCACAACCAAACACAACTAGTACAAATCGAAATTACATTCCATAACCATCAACATGGGAATTAATAATATTCGATAACCCATTAAAACATTTTCCATTTACGTTACATAACCGTTTATCCAAAATACCATTCTCATGCCTTAACCCATTATATAAATTCATTGATTCCCATACACTATCCTATATTATTCAATTACCATACATTAGACCATTTATCCCATTTATCATTTCAGAGTAATTTTTATATTTATGCATTTAAAGTAAAATTCTTATATCATGTAGCACAACCACTTTATTACATTCAACCCATTAGGTATACACCATAATTCCCATGTATTAACCCATTAAACATATTAATCAATTCCCATAAATAAACCCTTTTGTATGTTCTTCAATTAACAAGACATTTCAAATTTAACATGTTCATCATTTCATATATAAAAATGATTTTAGGCATTTAAACATAATTCGCAATCCATTCAGCACTATCTCAATTAACTTAATTATCCTTTTTTCAATCCATTCCAAACAGCACCTTATTACATTATCAAAACCCAATACCAACAATAAATATTTAATTTTCAATTCCACTAAACATATTCACATGTTCAATAGGGGATTCATGTTATTGAAATCCAACTGTATACCTAAATTTACAGATTTCTAGTTTTAGGAATGTCGGTGCACCCCATGGGTGGCCCTAAATCATTATAATAATCTTAAAGACATCTCAAGAGGATCATGATAGGTCTAAATCATTATTCAATGAACCATTTTACCTAATATTATTTAAGTTAACTGAAGTGACTAGATCAGTGTGAATCATTGAAAAGGGGGGTGAATCAGTGATCTCTTTCAAATTTTTACAAATTTATTCTTTTCAATTAAACTTCTTTGTCTGGTTAAAGCCTCGATCAAATCTTCTTGTGTCTCTCAGCCTTACCTCGAATGATGTTGTAAATTTAAAGGGACTAAACACAAGGATTTACAAGGTTCAGTTCAAAGACATACTCCTTGTTGTGTTGGTTATTCCCCTAACACATATTCTCTACTATAATATTATTAACAATTAAAATGGTTGATATAGATTCCAACTGTATCTCTCCTGAGTCCCACAAGAAGGGTATTTATACTTCATCACATACTGTTACCAAATCCCACTAGCCTACTCCAAAGTCCCACATATGAATTCTTCTCCTCCCTAAATCACATAGGGTTCTTCTAGCTCTCATGTCACATGAGCATCTTTTTTCTCTGAATTATCTTTGATTCAATGTAAATGATATGATTCTATTTACCCATGATATTGCTGAATCACACTTGTATGTTCATCTCTTCAAGAATCTTCAAAAACCTTTAGTTTGGTCTGTTGGGCTAGCCAAATATTTTGTATTACCTTTGTGATCATTCCTCATTGCAATAATGCTTGCAAAATTCATTATTCTTCTGATTAATACATGGAATCATTTATATGTGTAAAAGTGGTGCACAAAACTTCCTCAATAATATCAATAAATAAGAGTGACCTTGCACAAAATTTTCACTTTTTGTCTTCTTGGATTCTCAAGCATTTTCAAATCAGATATAAGATATTCTGTAAATCTTACTAGCTTTGGTCTCAATTCAAATTCACTTCATGCATGGATTTTATGGCACTGAAAACTTCTTTTATTGGTTATCTCAATAACTTCTAAAATGTGCATTTTTTTATACATGATTGAATGCATGTATAATATTTTTTGTAAACTCAAACACACACTACTATCTTGAATCAATTCTTTAGGTTCAATGTGTTTGTCTCATGAAATAAAACATGGACTCTACACATAGGTTCATAACACAATATGCACATACATGATTTCTTCTTCTTTGGTTCTTTGCACACACAAACAATCTTTTTGTCTATTTTAGGTTCAATATATGTGTGTTACTTCAAACCTAAATGGGTGTAGTCTTTTATGTTTTTTCTTATTCTTTCTTCCTCCAAGTTATTCATATGTTCCCACAACATATCTCTTGTTTTCTTTGAATGGAGATGGTATCAACTGATGCACATGTATGCATGTGCACCGTGAATGTATTATACACTATTGTTTGCATACACACACTACCTTAGGTGTATGTGTGAGTTCTTTTTCTTCTTCATGAAAAGGGTATTCATGGATATTCTCCACTGAAATGAGGATGGTTCATGAATTCTCCTCATGCTAGGGTTGCGTGGTTCTTCTATACACAGAGGGTTTGGACCTCATTCGCACTGGGTGTGTGGACCACCTTCGTGAACTGGGATGGTTCATGACTCTTCCTCATGTAAGGGATGCACATGACCTCTTCTTCACAAGACACTTTGAGAGTAAGTATCACTTATTTAAGGGTTGTGGGTTCTTTTTTCCTTTGCATAGAAATGTTGTGCAGAACCTCTAATCGGATCTCTATTTCTATAGAAAAATTATTTCTTTTTGAATATCATCAACACCAAGATCGGTCGAGGGAATCCAAATTTTATATGTGAAGATTACAACATAACTCCATATTCAATTACCTTGTGATATGTATTTGGGTTAAAATCATTAAATTCATGAGATATTTGGATTCAAATATTTCAATTGTAGGATAAGATATACACCAAATATATATATTTTTCTGTTCAATTTTGGCTCATGATATCTCGCTGTAATCCTCACATGTATCCACTGAGAGTCGCATGAAAATCTCAATCATAGACCCCCAAGCTCCATGGCCTCCAGAAACATTCTTTTCCTTGTCCAATAATGATATATTCATTTTGTCTGCATTCATCCAAATGTAATTGCAGTCATGACTTCGTGACGTTCAAAAAATTCTCATTAATTTAAGTCGAGCATCAATGGTTGCTGGAAGTGAGATCCTAGTGGTTCACATGTTCTCCAGTTTTACAGTGGCTTTAGGTGGTTCTTTATGAAATCAGAGGTAGAAGACGATGTGCTAAACAATTCTAAGCCATTGGATCAACTCAGATTGGTCACGGATGGTGGAGATTAGATCATAGGATGCAGGATTAGACATGCATCCAAGATCTTTCATGTGATCAAATGGATGATGAGGATTAATTCTATATTTTAAGAATCTTTTCCCACATAAAAATTAATTTTATATTCTCCACACTTTTTAATACTCATTGTGGAAACTAGTTCTGTAATGTCCCCAACCTAGGAGCCACTAAATCGGTGCTCCTAGCTGGGTAGTTACATGACCTCAAGCATGCCTCCCCATACTCTAGAGGTTTCCGACTGGCAGTGAGGGTCCAATAGGTCATGTGGGGAGACTATACACTCAATACCAAAGTAATCCACAATAGATAATAACTAAAATCGAGGAAACATAAGAGAACAATCCATACCATTATTAATAACCAAATCCCAAAATTGTGTACAATCATAAGAACGATAAATATGCCACGTTGTGCTAAAGTGTCAAGTGATCCAAACCTAAAAGAAATAAAATGGTAGAATCCCAAAAACGGTCCGAAATCCAAGTCTGGAACCTCACTCAAACTTGTCCCATGTCCAACTCATATCCCTAGTATAGGGCCCATGCCCTTATACTGACCTGACAGCATGAAATCTGCTCGGGTACCCAATGGCGGCCGGAGCAGTGTGTGAGTATAACTCAGTAGGCCACCACCAAGGGTGTCTACAAAATATCCAGCAAGGTAGATAGTGAATGAAATTGATAAATAAATTAAATTTAATGTAAACAGTTCAATATTATATCTTTACTTATGTTCCTTTAAGTTAACCTACCATTGGACCCATGTTTATTACTAAGACAATTCATTTATCAAGTCACCCTTTTAGTGTGTTCAATGGATTAGGCATGATCAATGTTTTCAACATTTGAGAATTAAACAAGTCTTATCTCACTAGGAATTATATAACCACAATTCCCATCATCCTCACCTCGAAGCCTCAGTCTGGGTGGAATGAAACAGTTAGGGGAATAGAACTTTGTCTCCTTCCCAAACCTGTGCATTTTGGGGAGTAGCTAGAACCTCGGTCCAACTCAACCCGTGGGCGTAGAACCACAAGGTAATACTCCACTCATCAAAGCCAAGGGCACATGATTATTTATCATTCACCATGAATCACCATATCACAATAACATATCCAACATCATTTATAATATCGCAAGAAACTCAATAAGTGGGAAAATAACATTATTTCCCCAATCTATTAACACATTCATCATTTTTAATTACTTAACCCATTTACCCCCATTTCCCATTTCCCATGCCTATCTCACTAATCATATTCAATTATAATCTAGTCACCTAGAAATTCCCACCAATCTATTTAGGCATCTTAACGTATTCATCAAGGGATCTACATCCTTTTACAACTATCTTACACTACTTAGCTAAATCTAAGTCTGGAAAATATTGACACACCCCACAAGTGGCCCTAATTGGTCAAGTAATCTTTCTTGCATCCAATGGGGATCAAGAGGGGTTGATTTAACCATTTAGACACCCATTACCCCATCTTAACTCAAAATCACCAAGAACTCATCAAAATAGAGAATGAAAAAAACCTTACATGCACAAATCTACACAAAACCCAAGGGATATAACTTGTTGACCACCTACCATAAATCCATTGGTGAACGCACTCCCAACCAAAGACTTAGGTATCGATTCATCCAACACTTGAATCTTTATCCTAAAAATCAATGAAAATATTGGGTTTGAGAGCTTCAAATAGAGAGGGAAAGGAAATAGAAACCCTAAACCAAAAAGAAAGGAAAGAGGATGATTAGCCTTACCCATATCTTCAATCCACAATGGATGATGCTATAAATAGCTTTGAATTGAAGGAGATTGCTCCTTGGGGGGTTTTTCTCCCTTTGGTTTATTATTAGGGTTGTAAGGGAGGATGTGGAGGAAAATCCTAAGCGGGTTATAAAATCTAGAAGTGGTATTTTTGTAATTTTTTTAAAGGTTTCTGGGTCGCACGGTTTACCCGCAAGATTTTCCAAACCGTGCACAAACCGTGTGGATGCTTCTATCCCAAAGATACCCCTCACACGGTTTACCAGCATGGTTTTCCAAACTGTGCGCAAACCATGCGAGGGCTACTGTCCGAAAATTTTCCTCTTATAGGATGTACCTGGGATTCTCGTACGGTTAGCACTAACCGTGCGCAGACCATGCAGCTATCCCATAAAAATCATTTCCCCCCTTTTTCATGTCCCGAATCCCAAAAACATCCCTGAGCCTCCTTAAGATCTTTAAAATAACTTAATTGACCAAAATAAGGGCTTAAACTGATACTTAAGTAAAACATATCTTATGGATAAATTTGGGATCTTACAACCTCCCCACCTTATAATGGATCGCCCTCGAGTCGCTCTTTTTGAGCATCACTGAGTTTTTAGGGAAAAGAGATCGGGCCACTGGACCCGCATGTTAGATTCCCACTCCCAATTTTTCTCTTGGATGTTTCCTTGTTTCCATAGAACATAAACTAGGGGCATAACCTTACCCCTCAAAACATTATCACTATGATCCACAATACGAATCAGGTGATCCTCAAAGGACACATCATCCTAAAGCTCAACATCCTCGGAGTTTATCACATGAAATGGATCTAGGTGATACTGTTAATGTTGTGAAACATGGAAAACATCATGCATCTTACTATACCACTGTGGAAGAGCCATTCGGTAAGCCACTGGTTCGATTCTCTCCACAATCTCAAATGGACCTACATATCTAGGTGCCAACATTCCCTGCATCTGAATTTCATGGTGACACAACCTTGGCGACACCCGAAGAAACACACTATCACCCACCACAAACTCAAGAGGTCTACAATAATGATCTATGTATGAATTTTCCCTACTTGGAGCTGTTTCCATATGCTTTTGAATCAAACAGACCTTCTCTGATGTCTTCTACATAAGACTCGACCCTAACAGCTTAGACTCCCCTGTCTCTAACCAACAAAACGGTGATCTACACGGTCTCCCATAAAGTGCCTCAAAAGGTTCGATCGGAACTGTAGCATGAAAATTTTAGTTATAAGAAAACTCAACAAGTGAAAAGCGCTTTTCCCATAAACCATAGAAATCCAGAACACATGCTCTAAACATTTCTTCTAATACCGGAATTGTATTCTCCGACTACCCATCAATCTGTGGGTGGTAAGACATACTCAGAAACACATGGAAACCAATTTCCTTCTGTAGTCCCTTCCAAAAGTGAGAGGTGAAATTCAGATCATGATCTCAAACTATGGTTCTTGGAACACCACGAAACAATACTATTTCTTGAAAATACAACTCCACCGACTGGTGGAATGTATAGGTTTCCTGAATTGGGAATAAATGGGCCACTTTGGTAAGCAAATCTACTACCATCCAAATGGAAACATTCTTCCAAGGATTCCTTGTAAGATCCACTACAAATTCCATTGTGACATCATTCCACTTCCACTCTGTAATAGTCAATGGATGAAAAAGTCCACCTGGACGATGATGTTCAACCTTCACCTGCTAATAGGTAAGGTATCATTCCACAAAACTCGCCACTTCCTTCATCATTCATAGCCACCAAAACTGCATAAGTAGATAGTGATACATCTTATTCATGCATGGATGCAGTTCCCACTTTGATGTGTGGAACTCGCATATCAACTCATCCCATATATCTATCGGCACCACAACACGACCATGAACATAAGAAACTTCATTAGTGTTGAAGGTCCAACTAGAAGGTGACTACCCAACTTTAAGACTTCTCTTCATAGCCAAGAACTATGGATCTACCAAATGACTCTCTTTAATTTGGCTCAAGAGTGTAGAATCAACTGTTATAGATGAAAGGGTCATCTGCCCGTGCCCATCCAATATCTCCAAATGCATCTCTGCAAACAAGGTAATCATCACCCACCCTGAACTGGATTCGAAAACCACTTAATTATGAGACTTCAGGCTCAGGGAATCAATGACACTGTTCCCTTTTCCTGGTGTGTAAACCAATTCAAAATCAACGGACTGTAATTAATCGACCCATGATCATTTTAAAAGATTCAAATAACATTGAGAGAATATGTTTTTGAGTATTTCTTGGTCAGTAAACACTGTAAAGGGTTCTACCAAAAAAAATGCCTCTAACAATTTAAGGAATTAACCACATCAGCTTTCTCTAGGTCATGAGTACGGTGATTTCTTTCATTTGGCCTCAATTGTCTCGACCCATATGCTACAACCCGATCATCCTGCATAAACACCGCCCCAAGTCCAACACCAGACGCATCATAGAACAAGTTATAGTTCTTACCTTGTTCAGGTAAGATCAAAATTAGTGCGGTGGTCAACTTCTTCTTCTGCTCTTGGAAATCATTCTCACAAGCCATTGACCAAATGAACATAACTCCCTTCTTGGTTAGCCTGTGAGAGACATTTCCAAATGAGATAAATATCTAATAAACCTTTGGTAATAACTGGACAAACCTGGAAAATTTTAAATATCAGAGACATTCTTGGGTTGTATCCAAGACACCACAGCTTAAACCTTTCTTGGATCCACTGACATGCCTAACTCAGATATGATATGTCCCAAAAGGTACACCTCATCAATCCAAAACTGACATTTTGATAGATTAGCATAAATCCTATGCTCTCTTAGTGTACTCAAGACGATGTGGAGATGTTTGGAATGGTCGTCATGAGTTATGGAGTACACCAATATGTCATCAACAAAAAAATACAAACTGGTCTAGGTATGGGTGGAATATTCGGTTCCTCAAGGCCATGAACACAGGTGGTGCATTGGTCAAACCCAATAACAATACCAGGAATTCCAAAAACCTCTACTTTCTTAGGAAAGTCATATCAGGTATTTCATAAGGTCTCCACATCAACTGATGGTATCCCAATCTAAAATAAATCTTGGAAAACACTGAGGCACCTCTGATCTGATCCAACAGGTCATCAATTTTAGGAAGAGGGTGTTGATTATTAACTGGCATCTGGTTCAACTTCCTATAATTGACACATAGCCTCAGTGATCCATCATCCTTATTATAAAATAGAACAGGATATCCCAATGGTGTTGTACTAGGACGTATAAACCCCTTACTTTATAATTCCTCTAACTGAACCTTCAGTTATTTGAGCTCTAATGGCGCCATTCGGGAAGGTGGAATAGAGACCAGCTCCACTCCAAGCAATAATTAGATCATAAAATAAACATCTCTCTCAGTTGATAACCCCAAGACAACCTCAGGAAACACATCCTGAAACTAGTCAACCAGAAAAGGGAGGACCATCTGTCCTTTCTCCCCATCATCTATCTTAAGGCATGCCACTTAGGTTGTGAGATCCCCCATCTGATGGTGTAGCGGCCCTACATGACCCGCCCGAGTATCCCACTCACCACGAAGTACATGAGTTCTCCCATCAAGAGATTTTAATGTTACCCAACGTCGGTAATAGTCAATATGGTCTTGATATAAGACCAACCAATACATTCCCAAGATTAGGTCAAAACCTGACATATAAAAGACTAATAGATACCATAGAAAATGATACCTACCGATCTCTAAAGAAAAACCCTTACATTGCCTTATGTCCTCAACTCACACCCCTAGCAGAGTATCACGTGACATTACCCCACACATGGTCTCTACATTTAAGCCCAACACAACTACAAACTGGATTGAAATAAAGGAATGTGTAGCACCTATATCGAATAAAGCACTAGAAACAATGTAAGCTACAAGAATCGCACCTCAAATAGTAGATGGTCATGACTCAACACCTTCACATGTATCCTGAATGGCATGGAGGTTACCTACCCCTTTACCCTGGGCTTCAGCTTGAGTACCCTGCACTGCACTGCTCTATTGGTAAGGGTGATCCCACCTCATTGTTCCACATCCACCGCCCAGACCAGTACGGCCTGTGGAGCTCCAAATTCCTGTCTGATATAGGGTAGCTTTCCCTTCCTATAATCAGCATCTTATTTTTACCTCTATAATTACTTGACTGTCACAGGTTCCTACAGAATATCAACATGTGGCCTAGCCTTCCGCACACACAGCCCGAAACTAGTGGGTAGGAACACAGGTCGCGCTTAAGCCCTGACCTACCGCACTGAAAACAAAAGACCAAGTCACCACCCTGAGAAGATGACCCCCTCTTCTGACTTCTCTACATGCTTCCACCCTATTTAAATGTTCCAAAGTGAAACTTCATACTATCATAAGCTTCACCACTTACTCACCAAGATGGCACCACATGTTCACTACCTGAAGCTCCCTTCAGATTCCTTCCGAGATAAGGGATTTATCCACTACATCAGTAAACCTTTTTAGTTAAAATATATTCACTTGAGACCTGATCTCATGTCTCTGACCATCCTTGAAGAATTTCTCCGCAACTGCCTCATCTCCTGTCAATATTTGAACGAAGTGTCTCAAATCGGTGAAATGAATAGAATAGTCCATCACCGACATTTTCCCTTGAGTCAACCTCATAAAATTTATATCCTTCTCTTGACTGAAGGTTTCTGGATAGAAGTTCTGAAGAAACATCTTTTGAAAACCATTCCACATCGTCTCCCCAGCCTGCTCCATCTAAACAATAATTTCCCACCAACATTTTTCTTTCCCCCTCAAAATATAGGCTGCTAACTTGACTCGCTTCTTGAGAGGAGTCTCTTGATGGTCGATAAAAGTTTGGATGCAATCTATCCAAAACAGTGCTGCTTCTGGCCTACTATCTATAGTAAAGGTCATAGGGTGCTACAGCTGAAACTCCCTGGTCAGCTCAAACATGCTCGGCGCAACCTACCCTATGTCTTGTTCCATCATCTGAATAAAACAAGAAAATTTCGTATAGAATTTATCTTCGCTATATCCTTGTACCACCATGTTATTTTGCTTTACTATTAGAGGAGCGTTCTCAGCAAATTCCTCCTATCGCCCAATAGACCCACGTCTTCAAGGTATCATTTCTCTACAATGCCAAACACGAGCTTTAGAATGCAACTATAAAGATTTTTTGAGAAGGAAGGGATATAGATTGGATTTTCCCTTGTAAAAACCAAAACAAATTTCATTCACTACCCAAAATATCCTACTCGTGACTGGGTCACTACCCTTTTCCATCTCCCTAAGTCTATGGTCAAAACGGTATCTAATTATCATGGTTTCAGTCCTTATCTTTAACTCCCATTTGAACCATTTTCATATTCCAATTTACCCTTACAAAAAATTATTCCACTTTTTATTCTTTATAAAGAACCATTTTCTATTTACTACTTGACATTTTCACTCCCCCTTTTTACTCATTAATACCATCTTATTGGGAATAATTCATTACTTTTAAGAGAACGTATGCATCATAACCGTTGTATCCCGCACACTCATCCTGTGTGTGTGTCTATCATGATGCATGTAACTTTCTTACATAGGTTCCTAGAATGATTCATGAATGCACGACCTCATAACTTTCCGATCATGAGAGAAATATGATGAAACCATTAAATCGCACACCAAGTGCATCACCCAATTGTGAAATATCATCAAATGTAACAACACACAACAAGAACAACAATACCTTATATGGGTGACTTGGTTTTTCCCCTATACATGGGTTACCTACTCCCAAGAATGACCTCATTACCAAGGCTCGACGCTTTCCTAATCTCCTATTTACTATTCCCAAATAGTAATGAAGAGAAAAGAACTCCTTTGATACCACTTTGTGACGTCCCCAACCAGAAAGGCACTAAACCAGTGCTCCGAGCTGGGTAGTTACATGACCTCAAGCATGCCTCCCTCAATACTAGAGGTTTTTGATTAGCAGTGAGGGACCAATAGGTCATGTGGGGAGACTATACCCTCAATAGGAAATTAATCCACAATAGATAACAACTAAAATAACGGAAACATAAGAGAACAATCCACAAAATTCATAATAACCAAATCCAAAAACTGGGTACAATCATAACAATGATAAATATGCCATGTCATGCTATAGAGTCATGTGATCAAAACCCAAAAGAAAAAAATGGTACAATCCACAAAATGGTCCAAAATCCAAGTCTGGAACCTCTCCCAAACATGTCCCCTGTCCAAATCATCTCCCTAGCATAGGGCCCTTGCCCTTGTCCTGACATGCAAGCATGAAATCTGCTCAGGTACCCAACAACGTCCCGATTAGGGTGTGAGTATAACTCAGTAGGCCACCACCAATGGTGTCTACAAAATATCTGGCAAGTCAGATAGTGAATTAAATGATAAATAAAGGCAAGTTATGTTAAATAGTTTAATATTATATCTTTACATATGTTCCTTTAAGTTAAACTTCCACTGCACCCATGTTTATTACTAGGTCAATTCATTTATCAGGTCATCCTTTTAGTGTGTTCAATGGAAGAGGCATGATAAACGTTTTCAACATGTGAGAATTAAACAAGTCCTATCTCACTAGGAATCATATCACAACAATTCCCCATATCCTCACCTCGAAGCTTTAGTCCAGGTGGAATGCAACCGTTAGAGGAATAGAACTTTGTACCCTTCCCAAACCCATGCATTTAGGGGAGGAGCTAAAACCTCAGTCCAACTCAACCCATGGGTGTAGAACCTTAATTCAATAACCCACTCAGCAAAGCAATGTTCACATGCTTATTTATCATTCACCACAAATCACCATATCACAAAAACATAGCCAACATCATTTACAGCATAACAATAATATCTTTAAATGGGAAAATAACATTATTTCCCCAATAAATTAAAAAAATCATCATTTTTAATTACATAACCCCTTTAGTCCAATTTTCCATTTCCCATGCCTATCATACTAAGCATATTAAATTATAATCTAGTCACCTATAAATTCCCACCAATCCAATTAAGAATCGTAACTAATTCATTAAGGGCTCTATGTTCTTGCACAATTATCTTACACTACTTAGCTAAATCTAAGTCTGGAAAATATCGGTACACCCCACAGGTGGACCTAATTGGTTGAGTTATCCTCCTTACATCCCATGGGGATATAGAGGGGTCAATTTAACCATTTAGACACACGTTACCAAATCTTTAGTCAAAATCACCACGAACTCATCAAAAGAGAGAAAGAACAGAAACCCTACATGCACAAATCTACAAAAAAAACCCCAAGGGATATAACTTGTAGACCACCTACCTTAAACCCATCAGTGAACATACTCTCAAATGAAGCCTTGGATCTTGATTCATCCAACCCTTGATGATTTACCCTAAAACTCACTCAAAAAGTAAGGTTTGAGCACTTCATATGGATAAGGAAAAGAAATAGAAACCCTGAACCAAAAAGAATGGAAAGAGGAAGATTAGCCTTACCTGGATCTTCAATCCACAACTGATGGCACTCCAAACATCTTATAATAGAAGGAGATTGAACCTTGGGGGATCTTGTTCCCTTTGGTTCATTATTAGGGCTGTAAAAAAGGAGGGGGGGGGGGAAATCCTGAGTGGGTTATAAAATCCCAAAGTGGCATTTTTAAAAAAATTTAAAGGTTTCTGGGCCACATGGTTTACCTGCACGGTTTTCCAAATCATGTGCAGACCGTGCAGATGATTCTGTCCTAAAGATCCCCCTCACAAATTTTACCTACACGATTTTCCAAACCGTTTGTAAATTTTGTAGAGGCTACTATCTGAAAATTTTCCTCTTACACAATTTACCTGGTTTGCTTGTACAATTAGCATGAACCATGCACAGACCATGCGGCTAGCCCATAAAACTAATTTTCCCCCATTTTCATCTCCTGAACCCCTGAAACACCCCCGAGACTCTCTAAGGACATTGTAAAGCACTTAATTGACAGAAATAATTTCTTAAACTGATATTTAAGTAAAACATACCTTACGGGGAAATCTGGGATCATACAAGTTCTCAATAATTTCTCTTCGCCCTCCACTAGTACCACCCCATACCAAATTCTGTGGGTAAACTCTGTGCCCCCTCTACTCCCTGCCACCATGTCACCCTGCATGGTGGAATTCTCAATGATTCTCCCTTGTGCCCCTATGGTAATTATTCTTTGTGCATGGGACTTTCCTCGTGCTCTCTTTCTGCTTCACAACTGGCCTTGATGGCCTCCCTTATGTGTGGTTGACCGTGTCCAGCATGTGCCTAGGGTTGGAGCTGTGGGCTAGTTGGTGGCTGGAAAAAGTCCCATATATTTTATATAAACCCCACATAAAAACTTGATTAGAAACAAAAGTATACATATAAGGAGTTCATAATGAAATGAAACTTACCTAGAATTAAAATAATCTTCATCCTTAGCCATTAGCCCTCTTATTCTTCTATTCTTTTTGGCACACCTCTTAAGCATTTAAGATTAGCTCAATATTCTCAAACACTTCATACATGTAAAAACTAGTGGATAGATCACCCAAATGCATCATGAAATCAAGGATTGCATGTACTTCTTTAAACGGTGTAACAAAGATTCATTCATTGACACATGCCTTGGAACATAGGATCAGTTCAATCAATTGTCAAATTGAAAACATAGAGAATTTCCCAAGAGTGGCATCCAATTCTTTGAATAGGAATCATTATCATTGTAAAAACTTCATCAGATAGATAGCAATGAGATATTCCCATGTCATTGATCATCATTTCCAACAAACAATTATTGATAGTACTTGTCAACTAATACAAGTCATAATAAAAGTGATATTTTTAGTGAGTCAATAACATTGCATTAAGCATCAATCCTTAAATCATCATCACCACTTCAATCATTAACCTTCCATAAACATATTTACATATTATTGAAAAAAAACAAAACACAATGTTCAAAAATACCCCCCTTTGTATTTTTGGGTCAATATCACATAAGCACAATATGTGTGCCAATATTTTATCCCCCTTATTGGAAACAAAATGCAATGGTTAAGTGGGGAGTGTTCAAAAATATGTTCTCCTACCTTTAAATAATATCTTCTTTAATATTTATGAGATAGGGATGATGTCACATGGTTAACTTTGTAAATAGACTTTAGTTAATTAGATCTATGTGTACTTGGGCTTAACTGGTGTAGAAAACAAGATAGACATGACCAAGGTTTTCAATGTTGTCCATAAACAACCATGAATGTGAAATCAAGATCAAAATGTGTCAACTCTTATCCAAGGGGTTGGAAATAATCAAATTTATCAATGAATTAATAAATCCCTTACATAAGTCAAGAAAATATTAAAAAGTTAAAATGAAAAGATAAATATCCCCATTCATCCTATCTTGTCATCAATCATGCACTCCCCATTAATTGAAATAATAAATACAATTAAGAACAAGGGATGAAAGTGTGATTGGAATAACTCCAGTTTCAGATCCTAGAGATGATATGATTTTCGATATTTTTCATGAATTATTCATTGATATCATCTCCTTCATGTTTTCTCCCCATCAAGGGGTGAAATCCCTTTGATTCATCGGAGTGGAAAATATCATCAGATAGTCATCATAATATTCATGTTCATAATCTTCATTGGTGGAACACTTCAAGTAATTATCAAATCATGAATAATGGTTCAAACTTGTTGTTTTACAATTTTTTCATCCAATTATCATATTGATAATGAAATTCACCTTTAATTCATTGCATTTTAAGAACATATATATGATAAAAAATATAACGGAATAAGATGGAGCACATGTGAGATTTTTAATAGGAGAAACAAGGCTGAGAATTTTCTCTCAGACCAAGAACTCGTTTCTTTGTATCTCTAATGTGTCTGGTAGTCTTCATTCTAGTGTATTATCTCTATTTGAAATTTTTATCTTTCATTTTCATAATGGAACCTTTACTTCCATTCACATTCAACATGTTTGGATTGTTTGTCCTTACTTTTGTCGATAGTGAAGTTGCTTCCACTAGTGTCTGTTTTTCAATTTTCAACATCTCCATTTGACCCGAAAAAATAGTTATAACTTTGTTTGCATGATTTCCATAATACTCGCACCTTTCATTTAGTACTTTTGAGACACTTTTTTTTTCATGTGCTGACAAAATCTCATGAAAATAGAACTCATATTCATGTGGAATAATATGTTTCCCATTTTCCATTGCTTTAGGAAGTACTTCCTCATCATCTTTCTGCAATTATCTAGAACTTTTAAATTTATTAGGCTATATAAATCAACAATCCTATATAAAATATTATGTTTTGGAGTTTCTACATGTATTATATAATTTTTTAAAGTTACCTTTCTTAGAAAACATGTCAATGTTATCTTTAGGAATGTTTTCAATTAATCCCAACTTCTCCTGGATTGGTAATATTTTTATTTTCAGCTTAATTCTATCCATTTCCACGACTTGTTTGCATTGATCCATGGAATGAAGTTTATTTCCATAGTAGAAGAATATTTTCTTGATTTAAATGAGATTTTTGGAGTCTAGCTCAAATATATTCATGGGAATAGTTTCTTTCACAAATTTCCTAACTTCATTGTTCTGCATATTACCAATGGAAGATTTTACAAATATGGTTCCTTTCAAATGAATTTTTTGTGGAATTTTTCTCTTATCAACATATGCATGTTTCATGGTTGGACTAAACCATAATTCAACATAACTATAACCCTTTCTTTTGAAATTATCATAGAAGTCTTCTAGATAATCAAATTTATTCTTAATAGACAGATTAATCTTCATATTTCTATTCTTCTTTTAATTTGCAGGTTGCTTCATTTCTCCACATGTTTTTCTCCAATTATAGGCCTTACATATTTTTCATATGCTGGTACATTATTCCAAAAATCATTGGTATGATGCCCAAACATCCAACAATATCAATAGTATCCAATAAATCTTCTTCTATTTCTTGTAGTATTAGTCTATCTAGATTTAGTGCATTGTTGTTTCTTGAATTTTCTTTTTTTTCTTTGGAGAATCCATTTGGGATTTATTCTTCTTAATCATACCATTATCCATCCATGATGATTTGATGGATGTATCAAAATTTTTATCAATCAATATCTTCCCAGCTTTTAACATTGAACCTATACTTGTAGATGAAACATCATTAGTAAAAATAGTAATAACTTTGTTAGGGGATACCTTCTTCTAGGATGATTTTTCCATTTTATTTGAATATGATCTAATGATTCTTTTAGAATCATAGTTCTCAATGAAAACATTAGTGGAAACATATCTTCTTTTAATTTTTTGGGAGGTTCCATCATAGGGTAATGACTGATTCATCAATTTCATCTCCGGCTCTAAACACTTCATTTTAAGAGAGTTATTCTCATATTCAACTGATCTCAACTTTTATTCAAAATTCTACTGCATCTTTATCAATATTTCATTATACACATTTCTTAATTCTTGGAATGGAACGTCAAGCACATTTACCTTATTAGCTTTGTCTTCTAGTTTAACATCTGTGAAAACCATAGAAACTTTGTTCAATTTTTCTGATGCGTGTAAAACATCTACCAATACAATATCAAAGTATTATTTCTTAGAAATACATCCTTGCAATTATTCAGAAACATCAGCAAAAAGTTCATTTCAAAGAGAAATTATTTCATAATTTTCTTTCACAATATTTGTTAGAGTGTTGGACATGCCATCCCTTTTAGAAAATACCCTTTCAATGGATTCAGCTTATTCTTCTAGATTTAATTTTTTATCTTGAAAAACATTGATACCTATAGAAATATGTCATGCCACTTCTCTAGGAATATTCTTCAGATGATCTTTGAGTGTATAATGAATATCACTAATTGATCTATCATCACCATATCTTTACTAGGATTCATCAAAAGAGTCATAATAAAAAGTATTATTACATGGTATACCTACTCCTTGTTGTGCATGTGATATGGTGACCTACTCCTTGTTGTGATGGTTATTCCCCCAAACATAGATTATCCACTATAATCTTATTATCAATTAAAATTGTTGGTATAGAGACCCATTTTATCTCTCCAAATTCCCACAGAGGGGTCTTTATACTACATCCCACAATGTTACCCGAGTCCATTGTCCTGCTCTAGAGTCCAACTAAAGACTTCTTCTCCTCCCTGAATCCCACAAGGTTCATCTAGATCTCGATTCACATGAGAATTTTTATTCTTTGAATGATATTTGATTCACTGAGGATGATATAATTCTATTTCCCCATTGTATTTTTGAATCACAATTTTTCATGTATCTCTTCAAGAATCTTCAACATACTTTTTATGGTCTATTGGCCTTGATCAATATTTCTGATCACATTAGTGATCAGTACTCGGTGAAAAAATGATCGGGAAATTATGTCTTCATCTGATGAAGACCCAACCTAACTTATATGTGTGAAAGTGGTGGACACAACTTCTTCAAGAATATCAATATTCAAGATTTATCTTGCACAACATTAGCACTATCTGACTTTTTTGATTCTCAAACAATGTCAACTCGGATATAATATCTTCTATAAATCATCGATTCTTCAGTCACAATTCAAATTCACTTTATTCATAGATTTAATGGAAATTAAAACTTCTTGTTTTGTGTACTCACTGACTTCTCATACTATTATCTTGGATTCTCAAACACTTTCAACTTGGATATAATATTTTTCATAAACTCAAACACACAATATTGGGTTGAATAAATGGTTTAGGTTCAATATGTTTATATCATGCATTTACACATGCACTCTCCATTAATATTCTTTACTTAATAAAAACAAACACAATTTATTCTTCTATTTTTATTTTCACACAGACACACTAGTTATTTATTTCAGGTTCAATATATTTGTGTTACTTTAAACTAGAATGGGTCTAGTATTTTATGTGTGTTATTATTCTTTATTCCTCCAACTTCTTCAGAAGTTCACACAACCTGTCTCTTGTTTTCTTTGCATTCATTGGGTCTCAACTCATTCACATGTATTCATATTCACCATGCATGTATTCTTCGATATTCTTTGAGAACACACACAATTTGGGGTTTATGTTTGAGTTATTTTTCTTCTTCACACAGAGGGTATGCATGGATCTTCTCCACTGAACTGAGGATGGTTCTTATCTTCTCCTCATGCAAGGTATGCGCAGTTCTCCTATGCACAAAAAGTGAGGACCTCTTTTTCACTAGGTGTGCATACTACCTTCATGAACCAGGATGGTTCGTGACTCTTCCTAATGCAAGGGATGCATGTGACCTCTTCTTCATCAGACACATTATGAGTGTATAGTACTTGTCGAAGATATACTATTTCTCTATTCCATCATGTAGCAAATCTATAAAGAACCCCTAATCAGTGTTATGTTTCTACATAGAAAAATGAGATTTCTTAATATCTTTAACTCCATGATCATTCGTGTAACTCCTCCTTTTATTGGCGTGGATCAGAGTGTAGATCTATGTTCAAATTCCCAGTGATATGACATGGGGTTCAAATCTTTTAATTCTTAAGATCTTCATCCTCAAATATTTCAAACACTGGATAAGAGATACACCAAATCTCTCAATTTTATTCTGTTCAATGTGGGATCCTAATATCATGGTGTAATCCCCACATGCATGAACTGAGAGTTTCATTCCACACTCAATCAAGGACCCTTGATCTCTGTGGCCTTTGGAAACTTCATTTTCCTCATCCAATCGTGAGATATTCATTTTATTCACATGAATGAAAATGTAATTCCATGCATGGGTTGTGACGTTCAGATGATGCTCATGAATTTAATTCAAGAATCAATGGTGGACAAAAGTGATATCCTTGATGTGTGGTTGTGCTCCAGTTGTACAGAGGTGTTGGGTGGATATTCATGTGATCGGATGTAGAAGATGATAGTGTGGAAAATCCAAGGATTTTGGAACAACACAGATTGGTCCAGGATGAAAAAACATAGATCATGGGATGTAGGACTAGACAAGTGGCCAAGATCTTGTGCGAGCTCAAATGGAAGGAAAGGATAACTTCCACATTTTTAAAAATCATGTCCCACATCAAAACGCATCGTGGATTTTTCACGCTTTATAATATCCGCCATGGAAACAGGGTCACAATTATTTCCATTCTCCCTCCACTGGTACTGCCCTGTATCGGATTCTACAGGTTTTCTCTATGCCCACCCTCTGCTCCCTTCCACTGTGCCGCCTCGCATTGTGGTGTTCTGTTTGATTCTCCCATACACCCCTATTTTAAATCTCCTATGAGCATGAGCCATTCCCCATGCTCTCCTTCCACTTCCCGGTTGTCCTTGATGGCCTCCCTTTTGTGTTGCATTTGCCTAGGGTTGAGGTTGTTGGCTGGTTGGTTGATGGAAAATGTCCCATACTTTTAATATAAACCCTGTATAAACACTTGGTTAGAGACAAAAGTATACATATTAGAAATTCAACATAAAATGCATGATATATAGAATTAAAATCATCTTTATATTTATCCAACCACCTTTTTCTTATTCTATTCTTTTTGGAACACCTCTTAAGCATTTATGATTTTCTCAATCTTCTCAAACACATCATCCACGTAGAAACTAGTGCCTGGATCACCCAAATACACAATGCAATAAAGTATTGTATGGACTTCATCAAATGGTGTAACAAAGTGTCATTCATGAAAACATTCCTTGGAACTTATTATCAATTCAATTGATCATCTGAATTGAAAACATGGAGAATTTCAAAAGTGTGGAATCCAATTCTATGAATCCATAAAAATTCTCCATGCATCATTAGCTTTGTAACAACTTCATCAGATTGGTATAAATGAGATATTACCATCTCATTGATCACCATTGGAAACTAATAATTAGTGAAGATACTTTTCAACTAGTACAATTCATAATCAATATGGGAATTTCACTAATCCAATAACATTACATTAAGAATCTCTACTTCAATAATAATCACCTCTTCAATCACTACCTTTCCATACACATATTGAAACATTATTAACAAAAAATGAAACACTATGATTAACAGTAACAAATTCACAATAAGAGGTAAGGAAGATCTCAATACACGTGCACAAATATATAACAAAACTATAGGATATTACTTATAGACCACCTACCTCTAATATGATGATTAATACACTTTTAATTTTGGACTTAGATCAACATTCAAACACCCCTTGAACACCCAACCTATATTACATCAGAAAAATAAAGTTTTAGGGTTTCATAAGAAGATGGAAGAAACTATAATCCCTAATCTGGAAAAGTGAAGAAAGAGGGTAATTACAAGTAGTTAGGGCTTCGATCCACAACATTCAATTCTCCAAGTTACCAAGAATCTAAAGAGAACCAACCTTGGGAATCTTGGGTAGATTTTTTCATTATTATAGTTGATAGGGGGAGAAATTAGGGGGAAATTGGGTGGGAATTTAAATATCCCATAATGGGAAAACTAAATGTTATCAAAAATTTATTGGGGTGTACGGTATTCCCACACAGTTTTCTAAACTGTGTGCAAACCGTACACATGATATTATCTAAGGGGAAAAATCAAATGATTACCTTAGAACATCCTCATAGTTTGATTAACCATTCACCAACCAGGCATAATTACACTTTCATGGGTTTGACGGTTTTCATAGAAAGGTCACACAGTTTACATAACTATGTGTCGACCGTGCGCCTTATACAGGTTGGCCTGATTTTCATTATTTTCATATCTCAAACCCCTAATACACACATAAGGATCTCTTTTCTCCTGGGAAACATTTCATCTACCAAAACCAATAGATAAAATCAAAAATCTTAACAAATTAATACCTTAATGAAGAATGAGATCTTATATATTTAATGATATTTTATTGCTATTTCCATTCATAAATTTCAAGAACCCTTGCTATTACTTATGCTCTATTCTGGATTTTTATGTGATCATACCATCCTCATTATTTCTATGGATGGTTTAAATTTGTTTCAAATATTTTTTTAGGGAATATATTTCTTTAACATGCATTAGTCATGTTTCAAAGATATTTTTATAGAACCCATTTCTTTTCTATGATTTAATCATGTTTCAAAGAGATTGAAAAGAAACCAATTTATTTTCTATGGGTTAATCAGGTTATAATATAATGATGATTTTTTCTATGATTTTTATGATCAAATATATATGTAATTTATTCATGATGTGGTTATTGGAAATCTTATATGATGGGGAATTCCAAATATAATTGAGTGAGTTCATTAAAACTTATAAGATAGGGTGACCCATATAGAATTGGGTGAGCTCATTATATATTATATGATGCGGCATCCAAGATAGCATTGGATGATCTCGTTACAACTTATGAGATTGGGTGGCCCAGATAGAACAAGGTTATGTCCTTATAGAATATATGATGGATGTGCCCAGATAGAACACCTTGTAATTGGGTATTTATTATGTTCTCTAGATAATTATATTAGAAGATAGTCAAATTATTATTCCAATTATAAGGGTTTTGTATATTTCAAATGAAGATGATGTCCCAAGATATCAATTAATTTTATCTATTCATTCCATGGGTTTATAATGTTTCATTTGATCAATATTGATATCAAATGAATCATGATTATTGACTCTTATGACTATTTCCTTTGTTAAAGCCTTATTCAATTATTCATGATTGATGATTTAGGTATTTATGGGTATGAGTTATTATAAGATTCTCTCATGAACTCTGACATGTCATCATACCCTTACACACTTCTTATGTTCATTGATGTGATTCACTTGTAAGTTATTATGTTTACCCTTAATCAGAATTTAAGATCACACTTCTTATGTTTCCTTTTCCATAAGTTATCTAGAAATGATGTTGAATGAATTAGGTCTAGAACAGATTCTATATGGATGATGATGATGATGAATTAATGTCAAATAATAAAATCTGCATTAAATGGGGGAAATTTTCATTTAATGACATGGGTAGTGTTTATGTTGGATATTTTCCAAACTATCTAAAATTATAAGCCAAAAAGTTATTTGAGAATGTAAGTGATCATATTCTTCCTTTTGATGTTGTAAGGTTTTGATGAGAAAAAATTTGTTTAAAATTAATGGTATCAAATCCTGAATTGAAATGTTTGAGATTTCAACACTAGATCCGAGAGTTCATGTTCTGGGCTAGTATAGTTGGTATTAGAAGACAGGTTTAGATAACATTACATAATATCATGTTTTCTGGTGAGTTTATATTAAGAGTTATTGATACCATAATAGGTATATAATCCTAAGGATGATTATAATTTCAAAGTATTAGACACCTCATTGATGTTTTAAATGATGATATCTTAAATTGATTAATGAAACATTAGGATAAGTTTTAATAGGTTTAATTATTTTTAAATCTATGGTTTAACATGAAGAATTCATTAAAATTTTGAATAAATGAGATTTATGTTATTGATAACCTTTATGGTTTATATGATCTTGGATATTGAGAACACAAGTTCAATAATATCGATAACCATAGGATTAAAAACTGATTTGGAGACTAAATGATTAATGTTAATTTGAAATAAGATCTCCATATTTTTTGATTTAAATATGAAATATATGAGATAACCTTTATTATTAAAACCCTCATTAATTTTGAGGTTATTAAGGTTATTTTGGATATAGGATTAGGGAATAATTTACTTTCAACTTTCTGTATTCTTGTTCAATTTTGAAAATTATTTTATCATATGAAGTTTTATTTATTTTGGGAATTTTCATTCCATGCGATAAACATTTTGGATTTGGTTAATGTTTATCTATAGGAGGAATATATTGTTAACCTATTTTTGGTTATGTGGACTTAGAAATTTGATTTTAGTACTTCAGGAATGAAAAATTCATCCTGAATAAAAATAATTTAGAGAGAAATATGATATTGTGGTGGAAATTTATTAAAGGAAGAAATTATACACACCTAGTAAGTATAAGTTTGCCAAAAATCCAGCAAGGTAATATTGTAGTATTTTTTGGGGGATTGTGTTTGTTGAAAAAGAGGGTGTTTAAGGATAGTTGTGGAGTCTAAAGAGATTTTTCACAAGGATTGTTTAATAATACTGAAGATAATGGAATGAATACCCTAGAAGCAGTATAGAGAATTGCGTACACAAGGTGAGGCCATTTCCCAACGTTTTCCAAATTTTTAGGGTCCAAAATTAGTAGTTTTTCTTGTATTGTAAAAAGTATATTTCCTTGAAGTACTTATCAAGATATTAAAATGGAATGGGTTTTGTGAATATGTTATTTGAAAAGGGTGTTTCTTAAAGGATCAAAGAATGTTGATGGTGATCTACATGACAGCGACGAGCATCGTAAATAGTGAAGGTGATGAGCATTACGAGTGGAGCATCCTGGTTGCACAAAGAATTTGATGGTGATCTCAATGAAAATTATGAGCATCAAAAACAAATAATTTTCCTAAAGAATTGCGAAAAGGGAGATTTTTTTGTAAAAGGAGTATTGTGAAATGGTGATGATGTGGCAAGAAGGTTCTAGAATTAGTGGAAATACTTCTAAATAAGCCTGTAACCCCTTCAAAAAAGAAGTGATACTTAATGAAAATCTTAATGATATAAAATAAAAAAGGTGGTTTGTGAATTATTTTCATGTGAAGAAGTTTGGAAAGGCTATAAAATCCAACTGAATCTTCTAAGAATCACAAATTTATAGAAATTTTCAAAGGAAATAAAAATCTGACTGAAAGGAAAGATCATTGTGAAGGCTAGTTGATACTAAATAAAGGTATTTTCTTCGTGAAAGATAAGTGAGATTTTAGAAAGAAATTTAGTTTAAAAAGTATAGTTTATCTTCGGGAAATAGTCTTGCTTCACAATGGATAAGTGAGATTCAAGAATTGTAGGAGCTTCACAAAGGCTGTTTGAGATTCATGAAAGAGCATCTTCATGAAGGAAGTAAGTATTTTGAAAGTTGTTTAGAATAAATTGCCTATTAAATCTGTGTTAAATTGGTATTAATTAGTTGGATGAAATTATAACATCAATAGGGAATCTACCTACATTTGAGGATGCATGCATTCATGAAAATGAAGGGGCCTACAATTCTATAAACTATGTTTCAATCCCATCAAAGAGTATTGAGAAAAGTAAGAGGAAGACTATGATCCTTTCCTTCTGGAGTGATCCAAATAAAGAGACATATAGAGTTTTCCTTTGGAAGGTAGTGATCAAACCCTAAACCTTGTAAAGGCAGTGAGCCTAGGTATAGATAAGATCTACCTTGAACCATCATTATTGGCAGTGTTCCTTATTGAATTTGGTAAAATCATCACATCACTATTGTATGTTCCTTGAATATATCTCAATGAGACTAAACCAAGGAAAAATAGTTTCTTCCTTCTGCTTTAATTCATCTATTACATTCAAAGTATCATCATCATATAAAGAAGGAAAGAATAAGATCAGCATTAAAACTTAAGTGCAAACAAATTTACACTTGTAATAAATAGGTTAAGATCTTGTGGGTAGGATGAATTTTAAAAATAACATCCATACCCTAATTCAACCCCCACCCCCACCCCCTCAAGTTATCTAGGACACTTTTGGATCTAAAAATTTCTATTATAGTGTCTGTTTATTTTATCAGATTTGTTTTCTCTAACTTTGTTCATATGATTTTTAAAGTCAATGATTAAATATTCTCTTATCTTGGTGTTCCATGGAAAAGGGAATAACTTGAAAGAAGAAGAAGAAAAATTATGTGATAATTCCTTAGTGTGGAAGAGTCTACAGAAAGTTCATGATTCAGTAAAAGAAAACCAGCAACTTACTAAATAAATACTTGGATGAATCAGATAGTCAAATTATTCACTTAATAAATGATGCTAAAGGAATGAGTGAAGAACCTCATATTCTATGTGATATTGGTAATATTTATGATGATGTAATTTAAAAAAGACCAAATGTTGTTATTGTCCAAAAAATAAAGGAATTGGATCTAAAACTGTATGAAAAAAATAAATCTAAAGATATCTGGATCCAAGTGTAGGAAATTGAAGTCAGTAAGTTGAATGGATTAAATAAAAGACTTCTAGATTTTGATAATAATATGAGGGAGAAGAATTATTCACATGATAAAGAACTGAAAAAATTGTCTACAAAGAGAGAAAAACTCAATGTTGATTACAAGGGGAAGAATATAAACCCATAAAAAATTCAGAATCTCAATTTTTGGAATGATTATCTTTCTAAACAGCTGTCTGATTATGTTCATAAGAACCACATACTACAAAATTAGATTTCAGGTTACAATGACATTGTTTCTTAGAAATATTCTAAAATAAAGTATCAAGATGACGTGATACATAATATCTCTCTAGAATTAGAGGTTTAGCTAACTAGTGGGAAGACTCTAATAAGAGAACGTAATTCTCAACTTGAATCTAGGTTAAAATAGATTTAATAATTGATAGAAGATCTATATTCAATCAAGAAATAAGTGAAAAAATATAATGCAAAATTAATTTCTAAATCTAAGGATGATTTTCACTTGCTATTTTATTATCCTTTAAGAAGAGATAATTAAATCAAATGAAAATATGTTACTTTAGAGGAAAAAAATGAAAGGATTGCATCATCCCAAAGCCCATCTAGTTTTTCAAGAATTGTTATTGGATATGGTGAGCACTCTCCCATGCATAATAGGAAGAGAGCTATGATTAGTTCCAAAAATGGGAAAAATCTGATAGGTACTGGAAGAATACCAAAAAATGGTTTTAAAGGAATTAATAATAGCATGTGATACTTATGTGGGATGTGTGGCCATCATGTAGGCTCTTGTTTTGAGTTGTTGGAATATATTTCATGTTGTAAAGACAGACCTATTTCTAAATCTAAGAAAAAAGAAGAAGCATCTTGATAAATTGCAATGAAGAGTCTCTCATAATTAATTATCAATGAAATTATACTATTTTGGATGACTGGGACACCCAATGACTATGTGTTAAGAAACCGATGGGCTAAATTTCCAAATAAGAACTCTAGATGAATCAAAATCTTATCCGAGAAATGATGAAATGGGGTATGCCTTTAATGGAATATGTTTTATATATTATGATCGTGAACATTGGTAAAGACATTATTTCAAGAAGAATGAAGTGAAGGTAAATGAACCTAGAAGGAGACCCCCAACATTGGAACTATATAATGAAAAATCCTATATTGTAAGAAACCATTATAAGTTGAAAATTAGGTTTACATCCTTAAGGGAATCATAAGAAGATCAAAAAAAGTAATATCAATCACCTTCTCTATTACACTCACAACAACTATCTGGTAAGGTATGTAAACAAACTTGGAAGGAAAATGGATGAGATTATCTAGTTGTGATTAATAATAATTCTAATTCAGTGAAAGACTAAACCCTAACAAGAAGGGTGGAAAGACTCACATAACTGATAAAAGAAAAATGAATAAAAAAGCCTTTAATAGTTCACATTTAATTCCACATGGAAAGAATTGAAAGAAATAGAAAGATCCCTCCAATGGATAAAGAAGAAATAGCATATGAGCAGTGAAAACATTCCTTCTCAAAGAAAAAGTCATGAAAAAATTGAACATTAGTGGAGAATCAATGAAGGAAAATTCTATAAATGATTTTAAACAAAACAATTTGAAAAATTCCTAGACTATAGAATCCAAATATCAAAAGAATAATGAAAATTTGGGTAAAAAATGTTTACTCAAATGTCCAGAACTATTTAAGTTTTCTAGGAAGTCGAAACAAGCACAAAAACAGTACAGTTCATCGCGAGAAGATATCAAAGCATTGATCCATCAGTATCAATCACAATCCTCTTCTTGAGAATTATATAGGATCCCCTCTCCCTATATGTATAAATTCTATTAACTAATGTTGAAATGTTTTAGGTTTTTAAGGTAGTTATGATCTAATGGTGAGTTGTATAAATAGATGAAAAGTGGAGATGTGATGTGCTCTAGAATGTCAACTAATTCAAATTATTTACTAGTGATAAAGAATGAAATCTAGATGATTTCCTTGAAAGGAGTTAATGATCTATGGTTTCTTTATATTTATGGAATTAATTGAGTGCATTGGATAGTGATGGTGTTATTAACAATATCTATTTTTTCATACACTGAGTTTTTACTCAATAGGATTAGTAGTTTTGTTGATGGCTCATTAATAGGGGTTACATGTGACGAAATGATATAGGACAAGAATAATATTTGAGGGTCTGTACATTGAGCCTAACAACCAGAATAGTTTCATATATTAGAGAAAGAGATCTATATCATAATCACATTAATGGTCTCAATGGTATAGAAAGGATTAATGTTTATGTTGTTTGTCACGACCCGACCCTACCCGGGCTCGAGCTGCAACTACCCCAAGCCCGCCTCCATAGGCCAGGGGCTGGCGACCAGCGCCGAAGGCACACTAAATCGGGGAGGCCTTTGCCTAAGCACCTGTACACACACACACATCAAACTAAATGCAACAGTGCATAGTAGAAGTAAAGACAAGCAGAGTAAAAAGAAAGGGAAACTGCTATATAAATACCACAAAGTGCATCGACCTCTACAAGTACAAACTACAAACTGAAAAGAAAAGGGAAAAAACACGCGCCCAACCAAAAAGTGTCACAACCCGGCAACAGGTAAAAAAAACTGCTGATGGGTCTCCCACCTGGAACCCATCCACGATCACCGCACGTGGTCCAAGATCCCAAGCTCCTACACTCCACTGAAGTCACGCTCCACCAGTCTGTCGTCTGCAAGGGCACACCAAGTGTGGGCAAAGCCCAATCAGGGGTGAGTATAAAAATACTCAGTAGGATACCCCAAAGGCTCGAGGGAGCAACGAAAGGAGGTACCGAAGGGTGAGTAGTAGAGAGAACAGAAAATTAAATGAGTACAACAGAGAGTGCAGTAAAGAGTCCAGCTCAACCCAACAAGAGGAAAGAAGGTAGACTCATCCAGACACAAGGAGATGGAAACGGTGAGAAGATGAAATTCTCATCGAGTCTTCGCTACCTATAGTAGGAGATTAGAATCGTCCAACCATGAGAATATAGACACGGAAAGCACGTGGCATACCCCGTGCATCTTCGCCTCTCCTGGAAGGAGAGTAACCAAAACCCAAGGAGTGGTTACTTGTACGAGGTATATACATATGTATGATCTGTCAAGAAGCCCGAACAAAATCGTAAGGGGATCACCATCCCATAGTACAACACAAGAAAGAGTAACCAACAGTCCCATAAGTAACACCATCGATGCCTAGCATCCCGCACGTCTTCCCCAAACCGCAAGCCAAGGGGCTCAATCACCACACCTCGACACTATCCGCTTTGGGTGGCACTGACTCACCCGCACGGGTTTAGGTCACGTCACAAGGACGCATCTCGGTGGGGGAAAGTGCTCCCTGTACTTGAGAGTTCTGGGGGAATGTCAACCACAACTCGTCACTACCCCGCAGTCGAGAGGTCTGCTCAAAGTCGACAGGAGACCCCCTGCCCAGCCCCGCTGGAGGATCCCTGGAAGTCAACGGTTTCCCACTACAGGGAGACCCAGAAAGTCGACGGGTGCCTCAATGCCCAGTCCCGTAACAGGGTAGTCCACTAGAGGGCGACCCGGCTAAAGTCGGCGACAGGACCACTGCCCAGACCAGCTGGAGGTAACCCGGCATCGGGGACCACTACCCAGCGCAGCTGGAGGTATGCCCGGCATCGGGGACCACTGCCCAGCCCAGCTGGAGGTAAGCCCGGCATCAGGGACCACTGCCCAGCCCCGCTGGAGGTAAGCTCGGCATCGGGGACCACTGCCCAGCCCCGCTGGAAGTAAGCCCAGAACTGCTCTGGTCATCCCTGCTAGATGGTACTACTCGGTAAACACCATTGTACTGGCCATCCCTGTTGGATGGTAACCCACTGGCGAGCCCTGCTCGATACAACCTCAGCCCTGCTGGAAACAACCTCAGCCCTACTGGAAACAACCTCAGCCCTGCTGGAACAACCTCAGCCATGCTGGAAAAACCTCAGCCCTGCTGGAACAACCTCATCCCTGTTGGAAACAACCTCATCCCTGCTGGAACAACCTCCTGGGTAGAGGATCGGTGCCCGTGTAAAGTGTTTGTCACACCGAAACCACATGTTCTACCAGGGAACATGGAGCAATGGGAGAAACTCCCCAGGCCTCACAAGGTGATCCCGCTCCAATCTGCTGAGTCACTATCGAAGCGGACCTAGACACCTCATCCCAAAAAGTGGGGAAAATACCCACGCTGCATGAACAACCGTAGTCGCAGACGGTGTCGCAGTCCGGTGAAAAGGCACAACACTAAAACCCCTCACTGCCGAAGAAACAGAGGAACCAAACCATCTCTACCGGCCAGACCATCGAGAACAAGACCAGGGGGAGACCGCTCAACCCTACTGGTCAGACAATAGAGCACCAGGCATGTGGAAACTCCGCCTTGCTGGTCAAACAGACGAGCACAAAGCCAGGGGAACACTCCACCCTGCTGGTCAAACAAACGAGCACAAAGGGACCCTCTACATCACGAGAGGTCAAAGTACACAAAGCAGATCACGACACACACGTGGGGCCCAAACGACGTGTGGCCCCAAGTCAACCCCAATTGAGAGCACAAACTTCCCCAGGTACAAACATCCACACGTACCTCCAAGCGCTCCCGTATACTCCCGGAGTATACCTCATTCCAGCCCAAAGGCTATCGTGCACACGGCACCCAGCGTCAACGCGAAGGCGTGACATAACAACTCCACCTCAAAGGCCCAGGCACGGCCAACCACAACTTGTGAACCATTTTTATCACTCTTCCAAGAGTGCGCGATCACTCGCCAAGGGTCCGCTACAAACAAGATAGGGTGAACCACCACTAGAGAACCTTCCATGCTCCACATTCAACAAGATTGCGCAAGAGGCTCCGCACAACCCAACGGATCGCACTGTTGTAATCCTCGCTGAAAAACAAGCAAGATCGACTACTTACTCACCTCAAACGGATATCCGACGAAAAAGTCACCAACACCGCCTCACGCCTGAACGACGTCCGGTGATCCCAAGCCTCGGCCCCGAGAACAGTCGGGCGCATCGCACCATTGCGATCCCCTCAGGAAAAAACGTCAAAAGCACTACTCACTTGAGTGAAACGGATATCCGGAGAAAAAAGTGCATCCTGGCGCACCGCACACGAGCGGTGCCACGTGGGACCCGCATCCTGGTCCAGAAACTCAACGGACGGATTGCATCGTTGCGATCCTCTCGAAAAATTACACGAAATGGACTACTCGCTTGTCCAAAACGGTCGCCTGGTGATAAAGCTGGAAATCACCGTCAACTCCCAAAACGGCCCTCGCGGGGCCCCCACCGTCGTGCGGAATTACAGCGGGCATACTGCGCCAACGCGATGCCCTCAGAAAAACACCCAACATCCACTTCTCGCACACCCCGAACGGACGTCCGAGGAAAAGGTCGCTAAAAGCTGCATGCAGCTCAAAAGACGGGTTGTGGGGCCCACGCCTCAACTTCGGCCTCAATGCCTGAAACCACCCTGGAAAGCTCCGCCTCGATGCCAGGGTCCCAACTCTACTGACGGCGCTCAAAACGGACGTCGGACGCGTCCGCGCCATCCAAAACAAGAATCTCGGGGATTACGCTCGTCCACTTAAGGACACTTCGCGCCTCTGCGACCCCTCGTTTCGGGAATTAAAAATTCCCGAAACCATCTCAAAAAGACCGTCTCATCAATACGGTTCCACCGTCGTAGACGGCGCTCAAAACGGACACCCGTAGCGGAAATTACGGGTGTCCGAACACCGAGGGGGCAAGCCCCTGGGGCTGGACCGGCCTGGACCGGCCGGTCTGCCAGGCCTGGGACGGCCCGCGACTTATCCGCGCGGCCGGTCACAGCCGCCGTGTGAAGACCCGCGTGGTGCGGGTCTTTGTCGCCGCACAGGGGTCGCGCGATGCGACCCTGCAGTCGCCGCTCCCTGGCGACCGCAGCCTCGCTGGGAGCTCCGCCAGACGCCTGAGCACCCCGCCAGACACCCCTGCCGCGCCCAACGCCTCCCCCAGACACCCGCGCTGACACCCATGGACACCGCCTGAGGCCGCCTGCCGCACGCCGTGACACTGCCTGAGGCCGCCGCCGTGCCATGGCTCGCCGGACCACCAGAAAAACCCGCAACCTTCGACAATCGACCCCGGCCTCCTCTGAGCTCGGATTTTGATTCCGAAAAATGTGTTGGAGAGATAAAAATTTATACTACGCATTTATGGGCTTTGATAGAAGTTTTGAAAAGGAATAGATAGTGAAAACGAGCTCAAAGTAGGTACGGGAATAGAAAATGCAAACGCAACATCCTACCTCGCGGGGCTTCGCCCGAAGCTTCACGAAGATCCGCCGGCCACCATGCCTCGCCGGAGCTATCTCTCCAGAGTAGAGAAGGAGGGGGAGAGCTCCTCCTTGCTGATGTCCAGGTGAGGGAGAGGAAGAGGGTGTGGGTGACTTAAGCGTTTAAATATAAAATGCTTAACCACCCGCTCGTCGGCCCGAACCCGAACTCCCGACGTGGTCGAGGTTAAGCCTCCCCTAAGGTAAAAAACACCTCCTGAGCACAACGGCGGTCTCGGAATTTTAATCTGAGACCCTGTTCAAAAGTTATAAAATTTAATGTCTGAAGCCGCTAAATTACGAAAACACCCCTGGGGTCATTTTTTCACAAACGGCCCGCGCCCACAAAACTTATACCCCTCCTAGGGTAAACGACACATTCCGAACACAACGGTGTCCTGGGTTTCCCAATCCGAGCCACCGTTTAAGAGATACCTGCATTTCAACCTTAAACGAATTAATTTAATTTATTTAATCCATTTAATGTTCCAGAAGCGAGTGAGGGGTCCAAACATCCCACGCCGACAAGTTTTATGTCGTTCCTAGGGTAAAAACCCCATTCCAGACTCATCCGTAACTCAGATCCCTGATCTGGATCACTGTTTAGGAGTTATCCCAATTATTTTTCATTTCCAGTGTGAATGCACTGAAAATTTAATTTCGGCCACTCTGGGGCTCGGAATTGCACGTCATCTGAAGGCGCTGCTCTGGAATATCATCAAGAATATTCCAAAGTCTTTCTCTTTAAAAATCGGGTTCTTAAATCATTCCCTCCTTCATGATTTTCATCCCTGAAAAGCAAAACTAGGGAGCAACACAGGGTACTAAGCCCACACCTGGCTTTCCCATACCCAGAAGAACCCCCACACAGCTCTGCGTCACTGCACACAGACCAAAGGATCGATCTGTTCACGCTAGGTCAGCCCTTGATGACGCCATGCACCCATTCCAGACTTTGGGGTTAGGGCAAGGCGGTAGGGTACCTCGCCATCCCTTTGCACATTTTCAAACGGCCCGAAGGCCCTCGGGGGTATCTCACCTCCCCGGTCAAACCTATACATCGCACACCGCGACTAGAATCACCACCCGCACCTAAAACAAGGCTCGGTGATTCCATCCTTCAGAATATCCATATGGTGAAACACCCAAGGATATCTGGTCACACAAGGTTCCACAGTCGATGATCTCTTACACACTCAAAAGGCGAAAGAGTCAACACCATCGACTAAAGGAAAAGGTCTCACGCCTTTTTCCTTACCAACACAGGGTCACACACGATGCCCTACGTCACCCCAGTAACACATCAAACAAGGAGCAGGGAGGAAAGAAGATCACACACAGAGTCTAACAATTCTACTGAAAAAAGGTAGAAGATCTCTAGAGCATACCTCTTATCTCATCATGCTCTGCAAGATCGTAGACATCCAAAGCTCGCTACTGCCCGCGGTCCCAACTGTCAGCTCCCGAAGCCTGACGTGGACCCCCTAGTGGTTATGGGAAGACCTTGTAACGTCGTCCCACACTACCAGCTCCTCCCGCTCCTCTGCTAGCACCACCTCTCTGGGTACTACTCCGATCACGGCGCTGCCTCTGTCGTGGTGGTGCACCTGCTGCCTGCCCGAAGCTCCCAGCAACTCGGGTCAGGCAGTCTCGTTCCAAGTGACCTCACCCGTCACAAGCATAGCACCGACTCTCTCTGGGATGCACTGGTGGCCTCCAGCGCCACTGTGGTGTACGACCACGCCCCTGAGTCCAGTTGTCAGAAAGCCACCTGCGTCGAGGTCCTGCTTGCCGATGCCCACTAGCTGCGGCAGACGTCTCGGCTCCAACGTGCCTGCTGCCACCACCAACACTAGGACGCAACAGGAAGCCCTCTGTCACCAGCACCTGCTTTAGCACCCCAGCATATGTGTAATTGCCCAAGGGTACTATGACAGAACGAATCTCTCTGCGGAGACCCTGCTCAAACTTCCGCGCTCGGAGGTTGTCGTCATGTACCAAGTCCGGGTAAAAGCTTGCACGGTCTGCAAAGCTAGCCGCGTACTCGGCCACCATCATCCCTCCCTGCTGAAACTGCAGGAGCTCCTGAATCCGAACAGAGCGCAAGCAGGAGGGGCAAAAATCATCACGAAAAAACAACTGGAAGTCGCCCTATGAAAGCGACGACTCGTCAAGAAGCTGAGTCACCAGACTCCACCAACTCCAAACTGCTCCACGAAAAAAGGTGGCTGCCAAAGCCATTCTCTGATCTCTCGGCGTCTGCACAAGCCTGAAAAGGCGAACCACTTCCTCAAGCCAAACCTTTGATGCCTGAGGGTCTGGCTCACCACTGAACCTCAGCGGTCTCTGCCACTAGAACTCACGGAGCGTGCTCAACCTGCGCTCAAGCTCAGCCTGCTCTGCTGAAACTATCTGCTACTCAACAAGTGGGGGTGCTGCTACCGGCCCACCCGGAGAAAGGGGCTCACATGATGGGTCTTGGACTGTGGCCACGTAGCTCACAGGGTTGTCGTCAGGAACCAAAGTTGGTATCCTGGATTGCTTTCCTCGCAGAGACATCCTAAAAATTTTCAAGGAGTGTCGCGGTCAGATGAGCTTATATGTATATACCAAAAACTGCAACGATGGGGAGATGACTCAAGAAGGACAGTCAAGACTCAGTCCTATGTGATTCACAGACAAATTTTCCCTGCAACAAGTGTCTCAGCATTCCGAGTCGACAAGCGGGTTATCAAAGTCCTGGTGAATGTATACGTCAGCCGCCGCACCATCACTGGACTCCCGGGCCAGAGAGCCGCTCTCGAGACGCGTTAACACTGTTGCCCAAAATCCCAACCAGTTCCTTTTATTTTAGGGATGTCTGAATAGTGCCCCAAGGAACGAACCACCTCTAATACCACTTTTTCACGACCCAACCCTACCCGGCCTCGAGCCGCAACTACCCCAAGCCCGCCTCCATAGGCCAGGGGCTGGCGACCAGCGCTGAAGGCACAATAACTCGGGGAGGCCTTTGCCTAAGCACCTGTACACACACACGCAGCAAACTCAATGCAACAGTGTAGAGTAGAAGTAAAGACAAGAAGAGTAAAAAGAAAGGGAAACTGCTATATAAATACCACAAAGTGCATCGACCTCTACAAGTACAAAGTACAAACTGAAAAGAAAAGGGGAAAAACACGCGCCCAACCAAAAAGTTCCACAACCCAGAAACAGGTAAACAAAAGAAACTACTGATGGGTCTCCCACCTGGAACCCGTCCACGACCACCGCACGTTGTCCAAGCTCCCAATCTCCTATGCTCCACTGATGTCACGCTCCACCTGTCCGTCATCTGCAAGGGCACACCAAGTGCGGGCAAAGCCCAAGTAGGGGTGAGTATAAAAATACTCAGTAGGATACCCCGAAGGCTCGAGGGAGCAACAAAAGGAGGTTCCTAAGGGTGAGTAGTAGAGGGAACAGAAAAGTAAAGGAGTACAACAGAGAGTGCAGTAAAGAGTCCAGCTCAACCCAATAAGAGGAAAGAAGGTAGACTCATCCAGACACAAGGAGCTGGAAACAGTGAGAAGATGAACTTCTCGTCGAGTCTTCGCTACCTATAGCAGGAGAGTAGACTCGTCCAACCATGAGAAGATAGACACGGAAAGCACGTGGCATACCCCGCGCGTCATCGCCTCTCCTGGAAGGAGAGTAACCAAAACCCAAGGAGTGGGTACTCGTACGAGGTATATACATATGTATGCTCTGTCAAGAAGCCCGAAAAAAATCGTAAGGGGATCACCGTCCCATAGCTCAGCCCAAGAAAAAGTAACCAACAGTCCCAGAAGTAACACCATCGATGCCTAGAATCCCGCACGTCTGCCCCGAACCGCAAGCCAAGGGGCTCAATCACCACACCTCGACACTATTCGCTTTGGGCGACACTGACTCGCCCGCACGGTTTTAGGTCGCGTCACAAGGACGCGTCTCGGTGGAGGAAAGTGCTCCCCGTACTTGAGAGTTCTGGGGGAACGTCAACTACAACTCGTCACTACCCCACAGTCGAGTGGTCTGCTCAAAGTCGACAGGCACCCCCCTGCCCAGACCCGCTGGAGGATCCCTAGAAGTCAATGGGTTCCCACTACAGGGAGACCCGGAAAGTCGACGGGTGCCTCACTACCCAGTCCCGTAACAGGGTAGTCCACTAGAGGGCGACCCGGCTAATGTGGGCAACGAGACCAATTCCCAGCCCAGCTAGAGGTAACCCGGCATCGGGGACCACTACCCAGCCCAGCTAGAGGTAAGCCCAGCATCGGGGACCACTGCCCAGTCCAGCTGGAGGTAAGCCCGGCATCGGGGACCACTGTCCAGCCCCACTGGAGGTAAGCCCGGCATCGGGGACCACTGCCCAGCCCCACTGGAGGTAAGCCCGGAACTGCTCTGGCCATCCCTGCTGGATGGTACTGCTTGGTAAACACTGCTGTACTGGCCATCCCTATTGGATGGTAACCCACTGGTGAGCCCTGCTCAATACAACCTCAGCCCTGCTGGAAACAACCTCAGCCCTGCTGGAAACAACCTCAGCCCTGTTGGAAAAACCTCAGCCCTGCTAGAAAAACTTCATCCCTGTTGGAACAACCTCAGCCCTGCTGGAAACAACCTCAGCCCTACTGGAAAAACCTCAGCCCTGCTGGAACAACCTCTTGGGTAGAGGATCGGTGCCTGCGTAAAGTGTTGGTCACACTGAAACCACATGTTCTACCAGGGAAAACGGAGCAACGGGAGAAACTCCCCAGGCCTCACAAGGAGATCCCGCTCCAATATGCTGAGTCACTGTCGAAGAGGACCGAGACACCTCATCCCAGAAAGTGGGGAAAACACCCACGCTGCACGAACACCCGTAGTCGCAGATGGTGTCGCAGTCCGGTGAAAGGGCATAGTACTGAAACCCCTCACAGCCGAAGAAACAGATGAACCAAACCATCTCTGCCGGCCAGACCATCGAGAACAAGACCAGGGGGAGACCACTCAACCCTACTGGTCATACAAAAGAGCACCAGGTCAGGGGAAACTCCGCCCTGCTGGTCAAATAGACAATCACAAAGCCAGGGGAACACTCCACCCTATTGGTCAAACAAACGAGCACAGAGGGACCCTCTACATTGTGAGAGGTAAAATTACGCAAAGCAGATCACGACACACACGTGGGGCCCCACACGACGTGTGACCCCAAGTCAACCCCAATTGAGCGCACAAACATCCTCAGGTACAAACATCCACACGTACCTCCAAGCGCTCCCGTATACTCCCAGAGTATACCTCATTCAAGCCCAAAGCCTATCGTGCACACGACACCCAACGTCAACGCGAAGGCGTGACATAACAACTCCACCTCAAAGGCCCAGGAACGGCCAACCACAACTTGTGAACCATTTGTATCACTCTCCCAAGAGTGCGCGATCACTCGCCAAGGTTCCGCTACAAACAAGATAGGGCGAACCACCACTAGAGCACCTTCCATGCTCCACATTAAACAAGATTGCGAAAGAGGATCCACACAACCCAACGGATCGCACCGTTGTAATCCTCGCGAAAAAACACGTGAGATCGACTAGTTACTCGCCTCAAACGGATATCCGATGAAAAAGTCACCAACACCGCCTCACGCCCGAACGACGTCCCGTGATCCCAAGCCTCGGCCCCGAGAACAGTCGGGCGCATCGCACCATTGCGATCCCCTCGGGAAAACACGTCAAAATCACTACTCATTTGAGTGAAACAGATATCTGGAGAAAAAGGTGCATCCCGATGCACCGCATATGAGCAGTGCCACGTGGAACCCGCATCCCGATCTCGAAACTCAATGGACGGATCGCACCATTGCGATCCTCTCGAAAAAGTACACGAAATGGACTACTCGCTTGTCCAAAACGGTCGCCCGGTGATAAAGCTGGAAATCACCGTCAACTACCGAAACGGCCCTCGCGGGGCCCGCACCATCGTGCGGAATTACAGCGGGCAGACTACGCCAACGCGATGCCCTCGGAAAAACACCCGACATTGACTGCTCGCACGCCCCGAACGGACGTCCGAGGAAAAGGTCGCTAAAAGCTGCACGCAGCTCAAAAGATGGGTCATGGGGCCCACGCCTCAACTTCGGCCTCAACGCTTGAAACCGCCCTGGAAAGCTCCGCCTCGATGCCAGGGTCCCAACGCCACTGACGGCGCTCAAAACGGATGTCGGACGCGTCCGCGCCGTCCAAAACAAGAATCTCGGGGATTACGCTCGTCCACTTAAGGACACGTCGCTCCTCCACGACCCCTCATTTCTGGAATTAAAAATTCCTGAAACCATCTCAAAATGACCGTCTCGTCAATACGGTTCCACTGCCGTAGACGACGCTCAAAACGGACACCCGTAGCGGAAATTACAGGTGTCCGAACACCGAGGGGGCAAGCCCCTGGGGCTTGACCGGCCTGGGCCGGCCCGCGGCTTAGCCGCGCGGCCGGTCGTGGCCGCCGCGTGAAGACCCGCGCGGCCCGACTCTTTGTCGCCGCACAGGGGTCGCGCGACGGGACCCCGCGGTCGCCGCTCCCTGGCGACCGCCGCCTCGCCGGGAGCTCCGCCGAATGCCCCGGCCGACGGCCGAGCACCCCGCCGGACACCCGCCAGACACCCCTGCTGCACCCAGCGCCTCCCCTGGACACCCGCGTAGACGCCCACGGACACCGCCCGAGGCCGCCGCCGCGCAAGGCCTCGCCAGACCACCAGAAAAACCCGCAACGTTCGCCGATCGACCCCGGCCTCCTCCGAGCTCGGATTTTGATTCCGAAAAATGAGTTGGAGAGATAAAAATGTATAATACGCATTTATGGGCTTTGATAGAAGTTTTGAAAAGGAATCTACAGTGAAAAAGGAGCTCAAAGTAGGTACGGGAATAGAAAATGCAAACGCAACATCCTACCTCACGGGGCTTCGCCTGAAGCTTTGCGGCGATCCACCGGCCACCACGCCTCGCCGGAGCTATCTCGCCAGAGTGGAGAAGGAGGGGGAGAGATCCTCCTTGCTACTGTCCAGGTGAGGGAGAGGAAGAGGGTGTGGGTGACTTAAGCGTTTAAATAGAAAACGCTTAACCACCCGCTCGTCGGCCTGAACCCAAACGCCCTACGGGGTCGAGCTCAAGCCTCCCCTAGGGTAAAAAACACCTCCCGAGCGCAACGGCGGTCTCAGAATTTTAATCCGAGACCCCGTTCAAAAGTTATAAAATTTAACGTCTGATGCCACTAAATTATGAAAACGCCCCTAGGGACATTTTTTCACAAACGGCCCGCGCCCGTGAAACTTATACCCCTCCTAGGGTAAACGGCACATTCTGAACACAACGGTGCCCTCGGTTTCCCAATCCGAGCAACCGTTTAATAGATACCTGTGTTTCAACCTTAAACGAATTAATTTAATTTATTTAATCCGTTTAATGTTCCAGAAGCGAGCGAGGGGTCCAAACATCCCGCACCGACAAGTTTTATGTCGTTACTAGGGTAAACACCCCATTCCGGACCCATCCGTACACTCGGATCCCTGATCTGGATCACCGTTTAGGAGTTATCCCATTTATTTACCATTTCTAGTGTGAACGCACTGAAAATTTAATTCCGGCCATTCCAGGGCTCGGAATCACACTTCGTCTGAAGGCGCTGCTCTGGATTATCATCAAGAATATTCCAAATTCTTTCTCAGCAAAAGCCGGGTTCTTATATTGTTTGACATCAAAAAGACAAATTGGGGGAGAATCAGAAAAATTCATGTATTTTATCATTATATATTTTTCTCTATCAATATGGTATCAGCTAACTATTTTTAGGATACCAAGAAGTTATGAGAGAATATAAACAATGTTTCAACATGAGGCTGAAAAAATAGTTAAAAGAAATGATGTCCCTATAGTAGATTATGAACAAAATATTTAACATGATAGTGAATAGTTCCATTATAGAAGAAATGAGGAGGTAAAAAATAAGGGCAAGTAGAGGTGTTAAATGATTATTCAAATGTGAAGAACATCATTCGTGATCTGGAAGTTCCAATTCCATCATGATGAATGATGTCAGTGCTACAAGAATCCATCCTATCACAGGCAGAGCCTAAATGTTTTTATAAAGAAGATGGGGATGAGAATTGGGTTCATGATATGAATGAAGATCCTGACCAAATTGAGAAGAATGAGACGTGGGATATTTTTTCAAGGGAAATTGATAATAATTTCATCAGGACTAAATGGTTCTTTCACAACAAGATTGATTAAAATGGTAAAGTGATTCGAAACAGAGCATGATTCATGTGTAAGGGGTAATCCCAGATAGAGGGTATTGATTTTTATTAAATAGTTGTACCTATTTCAATTCTAGATAAATTCATACTATTATTTTCCAAAGTAGTGAAATAAAGATAAATATTTTCTTGATGGATGTTAAGTCTTAATTTCATGATGGGGTTCTAGAAGAAGAAATTTATATTGAATATCTAGATTGTTTTCTCATTCATCTGGATGAGAATAGGATTTTATGACCAAAGAAGGTGTTATATGGGTTGATTCAAGAACCAAGAGAATGGTATTCAATGCTAGATCAGTTTTGGAATAATCCCAGTTTTTAGTGTAGTGGTGTTGATTACAATATTTATGTCAATAATGACAGTAATCAAAGGATGATGGTGCAAGTGACATTTGGAAAGAATGGAACTTTAATACCTTAATATAAATATGATAAGGAGGTTTTGAGAATATATGGAATTGATAATTATAAGTTGATAAAGACACTAGTGGATACCTGGATGAATCTATCACGGGGTAATGAAGGAAATTTAGTTCAAGTTACAGAATACATGAAAATCATTGGTCATCTACTATACTTTACAGCAACAGGACCTGATATTGTTTTTTTTTCACATTCATATTAGAAAAGTATCAATGAAATTCCAAATAAATCCACATTATTATTGTGAAAGGAATACTTTTTTATATTAATGGAATTGTAGATTTCAGTTTTATGTATACTAAAAAATCTCTGAAACAATTATTGGGATATACAGATGTAGATTGGGTTAGATCAGTAGATGATATGAAATTAATGTCCAGAGGTGCATTCTATCTTGGTGGATTGTGTATTTCTTAGCTTAGAAATAAATAGGATTAAATTTCATTGATCACCTAGAAGTTCAATATATTTTGGCCACTCAAGATTTCATGCATTTTATTGAGGATCAAGTAGTAGCTTGATGATGTGGTAGTTGAAGTGAAGTCTCTAAACAGACTCTATTGTGTAACTCAAGTCCTAAAATCATAGAAAAAATCTTGTCCATAAATCAAGGAAAAGGATCATTGAAATGAAGTATCATTTTATCAATGAGAAGTTTGAGAAAAGGATTCTGGAATTTGGAGTGTTTGACTATTAAACAATAGGTTTCTGTCATTTTGACAAAGGTCGCACCGAAAGAATCATTTGAATGACATTATCTAGATCTAGGAGTTCATTGAACCCCTTTCACTTAAAAAACAGTTGATGTAGAACCCGATATCCCTTAGGTATGGTGTATTTTTTTCCTAAATGTGTTGATCTATTTTCTTTACCCTATTGCAAATGAAAATTTAGTGACCTTCAGATTCATTGAAAAAGGGGGTGAAATTATAGCTATCAAAGGGGAGAAAATATCTTAACGAATATAGATTAGAATCTATTTGGTGAAGTAGTGAGATAGGGGGAGTTAAAGATGATAGTTGTAGAAATGAGATAGAGGGAGTATTAAATATGATGATTCTAGAATTTATTGATCAATAGATATTTATCATAACATATGGAGTTTGTGATGAAATCAATTGACAGGTTTTGGGATGAAGTGACTCATTAATGAAATTTTCATGCTACACTTGTTTCTAACATGGAGCATGGATCATGTGGGATTACAGTGTGTTTTGAGTAATTATTTTCTCTCTATATGAATCGTATGGATATAATATTGGTAGAATATGGAAGGATCTTCAATGAAGTACCAAAATTTGAAGAGCTATCAACAAACCAAATGGGTGAGATTTTTGGGAAAAATCTTACAAGGAAACATTTTAGTATTTTTGGTTGATTGTGTTTGTTGACTAGAGGGTTTCCAAATAAATTTGTGGAGTACATAGAGTTTTTTTTACTATAAATATTGAAGAAAATCCAAGAAAAAGGAATGTATTCCCTGGAAGTGGTACATAAAATTGCATAGCATTTCATAGTGTTTGTCAGACTTTTAGAGTCCAAAATTTAGAGTTTTTATAGAATTAAGAAAAGTGGATTTAATTGAAGTAATTATGACATTATTGAAAATTCATGATTTTTGAGAATATGTGATTAGTGGGGGGTGTTTACCGAATAATTAATGATATTTTATGGTGATCTAAGCAATAGCGACAAGAATCACAAACAGTGAAGGTGATGAGCATCGCGAGTGGAGCATCATGATGACACAAAGAGTTTGATGGTCATATCTACAACAATGATGGGAATCACAGATGGAAAAAATTTAGGACACATCATGAAAAAGTTAGAATCATGGTGGAAAATAAAGACCATCATGAAATGGTGATGATGTGGCTAGAATGTTCTGGAATCGGTGGATACGCCTATAAATATGCCTCTACCCCCTTCAGAAATGTAGTGAGACTTAATGAAAATCTTAATGATCTAGAATCATAAAGGTGGTTCATGAAGTATTTTCATTAAAATTAGTTACATAAGGCTAGAAAAGTGAACTGAATGTTCTGAGTATCATGAAAGTAAGGAAATTCTCAAATGTTGTAAAAAGTCGACCGAAAGGGAGGAGAAACATGAAGTTTAGTTGAGATTCATGAAAGAGGTGTGCTTCACAAAGGATAAGTGAGATTTGTGAAAGACAATGAGATTTGTTAAGGCTAGTAGTTATTTGAGAAAGAGGTTTTATTGGCGAAGGATAAGTGAGATTTTCCAAAGGTAGGATCTTTGCAAAGGCCATTTGAGCTTCTTGAAAGAGGAGTTTCACGAAGGCAGTGAGCACCATGAAGGTTATTCAGAAGGCATTTCCTAATAACTCTGTGGTAATGTGGTATCCATCAGTTAGATGAAAGTGTAACTTCAAAAGATCATCTACCTAAAATTAAGGATGCATTCATTCATGAAAATTAAGGGACCCACAAGTCTATAAACTTCTTTTGAATCTCTTCCAATAGTAATGAGAAAAGAAAGATGAAGATAGCGATCTATTCCACCAGAAGTGAGCCACAGAAATTGGCATAGGGAGTGACCCTTGGGAATGAAGTGACTATACCCTAAACCTTGTAAAGGTAGTGATATTTGGTATAGATGGGATATATCCCAAACCATCATTATTTGAAACGAGCCTTAGTGAATTTGGAACAATCACCACATCATCGTTGTATGGTCCATGAATGTAGCCTAGTGAGGGTAAACCAAGTAAAAATAGTTTCTACTTTGTTCTTTAATTCCTTCATTACATTCAAAGCATTATAATCAAATAAAGAACAAAAGAAAAAAAATTTCATTAACACGTAATTGTAAACAAAAATACCCTTAAAATAAAGAGTTCAAGATCTAGTTGGGTAGGAAGAGTTTAGAAGAGAATATCCATACACTGATCCATACCTCCACCTCTCAGGGTAACTAGGTCCCTTTTGTACCTAACAGTATATTTCTATATTCTCATATTCTATATGGTAATATAATTCCTCAATTCTATGTAAAATATTTTGAAACGAAAATATAATACTATTAACTTAATTTATGATAAACTGATATTCTTTTAGATCATCAAAATTTTATATTTTTGAGGCCCTTAACATTCCATTGATCATTAAATAATGTATGATCAATGACCTCAACCAATATCTATAATTTTTTACTCTTTTAATTCATTACCACCTATGTCATTCTATTTAGAATCCTATTTACGTGTTATTCAATATGACCTTTGAAATTCCATTCTCAATTTTATTAAGTGGTTGTTTTATCAACACATTTTATGAAGCGGGTTTACTAAAAAAATTATTTTCTAATTTCCATCCTTTTATTACTGATATAAACATAAAATATGAAATGATGAAATTTATTAAAGGGGGAGGATGTAGAACCCATAGATTTCAAAAAGAAGAAAATTATATTTGATAGAGAAAAGGACACACAAAACTGAGCATAGATGATAATATAACTCCCCAAGACTTTATGATATATTTAATTTGATATAAATTTAATATCTTTAATAGATTTTTGAACATGAAACCCTAATATTTTTATGTTTAATGTCATATTCAGCATGCAAAAATGAGCTTAAACAACAATGACAAATATTACCTTTATAACCTAGACGTTAAATTGGTGGGTATGAATTGAATTAACTACTTCATGATATATATATCTATATATATATCTCTTATTAAAAATAATTTTTTGATAATTTTTTATCGAATAATTAATAAATTTTCAGTAAATTTATTTTATTCTTCAAAATTAAGTTGTCCTCAAAAATAATTTTTTATTACTTTTTGTGAGAATTGTATTATAATTAATTTTAAAACTTTTAGAAAAGAAATTTGATAAAATTATCTTTATTTTTTTAATTTTAATATCAAAATTTAATTTTGGGATAAGTTTTTTTACTTTTTATAAAAAAAATTATTTTTTATTGAATAGTTAAAAAAATTCTAATTTTTGTAAAACTATCATTTATTTTCTATAAATTGAGTAATTTAAATATAAAAATATTCTTTGAATATTATTTAATGTAACAGAAGTATTATTTTTTATATTTAATCTACATAATTAATTTTTAATTAAATTTATATTGTATTTTTGTATAAGTTTGTTTTTGTGTTTCTAAACGTGTTTTTTTGAAAACTATTTTAATATTCTTAATGATTCTCCATTTTAATTAATTAAAATAATTTCTAATGAGGAATTATTGAAATTAAATTTATATATTATATATCAAAAAATATTAATTTATATTCATATAATGATTATTATTAGACATAGAGTTAACATAAAATTGTCTTGTTCTTGAAAATTACACTTCTCAAAAACCCTCTTTTGAATCGATTCTACGTGTTTTTCTTAAAATTTATTTTTTTTAAAATTTTATATAATTTATTTCAAAAATTAAATAGAATTTTTGAAATTATTATGTCAAAATTATATAAGGGTAAATTTTGTATAATTTTCTGAAAACTTCCAATTTTTAGGAATAGTGAAAGATATTGAATTTTAATTAAAAACTACATTTTTGTTAAATTATTTTAATTTTTAAATTATATTTTAATTTTTTAAAGTATAATTATTTTAATTAAATATTATTTAATATAATTTAGTTCATTTTAATTATTTTATATTGATATTAGATATAAAAACAGTTTAAACTTGTGAACTTTTTCCCTTTAAAAACCTGCTTTCTCATCACATCTATATGATTTATTTTAAATTGAATTTTTCCACTTATGATAATGGAATTATGAAAACAATTATTTCATATTTATAATGATAAAAATTTATATATTATAAAAATTTAAATTTTATTTTGAACACAATTAATAGTAAATACAAAAAAAATAGTTACCAAATTTAAGGTAAAAATGGGTTTACTAGGGATTAAACTAAAAAGATAAGGTTAAAAATCACCTATCAACTTCTATGAAAATTATTTTTGGAAATATTTAGACCATTAAACATATAAGAGTATATAGTTGTCCATTTTTTTAACCTTATGTCCTGAAAAAAGTGGGAGCAGTCATTTCATTTCAAAACTACGAATCGTGTCCTCTCTCACACTTATAAAAGGACACCCCTCTCCCATGTTCTTCACATCATCAAACATATTTGGTTATTAAAAGACCTGTAGAAATAAATTATCAATATACCTCCAAAAATCATAGATGAATTATTTTGGGAATAAATCTTATGGCATCCCACCTTTTAATTACTTAACTTTTAATTACATTTTACAATCAGGGGATCTTTAAAGTCTAGTGTCATGGAAATCAGGAACATAATACATGATAGAAACATAAAACATTCTTCTAATACACTTTTAAGGATTAATAATAGGTTTATCCTTTGTAAAATTATTGCATCTCATTACCTGGGGACATAAATCAAAGGAAAGGGTGAGTAGAAGGCTCAGTAAGGAAAAAAAGTGAAACAATTGATATGTGATCTTGATCAATATTAAAAAGAACATGATATAAATCATAAATGCAAGATAAATGGAAGAATAGTAATATCATAATAAAAATAACATTAATCATAACCTGAATATGTGGCTAAAACATTTCATTTAGACATTCATGAACATATCACCAAGGTTTATCCACGAGGTGTCATAAAAATTACAAAGGTAATTCACCAAGGTATCATGAAACTTGTCATCTCTAGAGATTAAATTATTTACCCAATGCATTGGAGCGTTATCAGGGAGAAACCTTAATATGTATTTATTTTCATGTGATCCACATATATCATAATAAAACATTTCATAAATAACCCATAGAGAACAAAAGAAATGGGTTTCATTTAAAAATCGTGAGGTTTTAAAAGTTCTTAAAAATAAGATCATTAAGTCATTTATAACCCATGGAAAGGGTGTTGGGGATATATGTATGTAAATTACAGAATCAAATATATAATATTTAAATATTTATGAATACCCATAGAAATTATATAGGTCTGTTTATTCACATAAATAAAACAAGATAATTTCTAGAGAGAAAGAGATAGAAATTTTGAGGCGAAATATCTGCAGTATAACGGCTATATAAAATGGTTTTAGAAAACATTGAAAAGAAAGGGGAGAATATTAACCCACTCATAAATAACTCATAATAATGTATGGGTGTATAATAAAAATAAATAAGATCATGGTATGGATATTTGAAGGAAATACCATATGAAAATGAAACTCGATGGAAAAGAGAAGATGCGATTTCTTTTACAAAACTTTCGGCAGCTTAACGTCGTCACATAAAAACTCATAAAATAAATTCATGAGAGTGTAAAGGGTATCTCATCATTTTTAAATGAAATTTACATTATTAATGATATAGATTAAAAATCCCCCTCATTATAAAATGGAACTATATAACATAACATAAAGGAAGTCATGACTTAAAAGAAGAGGGTGAAAGGTTCCCTTACCTTGAAGAGTCACTTCGTAAGCTTGAAGGATGAGACCTTGGGAGGACTGAAGGAACCTTGGGAGTACTCCTTGGGAGTTAAAGATACAATAATTTCATTGGGGAGGATTTGGAAATGAACTTAATGATGGAATGTCTGGGTATTTATAGGAGAAGTGAGGGAATAAATTATTAATTTCCAAGGGACACCTCATCGGTGGTATTAGAAGAACCATGGGATTTCCCATGGTATTTGCACATGGTATTGGACACTTGGGACAAATCATAGAATATATTACTATTCATAATTCGACTAGAAATATTACATAATTATTACATCATTAATGATGTCATTAAACACCCGAAACTCAAAACTGTATTTTTACTATTCACCGAAAATTCAATTGTTTCATAGAAATCCCAAAAATTCACCCTAACCTAATATCAATGCTCTAGATTAAAAAATGAACTCCATTTTATGAAAATAATATTCTATATATTTTTAATTTAATTTCTAAATAAAAAAACTATTCTCCTGAAAAAAACTAATACTGAACTAATAATTTCTGAAACAGTTATTTACTTATTTTATTGAATCACATTACATAATCAAGGTGCATAAATTATGTTAATACTTTCTTAAGTGAGGTTACTATTTAATTTGGTCGTATTACTATTTATATGTGTAAAATTGCTATTCATAATTTATTATGCACTAAAAATTAAGTTGATCTTATTAGACTCTAAATTTCTTACTGAAAACAACTATAGAAGAACTTTTTTGAAACTCATTACACATTATTAATTATATAAGGTTTAGATAAATATTTTAAAATATATTTTTTCCAAAATTCACAAATAATGTACATCCTATATTTATCCATATATTTGAAATTTACAAACATTACCATAATAAACAATTTTATTTATAAAAGGATTACACAAAGTAGCTAAGGTCTCGTTACATCTCCCATTAAAACACCATCATAAGACCTAAATGTAAGGTGTTCTCTGGTGATAGAATCTAGGGGTGGCTTGGGCAACATTGAGCGAGTGGTGATTTCTATCAGCTTGAAAATCTTCTATAGGTGATTTATTTCAAGATTCATATGTTGAAGTTCAGCTTGGGATTGGTCCAGAGAAAATCCATGTGATGTTACCTCCTTCCCATGCTCCAACAGATGGGCTTCATATGGCCAGAGTCTACTAGATGAGGCCATTCAATCTTCTTTCTGTATTAATTAATGAAGATAACTATATTTATAAAAACAAAACGTTAAGATTATAGTTTCCAATGGTCATATTGACAAAAGGTCATACAACAGTTGAAACCCAATAGTATCATTTTAATTATACCGATTTAATTAATTAAAGGATATAGTTTTGTTGAGTATAAAATAAAATAACACAAAAATTTAAGAAAAAAATATAATTAAAATGTTCGGATCGTTACATTCTTCTGCCCTTAAGAAATTTCATCCCTGAAATGTTATCTCGTACCCCCTGATGAGAAAAGTCATGGCTACTTTTTTCTCGTAGACTCCTCCAATTCCCATGTGGCTTCTTCACATTAGTGGTTCCTCCACATCACCTTAACAAGGTGAGTAGTCTTGTTGCAGAGAACCTTGTCCCTACGTTCCATGATCTCCACCGGATGCTCCTCGTAAGAGAGGTCAGGTTCCAATTGTACCACCTATGGATTTATTACATGTTAAGGTTCAGGTATATACTTACTCAAGAGGGATACATGGAAGACATCATGAACTTGTGATAGATTTGGAGGAAGTTCAAGCTGATATGCCACTACTCATACGCGATCAAAGATTTCATAGGGGTGAATGTACATAGGGTTGAGTTTCCCTTTCTTCCCAAACCTCATGACTCTCTTACAATGTGAAATTCGAAGAAATTTCTTGTCACTAACATCAAACTCCATGTCCCTTCGACGGTTGTCAGCATAGCTCTTTTTCGTACTCTGAAAAGCCTTAATGTGTTGTTAGATGGCATGGACTTTTTCTGTCATCTCCTATAAAAGATCAAGACCAAGAAGATTTCTCTCACCATCTTCATGCCAACATGTTGGAGATCTACATCGCTTCCCATATATATCTTCATAAGGTTACATTTTAATGTTTGAGTACAATATATTTTTGTAAGAGAACTCATCTAATGGGAGATGTTTATCCCATCCACCGTTAAATTCCATTGAGCATGTTCACAGCATTTCCTCGAGTGTTTGAATAGTCCTTTAAGATTGGACATTAGTTTGGGGGTGATAGGCCAAACTAAAATTCAATTCTTTGCTCAGATCATGTTAAAGACTTCTCAAAAATTTTGATGAAAAACTTTGTTCATGATTAGATACGATAGAAAGTGGAACTCCATGTAGCCTTACCACTTCCTTCACGTAAATCATAACATGTTGATCAAGATATAAATCTTCCTGAATAGAGATAAAATGGGCAGTATTGGTGAGATGGTCCACAATAACCCATATCACATTATTTCCTTTGGAAGTTCTCAGAAGACCTGTGATGAAGTCCGTAGTGATATTGTCCCACTTCCATGCTGGTATGGGTAGTGGTTCAAATACCCATTTAGGAAGATTTATCTTTGCCTTCACTTGTTGACATACCAGGCACCTTGACATGTAGTCAACAATCTCCCCTTTTATATTATCCCATAAAAAATTATCAGGAAGGTCCCTATACTTTTTCGTGTGGACAGGATGTATAGAGAAAGTATAGCTTTGAGATTTATCCATTAGCTCCTTTTTTATTTCTGGAATAGATGGAACACATAGTATTTTACGAAACTTCAGTACACATTCTTGATAAATATTAATCTCAGGAAACTTCCCACACTTCACAGCTTCAAACTTCTTCTGTAACAGAGGATCTTCTTTCAGAGCTTTCTTGATCTTCTCTAGTAATTACGGTTGAGAAATCATTTAGGTTAGGGTTGATGATGTCCCTTGCCTTATAATTCCCATGTCCAACATTACTAGGTAATTGATCAAAGGATCTTTTTGAATCCTCGTCATGGAAATAACAACAGGGTCATTCTTTCTTAATTCCTTAGCAATTTTGTTTTCCCTTCTGGGATGATAATGAATTGATCAATCATAGTATTTAAGAAGTTAAAACCATCTCCTTTGCCTCAAGTTCAATTCATTTTATGTGAAAATATAATTCAATCTTTGATGGTCTGTGTATATATCACATTTCTCCCCAGAAAGATAGTGCCTTCATATCATCAGAGCAAAAACAACCACAACCATCTCCAGATCATGTGTAGGATAGTTCTTCTCATGAGTATTCAATTGTCGAGATGCATAAGCAATGACTTTGTAATTTTTCATGAGGAATCACCCAATCCCTTTAATAGATGCATCGCTAAAAATAAATAATCCTTCTCCACTTGAGGGTAGAGTTAACATGGTTGCAGTAACTAATATCTTCTTCATCTCTTGGAAACATTCCTCACACTCTTTTATCCAGATGAACTTGACCCATTTTTGAGTTAACTTGGATAATGGATTAGAAATTCATGAAAAGTTTTTCACAAACCTCCTATAATATCCTGATAATCCAAGGAATCTTTGAATATTAGTTATTATTGTAGGTTGAGGCCACTCCTCTACAACTTTTGTCTTTTTAGGGTCAAATGTGATTCCTTCATTGGTAACAATGTTACCCAAGAAATCAACCTATTGTAACTAGAATTCACATTTTATGAACATTCCTAAAAGCATATCCTTCCATAGAGTTTGTAAAATAACCCTTAGATAATCTTCATGCTCCTCGCAACTTTTGGAATATATCATAATATCATAAATAAAAACTACCACAAAGTTATCAAGGTTGTCCTTAACGACTCTATGCATATTATCCATAAAAATAGTAGATGAATTAGTCAGTCTGAAGGGAATAACAACAAACTCATAATGCCCATATCTTTATCAGAATGTAGTTTTTGGAATAACTTCTTTCTTCACCCTCAATTGATGATAACCAGATCGAAGATCAATATTAGAGAAGAATTGAGCCCCAAGAACTTGGTCAAATAAGACATAAATTCTTGGAAGAGGGTATTTGTTCTTAACTATGATCCCATTCTGTTCTCTATAATCAATTCATAGTCGCATAGATCCATCCTTGTTCTTCACAAAGAGAACAGGTGCACCCCAAGGAGACACACTCTGTCAGATAAACCCCTTATCCAAAAGATCTTGGAGTTTTTTCTTTAATTCCTCCTACTCCACATTTTCCATCCTATATGGGGTCTTTAATATTAGATGATATCCAGGTACTATTTCTATAGATAACTCTACCTCTCTTTCTGGGGGAAGTGTAGGAAACTCCTTAGGAAATACGTCTATATATTTATGGATTATGGGGACATTTTCTATCCTTAAACTCTCGTTTACTTCTTCTTCTTCACTGATCAATTCCATAAATAAGGATATAGAAGGTTCTTCAAGACAAAGATAAGGTTGAGATATCTCTCCTAGGAAGATAACTGTAAGTTCTCCATTCAAGACTACCGATATTTCCGTTCTTCTACATTTGATTTTAACATTATAATTTGAGAGCAAGTCCATCCCTAGTATAATGTCGAATTCCAGCATTGGATTGACTACTAGATTTGTGATAAGATTGTACTCACTAAAGTAAATACTAGAGTTTCTAAACACTGATGATGATTAGATAATCCCACCGGCAGTCTTGACTGATAACTATACTTTTAACACATCGGGAGTTGATTCTAAATTCTTTGCAAACTTGGAGGAAATAAAGAAATGCGTAGAACCAGAATCAAACAAAGCACTTTCTAGATTTGAGACAACAACAAGGGTTCCTACTACCACATCATTCGGAGCATCAAATTTAGCTGTCGTAATATAAAAAGCATGACCTTTCTCCCTTGGACTTTGTTGAGGCTGATGGTGGTTCCCCTACAATTCCCTCATATTTGGACAATGATTGGACAAGTGACCAAGTTTTCCACACTTAAAGCATTGAAAATCAGGTAGGGAATGAACCATCTTCCCCCTTTCATTAAGGTTTGGAAGTTGAGGTTTCACCCCACAACAACAATTCCTCACAATATGGCTATCTCTTTGAGATTTGTAGCATTTCCCGCTCCCGAGCAGACAGTTCCCCAAATGCTTCTTCCCACATTTATTACATGTGGGAAATTGCACCTTCTTGCCCTCTCTTCCCGGATCAAAGTTCCTCCCTAAGATGGGCTCCATCAATCCCTTTTTGTCATTTGATTTATGAGACAACTGCGTCTCACAAATCTCCAACTCGACTTTCATCGCACTCCGCACGATCTCCTCAAAGCTATCATAGTCTCGGTTGGCTAGATTATTCTGTAGATGAGGTCTCAATCCACTGAAGAATATATCAACCTTACCATTTGGATCTATGAAAAAGATATAGGTGTAACTTGAAAGCCAGGTGAAGTTAATATCATAGCTTCCGACATATTCGTTCTTCTACTGCTTCAGATTGAGAAACACTTTCTTCATATTCTTGTTCTCATGGAACAAGGGAAATACTTACCGAAGAAGATCTCTATGAACTCTTACCAATCCATAGTTTCAACATCCACTCTTTGACTCATGTTTTTAATTAGTTACCACCACTGATCTACTTCACCCTCTAAGCAATAGACATCCAGGGTGACCTTCTCTTTCTCTGAACAGCATAGCACAGAAAAGATCTTCTCGATGGAGCTGATCCACTACTCAGCAATCAATGGGCCAGTCGATCCACTAAAGGTTGGTGGTTGTTGGCGCATGAAGGACTCAATAGAATATTGTTCCCTTTGCTGTGAGATTGGTCTCTCAGCTTGATTCAGGTTATTTCCCATAACATGAGTCATTTGGTTCAACATTCGCATGAATGTTTCCATTCCAGCTTCCATTGGAGGGCCATTATCACATGGTCCATTACGGTCACCAATTTCACGGTTCCTCCTATTTCCTTCCATTTCTAAAAGAATAAATCCATAGTGAGAAACTTATTTCATTTACAAATCTTTTAACTATAAAGGATTTTATGTCTTAAAACTTCTTTAAACAATTACATTTCTCTATAAATACTTCATAATGATTCATAAAAAGATTATGATTAACCAAACATATCCCATGAGAGTGTCATAACCAAGAGTGAAGCAAGGCCTATTTTCATGTACCAGGATACCCCGGGTCAAGCCCAAAACTCCTTGTCAGAGTTTTCACTCCTAGGTAACTCTATGCCAGAGCTGCCTCTTCCTGCTCGTATCCAGATAGGGATGTATTTTCTTGATAAATAACTTAATCAATACTCACCAAAATAGCATGATGTTTTTCTATTTATAAAATTTTATATAGGGTTATTCCAAATGTTTTCATATCCTAATTTCCATAAATAACGAAAATATCCTTTGATACCAACTATGGAATCCTGCCTTTTAATTACACAACTTTTCATTACATTTTACAAACAAATGATCTTTAAAGTCTAGTGTCTTGGAAATTAGGAACATAATACATGAGGGAAACATAAAATATACTTATAATACACTTTTAAGGCTTCATCATAGGTTCATACTATGTAATATTACTGCATCCCATAACCTGGAGTCATACATCAAAGGAATGGGTGAGCAGAAGGCACAGTAAGGAAAACAAGTGAAACAGTTGACATGTGATCTTGAGAAATATTAATAAGAACATGATATAAATCATAAAGGCATGAGAAATGGAAGAATATGAATATCATAACAAAAATAAAATTAATAATAACTTTAATATATGGCTAAAACATTTCATTTAGAAATTCTTGAAGATATCACCAATGTTTTTCCCCGAGGTGTCATAAAAATTTACCAAGGTTATTCACCAAGGTATCACGAAACTTTTCATCTATAGAGATTAAATTCTTTACACAATTCATTGGGGTACTATCAGGTCTCACCCTTAATATGTCTTTATTTTCATGTGATTCACATAGATTATAATTATTCATTTCATAAATATCCTATAGAGGAAAAAAATAAATGTGTTTCATTTCAAAATTGTGACGTTTTAAAAGTTCTTAAAAATAACATCATTATGTCATTTATAACCCATGGAAAGGGAGTAAGGGTTATATGTATGTAAATTAAAGAATAAAATATATCACAAAAATATATTTATGAAAACCCATTGAAATGAAATAGTTCTGGGTATTCACATAAATAAAACAAGAGAATTTCTGCAGAGAAAGAGATAGAAATTTTGAGGTGAAATTTCTGGAGCATAACGACTATATAACATGGTTTTAGAAAACATTGAAAAGAGAGGGGACAAGAGTCACCCACTTCTAAATTACTCATAATAAAATATGGTTATATAACAAAATAAATAAGATCACGGTATGTATATTTTAAGGAAATACCATATGAAAATGAAACTCGAAGGAAAAGAGAAGACGCGATTTCTTTTACAAAAAATTTGGCAGCCTAACGGCGTCCCTTAAAAATTCAGAAAATAAATTGATGAGAGTTGAAAGGGTATCTCATCATTTGGAAATTAAAGTGACAGTAGTAAATATATATAATAACAGGCCCCCTCATAATAAAATGGAACTACAAGACATAACATAAAGGAAGTCATGACTTAAAAGAAGAGGGTGAAAGGTTCCCTTACCTTGAAGAGTAACTTCAAAAGCATGAAGGTTGGGACCTTGGGAGGCTTTAGGGAACCTTGGGAGGACTCCTTGGGAGGTAAAAATACCATAACTTCGTTGGGGGGGATTTATAGATGAACTAAATGAGGAAATGGCTTGGTATTTATAGGATAAGTGAGGGAGTAAATTATTAATTTCCAAGGGACACCTCATCAGTGGTATTGGAAAAACCATGGGATTTCCCATGGTATTTTACCATGGTATTGGCCACTTGGGACACCTCATATCATACAATACTATTCATAAGTCTACATGAAATATTACATAATCATTACATCATTAATAATGTCATTTAACACCTGAAACTCAAAATTGTGTTTTTACTATTCATCGAAAATTCTACTGTTCCATAAAAATCCCGAAAATTCAACCTAACCTAATATCGATGCTCTAAATTCAAAAATGAACTCAATTTTATGAAAATAATTTTCTATATATTTTATATTTAGTTCTTAAATAAAAACACTATTCACCTGAAAAAAACTAATACTTAAATAATAATTTCTGAATCAGTTATTTACATATTTTATTGAATCACATTACCTAATAAAGGTTCCTAAATTAAATTAATACTTTCTTAAGTGAGGTTAATATTCAATTTGGTCACATTAATATTCATAAGCATAAAATTACTATTCATAATTTACTATTCACTAAAAATTAAGTTGACCATATTAGACTCTAAATTTCTTACTGAACACAACTATAGAAGACCATTTTTTGAAAATCATTACACTTTATTAATTATTTAAGGTTTAAATAAATATTTTAAAATATTCTTTTTTCCAAAATTCACCAATAATATACATCCTATTTCTTTTCTGGATATTTGAAATTCACAAACTTTACCATAATAAATAATTTTATTTATAAAAGGATTACACAAAGTAGCTAAGGTCCTGTTACATATCCCCTTAAAACACCAACATAGGACCTATGTGTAAGATGTGCTATGGTGATAGAATCTTGGAATGGCTCGGACAACATTGCTCGGGTAGTGATTTTTATCATCTTGAACTTCTCCCTTAGGCGATTCCGTTGAAGATTCATATGTTGAAGTTCAGCTTGGGCTTGGTCCAGAGCAAAGCCCAGTGATGCTACCTCCTTCCCAAGCTTTGATAGATAGGCTTCATATGGCCCATGTATACTAGATGGGGCCATTAAATCTTCTTTCTGTATTAATTAACCAAGATAACTGTATTTATAAAAATACAACATTAAGATTATAGTTTCCAATGGTCATATTGCCCAACGGTCATATAACAGTCAAAACCCAACGGTCTAATTTTAATTATACCCACTTCATTAATTAAAGGATATAGTTTTGTTGAGTATAAAATAAAATAACACAAAAATTTAGGAAATAAATATAATTAAAAATTTCAGGTCATTACAAATCTATCTTACGAATGCCTTTTTTGGAAACCCAAGGAGGATATCCGAGGAAGAGGTTACATTCTTCAACCAGTATTCTTATTCTATTTCTATTTTCACCTCCTTCAATTCTTATTAAAATATTCATATATAATAACAAAAGTATATTAAAAATAATTATATATTATTATTTTAAGTTAATGACCAAAATTATTTCCCTCTTCCATCAAAAGGGTCTCAAAATAATTATTCATGTGTATGATAGACTACCACAACTTGGAATGATGTTATTCGTTTTTCCAGTACCACCTATCACGGTTGGGTATGATGATTGAAATATAATTTGTATAAGTTATTTATAAAATATTTAGACCTATATATTAATATTATAATATATTTATTCTTTTAATTTTTTTTCCATAGGGGATATGATAAGGTTACCCGTGTTTATGGAAGACTACCGCTACGGGAAGCGATATGATTTGTTATTCACTAATGCGTTAAATGGAAAGTAAAAAGGGTAAATATAATGAATATATGTTATATAAATTACATAATTAATATATTAATGAAATATTTATTATTATATGAATATAATATTTCATTTTATTTCTTACATTTTCACTCACTGAAAAAGTGATAACATTGTTCGCGTTCGAGTGGAATAATGCCTTCACAAACCGATGTGGCTCTCTTATCTTAACCACAACACAAGAATGATATATATGATTTTATATAATTAAATAATATATTAGTTATTATGTAATTATAATAATTTAAAGATAAAATATTACTTATGTTTTTTTCAATAATGATTGTTGAAAAATGGAAATGTTATTCATGTGTATTTACAGCCTACTGTCTCAGTGATCGAAACATTAGTTCATTTTTCATAACCATCTTTCATGATTAGTTTTAAAGGTAAAATATAAATATAAATATGATAATTATTTCATGATAATTATAATGTATATTTAATAAAAATATAATATTTACAAGAACTGGAACATTTATAACAAAACAAAAAGAAAGAAAACAAGGCAATTAACTCCCTAGATAATGAAAATAATGAAAGATTATTAAAAAATGGGTGATAAGATGTTATAAAAGGATATTATATGATATTATACATATTAAAATGGTTCTATTATAAGTTAATATCATGTTTAAGACCACTATATTTGAGGTTAAATCATTTTTAACTAAAAGGAATCCAATGTTAAGGGTTTTTCTCATCTCACTTTAATTTCTGTGATATATATTTCATATTCACCACTTATTTTTATTATGTATTGTATATAATTCCCATGAATGTAGTTTTTTATTATTATCATTAAATTTATATGGATTTAAATATCCATTTGAGTATCTTTCTTTCATAGGGTTTATGGTTTCAATGTTACCAAAGTGGTAAGGGAATTTGGTCTCAATTTTCCTACATTGATATGTATGTCATGTTATATAACTAGATTCTTTTATGAGATATATATACTAAAATATTGACTTGAAATATCAGAAATATCATTAATTTAATGATATTATATGATTTATTTAATTTATTTAATTTTATTCTTTTATAGGGGTTACGATTCAATGTTACCAAAGTGGTATATATCTTATGCTATAATCTCTTATTTTATCATGATTTTTTATGATTACGCTTTCAATGATGACACATTATAATTAATATCTCAATAAAATCATAAATTGTCTTATACAATGGTTAATAATTATATTTTCAAGTAATATTACCATTTTAAACTCTTTGGTGCTTAAAATAATTGAGAAAATGTTTTAATAAAATTTTACATCATTTCTCTATTTGGTTGCAAATCTGTTTTCTAACAATTTTTTTTTCTAAAAATGATTTAAAAAATGTTTTTATCCTTTTAAAAACAATTTATTAATTAAAAATTTTCAAGTTTTTTCATTAAAAATAATATTTTCAATGGAATATTCTTATCTCTTTTCGATCAAATAATTTTTCTAGAATTTTTACTGAAAAAAAAGAATTTTCTTTTAACATGTACGACATGTAATGATTTACTTACTATCATGACCATAATTTATTTGAAGCTGACATTTAATGTTTATAGGGTTATTTTTAAGGAAATTTCATTCCTAATATTCTGTAAATTAATATTTTTCTAAATGTGGTTTTCAAAGACATAGATGTTTAAATTGTATTTTTTATATTAATTTCAAAATGAAAAGGATCATTTTACTCCAGAATGTATTTAATGATATTTTAATGGTATTTACATTAATAAACATCAACAACACTTACTATAACTTATTCTCTATTGGGGATATTTTTTAATGATGTTGTCTGAATTCTTTCTCTATATTGATTAATATTATTTCAACGATATTGTTATGGAACATACTTATTTTCCATTGGTTAATGATGTTTCAAATATATTGTTATAGAACCAATTTCTTTTATATCAAATAATCATGTTTTAATTATATTGACATGAAACTCATTTTTTTTCATGGGTTAATCAGGATATTAAAGAAAAATTATTTTTTATATGAGTTTTATCTTGAATGATATATGTATTTATTCATGTTGTGGTTATTGGATAACTTATATGATGGGGTGTCATAGATAGTATCGGGTGATTCCATTATAAATTCTATGATGGGGTGGTCCAAATTTATCATGTTTATCCCATTACAGCTTATATGATGGGGTGACCCATGTAGTGCCACATTATCTCGTTATATCTTATATGATGGGTGCATCTAGATAGTGCTCCAATGCATTGGGTAATGAATATATTCTCTAAATAATTATATTGGAAGTTGGAAAATTGTAAACACTAATTTAAGGGTTCTTTAAGGGTTCTATAAGTGTCCTATGATGATTATGTCCCATGATTCCAATATTTTTTATCTATGATTTCCATGGGTTTATAGTATTTCCCTTGAGCAGGATTAATATCACATGACTCATGATTATGTACTCTAATAATTATTTCATTTCTTAAACCCTTATTCCATTATTCGTGATTTATGATTTAGGTATTGTAAAGACCTGTAAATTCCATGAAATTTTTTTAATTATATAGGAATTTTACGAGTCCGTAAAAAATGACGGTGTGAGATTCCGAGGCCTGGTGTGCCCGAAATGAATTTTTGAACTTTTCTTTGGGTACATTCAGTAAACGTTTGAGGGGGTTTTTGTAACATTTGAACCATTTCTTGGAATTAAAATTTGAGGACACCATTGAAATCACAACACCGTTATTCTATTAAGGATACTTTCACCTCGACGGCGGTTGGTTGAGGGTGAAAGTTAGTTTTCGTATTTTACGTGGAATTAAAATAAAATTATAGAATAACTTTTATTTTATTTTTATCCTCCTATTTGAATATTCTATTGTGGGGAACAACCGAGCATAAACCCCCCAAAATTGAATTCATAAAGGTGGGGACCACTCGACTCTTGAACTCCCTATTTAATGATGGAGGTGACTTTAGGTTTTCTATACATTAATTATGCGTCATCAATTGATTAAGGATGCCAACTTAATTTGTGCCAACAATTTAAAAATGGACAAAAATATTTTATTTGGGTTGGATCCTCTTTTTCATTGGGAGAAATCATTGGAGAAAGGGATTCTTGGATATAACTCTTGGAGAACTCATCCTCCATTGAATAACATGCCATATTCTCCAAACGCACCATCTTCTCCAACGTGGGACATCTTCAACGTCGATGAACCGACATCCATTCTTCCCTCCTCATCGAAATCAACAAACTTTTGAGGTAGGGATTGTTTTTTTTGAGTTTCCCACTTTCCTGTTCTTGAAAATTGTTTTTGATTCAAGAAATATTTGAACCGCTTTCTACCGCCCTAGCGCGGAGGATACAGGCCAAAAGAACATGGCCCGACCCCTCCGTGAATCTTGTGGTTCGTTTTGTGTTCTTCTCAATAGAGGAGGACGACAACCGTCACTGGTGGGGCTCTAGAAGGGCGGTCAGCACTATGGCCGGCCGTGAAGATATCGGTGGCACAACCACGCTACTAGAGAATGGTCTTGGCCCATCGGCCACAGCGGATCAAGGGTGGAGGCCGGTGGAGACCAGTCACACAACGGGGCAGCAGCATGCGTCCGCACCACCCACGCGAGCAAGGGCCGTGACTTGTGCTGCGATGGCGAAGGGAGGGAGGTCGGTGTTCCACTGGCTATAGAGGGGTGGCACACAATGTGCTTCCAGGAGGTAAAGGGGCTGGCAATTACGCAGGCCGAGTTGAACCGAGTGGGACCCGTGGGTCTTTCATGCTACTGGTGACCAAACAGCTTCGTCCGTTCAGTGAGAGGAGGCAGGGGGCACGTGTCTTGCCCCTTCATGCGGCCAGGCCGGGCCGCCCAGTGCAATCTAGGTCAGACCCAGCTTTCTGGGTTGGTTCGACCCGAACCGAGTCGGGTTGGTCCGACCGGGTCAGACCAAACTCGGACCAACTTCAACCCATATTCTCTCTTTTCTCGATAACTTTGGCACCGGGTGTCTGTTTGATGAACCATCTATGGCGCCAGAAACCATGGAGCGAGACGATCCTTTTTCTATACCCACTTGAGATTTGTATAATGTTGGGGTACAGTCGGGTTGGATCAAACATGAATCCAACCGGCCCAACAGGACTAAAAGACTAATAACTTAAAGACCGGGCGTCCGATTGAGGCACTGTATATTATGTTGAGACCCATATTACATGGCGGTCCTTTGGGATAGTTTTTCATGGGACTTCATGGAAGTTGGAGTATCGACCTGTGGATTGAGTAGTGGAACCTCCTAGAATCAAGTGAGCTTAGTGCAGAAACCTAGTAGCAGGCTGTAACATGAGAAAGGGATCATTCATGGGTATATATTTGAGTATTCCACATGGATATACTAAAGGAATCCATGTGGGTCTCCTTTACTAGGATCCTGTGTTGGTCTGATGATGTACTAGGATCTTGTGTGGGTCTGATGCTGAACTAGGATCTTGTATGGGTCTGACGATGTAATAGGATCCTATGTGGGTCTGTTGTACTAGGATCATGTGTGGTTCAGAGGATGTACTAGGATTCTATATGGTTCTGACACCGTACTAGGATCCTATGTGGGTTTGACGATGTACTAGGATCATGTGTGGGTCTGTTTTACTAAGAACTCGTGTGGGTCTGATTATGTACTAGGATCCTGTGTGGGTCTGATGTTGTACGAGGATCCTGTGTGGGTATGACGATGCACTATAATCTTATGTGGGTCTGATGATGATTTAGGATCCTACGTGGGTATTCCTCTTAACAGAGTAAGATGATTCAATAGTTACATCTATTCATCTTTACTATCGTAACTAAGTTATACCTAGTTTGAGCTGAGTCCTTACCATTGTGGTATTCTTCTATATGGATTATCTGTGTGGTACTTAACTTCGTGGTAATCTTTCCTTCGTGGAATAGTTTTAATTTGGCTAAATAGTCGGACCTTGTGTTTCTTCATTATTTATATGGGTAATATTTGATAACTTAGGTATATATATGGGAATATACCTATGTAGGGTTTTCACTGGTTTATATGCTTGTGGTTTATCCTTTGTGGATTTGTGAGACCACTCAGGTCCCTATTGTGTATCGGTATACTCACCCCTACATGGGATTTTCCCGCACCTTGTCGTGTTTGGTGCAGACAACAGACAGCGCTGATCAAGGATGAGGATACCAGGACTTGACGAAGCTCGGCGGTGGACCATACAGCGTGTTGGTACGCAGAGGAGACGGGCGGGCGTGGAGTGCAGAGGAGCCAAATAGTACCTACCCTTCAGGTACGAACCTCGGAGGATGACTGAGTAGCTGTCTTTCTCTTTCTTCAGTTGTATTGTATCTTAGTTTTACTGGCACATTTACTGTTGGTCTTGTATTTGGGCCCCTTTTTCTTACTGTACTCACTCTTTTTACTATTCAATTTACTTTTGTTCGTATCGTGAAGTGTGCTTGGTTGTGTGTGTTTACAGGTTATAAAGGTAATTCCTTCCTGGTTTTAGGGAATATGCATTCGGTGCTAGTCACCAGCCCGTGGCCTACAGAAGGCGGTCTTGGGGTTGTCACAGTACAGGCCCCAGGGTACGAGTCATGACAAATTGGTATTAGAGGAGTCAGTTATACTATATAAAATTGGACTCTAATCTTTTTAACATCAATAGTGTTATGTGTAGTTAGTGTGGTTATCAGTTTAGGTAATCCAGTGTTGGTGCGGTGGCCAACGTATCTATACACTAGGACCCTGAATTCTAATTTCCAACTCAGTGCATGAAAACACTGATTGTGTGTGTGTTTTCAAGAGTTTTATTTGTGATCATTTTGAGGCAGCTCATTAGGTATAACTTATTGACCATGGAACACATGTTTCTTTTTAGGATGCCTCCATGCAGACAACCAGATAGGGTTCCTGGTATAGTACACACTGATATCCCACCGAGCGACAAGGCCTTGGTGCAGGGCCCTCTTCCAGTAGAGGCCCCAGTGGATGCACCAGTGGTACCATTACCCACTGGGCCACCGATGCCACTAGCCCCAACATGAGAGGGTGCATGACACTTGAGCGTGTATCACGAGTTCCAGCGCTAGAGGCCACCCAGTTTTAGGGGTGATACGGACCCACATGCAGCTGGGGTTTAGCTGGAGGTTGTGGTGAGAGTCTCCCGACTAGTAGGGACACCAGCTGATCTCATAGTGATCCTTGCTGCCAGTCTTCTACAGACAGTAGCAGGAATGTCGCGACCCGCCCCAGTGAGGCCCATGCCGCAACTCCCCAAGCCCGCTTCTAATAGGCCAGGGGATGGTGACTAGCACCGAGTAGGCATGTCACTAACATGGGAGGCATTACCTATAAAATTTCACACACACACACACACATATCCAAGCCAACAAAAGTGAAAAGTAAGAACTACTAAAAATGGAAATGCATGCATACACTAAAATCCCAACCAACAGAGTACGACAGGAAAGTAAAGTACAGTAATGTAAAACCCTGGGCCAAATCTAAAATCCCACCAAAAGAAAGCCTGTAACAAAATCCAACCTGTAAAGAAAGGTACTGGGACTGCAATTTGTAGTCGTAGGAACACACCTTGGCCTGCCTGATCTCACTGAACACCGTCCGGTACTGGTCCACCAAGAATCCTATCAAAGGCTCGCTCACCTTCACAAGAGACGACACGTGCGGGCAAGGCCTGTGCAGGGGTGAGTATAACAATACCAAGTAAGACACCCTGAAAACCACAAAGGAATAAAACAAAGGAAATACCAAAAAGGAATGAGACAGTCAGCTCTTCACCGTATATGTTTACAAAACATATAATAAGAATATCTAGATATACTCATACACAGTCGACTATCATGAAACCACCACTAAGATCCAGCTCGAAGATTCCACTAAGCACGTAACGGGGAGAACACACTCCAAGGTCTGAAGAGAGAGGTACAATGCACTTGTTCCAGGAGAACTCACTTTGCATGTACATAAGAATACGATACTCAGATGAGGATCACAACCAATAGCTTTGGGATGATTCCAACAACTCAGTCTGAACTAATCCGCTAAACAGAGGACCGGCTCCCGGGTAAGGTAGGTCACATCGATACCAAGAACTCTACCTAGGGTACCAGGAAGGAATAGAGTATCTGGCTCTAAGTCTCACATAAAGGATTCCAACAACTCTATTCAGGAAGTCATGCTGAAGGGATCAATACTCTTGTACATAGGAAATGATACCAGAAACCTTTAGGGGAAAGACAAACGGTACGAACCCTAATAAATATAGTCCAAGTCATGAAAGAAAAATTCCTCAATCCCAGTAAAAATAGGTTACACGACATGCAGTAGGGTCACACGCCGTGTCCCTTGACCCTGGGTACTGCTCATGTGAAACGGACCATGTCTTAAGGCTTGTCGTATAAAACGTAACTACACGGTGTGTAGAAGGATTACATGCCGTGTCCGAGTGTTCTGGGTTCACTCTGTGTACGTTGGCCATGTGCCCGTACACGACCTCAACCCGTGTCTCCCTGACCGTGTACCGGTACATGGGGTATCCCACGTATCTGGCCGGGTTTGGCTGGGGAAAGGTATACACATCGTGTCCTTTGTCGTGTACCCAACCTGTATCCGTGTACTCCCAGACTACATGCCAAGTGGTCTGCCGACAAGCACATGCTTTGTATCCCATACTACACATCCTGTAGTTGGTAATTATCCAGAACGATGTTCTTCATCCGCTCGCCTCGACCGATCTTCTGGTTTTTGTTTCCATGATCCGTTCGCCGTGAAACTCATGTTCAGGGGTCGTCCAAACACCCTATCACCGAATCCTAGCCTTTTGGGCCGTCAATCGGCTCGATGAACAACATATGATCTTCCGATGAAATTACGCTCAAAGATCAATTTCTCCCAAATCGCTTAGATCTGTCAGTCGTCGTCTTCATCGCAGCTCCGTTGGTTCATCCCGGTGTCGGATCTATAATCTCGGATCACTACACTGTAGATAGAAGGTGCAATCGATCATTGTTATTATATCATGAAGAATGAAGAACGCGTAGGAAAAATAATGGGGAAAAGGATTCCCAAAGAAACAACCCGAGGAACTAACCTCGGTCGTTGTTCGTTCCAGCCTCGATCCATTCCTGTAATAGCTATCCTCAAAACAATTATCAGATCTAAATTACAAGAATTAATATCTTCCCCAAAATCCCTAAAAAAATCCCATCCCACAAATATAATCGATCCATGGGCTAATCTGTTTGTGGATTAGTCTGCGTTCATCATAGAAATCTAGAACGGGGAAAGGAAACCAAAATCAAAACGTTCTACCTAGATCTGAGGTGTTCGCAGACGATGATCTGGTCGTCGCATCATCGTATCCAATGAAACTGGTCAAGAACGTCGTTACCTCATCGGGGGTTTCCTCCAGATCTTTCCAGAGCAACCAGGGGAAATTTAGGGTTATGAGATCTATACCCCTGATCCCCTGCGAAATATTTACTTAAAAGATTAAAAAATATTTCGCTGCAGAATGATTTTATAAAATATTTTTATAAAATATTTTATTAAGGTTATGTCCCAAAAACTAGATTTCACCACCGACTTGCACCAGCCGATGTTAGGCCATGCCTAAGTTAAAATTGCTGCTATGAACACAACGGTGCCCTTGGATTTCTGATCTGAGCACCCGTTCATGAGTTATTCCACTTTTCTTGGAAAACCATATGTGCACATTATTTAATTATTTAATTAAATTCAAAAATTTGTTCCGGGATCACCGGGCCTCAAAACTACATGCCCTCTCAAAGCCTGGTCTCGAAATAATTCCCATATAATACTAAAATAATATATGGAAAAATCCGAGACATTACATCCCTTCCACCTAAGGGCTTTACATACCCGAAAAACCAATACAAAGGCTACTAAAAAAGATGTGGGTACTGCGAATGGATCTGACCCTTCCGATCCCACGTACTCTCATGGAGATTCTCGTGCTGCCACCGGAAACACACCAAGGGAATAACTCACCCACGAAGGATCTTCTCCTGCCAATCCTTGATCTCCACCAGGTACTCAACAAAGGTTGCTCCATCATTGATGTCCATCTCACCCTAGTTGATAACGTGCAATGGATCATGAATGTACCTCCATAGCTGCGAAACATGGAAGAGGTTGTGTACTCGGACTATCTAAGGAGGTAGATCCAAGAGGTACGCCACCTCGCCAACTCTACTCAGAATCTGAAAATGGTCGATGAACCTCGGAGATAGCTTGTCGCCTCGTCCAAATATTTGCAATCCCCGTCGAGGTGAGACTCGAAGGAACACATGGTATCCCTCCTCAAACTCCAAGGGCCTCTGTATCCTGTCTGTATAAGACTTTTTCCGACTCTATGAAGTCTTCATCTACTCATGGATGACCTGAACCTTCTCTGTAGTAGCTCGCACCATCTCTGGCTCCATGAGTGTTGACTCTCCTGGGTCAGTCCAACAAAGTGGTGATCTGCAAGATTGCCCGTACAAATCCTCGAAACGTGCCATACCAATAGTGTAATGATAACTATTGTTATAAAAAAATTCAACCAGTGGTAGGTGATCCTCCTAGCTACGACCGAAGTAAAGTATGAAAGCTCGTGTCATATCCACCAGAACTTGGATGGTCCGCTCTGTCTGACCATCAGTCTGAGGATGAAATGTTGTTCTCAAGCGTAACTGAGTCCCAAAATATTCCTGCAATACCTTCCACAAAAGGTATGTGAAACATTCATCATGGTCTGAGACGATCGTTGATGGAACTCCATGAAGTCGAACTACCTCATGAATGTAGAGGCATCCCAATCTCACTACTGAACTCTGCTCCAATATGGCTAGGAAGTGGGCCAACTTTGTGAGTCGATCAATGATCACCCAGATGGAATCGTGTCCCCTGGATGTACATGGTAATCCCTTCATGAAGTCCATGGATATCCCATCCCACTTCTACTTTGTCACCTCAAGGTGATGAGTCAAACCTGCTGGAACCTGGTTCTCAGCCTTTACTTGCTGACATGTAAGGCACCGAGAAACAAACTCTGCCACACTCTTCTTCATTCCTGGCCACCAGAACTGACGTCAGAGGCCCTGGTACATCTTTTCCATGCCTGGATACACCAACAATGGAGATGTATGGAACTATCTCAGAACCTACTCCCTCAACGTCACTGGTACTACTGTGATCCCACTGAAAAGAACAATATGCTCCCCACCTTTTGAATATCCATCTGCAGCATCACCTTCAGATATCTGAGCACGTAGAGTCTCACAGGTAGAATCCTTGAGTTGTGCTTCCACGACACACTGTAAGAGTGGAGGGGTAACAACCATCGACTGAAGGTAAGCTCCCTCATATCTAATCACGACGGATAACCTTAAAGAAGACAACTTTATCGTCTCCTCATCCAGCAACTGCGAACTGGACTTCTTGCTAAGAGCATCTGGTACAACGTTGCCCTTCCCAGGAGTATAAACGATATCAAAGTTGTAATCCTAGAGGAACTCAAGCCACCACCTCTGTCTCAAATTCAGATCATTCTGAGAAAGGATATATCTGAGACTCGTTTGATCAGATTAGATGATAAACCACTCTCCCATTAGGTAGTGCCGCTACATCTTCAATGCGAAGACTACCGCTGCCAACTCAAGATCATGGGTTGCGTAGTTCTTCTCGTGTGGCCTCAAATAACATGAGCCATAGGAAATCACTGCTTGCCTCTACATTAGGATACAACCAAGACAGGTTCCTAAAGCATCACAGAACACTACGTACTCGACACCCTCTTCCGGTAGTCTCAATATCGGGGCGTTCGTCAAACTCAGTCTCAACTACTGAAAATACTTATGGAATCTCTCAGTCCACAAGAAAGGCTAACCCTTTCGGGTCAAAGTTGTCTTGGGTGCTGAAATCCTAGAGAAATTAGGAATGAGTCTCCGATAGTAGCCTGCCAACCCAAGGAAACTCCGCACCTCTGTCACGCTTCAGGGTGGCTCCCATGCTAACACTACCTCTACCATGGTAGGGTGCACTACTGCACCATATGTTGAGATAACGTGTCCCAGAAAGTAGACATCATTTATCTAGAATTGACACTTCGAGAGTTTCCCGTACAACTAGTGCTCTTGGCGTGTGTCCATACCCATCCTTAAGTGCCTCGTTTACTCCTCCTCGGACGTAGAGTACAGAAGGATATCATCAATGAAGACCACCACAAACCGATCTAGATAGGGCTGAAAGATCTGATTCATGGGTCCCATAAACACTACCGGGGAGTTCTTCATGCCGAAGCGCATCACCAATTATGCATAGTGACCGTAGCGACATCTGAAATCCATATTCAGTATGTCCTCATCCCGTACTCGTAACTGGTGATAGCCTAATCGTAGATCAACCTTCAAGAACCATCATGCCCCTATTAACTGGTCGAAGAGGTCATCGATCCTTGGTAGTGGATATGGGTTCTTCACGGTCACCTGATTCAAGTGCTGGTAATCCACACAAAGTCTCATGCTCCCATATGCCTTCTTGGAAAACAACACTGGGGCCGCCCGGGGTGAAACACTGGGTCTCATGAAGCCCTTCCTCTACAAGTATTCCAGTTTCACTCTCAGCTCACGAAGCTCTACAGGAGCCATCCGATACGCTGATGATGATATCAGTGTCGTCACGGGTTGAAAATCAATGAAGAAATCTATCCCCTGATGGGGAGGTAGTTCGGGGACATCCTCTAGAAAGACGTCCCCGTACTCATCCACTACTGCTAGAAACTAGAAAATCGTAACATATGCTGTGCCAAGGGTGAGGCTATCCAAATGATGTAAAATCGGTTGTACCTTCCTACGCACGAGTCCATCCTGCGCTTCCTGGGTCTCCTTTTCACTGATGAAGGAGAACCTCGTTCCATCACTACGGACACACCACACCCTTCACCTAAAACAGTAAATTTGGGCATGAACTGTTGATATCCAATCCATACCATGAATGACATTTTAAGGCCTCAATGCTACCACCAAGAGGTTCCAACCGAAACTCTCACCTCCAAGGGTCAGGTCACACTTTCTGCAAAGGTGTGTCATCTCTGAATCTTCTCCAGTCAGTGTTTCTAAGAGTAAGGGTCAAGTCAATGGCTCAACTGGAATCTCAAGGTCTCAAACAAGATTAGAATAAATAAAATAATGAATAGAACCTGTGTCTATAAGTACGGCAGCCAAAGTAGAAAATACACAGATTATACCTCTAATCATTTCGGGAGTACCTGGGTCAACAGCCTTCACGGACTGTAGTTGTCCCTACCTCTGTCCACTAGCTTTCTGAGCCTGGGGTGGACCTCCTGGGGGTGGTGGTGGTAAAGGGTTAAAACACCGACCACCTCCAACTACTCTCCCATCCCTCTACCATGTCTGCCACCCTGCGGATCTGTCTGCTCCACACCTTCCCTCTTCCTCGGTGGTCCATCCACTGCTCCCCTCTTAGTAGTACGACGGATTAGAATATCTCGAGCGAGATGTCCCTTTCCATCACATGAGTAGCATCGCCTCTCTCGAGGCTGGATGGATGCGCCCTGTGAACCGTATATGGTAGATCCTCTATCCTGGGATCTCCTATGAAAACGTCTCCCACGCCTGGGTCCCTGACGTCGGCTCCCTACTGCTGAGTTCTCTGCTCTAGCTCACTCACTACTGACAACTGCTAGCTGTATCTGCTCTTCCAAGAATCTCTCAACCACCAAAGCCCTCTCGAGCACCACATCATAAGTAGGAATGCTCATAGGGATGATGCTAGCTCAAATTTCTCTGTGCAATCCCCTCCACAAATTCTGAGCTCTGAAGTACTGATCTATGATCATATCCATCGAGTACTGTGAGAGGTAGGTAATCCTTGATGAATAGTCATACACCATCACGGTTCCCTGCTAAAGATGAAGAAAATCTTGTATACGTACTGCTCTTAGGGTAACCAGTAAAAAATCCTCTCTGAAGAGATGCTCAAACTCTGACCATGCAAGAGTCGCCTCATCGTGAGTCTGGATAACCAAACTCCACCATCGCCCTGCCGAGCTCTGCAGAAGGCTCACTTCTAGGATCACCATCTGGTCTACTTGTGTCCTAACCAAATAGAAGACTCTCTCCACATCCTCAAGATAGTCCTCTTCTGCATGAGGGTCAGGCTCGCCTCAAAACATGAGGGGTATTTGTCTATGAAACTCATGAAGTGCGCTCAGCATGCACTTTTTCTCTACTGGTACAGCAGGCACTAAGCACTGCTTCACTGGTGGTGGAATAACTGGAACACCACCCGAAGGTAAAACTAGGGGATCTGGTCCCTGTATCAAAGCTTCATCGCTGAGGGGGTCATCCTTGTGATCGAGCTACTAGATCCTAGCGGGTGTGCATCACGGAGGCATCCTGTAAAGAAACAAGATGTATTACAGTCAGTGAGTATATCTGGAGAGCTTACTCCAAAATGACATGGAAACCACAACCCATTCCTATATGATTCATGTACCATTATTTTCCCATGAAACTAGTGTTCTCATGTTCCGAGTCGAAAAGAAAGTTATCCAAGTCCTGGTGTATGAATATGTCAGCCGCCCGTACCAACACTGGGGTCCCTAGCCTGAAATCTGAACTTGAAACACTTAACATGTGTGCCCCAAACCAACTCAAAAACTCTCGGTCCTAAGGTAGAACCGACCACCTCCGATACAACTATTTCGCGACCCGTCCCAATGAGGCTCATGCTGCAACTCCCCAAGCCCGCCTCCAATAGGCCAGGGGCTGGGGACTATCACCGAGTAACCATGTCACTAACATGGGAGGCATTGCCTTTAAACCTGTACACACACACACATCTCCAATCCCACAAAGCTGAAAAGTAAGAACTACTGAAAATGGAAATGCATGCATACACTAAAATCCTAACCAACTGAGTATGATAGGAAAGTAAAGTACAGTAATGTAAAACCCTAGTCCAAATTTACAAGCCCACCAAAAGAAAGTCTGCAACAAAATCCAACATGTAAAGAAAGGTTCTAGGACTGAAATATGTAGCCGTAGGAACACACCTTGTCCTTCCTGATCTCACTGTGCACCGTTCAGTCCTAGTCCACCATGAATCCTGTCAAAGTCTTGCTCGCCTGCAAAAGACACGACACATGCGGGATAGGCCCATGAAGGGGTGAGTATAACAATACCCAGTAAAACACCCTAAAACCACAAATGAATAAAAAAAATTAAATACCACAAAGGAATGATATAGTCAGATCTACACAGTATATGTTTACTGAACATATAACAAGAATATCCAGATATACTCATACAAGATCGACTATTGCGAAACCACCACTAGGATCCAACTCAAAGATTCCACTAAGCACGTAATAGGGAGAACACACTCCTAGGTCTGAAGAGAGATATATGATGCACTCGTTCTAAGGGGAATCACTCCACAAGTACTTAATAATATGATACTCTGATGAGGATCACAACCAATAGCTATGGGGTGATTCCAACAACTCAGTCTGAACTAATCTGCTATGCAGAGGATCGACGCCTGGGTAAGGTAGTTCACGTCGATACCAAGAACTCTACCTAGGGTACCAGGAAGGAATAGAGGATCCGGCTCTAAGTATTATAGAGGGGATTCTAACAAATCTATTCAGGAATTCCTGCAGAAGGGATCATACTCTTGTACGTAAAAAATGATACTAGAAACCTTCAGGGGAAAGACCAAGGGTACAAACCCTAAGAAATCTATCCCAATTCATGAAAGACAAATGGATCAAGCCATGTAAAAATAGGTTACACGACGTGTAGTAGGGTCACACACCATGTCCCTTGACCCCGTGAACTACCCGTGTGAAATGGACCGTGTCTTAAGTATTATCATATAAAACATAACTACACAGTGTGTAGAAGGATTACACGTCGTGTTCGAGTGTCCGGGGTTCGCTCCGTGTATGCTGACTATGTGCCTGTACACGACCTCAACCCATGTAGCCCAGCCTATGTACCAGTACATGGGGTATCTCGTGTATCTTGTCTGGTTTTTCTGGGGAAAGGTATACACGCCGAGTCCTTGGTTGTGTACCGAACCTGTGTTTGTGTACTCCTGGAGTACACGCCAAGTGCTCTGCTGACGAACACACGCCGTGTAGCCCATAATACACGCCGTGTAGTCAGGAATTATCCAAAACATTGTTCTTCATCCTCATGCCTCAACTGATCTTCCGGTTTCAATTTCCATGATCCGTTCGCCATGAAACTCAAGATCGGGGGTCGTCCAACACCCTAACACCGAATCCTAGCCTTTTGAGCCTTCAATCGGATCAACGAACAACGTATGATCTTCCGATGAAATTATTCTCAAAGAGCGATTTATCCGGAATCGCTTAGACCCGTTTGTCGTCATTGAAATCTCAGCTCCGTTGGATTATCCTAGTGTCAGATCTATAATCTCGGATCGTTACGCCACAGATAAAAGGCGCAAACGATCGTTGTTCTTATCCTGCAAGGAACGAGGAACGCGTAGGCAAAATAATGGGGAAAAGTATTCACAAAGAGAAACCCCATGGAACGAACCTCGACCACTATTTGTTCTGGCCTCGATCAGTTCCTGTAAGAACGATCCTCAAAACAATTATTAGATCTAAATTACAATGATTAATATCTTTCCCAAAATCCCCTCAAAAAGCCCATCCCGCAAATATGATTGATCTGTGGGCTAATCTGTTCGTGGATTAGTCAGCGTTTGTCGTAGGAATCAAGAACGGGGAAAGGAAACCAAAACAAAATGTCCTACCAGGATCCGAGGCATTCTCAGATGATGATCCGGTCGCCGTGTCGTCATCACCGGTGAAACTCGTCAAGAAATTCGTCGCCTCGTTGGGGGTTTCCTCCAGAGCTTTCTAGAGCCTCCAGGGGAAGTTCGGGGTTATGAGATCTATAACCCTAATCCCCTGTGAAATATTTACTTAAAAGATTAAAAAATATTTCTCTGCAGAAATATTTATAAAATGTTTTTATTAAATATTTTATTATGGTTACGTCCCAAAAACTAGATTTCATCACCGACCTGCGCCAGCCGATGTTAGGCCTCACCTAAGGTGAACTCACTGCTCTGAATGCAATAGTTCCCTCAGATTTCTGATCCGAGAACCCGTTCAAGAGTTATTCCACTTTTTTAGGAAAACCATATGCGCACATTTTTTAATTATTTAATTAAATTAAAACATTTGTTCCGGGATCACCGGGCCTTTGAACTACACGCCGTGTCAAAGCCTGGCCTCGAAATAATTCCCATATAATACTGAAATAATATACGGAAAAATCCAAGACATTACAAGGTATATGGTGAATCTTGATGCTCCCGGTTCACGACGAGGTGACGCTTCTTTGGGAAGACATCGAGAGCCTGTTTTGGGCAGAGTTTGACCCAGCGACTCTTCACGCAGTGCGCATTCAGGAGATTCGTCCTCTACAGTAGGGCATCATTATTGTGTCTTAGTACTCAGTGAGTTTCACCAACCTCTCATGATACTCCACTGATATTTTGTAGGGCCCATTCCTCAGGGCCCGGACCTTTGATAAGGAACTCAGGAGGGAGATCAGAGCTTCGATGATTTCTCTCAGCATCCCGACGTAGGCTGGGGTGTTTGAGTGAGCCCTCTTAGTGGAGAGTTTTCTTGCTGAGATGTCACCAGCAGCGAGACCCACCACCAGTCATCACATAGTGGAGTCTTCTACAGCTGTCAGTAGACAGATGTCATAGAGGTCCAAGAGGACCAGATCTACAGGTGGACGACCATAGGATTCAGGGTCAGTTGTGTGGGGTACTGGAGATAGAGTCAGTCATGTGAGGAATAGGTTGTGTTTCACATGTGGCGGGTAGGGTCACATGGCTTGTTACTGTCTGACCCACCGTACAAATGATCAAAAAATGGTCAAGGGACTTCCCAGGAAGATACAGAGGTTCAACCAAGGAGGTACATAGGGACCAAGAGGACGAGGAAGAGGAGATGTCCATGTAGCTGGCAGTGGGAAATTATTTGAGATGTTAACGCCACTCCCACTAGGTGGTCCACCCCGACCATAGGGATCAGGTGGATAGGGGAGATCTTAGCTCCAGGAAGCTGATACCTATAATCATGGATCTCCAGAGATGATACAAGGTACTATATGTGTCTACTCCACCTTAAATGTAGTACTTATAGACACAGGTTCCAGTTATTCTTTTATTTCCACTTCATTCATTTAGAGCTCAGAGATTCTGAAAGAATCGTTGGTTTGATCCTTACGGCTAGAGACTCCTACATGAGAAGATTCAATGATTACACACTGGTTCTAGGAGTGTGAGATTACTCTAGGAGGTGAGAGCTTCAGCTGGTATCTCCTAGTAGCGGCTTACATGCCTTACGATATCATATTGGGTGTGGACTGGTTATCTACAGTCCATACTTAGATTAACAGTATTAGGCGCAAAGTGCTATGGTTCCACGTGGATGGGACCAGTTTTACCTTCACCGATGAGAAGGGAGACTTTTCAGCACAGAATGGACTTACCTAGAAGAGTGTATAGCTGATTACACATCAGTTGGATTGCTTTACCATCAGAGCGGTAGATGTGGAGAGTCCGAGTTATCATGTAGTGGTGGACCAGAAAGTGGATGTCTTCCCTGATGATGTTCTGGGTCTACCTCCCCATAGAGAGGTGGAATTTTACATTTACGTGTACCCCGAGATGACACCAATATCTACACCAGCGTATCGGATGGCTCCCACAGAGCTTCATGAGCTGCGGGTATAGTTAGAGGACTTACAGGGGAAGGGATTCATTTGGCCCAGTGTTTCTACTTAGGAAGCCCTGATTATGTTTGCCATGAAGGTGGATTGGAGCTTGAGGCTTTTTGTTGACTATCGACGCCTGAACCAGGTGACCGTGAAGAATAAGTACCCACTCCTGAGGATTGACGACCTCTTTGATCAGATGAAGGGAGCAGAGTGGTTCTCAAAGATAGACCTCAGAGCAGTTTATCACCAGCTCAGAGTGCGAGACGAGGATGTTCATAACAAATTTTTTAGATGTTGGTACGACCACTATGGGTTCTTGGTTATGCCATTCAGCATGAACAATGCCCAGAAGTGTTCATGGGACTCATAAACTGGATCTTTCAGCCTTACCTTGATCACTTTGTAGTAGTCTTCATCGACGACATTCTAATCTACTCTGCTACTGAGAAGGAGCATGCTTATCATTTGAAGATAGTTCTGGAAACACTCCAAGAGCACCAGCATTACGGTAATCTCTCTAAGTGCTAGTTCTGGATCTGAGAGATTCACTTTTTGGGACATGTCATATCAGAGGCTGGATTTGCAGTGGATCCAACAAAGATTGATGGGATACTTTCTTGGGAGCCACCCAGGAGTGTGACGGAGGTATGGAGTTTCTTAGGTTTGGTTGGATACTACCAGAGATTCGTACTAGATTTCTCCAGGGTTGGAGCACCTTTATCAACCTTGACGAATAAGGGGAAACCCTTTGTGTGTTTGGAGAGATGCCAGTGGATTTTTCAAGAGTTGGGATAGAGGCTGACTAGTGCCCCCATCTTGAGCCTACTGGGGGATGGCGTACGGTACGTAGTCTACTGCGACGCATTAGGAACCGGGTTCAGATATGTCCTGATTCACGAGGGAGTAGTGATCACAAATGGTTCATGATAGCTAATACATTATGAGTAGAAATACACTACCCATGATCTGGAGTTAGCAGTAGTGGTATTCACCTTGAAGATGTGGCGACATTACTTCATGGGTGAGCATTTTACAGTTTACTCAGATCACAAGATTCTTAGGTATATCTTCTCTCAGAAGGACATGAATTTGAGATAGCAAAGTTGTCTTGACTTCCTCTATGAATAAGACTTTGAGATAGTCTATACTCTTGGTAAGGTGAATGTTGTAGCAGATGCACTCAGCATGAGGTCTGGTATACAGCTGCTAGGTGAGGCGATGGAGCAGTTGTCTGCTTTGTAGATATCCTTTGTGGATCAAGATGGAGTAGCTTTTCTTTAGTCTCTTACAGTCACTCCCCCACTACTTCAGGGAGTTAGGGAAGCAGAGTGTGAGGACACTGACTGTGAGGCTTGACGTGCTCAGATCTCTATAGGACAGACACTTGATGGATTTTATGAAGGTGGGAGCATGTCATCCTCTTCAGAGGACATACCATGGTACCAGTGTCACTTCGAGAGGTAGTGTTGGTGGATTTCCACACATCCCCCATAGTGGTACATCCAGGAGTGGAAAAGATATACCAGGATCTCCAACGATAGCACTAGTGTCCAGGAATGAAGAAAAAAGTCGTAGAGTTTGTCTCTTAGTGCCTCACTTGTCAGCAAGTGAAGGTGCAACATCAGTTACCGGTATGCTTAGTTCAGCATTTAGAGGTCCCTGTGTGGAAGTGGGAGGGATATCCATGGACTTCGTGACAGGACTCCCACATACATCCAGAGGGTCATGATTCTTTATGGGTGATCATTGACCGACTCACCAAGTCAGCCCACTTCCTACCAATCAGAGAGCAGGGTTCAGCAGAGAGCATGGGACACACTTCTGTGCAGAAGCTTTTGTGGAGACATGGAGTACCATCAACGATTGTCTCCAATATTGATACACGTTTCCCTTCCCGGCTATGGAAGGGGTTGCATGAGTCTTTCGGGATGCATATTTGTTTGAGCACCACTTTCCATCCTCAAACGGATGGCAAGACTGAGTGGACCATTCGGACCCTTGAGGACATGCTACATGCTTTCATCCTTGACTTCAATCATAGTTGGGAGGATCAATTTCCTTTGGTGGAGTTTTCATACAACAACAGCTATCACTCCACTATTGGTATGACACCTTTCGAGGTATTGTACGACAGACCTTGAAGATCGCCTTTGTGTTCGACCGACCCAGGGGAGTCAGCACTCATTGGAACAGATATGGTATGGGATACCACAGAGAAGGTGCAGATCATCCAGGAGCAGATGAAGACTCCACAGAGCAGGAAAAAGTCTTATGCTGATTGGAGATGAAGACATTTGGAGTTTGGGGATGGCGACCACGTCTTTCTACGGGTCTCACCCCGATGGGGTTTTCAAAGATTTTTTCGGGGCAGCAAGTTATCTCCGAGGTTCATTGGACCCTTCCAGGTCCTCAAAAGAGTTGGTAAGGTGGCATACCGCTTGGCTCTTCCACCTCAGTTTCACTGGGTGCGTGATGTTTTCCACATATCCCAGTTGAGGAGATACGTGCATGACCCATCACATGACATCAACCATGGAGAGATGGACATGGATGATGGGGAAACATTTAAGGAGGTTCCAGTGGAGATTGAGGATCGACATGAGCGGGTACTTCATGGGTGGTCGATACCTCTAGTGCGCATTCTCTGGCAGCATGGGAACCTCTAGGAGAGAACATGGGAGATGGTGGCTCAGATTCGTGATCAGTACCCCCACTTTTTTCCCTAGTTTCTTAGTTGTGTCAAATGAGGACGAAAATCCCCGAGGTGTGGAGAATTTAAAGACCTGTAAATTCCATGTAATTGTTTTTAATTATATTGGAATTTTACAAGTCCGCCAAAATTGATGGCACATGATTCCGAGGACCAGAGTGCCCATAATGATTTTATGAACTTTTCTTAGGGTACGTTTAGTAAACGTGTGAGCGGGATTTTGTAACATTTGAACCGGCACTCGGAATTTAAATCTGAGGGCACTGTTAAACTCGTAGCACCGGTATTCACTTAAGGAGACTTTCACCTCAACGCCTGTTGGTCGAGGGTGAAATTTAGTTTTTGTGTTTTATGTGGAATTAAAATAAAATTATAGAATAATTTTTATTTTATATTTATCCTCCCATTTGAATGTTCTATGGTGGGGACCACATGAGTATAAACCCCCCAAATTGAATTCTTAAAGTTGGGGACCACCCGACTCCTAAACTCCCTCTTTAATGAGGGAGGTGACTTTAGGTTTCCTTTACATTAATTATGCCTCATCAATTGATTAATTATGCCAACTTAATTTGTGCCAACAATTTAAAAATGGAAAAACATATTTTATTTGGGCTGGATCCTCTTTTTTCTTGGGAGAAATCATTGGCAAAAGGGAGGCTTGGAGAGAGCTCTTGGAGAACTCATCCTCCAACGAAGAACACACCATATTCTCCAAACGCACCATCTTCTCCTATGTGGGACATCTTCAACATCGACGAACTGACGTCCATACTTCCCTCCTCATCAACATCAACCAACCTCTAGGGTGGGGGTTTTTGTTTTTGAGTTTCCCACTTTCCTATTCTTGACAATTGTTCGTGATTAAAGAAATATTTGAACCGCTTACTACCACCCTAATGCGGAGGATACGAGCCAAATGAACATGGACCGACCCCTCCATGAATCTTTTGGTTCTTTTTTTATTCTTTGTGATGTAGGATGATGAAAACCATCACTAGTGGGGCTTAGGAACGGTGGCTGGAACTGCGGCCGGCCACGAAGACGGCGGTGGTGCAACCGTGCCGTAGGAGAAGGGCCATGGCCCGTCGACCGCGGCGGAGCAAGGGTGGCGTCCAGCATAGGCCGACCACACGACAGGGTGACGGAGCACGTCTGTGCCGCCCAACAAGCAAGGGCTGAGGCTTGTGCTGCGGCGGAGAAGGGAGGGTGTTCGGTGTTTGGTCGGTCGCGGAGGGGCGGCGCACGACACGCCGCCGATGGCAAAGGGGCCGACTGTTATGGCCAGCTGAGTTTAACCGAGCGGGACCCGCGAGTCCTGCATCCTGCTGGTGACTTAACTACTTCATCGATTTGGTGAGAGGATCTGGGCGGCACGCGTCTCCCCCCAACATGCGGCCAGGCCGGGCCGCCCAGCGCGGGTCGGGCCGCCCAGCGCGGGCTGGGTCGGAGCCAAGGAGCTGGGCCGGAACCAGTCTACCGGGCCGCACTAGAGGGACGGTCTAGAACCATTGGGATGTGTCAACCCAATATGGTTTGGGTCGACCTAGGCCAAGTCAGGTTGGTCCGATCAGGTCTGACCGGACCCGGACCAACTTTGACCCATATTCGCTCTTTGGTCCATAGATTTGGCACCGAGAATCCGTTTGATGAACCGTCTGTGGTGAAAGAAACCTAATAGGGAGAAAGTCCTTTTGATATAATACACTTGATATTTGGATAATGTTGGGGTACGGTCGGGTTTGATTGAGAATGAATCTAACCGGGCCCTTGAGACTAAAGGGCTAATAACTTGCAGACCGGGTGTCTAATTGATGCACCGTCTGTTGATTTGAGACCCCTATTACATGGAGGTCCTTTGTGATAATTATTTGTGGGAATTCATGTAATTTGTAGTATCGACTTGTGTCTTGAGGAGAGAAACCTCCTGGAATCAAGCAAGCTTAGTGCGGGAACCCAGTAACTGGTTGTAACATGAGAAAGGGATCCTTTGTGGGACTGTATTTGAGGATTCCACATGGATCCTCTCTAGGAATCCATCTGGGTCTGCTGTACTAGGATCCTATGTGGGTCTGATGATGTACTAGGATTATTTGTGGGTTTGATGCCATACTAGGATCATGTGTGGGTCTGACGATGTACTAGGATCCTGTGTGGGTCTGTTGTACTAGGATCCTGTGTCGGTCTGATGTTTTACTAGGATCCTGGGGAGGAAGGTGTCATAACAGGATCATGTGTGGGTCTGACGATGTACTATGATCATGTGTGGTTCTTCTATACTTGGATCTTGTGTGGGTCTAAAGATGTACTAGGATCCTATGTGGGTCTGATGTCGTACTAGGTTCATGTGTGGGTCTGACGATGTACTACAGTCCTATGTGTGTGTGATGATGATTTAAGATCCTACATGGGTCTGCCTTTTAATAGAGTAATATGATTCAGTAGTTACATATTGTAATCTTTACTACCATACCTATGTAATACCTTGTTTGATCCGAGTCCTTACCTTTGTGGTATTCTTCTGTGTGGCGTACTTGTGTGGTACTTACCTTTATGGTAATCATTCCTTTGTGGAAAAGTTGTACATTGGCTAAGGAGTTGGGACATGTGTTTCCTCATGATTGATATGGGTAATATTTGATAACATAGGTGTATGTATGGGCATATACCTATGTAGGGTTTTCACAAGTTTATATGCGTGTGGTTTACCTTTTTGGATTTTTGATACCTTGAGGGTATCGGGGTCCCTACTGAGTATCGTTATACTCACCCCTACATGGGCTTCTCCCGCACCTTGTCATGTTTGGTGAAAATGAGGGATAACGCTGATCAAGGATGAGGATACCAGGACTGGACGGTGCACAGGGGTGGACCATACGACATGTTGGTACGTAGAGGAGACGGGCAGACGTGGAGTGCTGAGGAGCCAAACAGTACCTACCCTTCAGGTAGGAACCTCAGAGGATGACCCAGTAACTGTATTTCTATTTCTTCAGTTGTATTGTATCTCAGTTGTACTTGTACCTTTACTATTGGGATTTTATCTTGTCCCCTTTTACTTACTGTACTCTCTCGTTTTACTATTTAGTTCACTTGTGTCCGTATCTTGTTGTGTTATTCATTGTGTATGTTTATAGGTTATAAAGGCATTGCCTTACCAATTTTAGGGAATACGCCTTCGATGCTAGTCGCCAGCCCCTGGCCTGTGGATTGTGGGCTTGGGGTAGTCACGGAACGAGCCCCAGGGGATGGTTTGTGATTGGTATTGATTTCTATGAGTTATTTTATTATTTTCTAATGAAATCTAATTATGTAATCATATCCTTATGCACTACTTATGTTCATTGATAGCATACACTTGTTAATTCTCATGTTTATTCTTACATTGAATTTGAGAACACCCTTCATATGTTTCATTTTCCCCAGGTTGTCAAGAATTGATAATAAAAAAATTATTTCTAGAAGGTATTTCATGTGGATGATGACGATGACTTTATGTAAAATAAGAAATGCTAGGTTAAGTGGTGAAATTATCATTTAACAACATGGGTATTGTTTATGTAGGTGTTTTTCCTAATTCTCTAAACTACTAAACCTATGTGGTCCTTTAGAGAATAAGTGATAAATTTTTTTAAATTTTGATTTTATATGGTTCGGATTGAAAAAAATTGGCTCACAACTATTGCTATCTGATCTGTAAATGTAAAGTTTATGATTTCAACAATAGATTTAGGAGTGCGGGTTCTAGGTTTTTATACATAATTTTATTTTTTATGGTCATTTAGCTCAACCTGAACATATTTTATAAAATAATATAATTGTGTAAAGGATTTAAATAGAACAAATTGACATATAATTGATGTAATAGTACATTGAGGTTAACAATTTTCTTCCTCCTCATTGAAATCTTCATATAATTCTTTGAGAGATCCAAAATCTTAACATGATTTGAGATTTAATGAAAAATGTTGAATCTATTAAAGATTTTTTGTACTCATATTCATATTTTTATTAATTATACTTATATTTATGTCATTAAATGATCATTTTAGTATCATTAAGCATCACCTACTCTATTCATTTTGTTTCTTTAGGGGATTATTTTTATTCTTTCTCCTCTGGACCATCTGTGGTGAGGGTATCATCCTTAGTAAGTTTTGATTTTCATTACAAATTATAAGTCACATCTGATATACCCATTCCATTATCTTCCTATTGGGATTGATCCTTGAATTCCTGAGATTCTTGCGCCATATTTTACAAATCTCAAAAAAACATTGAAAACAAACTCTATCCCATAAAAGAGTGCCTCATCATCACTTAGTTGGGGTTGTCACCTATAATCACAATACCTTTGGTCATTTTCCTTTATTTCTTTAATTTTATGTGTGGGATCCATAACATGAGTGTCCAATGGATAAATTTTATAAAATACCCTATTTTTTCCATCTAGATGAACAAAAAACACCCTAACATAAAATAGAAACAATAAAATCCTAATCTAAAACCAAAATAAAAAAATATGTGAGGACAGGAATTAAATTAACTATTTAATTAATGTATCTCCATCTATTCCCTTAAACTGGTTCCAAAAACATATTTAGGCCACTTGATGTATTTACGTACTATAGAATAAACCTATTTATAATTTATAACACAAATACACATATAACTAAAATTGTATCTCAGTAGTATAGGAATACCGGTCTTATAGTTGAACCCCAAGAGAAAAGAGAGAAATAAATTTTATAAAATATTTAATACAATAATCAAATTGAAACAAACTACACTTATACTAGAAAAAATAACCAATAATATATGTCTTCAAGAAAATAATAAATTTTAGGATCATAAACTAATAAAGCGTAGAGAATATAATGATAATCATGAAGTTTTCATAATAAAGTATTAATTAATACCTTGTTGATGGTGGATATTCTCCTTGTATTTATGCTCTACTTTTACCATGATCATGTACATTAGATTACCTAATGAATGTGTAACCTGAATCCGTATTTAAATATAGAATAAAAACATACACAGTGACCCTGGAGAAAGCCACACACTAATAATTACAATAAAAACCACTCTTTCACTCAAAGAATAATTTCATCAACATATAAATGAATGAGATATTAAATCACACTTCCTCACCCCTAAAATAATGTTCATGAATAATGAATAGAAAATGGATAGTCAAAAAGAATATGTGTAAATACCAAACAAGAAAACCATAAAATAAGTAACTTCCTAATTAGAACAATACCATTTACATTGAAAACCCATGCATAAGAACCTACCCTATCTAGGTAAATATGAGACATAATTAATGAAAATAAAAGGAAATAAATTAATGACTTTAGTTTAGTCCTCCCAAAGATGGTATTTAACTAATTTATAGAATTCAATGTATTCTTTACATAATAAATCCCCTCCTTATAGAAAATTATCCTCCTAGATATCTCCTAATATATCTCTTTATATATCTATATTTATTATATTTTATCTATATGTTTTATCATTAAATATTAAATGAAATATCTAACTCCTTTTAGATATAGTTATGGATTTTATTGAAAAATTCTTCATATCCCCCTCAAATATTCCTTCAAAATCACACAAATAGAGAAGTTAGATGAATTATTTATCTATTTTATATTTGTTTCTTGTGATATGTATGGGATGTATTGGAATAAATTGACCCTCCACTTCACTCTATATGAGTGATAATGCATTAAATCATGACATACACTCCCTAAACTCTAGTGTGAAAATAAAAATCCACCCAAAACACTTGTTCTCATTGCACATGGATGCAATAAGAATTGAACCTCACATGGTATGAACAAGATTCAAATATTCATGAAAATATTGTATCACTATCATCATTTCACAATAGTCTTCATACATGAAATGAATACTTCAATTAAATATTCTATTTTTTTATTTCTCCACCTTATTCAATTAATTCGTGATGTAGCTATATTATAATGCAAAACTGAAACATCCTCACTTCGTCACATGGACGCAGAATGATCTAAACATCATGTGGAATAAAGATAAATATAACTAAAATCTATTATTATTAACATTATTTTCTTAAAATTCAATTAAAATATCCCTATAAAAAACACAACATGAAGTACTATAAATTATGGTAGAAAAAAATTAATTAATAATATTAATGAATTTAATAATAAAATAATTCTGAATTAAATGTATCTTTCAGTACAGCATCAATATCCATAATGAATTTTTATATCCACACTACTTATTTAGCTGCATTAGATTCCACAATATACTCAGACTATACTGTAGAATTATGGAATAAGGTCTACATTGTTATCTTCCATCTCACAAATCCTCTATTTTGGAAGATGAAATATCACAGTTGTGATTTCAAATAAATTTAATATATTTAAAAAATAGAATCTATATATCCCCTGATAACTACCTCTTCATATTCTCTATAAATAGGAATAAATCCCTATTACACCTTAGATACTTTAGGATAGTCTTAACAATCATCCAATTAGTATATCTTGGGTCTTGCTGATATCTGATTACCACAATCAAGGCATGAAAATCATCAATAAAGGTATATATATTGGAATAAATGATTGAACCTATCATATAAGCATAAGGTATTTGACTCAACATCTCTCACTTTATCTATTTATCTCCCCTTCTCCTCCTATTTCATTTGAGGATTCATTTTTTTGATAGATGCATACCATGTTAAACTATCGGTAATGAAATTATAGATTGTTTCATACTTAATCTTTTTAGTATTTTATTAATATATGTACCATTTAAGATTAGAATAATTCTCATATATCATTCAAAAATGATCTCGATCCCTTCTATATAGGCTTTGTCACCTACATCTTACGTATATAAGGGCTTGTTCAACCATTTCATAACAAATTGAATGTTTCGTGAAACATTTCCTATGAAAAATATGTCACCAATATATACTACTAGGAACATGATTTCATTCTAAGTAAACCCTTCATAAACAAAGGGAATCCATTTATTCAATAGGAAAAAAAATTCACTTATTGATTTATCAGATTGGATCATTTATGCTCAGGATTCTTAATTTAACCCATAAACATGATCTTTTTAACTTTTATATAATATGGGAATTCGTTGGTGTCATGAACCATTCTGAGTTATCTAGTACATCATTTTTGGAAAAATATTCATCATTTTCAACTAATAATGACTCACCTAACGTAGGGAATAAAAAATAATTTCTTTCTAGTTTCTAACCTCTTAGTTGAATGTACATAGTACTTAATCCATTCAAAAAATATCTTACATGGTTCCGTAAAGACTTTTTCTTATACTAAGTCCTATATATGGTAAGAATCAATGTTATCAAAGTTAATATACCTCCAAATATAAGTTTTTTATATGATTCCCTATTATGGAAAATGATAGGTTTGGCCATTTTTATCTCTTTTTTGAGGGATTCTATAAATAACGTCCCTATATTTCCTTTGCATATCCTATAACGATACACATTATGCTTCGAGGTGAATATATTCTCTAATTTGACTTAAAACGATTTAAAACCCCACACATGTATGTTAGAGAACATATATTTCATCACATGCCTTAACTTATATGGGCTACCATTTTCCACTTTAGTTGGTACATAGTTTTCTATGTGTGAGGAAGTATATAATTAATATATCTTAAAGTATAATAGAAGGTTTATGTAATTCATCATTAACCTAACCATTTCTATCAGGGTAACATCCTTCTTTTTACTAACACAATTATATTGTAGTTTATAAAGAGGAGTGAGTAGAGATATAATCTCAAAATCCCTTAGATAGTAGATGAAATCTTTGATAGGATATTATCTACCTTAGTCTTAGTAGTTTTTCTTTTTTTTTCTTACCATGATGATTCTATAATCCATTCATTAAATCTTAATATTTTTCAAGGGATTCATACTTATACCTCATTAAGTGAAAATATCCATATATACTCATTTCATTGGTAAATTTAATGAATTGTATCAACCTCTAGATTATAGTAGTGAATGGCCATTCACATATGTGTGAACCAATTCAAGAATCTATGTGTCCCATTATCCTATTCCACTAAATTGAGTTTTGGTTATTTTTTCTTGAAACAAAATGTGGGATATATCAAGTAGTTTTAGTTCAAAGAATATAAATATCGTTATTTATATAGATTTTATAAGAACTTCTCATTAACATGGCCAAGTTAGTGATTCCATAACTGGGGGTGACATAATTCTTGAAAAACTGATTCATTATCTATTTCTAATATATGGGTTACATTTTTTAATACCTAAGGTCCATTAGAAATATATTTCATACAATAAATAATTATATATTTCTAAAATTAGAAACTTTTCTTCATAAAATTAAATAAAAATACATCCATTTATAAAATGGACAAAGATATAATGTTCCTCGTAGATCTAGTTTATTTTAAATAATTCATAAAAACTATAATAATTCATGTTATAAAAGTAATGTTCAATTATCCTATAGATTGTGCATCCAGTCTTCATCCATTGGAATCTCTATGATCATCATCACCTCTTGAAACCTTCTTTTATATACATGATTATTGTATTTGAATAAAAATTTTGGAACAACAAACTACTTCAAATAACTAACAAGTATAAATTTAGAGGTTATATTGGATAACAAATTCACATAAATATTCTTTTTTACTCTCCGCTAAGGTGATGTTCATTTTCCATTGGCCCTTATTTCAAGATGAAAATCATTATGCATCTTCTTCTTTATAACACCTATGTATATAATTTATCTTGTAAGTATAGTGAGAACAAGACTTATACTTGGAATTATACTTTGGGAATGTTTCATTTCCTTTCAACTTGTTCACCATAACAACTTTAATTTTCTTGTTCCATGTGTTCTTATCTTCCTTGAGAATCCAAGTAAAATTATTTTAGAGTGAATTTTTAATATAGTTAACATTATAATTCTCAATAAAACTAGATATGTTATAAGGTATCAAGGAAAGAAAAAGGTTTAGGAATATATTATTAGGTTGATTTAATCCCAATATATAAATGAAAAAATATCCAATCATCTTGAATACTTAAGGTTTGGATATAATACATTCTCCAAGATTTCACATAAACAGTTCCTTGGATATCTTATACTTATCTTGGAAATCCTTCTCTTGATGAAGATCATAAAGATATGAAAACATGGTACATGCATAAATTTTTTCATAAATCATAATGATATCACTAGAAATGGTTGATAATATGAGTTACTAAATATGTAGTGCATCATATACTTGTTTTGAGAATATAATGTGTTTCTCCTCACTAACCACCATATAAGTCACTTTATTTAGATCATGGGTATCTGATATATAGAATTTATAATCCATGTTTATAACTCTGTGAATGAACCTTTACCACTCATAGAAATCCTTAATGGTGAGGTGATTATCTTTCTCCAATATCAATGACTAAGATATTATCAGTGTCATATTACATTCCATTTTCTACAAAAGATAAAATCAGGTTTTAGTACTCTAGATTTATTACCAAATGTGAGGTAAACAAAATATTTATTTGTATCCCACTATTTTATGAAAACCCAATATCCCTCACAATTTGATTTAGAATATTCTTTCACATTTACATTATAGTGGAAAGGATTCATATTTCTGTTATGATAACCTTATAAATAGAATTTTCAATTTCTTAAAGGTATTTATATAGGTGGTATTAAAAATTTTGTTAACTCATAGTTTCCTGATCAATTGACTGGACTCCCCAATCCTAAAATCTTGGAGTTATACTTTCTTATCAATTTCTTCCATGTTAAACCAATCCTTACAAGGGAAACTAATCTTAATGCTTACATTCTTAATTCATCTGTAAAAAATCTATTAGAACTCCTCAAAAAATAAATGTTTCATGAAAATTCTCAAAACAACATTTTGATCAATTTTTTCATCCTAAATCAAGTAATATATGGAATAAGTGAATCAATATATTCCTCATGGGGTTTTAATCTTATAAATTATTATTTTAGGTCATATCATTTAAATTATTATTAATATTATATGGATTTTATATAATTTATTAACTATTTGCTAAAAAAATTATCTATAAAATATTTATATTATACTATATGTTATATTTTTTATTTATTTTATATGTTCACATTTAAGCATAAAATTATCATAAATAAATAACGATGCACTAGATAGAACAAAATAATATGTAGTGTGATCTTCTATTTTACTATTGGATGATTTATCAAGTGGATGATACACCAACCCTTTAATCTATTGTAATAACTCCTTGAACTGTGATTATAGGGACCCATGTCTTTTACACATATTATTACACTATTTAAATAAATATTATGCATGAAATAAAAACAAAGGATAGAGAAGTATAGTTTATTTAGAATATTAGGTACATAATTAGAAAACATGAAACTAAAATAAAAATCTTTTTATTAATCTTTATACTTATCTCCTAACATCAATTGAACTCATATAAGTTCATAGGATAACCTCAAAAATATATAGGTAAAATGGATGAGCTTAAAAAGCAGTAAGGGAATAAACCTGGGAATCAAGCATTTCACATGAGTTATAAGGAATAAAATGGTAACATAGTAGAATGTATCAGGAATAAATATATGGAATCATAAAATGTATAACATGGAATCATATGGTCATGGAAACATAGGAAATTGGAAAAAACACATAACATATCCAACACACGAGTAAAGGATAAATTCCAAGGCAATATCACTTGGTGGAAAAATTCCCATAATAGATTAGGTTTACTTCCTAATCATATACAAAATTTATCATGAAACTAAAACAACACCCAATTCATTAGAGTTCTATCAGGGAAAAACCATTAGAAAATATTTATACATATTTGATCCACCTAAAGAATCACACAAGGGGAATAATAATAAGGGTTACCCATAGAAAGAAATGGGTTTTCTAATCATGTCATAAAGCATAAACAAAGGGAATATCATAATGGTATCCATGAAAGATGGGATTTAAATCATTGTTAGAAATTCATAAAATAATAATAATAATTTATAAATAATAATATTGCCCAACTAAATAGAATACATGAAAACCATTGGTTAGGTAACATAAAAATGTGTCAATTAAGCGCAGTTTTAGGGAAAAGAATAAAGAGTCTTTAAAGAGAATAAAGAATTAATTGTTTTTATAAATCCATAAATGAACTAAAATGTTTTTCATGATAAATCGAGTTATTATTGAAAAATATTGGTGCCTTAAATTATTTTATGGAGTGTACTTGAAAATGTGTTGGAAACAGATAACTTCCCTTTAATTGGGTTTTCTTCTCGAGAGGAATTGAGAAGTGATCCATTTAGAACATGCAATTACCCATAGAAGGTAGATGAATTAAGATACATAGCTATTGTTGGTGCATATAAATAGAATATATAATAATAATATAAGAAGAATTAAGATATAAATTGAGAAAAGATATATAAATCACGACACAAAATAAAAATGGAGGTTCAAAGAGATCCATTTCCTTATGTATGATTGAGTTATTTACTATCGCATTATGTACCCGATAATATGATTAGATTAACTAATTTTTTAATTTATTACCTCTTACATAATTATTTTATTTAGTTTATTTTATTATTTTCATTTGGGGCAATTTGATGAGTTATATGGTTCAATTTCATCATTATGGGAGTGTTCATTTCATAGTTTCATGATCGTTTCACTTGTGTATAATTATGGAAGTTCTTATCTAATGGGAATACCATTACAAATGTGAAATTAATTGGTATTAATACACTTATATAATTTTAAAATATTCTATATATAATTTTCTTTTCTAACTTGAGGATGATCCATTTGATAAAACATTAATGATAAAATTTTAGTTTATTTTGTAATTTTTTTGTCAATCACAAACTAGTATTTTTATTTAATATTATGTCAATATATTAGTTCTGGAACATGGAATAAGTTATAATATAATTATTAAAATCATATTTAGTCATAAAAAAAATTATAACCATTTTTTAAGGTGGTATTTAAAAAAAATCTTTATCCACGAAGATGGTTAATCATCATAATTTGGAAAATGGTTTCCTTTCATTGAATAAGAGGATATGATAAAAATTGTATGTATAGAAAAAAATTCAATTTTAAATATATAATTATATTATATACATGATAGTGTAGTTATTATGATTTTATGGATGAAATAGGCGTGGATAAGGTAAAAAAAGAAAACAAATTAAAATAGGTAGTTTGAGAATGTTAAATCTTGAATACGACCTTCTTGAAGGACCCCTTGAGAATCTTGGAATTTATATTTTTATAGAAACCATGATCTTTATTTCATATTTAAACATGATTTATTACATAAAAATTCACTTAATAGAACTTATAAGATCACGATGTCTATTGTATTTGGGTCTTAGTAACATTACATAACAACATAAAACATGAAATAAACATCTTTATGAAAAACATGTTTTACATTACCACAACATTTCTTCGAACTTAGCATTGTATGGGATAACCTGAGGAAAAACATAAAAAAGGGTGATCCATAAAGCCCATTAAGAGAGTAACAAAGTAATAACATGAACAATACAATACATGTTATGTAATAAGCATATCAATGGAGCATAAGAGAAACAGGAACATAAAGTCATGATATAACATTATTTTCATAGAAGAGAAATAGGGAAACAACTTCAAACACTACATCATTAAATAAAGGAATCAGGTAAACCAATGTAACAACATGGTCGAAAATGTTAATATAAATGAATTAGATAAACCCCTATCCTAAAATGACATATCATGATACAAAACATTATCCAATGCATTGAAGCGCTATCAGGGTTAACCCTTCATAATCATTTCAATCTCATGCTTAATTGTGCCACATAGATCATATAACATGGATGCATTCAACATCATCATTCATTACATGATAAAATAATGTGGAATAGATACATTTAAGTCTCTAATCAATAAGTATATGTTCAAAAAGGTGAATACCCCTGATAGAGGAATGGGTATGGTATTCACTACATAATGATTTTGGCATGTAAATCATTGTGCAATTTTGGCTGTATAACGACGTCAAATGGAAATTCATAAAATGGGTAGATGAGATCAAAAGGGGGATATAATAATTTATACACGAAATGGACAGTTAGGGGATCATGGAACATAATATTCCAACATATGAAATGGAATTTTGAGATGTATAATACAAATGAAGTTCTTGAAATGGAAATGAGGAGAGAGATGTATTTTATGGAATTTCATCATAGTAACAGAGTTGGTAAGGGTCAAAATGGGGGAAGGATAAATGACCAGTAATTTAAATAACATAAAATGGATAGTAATAGAATTATAAAAAATTATTGAAATTATAACCGTTTTAAATTACAAGAACTACTTTCAAATAAGATTCGTGAAATTGAAATGAGGAGAGGAAAGTTAGGATCTCTTGGTAGTGTGATCCCAATGTATTGGTAGAAGATTTTTGGGAGCTTATCAGAATCTTGGGAGGACTCTATGTAGTAGGGAAAAGAGGGTGGTCTAGATTAAAAGTGTTTTAGTGAATTTTAATGGGTTATTGGGTGGGTTTATATTGGAAAGGTGGGGGAATTGTTTATTATTTTGGTTTTGGACCCTATATACTAAAATATTCAAAACCACAAACCATACCATGGTTTTTTCCCATGGTTTGTTTCCCATGGTCTCTAGAAAAGGGGAGTGCTATAAATTATTTTTAAAGGATAATGTTGTAATATATTAAAATATTTCTTTTTCTTTGGTGGAGGTGAGTCACACATTCAAGGGAATTATTTTAAAATCATAAAATATTTTATATGTATTGGAGGATTCGCTAAGGCTTTATAAAATAAATAAAATAAACCAAAAATTATTTTTTAAATGGAAATAATATATTTGGAATAAGCTATGATTTATATTATTTTATTACTTCACTATTGGGTCATTATGATTTCATAAAATAGATTATATATTTATACGAGATTTAATTTTTAACCTAAAATTGGACTGCCTCTGAAAGTTATGAAACAATCACTATTGGATAATTTCAATTTCATGATTCTAAAAATAATATTTATTTTATATAAATAATTTTTAAAATATGTGAATTTTCACTTTAAAAAAATGTGACACTTATTGAAAATTGACAGGTTTTGATAAAAACAATTTTCAAAACTTAATAAAAATTACAATTGACTTCCTAAAAATTATACAATCAATTTATTTAATAAAAGTAATTAAAAAATAATATTTTATTTAAATATTATTAAATTCAAAATTACATTAATTCATAAAAATATATTTAATTATTAAATTTGAATATTAACAAAAAATACTATTTGTGCTTTAGAAATCATTTACAAGTAACAATAATAGAATGAAAGTATGCTAATTATTCTATAAAAAATAATTCACATAATCATAGTGCTAAGGTCTTGTTACATATCCCTTTATTATACCATCATACTCCCTAAGAGTAAGGTGTGTGATGGTGGGTATTTCATGAGGTCATTATGTGAACATTTTTTGGGTCGTGACCTCAATCAGCTTGAACTTATCCCATAAATGGTTAGGCTCATTCTTAAGTTGTTGGATCATGGATTTGAATTGGTCTAGGGAGAAGCCTATAAATACTATCTCCCTTATAATCTCTGATAAATGAGCTCCATAGGGATTTTTCGTACTGGTTGAGGCCATAACATCCTTTTTCTTTTTCAAAAGGATTTTTTAAAAACCTATTTTCATAATTTCTATGTGATAACTATTCAACATCAATATTAACAACATTAAGGATATTTAACATTCATTTAAATCCAATTGGATATAATAAAACAATATGAGTGCAGGTGTTTTCTATATCCATATTTCATTTAATTAAAATAAAGGGAATTTAATTCATAAGATTTTGGGTCATTATAACCTTCTCCCATAAGAAATTTCACCCTTAATTTTTTCCTCAAACAAAAACAAATGAGGGTAAATTTGCTGCATCACTTCCTCTGGTTCCATCTTTTCTTCTTCAAATGTGTGGTTTCACTACAAAAAATTGATGAGGGGAATTGTCTTATTTCGTATATCTTTTTCTCTATGATATAAGATCTTCACCGTGTTCTCTTCATAAGAGAGTAAATTCAACAATGGTACCATATCTGGATTGATTACATGCGATATGTGTAGTATGTAAATACTTATGAGTGATACATGGAATACATCATGTACTTGAGACATGTTTGGTGAGAGTGCTAGTAGATAGGTCATTTCCCTGATGCGATCAAGGTTCTCAAAAGGTCCTATGTACCTTGGATTAATCATTCTATAATGACCCATACTTTACATACATTTTTAATACTTCAAAATTGAAGCATACTTGTTACAACATATAACAAAACCATGAAAGGAACGTATAGATATAGTGTCTTTAGAAACTGGGAAACATAAACAACTGGTTCATAAAGCGTCTACACTGTCTCCCATTTATTTCATCATATCTATAGTCCCTTTTGGCATATCTTACTTAATAACCTTCTTCCTGACCTGCGGAAAGAAAACATACAAAAGGGTGAGCTCAAATGCTCACTAAGGGTAAACAAAAGAAATATCAATCACATCATATTCATAAGAACATAACTTTTGGAAATCTTAACCTGCAAAAGAGAGCATAATTTCATAACATGGGATAAATAATAGTAGTGAAATGGAATCCCAATAATCATAACTTAAAACATGAAACTTTGTGTCATACACACATAATCATAGAGAATAATTTCTTATTAGTCAAGACTCATTTCCAAGACTATCTTAGTGGACAAAGTCCATTTCTGAACTGAGTTCACTCCTCGTTTCAGTCCTGTTTCACTGAACCGGTATAACCTACCGTTCCAGCGATGTCTATCTAATGAGATATAAAATCTTTAACCAATGCATTGGAGGGAGATATATGTACCACCCATCTCATAATGATACCATTCTTATGTGTGCCACAAAATCATAAATCATACATCATTGCATAACCCATGTAATAAAAATGGGAATCTTAAACATCGTGACATCATCAAACAATTCATATAAGATAATGGAATTCATAAAAATAATTCCATCACAACATAATCAAATCAATGTAATAATAGGGATATAAACAGAACCCTATATTATCTTAGATGTAAAATAATTTTGATAAAACACTTGAAATCCATTCTTGAGGAAAATATCCTTTCAAATTCAAAAACATTTTCCTTTCTTAACATGTCATACAATTTTAAACTAAAAGAAGTTGATTAAAAATAAACTTGAAAACTTGTAAAGGAAGATTCTTGGAAATAATGTTTTAAAAATCCATTCATGTTGTATAAGTTAAAAAACATTCTTCTCGTACTTTTGTTGGAAAAGTCAAAAAGTACCTCGTACGAAGAACGACAAAATATTCCTTTCATATATTTTACTAAAAACTCACCGAAGGGTAAAATTGAATATAAACTATTGTAGAAGGATATAAATATTACATATTGAGGAATCATTTATGTGGATGATAAAATACACCCCGGTAAATTCCAAAGTATAAAAAATCTCGGATAAAAATGAGATTGTGATATTTCCCTTACCTTAGGTCCGATTTGCTTCATAAGTGTCGAAACCTACTGTATAATGATTTAAATAATGTTATTGACTTATTCCAGAATCATACTTATTTTTATGATATCATATATGGTCATATTTTTAACTTCTTAGTAGTAATATTTCATTGCTACTTGTTATTCGGGTGTTTATAACTTTTTGTTCTTATGCGTGTTTTGTCAAATAAATTCTTATTCTTCTCTTTACCTTATAGATACCACATTTCCATAATTGTATTAGTGTAATATATATCATATTAATTCATTCAATTCATTTATATAATCATTATGAAATGAAGATCATGTAGAACGAGTCGCATCACATCGTGGAGACGGTATTCCATACGTACGCACGAGTGATGATATCGTTCCTATGATCATGGAGTTGTATTGGAGTGTATGTATACTATTTCAGAATCAGTATCACTTTATAATAGTCATATATAGTCATTATTTACACCATTATACCCATCCAAGTAAGGTGGTGGTGGAAAATAGATTACACCACGACGTGGAGACGGTATTCCGTACGAACGCACACGCGGTGATTTATTTTTCCGTAGGATGGATAGATGGTTAAATAGGGTTATTTCATACTAATAATAACATATCAGTATATGATTGATACTGATGTTATTACTTCATAATGAAAAAACTAAAGAAGAAAAAGTGGAAGAAGAAATAAAGATGAAAGAATCGGTAACGAACATTACCTCTTCTTTGAAGTGCTTCTTTGAGACCTCCTTTTAGGGCAATAAAATAGGTCTTTGAAGAAGACCAGAACCTCTAGGATGTTTCTACGGAAGTGGAGAGGAGAAAGTGGCAGGGTTTGGCCGAGCTTGAAGGCTCAAAGTTGTTTGAGGAAGAGGGGGATGAGGTGCCCTTTTATAAGGGAGGAGAGGGGCACCTTTGGAATAACTAAAAATATTATTTTATTATAATGTCAAATTCGGTTTTTAATAGCTCCAAATTGATATATTTGGAAGATATGGTGGGTATGGGTCTCAATCCTTTCATACAATAGAATTTAGACAAGTTTAGGTATCAATTTTAACCTTATCATTTAGATTTAACTTTAAGTTAGATAATTTAACTTTTACTGTGTCTTCTTGTTTTCTTACACTATAAGGTTAATAAACATACCATATCAAGACAAACGAACCCCAAGTTTTTATTATTAATATATATAAACTTATCTAAGTCATTTGGACTAACCTTAGATTTTTAAGAATAAAATAACAATTAGTAATATAATATTTGTCTTAAAAACTATTTTATGTCAATTTTGACACTATTTAGTAATTGATTTTTTTGAAAATTATAACAGAATGATTAGTTCGAACCAAGTTACTTAAATCAATAATAACATGTCATATTAACCTATAAAATTAGTTTAATTCATAAAAAGTCTCAAATTACATTTATTTGGGTATTTATAACATCAATTATCTCAATATTTCATTAATAATATAATTACTGAATCATCATTGTGTCATAAATAAATTAAATCATTTAATGTCTAAAAATTACAAATAAAATACAATTATGTAGGAAATCTTTTTAGATTTATAATGAATATTTATAGTAGAATTTATCTTATGTATAACCCCATATTAAAAATGATTTACTTATTAAACTTTGATTTTAACTATTTTAACCCTTCTTTAAATAAATTAATAATAAATGTCCTAATCTAATCCAAGTGGGCCTAAATGGTCATATTTTATTCCTAAGGTTGTTTTTGGTCGAATTACACTTTTCCAATAGAATTAGGACATGTGTTAGGGTAATAATAATATCATTTTTACCCTTAATTACCCTATTTACTTTTAACCGTGGTAAAAAAAAGTAAAAAGTTACTATTCACTAAAAAATTATTTTCATCTCATTGAACCACATTTTACTTACTGACATCAACCGTGTCTCTCGGATTTTTGAAATTCCACTCACAGAAGTGGTAAAATTATGTTTTATAAAAAATTCAGTTTTTTAACTACCACTTAGTGGTTTCACTATTCATTAAAATAGAAAGTTTTCAGAAAAATACAAAAATTTCACCCTAGGCTAATTTCGATATTCTGAATCCAAAAATGAAGTCCATTTTGAAAAATAAAATTTATATAATTTCAAAAAGTGGTTATTACTATTCATAACGGCTGGTTTTAATAATATTTTAATAGCATATCATTGTATACTGAAACTCGGTATTGCGTACGACGCAAGCTATCGAGGAAGGCCGCGGTTGCATGTAAAGCAAGCCAAGCCAGTGTTAGTGAAAGATTCCTTTGATGATTTATATAACATAAAAAAAAAATATTTCACATAAAAGTCTCGGGTGATACATTCTACCCCCCTTGAAATGAATTTTGCCCTCTAAATTCGTCACTTTGTAACAAACAGATGAGGATACATCTCCCTCATCATATCCTCAAGCTCCCATGTAGCTTCTTCTAATTGGTGGTTCCTCCATAAAACTTTCACCAATCGAGCGGTCTTTCTTTGTAGGACTTTTTCTCTACGATCCAGAATCTCTATCGGCTGTTCTTCATAAGAAAGATCTTGCTCCAGTGGTACAACTTCTGAGATAAGTACAAGTGAAGGATCATGTATGTAATTTCTCAGGAGAGATACATGAAACACATCGTGAACTTGAGAGAGATTTGGTGGAAGCGCCAATCGGTAAGCTACCTTCCCAACACGATCCAGTATTTCGAATGGACTGATATATCTAGGGCTCAACTTCCCCTTCTTTCCAAATCTCATGACTCTCTTCCAGGGAGATATTCATAAGAACACTTTATCACCCACTTCAAACTCTAGGTCTTTTCTTCGGTTGTCGGCATAACTTTTCTGTCGACTCTGAGATGCTCTTATGTGTTGTTGAATAGATCTAACCTTTTCTGCCATTTCATCAACAAGATCAGGTCCTAATAGCTTTCTTTCCCCAACTTCATCCCAGTAAGTTGGAGTCCTTCATTTATTTCCATAGAGAGCTTCATAAGGATCCATCTGAATACTGGAGTGAAAGCTATTATTGTAAGAAAATTCCACCAAAGGTAGCTGTTGATCCCAACCACCTTTGAAATCCATAGAGAAAGCTCTCAACATATCTTCTAGAGTTTGAATTGTTCTCTCAGACTGACCGTCTGTCTGAGGATGATAAGCAGTGCTGAAACTCAACTTTGTATCCAGAGTATGCTGAAGACTTTGCCAGAACTTCGAGGTAAATCTTGGATCCCGATCAGATATAATAAAAAGTGGTACTCCATGAAATCTTACGACTTCCTTTATATATATCCTGGCAAGATGATCCAGAGAGAAATCCTCTCTAATAGCAATGAAGTGTGCAGACTTGGTAAGACGATCAACTATGACCCAGATAAAATTATTGCCTTTGGATGTTTTAGGAAGTCCTGTGACAAAGTCCATAGTGATGTTTTCCCATTTCCATTCGGGTATGGGTAATGGTTTAACATCCACTTAGACTTCTGTCTCTTAGCTTTAACTTGCTGACAAACCAAGCATCGAGAGACATATTCAACAACATCTCTTTTCATGCCATCCCACCAGAAGTACTCGTTCAGGTCCCTATACATCTTCGTGCTTCCAGGATGAATAGAGAATGAAGAATTATGAGCCTCATCTAGCAGCTCCTTCTTTAATTCGGGGATGGGAGGAACACAAACCCGATTCCTGAACATTATTATCCCATCACAATCAAGGTTGAATTTAGGAACATATCTCACCTTCTTTTGTAACTTGACATCTTCTTTCTGTTCCTCTTTAATCTTCACATGTATAGATGGTTGAACATTCATTTGAGAAAGATAAGATTTTTTGCCTTCCATTATAATTCCAAGATCCATCATTTGTAAATCCATAAATATTGGATCTTTTGTGATCCTCATCATGGATAAACTGGAATGGTCTTGTCGACTTAATGCATCTTCCACCTTGTTTGCTTTCCCAGGGTGGTAATGGATTGAGCAGTCATAATCCTTAATCAGCTCCAACCATCTTCTTTGATGCATATTCATCTCCTTTTGTGTGAAAATATACTTTAAACTTTTATGATCAGTGTAAATGTCACACCTTTCTCCATAAAGATAATGCCTCCAAATCTTTAATGCAAAGATTACCGCAGCTAACTCTAAATCATGTTTTGGGTAATTTTGATCATGTATTTTCAACTGTCATGAGGCATAAGCTATCACCATATCATTTTTCATAAGAACACACCCCAATCCCTTCTTGTATGCATCACTATAGATCACAAACCTTTCTCCACTACAATGCAGTGTGAGCACAGGTGCACTGGATAACCTTCTTTTCAACTCCTTGAAATTCTCTTCACATTCTTCCGTCCAAACAAACTTAACTCCTTTCTGAGTCAACTTGGTGAGTGTATTAGATAATCGTGAAAAATATTTCACAAAACATCGATAATATCTAGCCAAACTAAGAAAACTTCGGATCTCAGTTACTGTTGTTGGTCTCGACCATCTTTTGATAACCTCTTTTTTACTAGATCCACAGATATCCCCTCTTTTGAGATTATGTGACCCAAAAATGAAACTTTTTGAAGCCAAAATTCACACTTGGTAAATTTGGCATAAAGCTTCTCCTTTCTTAGGGTCTTCAATATAATTCTCATGTGATCTTCATGTTCTTCCTTTCTCTTTGAATAGACAAGAATATCGTCTATAAATACTACCACAAACTGATCAAGATAGTCTCTAAAGACTCTATTCATTAGATCCATGAATATAGTAGGGGCATTAGTAAGACCAAATGGCATCACTATAAATTTATAGTGTCCATACCTTGTATGGAAAGCCGTCTTTGGTATATCCTCCCTTTTGACCCTTAATTGATGATACCCTGAACGAAGATCAATCTTGGAAAAGTATTGAGCTCCGCGTAGTTGGTCAAATAGGTCATCAATGCGCGGGAGAGGATATTTGTTCTTGATAGTGATCTTGTTAAGTTCTCGATAATCAATGCAGAGTCTCATTGATCCATCTTTCTTCTTAACAAACAGAACAGGTTCTCCCCAATGTGACGCACTAGGGTGTATGAACCCCTTATCAAGATTCTCTTGGAGTTGCTTCTTTAATTCTTGCACCTCAATTGGGGCCATTCTATAAGGTGTCTTTGAAATAGGCAAAGCACCCGGTATGAGTTCTATTGAAAACTCAACTTCACGATTCGGTGGAAGACCCGTTAATTCCTCTGGAAAGACATCATCAAACTCCCGTACAATGGGCATATTCTTAATCATGAGTTTCTCAGCAAGCATTTGAGATAAATAACCTTCATTTAGTGGAATCAATACCCATAAAATGGAAGAAATTTCCACTGGAAGGTTATGTTCATCCTTGCATCGATAGACGATCATAGATTGATCTTGAATATGAAATGTGACTTCCCTTCTTTGGAAATTGATATGAGCTCCATGTAGAGAAAGCTAATCCATGCTAAGAATCACATAAAATTCCACTATAGGAAGGATCACAAGATTTGCAGGAAGCCCTTTCCCACAAACTTTAATCGGAGAAGAATTATAAACTTTTGATGCGACTGTTGTGCCATTAGGTGTTGTCACTGCTATCTCAACATCTAATTGTTGAGGTAATATGGTGATACCCATAGAAAATTCTTCAGAAATAAAGGAGTGGGTGGATCTAGAATCAAATAAAACATTTGCTACATTAGAGTGGATGGTAAGTGTACCTTTCACCACATCGTTATCGTACTCCACATTGCTGATAGAAATTGCATGTGACTTTCCTTTGTCTTTAGCCTTAAGAGTTTGTTGATGTCGACCATCATCATCAACCCTTGGATTAGGGAATTTATTGGCATAATGTCCCATCTCCTTGCACTTGAAACATTGAAGGGTAGTAGGTTTATTCTGTGTATCCCTTTTTTGTTTGCATCATTAGACATCTTCTTCCCATCATCGCGACATTCAAATGCCCGATGAACTTCCCTTCCACATTTGAAACATTTACTTGTCCCTTTAAGACAACTCCCTCCATGTTTCTTTCCACACTTTGAGCATAAGGGAAAGCTCATCTTCTTTTCAATGTGCTCTTTAGATTTTCCTTTGAATTCCATTTTCCTCTTCTTATCAAACCCATATGACTGATGGGTTACTCCAATCTCCATCTCAACTTTGAGAGCACATCAAACGATTTCCTCGTAGCTATTGAAGTCCCTTATGGCTAAGGCCCTTCGAAGACTTGGTTTTAAGCCACTAAAGAATCGATCGATCTTACTCTCAGGTTGGATAATAATACCAGAAGCGTACCTTGGAAGTCTTGTAAAATTTTCTTCATAGGTACCAACAGATTCATCATCCTTTTGCTTCAGTTCATGAAACTCTTTCTCCATCTTTGTTCAGAGAATACGAGGGAAGTACTTATTGAAAAATAAGTTCTTGAACTCGTCCCATTCCATGGACTCAATTTCATCCCTTTGCCTCGTATTCTTAATAAGATTCCACCATTGATCAGCATCACCTTCCAAACAATACACTACTAAGATGACTTTATCATGCTCAGAACATTGATGAACTGAAAATATCTTTTCAGTAGTACTAATCCATTGTTCTCAACTAATGGATCAATAGACCCGCTGAATGAAGGTGGACGCTGTCTCATGAAGGATTCAACAGAATATTGCTCCTTCCTTTGCTCGTTTGGAAGTCCTGCATGATTCATGGCTTGAGAAAGTTTTGTGAGCATGGCTACAATATTTTTCATTCCAGCTCCCATAACATTTGGTTGCTCAGGGGGACAATCATTGCATTTCCCGTCGCATTCCGCATTAACACAGTTCCTTCGGGTTCTAGCCATTGACTAAAACCAAGAAGGATAATGTGAGCAACACTAATTATAATAGGAAAACCACATAATCACGAATAAAATTTCACACTTAAGGTCTTATCCTAGGTTATTCATGGCCATTTCTAAAACACTAAGATTGTGTTCTATGCTTAGACTTATCCTTAGGGTTCTTACTAAGGCTTTCACATCCTAGTTTCCAAAGGTTGACTATACCTTTCCTCTGATACCAACTATAACGACCCATACTTTACATACATTGTTAATACTTCAAAATTGAAGTATACTTATTACAACACATAACAAAACCACGAAAGGACCGTATAGGTATAGTGTCTTTAGAAACTGGGAAACATAAACAACTGGTTCATAAAGCGTCTACACTATCTCCCATTTATTTCATTATATCTATAGTCCCTTTTGGCATATCTTACTTAATAACCTTCTTCCTAACCTGGGGAAAGAAAACATACAAAAGGGTGATCTCAAATGCTCAGTAAGGGTAAACAAAAGAAATATCAATAACATCATATTCATAAGAACATAACTTTTTGGAAATCTTAACCTGCAAAAGTGAGCATAATGTCATAACATGGGATAAATCATAGTAGTGAAATGGAATTCCAATAATCATAACTTAAAACATGAAACTTTTTGGCCTACACACATAATAATAGAGAATCATTTCTTATTAGTCAAGACTCATTGCCAAGACTATCTTAGTGGACAAAGTCCATTTCTGAACCGAGTTCACTCCTCGTTTCAGTACTGTTTCACTGAACCGGTATAACCTACCGTTCCAGCCATGTCTATCTCATGAGATATAAAATCTTTACCCTATGCATTGGAGTGAGATATAGGTCCAAACCATCTCATAATGATACCATTATTATGTGTGCCACAAAATCATAAATCATAAATCATTGTATAACCCATGTAATAAAAATGGGAATCTTAAACATCGTGACATCATCAAACAATTCATATAAGATAATGGAATTCATAAAAATAATTCCATCACAACATAATCAAATCAATGTAATAATAGGGATATAAAAAGAACCCTATATTTTCTTAGATGGAAAATAATTTTGATAAAACACTTGAACTCCATTCTAGAAGAAAATATCCTTTCAAATTCAAAAACATTTTCCTTTCTTAACATGTCATACAATTTTAAACTAAAAGAAGTTGATTAAAAATAAACTTGAAAACTTGTAAAGGAAGCTTCTTGGAAATAATGTTTTAAAAATACATTCATGTCGTATAAGTTAAAAAAACATTCTTCTCGTACTATTGTCGGAAAAGTCAAAAAGTACCTCGTACAAAAAACGACAAAAGATTCCTTTCAAATCTTTTACTAAAAACACACCGAAGTGTAAAATTGAATATGAACTATTGTAGAAGGATATAAATATTAAATATTGCGGAAACATTGATGTGGATGATAAAATACACCCCAGTAAATTCCAAAGTATAAACAATCTCGGATAAAAATGAGATTGTGGTTTTTCCCTTACCTTAGGTCCGATTTTCTTCCTAAGTGTCTGAACCTCCTGTATAATGATTTAAATAATGTTATTGACTTATTCCATAATCATACTCATTTTTATGATATCATATATGGTCATATTCTTAGCTTCTTATTAGTAATATTTCATTGCTACTTGTTATTCGGGTGTTTATAACTTTTAGTTCTTATACGTGTTTTGTCGAATAAATTCTTATTCTTCTCTTTAAGTTATAGATACCTCATTTCCAGAATGGTATTAGTGTAATATATATCATATTCATTCATTCAATTCATTTATATAATCATTATGAAATGAAGATCATGTAGAACAAGTCGCATCACATCGTGGAGACGGTATTCCGTACGTACGCACGAGTGATGATATCGTTCCTATGATCATGGAATTGTATTGGAATGTATGTATACTATTTCAGAATCAGTATCACTTTATAATAGTCATATATAGTCATTATTTACACCATTATACCCATCCAAGTAAGGTGGTGGTGGAAAATAGATTACACCACGGCGTGGAGATGGTATTCCGTACGTACGCACGTGAGGTGATTTCTTTTTCCGTAGGATGGATAGATGGTGAAATAGGGTTGTTTAATACTTATATAAAACATATCAGTATATGAGTTATACTGATGTTATTACTTCATAATGAAACAACTAAAGAAGAAGAAGTGGAAGAAGAAATAAAGATGAAAGAATCGGTAACAGACATTACCTCTTCTTTGAAGTGCTTCTTTGAGACCTCCTTTTAGGGCACTAAAATAGGTATTTGAAGAAGACCAGAACCTATATGATGTTTCTAGGGAAGTGGAGAGGAGAAATTTGTAGGGGTTGGCCGAGCTTTAAGGCTCAAAGTTGTGTGAGGAAGAGGGGGAGGAGGTGCCCTTTTATAAGGGAGGATAGGGGCACCTTTGGAATAACTAAAAATATTATTTTATTATAAAGTCAAATTCGGTTTTTAATAGATCCAAATTGATATATTTCGAAGATAAGGTGGGTAGGGGTCGCAATAATGTCATCCAATATAATTTAGACAAGTTTAGGTATCAATTTTAACCTTATCATTTAGATTTAACTTTAAGTTAGATAATTTAACTTTTACCGTGTCTTCTTGTTTTCTTACACTATAAGGTTAATAAACCTACCATATCAAGACAAACGAACCCCAAGTTGTTTATTATTAATATATATAACCTTTTCTAATTCATTTGGCTGTACCTTAGATTTTTAGGAATAAAATAACAATTAGTAATATAATATTTGTTTTAAAAACTATTTTATGTCAATTTTGACACTATTTAGTAATTGATTTTTTTGAAAATCATAACAGAATGATTAGTTCTAAACAAGTTACTTAAATCAATACTAACATTTCATATTAACCTATAAAATTAGTGTAATTCATAAAAAGTCTCAAATTAAATTTATTTGGGTATTTATAACATCAATTATGTCAACATTTCATTAATAAGATAATTACTGCATCATCATTGTGTCATAAATAAATTAAATTATTTAATGTCTAAAAATTACAAATAAAATACCATTATATAGGAAATAATTTTATATTTCTAATGAATATTTATAGTATAATTTATCTTATGTATAACCCCATATTAAAAATTATTTACTTATTAAACTTTGATTTTAACTATTTTAACCCTTCTTTAAATAAATTAATAATAAATGTCCTAATCTAATCCAAGTGGGCCTAAATGGTCATATTTTATTCCAAAGGTTGTTTTTGGTCGAATTAAATTTGTCCAATAGAATTAGGACATGTGTTAGGCTAATAATAATATCATTTGGACCCTTAATTACCCTATTTACTTTTAACCGTGGTAAAAAAAAGTAAAAAGTTACTATTCACCAAAAAATTATTTTCATCTCATTGAACCACATTTTACTTACTGACATCAACCGTGTCTCTCGGATTTTCGAAATTCCACTCACAGAAGCGGTAAAATTATGTTTTATGGAAAATTCAGTTTTTTAACTACCACTTAGTGGTTTCACTATTCATCAAAAATTGAAAGTTTTCAGAAAAATACCAAAATTTCACCCTAGGATAATTTCGATATTCTGAATCCAAAAATGAAGTCCATTTTGAAAAATAAAATTTATAAAATTTCAAAAAGTGGTTATTACTATTCATAATGGCTAGTTTTAATAATATTTTAATAGCATATCATTGTTTAGTGAAACTCGGTATTGCGTACGACGCAAGCTATCGAGGAAGGCCGCGGTTGCATGTAAAGCAAGACAAGCCAGTGTTAGTGAAAGATTCCTTTGATGATTTATATAACATAAAAACAAAATATTTCACATAAAAGTCTCGAGTGTTACATATTCCCTTTTTCCTAAATATCATAACTCTTTTCCATAGAGATATGTAGAGGAATACCATGTCTCTATCATAAAACACTGGGTTTAATCAATGATTTTCCGCATAGCGCTTTTGGAAACATTGATCATCTTTGATGTATTCTGGAGAGTATTAACCATCTTCCACCATTTCTTTGACCATTTTTCGACCTAAAAGTTTTTGTTCCCTAACTTCATCCCATCAAGTCGGTGTTCTACACCTCTTCTCATAAAGGGCTTCATAAGGATACATTTGGATTCTTGAGTAAAAACTGTAGTTGTAAGAGAACTCCAAAAAGGAATATTTTGGTCCCATAAGCCTTTGAAGTTCATTGATAATGCTATCAATATATCCTAATGTGTATTGATAGTCTCCTCATATTGGCCATCATTATGAGGGTGATAGGTTGTTTTGAACTTTAACTCAATGTTCAGAGCATATTGGAGACTCTTCCAGAACATAGATGTGAATCTTGGATCTCAATCAGATACAATAGACAGTGGTAATCCATGTAGAATTAATACTTCTCTGATGTATATTTGTCTCAATTGATCCAATGGGAAATCAAATCGAATTGCAATGAAGTGTACAGTATTTTTAAGATGATCTATAACAACCTAGATATCATTGTTTTCATGGTGATGTTTTCCCATTTCCATGTTGCTATGGGTCATGATTGCATCATCAATTTAGACTTATTTCTCTCAGCCTTCCCTTTCTGACATAACAAGAACATTGATGTATATTTAGCGATATACTTGTTAATAATATCCCACCAATAGTGCTCTTTGAGATCGCGATACATCTTTTTGTTTCCTGGGTGAAAAGGGAAATTCACACAATTTACATATCAAAAAGTTATTTCTTTAACTCTATATTTCATGGAACACATATTCTTGACCTAAATATCACAATTCCATCTTCATTAATAATGAAATATGAGGATTTCCCTTTTTGGATAGTTTAAACTTTCTTCTGAATCCACATAACTTCTTTTTGAGCATCCTTTAACCTTTCCAAAAGAGATGGTTCATAAATCATTTGTGAAAGGATTTATGATGTTCCCTTATTTATGATTCTCATGTATATATTCATTAAATCTAAGAATATTAGATCTTTTTCAATTCCCATCAATGAGATAATTGTTGTGTCTTTTTTACATAGGGCATATTCCACCTTGTTCGCTTTCCTGGGGTGGTAGTGGAATGAGCAGTCATAATATATTATGAGATATGACCATATTTATCAGCACATATTCATCTCTTTCTATGTGAATATATATTTGAGGATTTTTTGATCTATATACATTTCACACTTCTCCCTAAAGATAAAATAATTCCATATTTTCAATGAAAAGATCACTGCTTTGAACTCCAGATGTTGTGTGGGATATTTTTACTCATTAATTTTCAACTGCCTTGAGGAATATGCAATGAATTTTTAATTCTTCATCAACACACAATCTAGACCCTTATTTAAAGCATTGTTGAAGATTATAAAAATCTCCACACTTGTGGGTAGTGTGGGCGCATGGGTAGTGATAGGGCTCTTTTACAACTCCATGAAGCTTTCTTCACATTCATCATTTCAAGAAAACTTGACTCCCATCCGAGTTAGCTTGGTAATAGGGTTTGAAAATCATGATAAATTTCTCACAAAACGATGATAATATCCATCTAACCCTAGGAAGCTACGGATATCCATCACAGATGTCAGCCTTGGCCATACCTGAATTACTTTTGTTTTTGAAGGATATATAGATATCCCATTTATTGTGATGATATGACCTAAGAATGATACTTCCTTCAACCATAACTCACAGTAGTTGTACTTTTCATACAGATTATCCTTTCACAGGGTCTTTAGAACCATGCTCAGATGTTTCTCATGCTCCCCCTTTGTTTTATATTATACTAGAATATCATCTATAAATAATACCACAAATTTGTTGAGATAATCTATAAATACTCTATCCATCAAATCCATGAATATTTCTAGAGAAATAGCGAGTTTTAAAGGAATTACTATTAATTCATAGTGCCCATAACTTGTCGGAAAAGAAGTCCTGGGGACATCCTCCTTATTCACCCTTACTTGGTACTATACTAACCACAGACCCACCTTGGTGAAGTATTGTGATCCATGTCGTTGATAGAAAAAGTCATCAATTCATGCAAAATGATACCTGTTCTTTATCCTAATTTTTTAAGATCATGATAATCAACGAAAAGGGGCATTGTCCTATCCTTCATCTTGATGAGGAGGACTGGGGCACCCCATGGTGAAGCACGTGGGAGTATAAACCCTTTATCGAGGTTCTCCTATAGTGATATCTTTAGCTACTCAAGCTTCACAACATCCATTCTATACAAAGTCTTGGATATTTGAGACTCCCCATGTATAAGATCAGTTGAGAATTCAACATCTCTTCTTGGAGGAAGACTAATAAATTCTTCGAGAAACACATCAATTAATGCCCTCAAAATTAGAATATATTTTAAGATTGTTCATCCCTTATACTCAATCATATGATAAAGATATGTGTGATTATAGTGAATTAATATCCATGCTTGAGATGATGGTGCGGAAGAAGATTAATTCTCTTCCATGCACTTGTATAGAATCATGGGTCAATTCTCCATATGGAGAGTGATTTCCCTATCATGAAAATTTATGTAGGCTCTATATAGAGAAATCTGATCCATGCCAAGAATTGCATCATATTCCACTAAGGAAATTATGATGAGGTTTTCTGGGAAGTTTAATCTAAAAATTGTGATAGGGGAGCAGTTATATTCATGGGATGCAATAATTTCCCTATTTTCCATTTTCTCCAACATCTCTACTTACAATCATTGTGGTGATTTTTTGGATTGTTCTACTAAACCTTAAGGATATAAAATAATGAATAGAAACATAAAAAAAAAAGTACATTCGCTATTCTTGAATTCATAAACAACATACATATCACCATTTCATTGTCAGGATTCACTTATGCTGTGGAGATGGAAAATGCTCACCCTTGCTTCCTTAGAGGTTTTTGGTTGCCTCTGAAAACCATTGGCTTTGGGAACTGGTTCACAAAGTGCCATAGTTATTTGTAGTTTTATAAATGAACAATGCATTGAGGATCTAATGGAGTGTTCCTTACCTTTGTCACAGTAGTAGGGTTTTCTTTCCAAAAATCGCTGGCTAGTTGGCCTTCCTTCCCGCACCTAAATTATTTCCTCATCCCCCTCTAGTAATTTCCACGGTGTTTCATTAAGAACTTTTGACAAGAGGGGTGATATAATTTTTTTATCACCATCGGATTTAACCATCAAACTATCAGAATTAAAGTCCACTTTATGCTTCTTATCCCCATGATACCCATGAGATTTTACAATCTCCATCTCAGCATTGAAGGAACATCAGATAATCTACTAATAATTGTCAAAGTCACGGATCGCCAGGGCTTTCCGTAGGCTAGGTTTTATCCAATAAAAGATTATTTCAACCCTCAATTAGGGGGTAACAAAAAAACCAGAGGCGGATTTTGAAAGTCTAGTGAAGTTTTACTCATACTCCCCAATAGTTTTTTCTTGTTTTTTCTTGAGTTCAAACAAATCTCTTTCTATCTTAAAATGGAGGGTGTAAGGAAAATATTTATCAAAAAACATTTTGTGGAAATCCTTCCATATCATCACCTCAATATCTTACTCAGTCTTCATATATTTGATTAATTTCCACTATTGACCAGCTTCACCCTCTATACGATAAGCATCTAGAATAACCTTCTCTTGTTCAGAACATTTTAGGATGGAGAAGATCTTCTCAATTGAGTTGATCCATTGTTCAGCGATTAAGAGATCATATGATCCATTAAAAGTAGGATTCTTTTTTCTCACGAATCTCTCGATTGAAACTTGTTATTTCTTGGGGGGTGTACGTTCCTCTTGACCCATATTTATATTCAAAACTTTATTTAACTTAAGGCAGTTTCATGACAATGTTTTTGATTCCTGCTCCCATCGGATTGGGAATCTCAATTGATCAGTCATCACATTGATATTTTCATTAGTTTTTAGCTTGATTCCTTATATTACATTCCATTGGCTATAATAACAAAAAAATCAAGGTTAAATATTTTAAAATATTAAAAAAAATTAAAGTGTAATACAAATACAAAAAGGGATAACTTATAAATTATATTTATCTCCCTAACTTATGAATTTATATGCTCCGGTTTATGTTATCCATGATCTACTTCAAATCGTTTATTCTTGGGGGATTTTTTCTTATTCCCTTAATAATGGTTACTACTAAGATTATTAATTTATTAAACCATGTCCCCTGGGAGTGCCAAACAAGAGTGAATCAAGGTCCTTTATCATGAACCAGTTTCTGTTCAAGTCTAGATCAAAGAAGTGTTTTTGGGTTTTACCCCTAGATACATTACGCCAAATCCACCTATACTTTTACATATCCAGATAGGGATGTATTTTCTTAATATACCACTTAATCAATACTCATCAAAATTTAGGGATTCTTTTCTTATACTTAGTCTTATCCCTAAAGGCTTTACTTGAGTTTTCTAATCCTAATCCGCAAAATAACTAAAATATCCTCTGATACCAACTATAACAACCCTCCTTTTTATTTCATATTTAAACATGATTTATTAAATAAACCTTCCCTTAATAAAAATCATAAGATCGTGAGGTCTAGTGTATTTGTGGCTTATGAACATTACATAACAACTTAAAATATGAAATAAACCTCTTTATAGATAACATATTTTACATGGCCACAAAATTCCATCGTACTTAGCATTGAATGGGATAACCTCAGGACATACATAAGAAAAGGGTGATCTATAAACCCTAATAAGGGATTAAACAAGTAATAACATGAATAATAAAATAAATTTTAGGAAATATCCATATGAATGTAGCATATGATAAACATGAACATAAAGGCATGATATAGCATGATTATCATAACATGGAAATGTGGAAACAACTTAAAACACTATATCATTAATATAAAGAAATCAGGTAAACCCCTATCCCAAAAAGTTGGAAAAAGTCTTATAAAGTAATCAGGTAAACCCCTGTCACAACATGAAATATCATGATACTAAAAATTACCCAATTCATTGGAGCACAACCAGGATACACCCTTCATAATCATTTCAATATCATGATTACTTGTGCCACATATATCATATAACATGGATTCATTCAACATAATCATTTATTAAAAGATAGAAGAATGTGGTATACATAAATGTACGTCCCCAATAAATAATTATATGTGCATAAAATTTAATACCCTTGATAGATGAATGGGTGCGACATTCACTACAAGATGATTTTGGCATGGAAAATTGTGGTGCAATTTCGGCAGTATAACGACGTCATGTGGAAATTTGTAAAATGGATTGATGATAAGGAAAGAGGTATCTCATCATTTATACATGAAATAGACTGTGATGGGATCATGTAACATAATATCCCAGCCTATGAAATGCAATTTAAGATGTATAATACAAATTATGTTCTTGAAATAGAAATGAGAAGAGAGATATGTCTTACGGAATTTCGTCATAGTAACGACGTAGGTAAGGGTATAAGTGGGAAAAGGATAAATGATACATCATTTAAATAATATAAAATTTATAGTAATTGAATTATTATAAATGAATTAAATTATAAGCATTTGAAATTATATGAACTACTTTCAAATGAGATGCTTGAATTTTAAAGGAGGAGAGGAAAGTGGGGATCCCTTACATGGATGTGTGATCCTAAATGCTTGGGAGAGGCTTCTTGGGAGATTAAGGGTGACTTGGGAGGAAATTAGAGAGTAGGGGTAGAGTTAGGTCAATGTTCATAGAACTTTAGTGAAGATTAATGGGTTTTGGGTGGGTTTATATGGGAAAGGAAGGAGAATTCTTTATTATTTGGGTTTCAAAACCTACACATTAAAATATTCAAAACCAAAAACCATACCATGATTTTTACCCATGGTTTCTATAACAGGGATTGGAATAAATTATTTTAAAAGGATAAGGGCTGAAGATATTAAAATATTTGTCTTACTTATGTGGAGGTAAGTCACACTTTCATGGAAATGATTTTAAAATATTAAAATATTTTATATGTATTGGGGGATTCATTAAGGATTTATAAAATAAAAAAATAAACCTAAAATTATATTATTTTAAATTAAAACATATATTTGTTCTAATATGACCTTAATATTATTTTATTACTTTATTATTGGGTCATTATTATGTTATAAAAAACATTATATATTTTTACAGTATTTAATTTTTACCCAAAAATTTTGACTCTCTTAGAAATTTATGAAAAATTTACCATTGGATGATATTGAAATCGTGATTCCAAAAATAATATTCATTTTGTATAAGTATTTTTATACATATTTGATTTTTCAGTTTTAAAATAAAAACATACATTTATTGAAAATTGACGGGCTTCGATAAAAAACTATTTTAAAATCATAATAAAAATTACAATTGAATTCCTAAAAAATATACGATAATTTATATTTAATAAAATTAATTTAATAATAATATTTTATTAAAATATTATATAATTAAAAAATCCATTAATTAATAAAAATATATCTTTTTATTAAATTTAAATATTGACCAAAATACTATTTCTACTTTAAAAATCATTTACAACGTAACAATAATAGAATGAAAGTATATTCATTATTCTATAAAAAAATAATGCACATATTAATATTGATATATACCTTTTATATATCCTTTTATTACACTATTACACTTCCTAAGAGTAAGGTGTGTGATGGTGGGGCTTTCATGGGGCTGTTCGGTGAACATAGTTTGGGACGTAATCTCAATGAGCTTGAACTTCTTCTGTAAATAGTTACACTCATGCTTAAGTGATTGGATCTTAGTTTGGTCTTGGTCTAGAGAAAATCCCATAAATTTTATCTCCCTTAGAAGCTATGATAAATGGGCTTTATGGGGTATGATCCTACTGGTTGATGCCATCATTTCCTTTGGTTGTGTCAAAATGAATTTTTAAAACCCTATATTTATACTAGTCACGTGATCACTATTCAACGACTATATTATTAGTGGTAAGGATACTTTGTGGTCATTTAAATAAAATTAAATATAATAAAAAAAGGCAGTTCAATTTTTTTTATATCCATAAGAAATTTAATTAAAAGAAGGTAATTTTATTTATAATAGTTTGGATCGTTACAATTTTGGTGAGACCAGAATCACAAGTATGTTAAGAGAGTGGGTATGAATGATTTTGGAATATATTTTTAAATATTAATGTCTTGGAAGGTGTGAAGAGAAGGTGTTGTGAGGGGTGGTTTTTATAATGGGGGAGAGGGGTGTTTTTGGAAATTTCTCAAATGATTAAATCGTAATAAATTAACTTTTCCGATCCAAATAAAACAAAATTGACGAATATTCGAATATAATAGGAGATAATGCTGCAATATCATAAACTAAAAAAAATTAAAAATGTTTTGTTTTTATTTTAAAGATTATCATTTTCATTAACCCTTAGTTAAAATATTTTAAATTTTAATTATGGTAGGAAAACTTTCAATATTAAAAGTTTACATTTTTTACATATATTCTGTCAGTTTGACAAGAAATGGAAAATTTATGAAATTTTAGAACATATCATAATAAATTTTTATTTTTTATATATTTTCATTATTTTTCAGATAATTTAATAATATATTAATCCCATAAAATATCATTATTGTCAATTTTGTTACTGTTCACTACATTGAGATTTAAAAAAATAAATAAAACCTGTAAAATTAGAACCGACTATTTTATTATATCCTAAACATGTCTTGTTCATCTAATAAATTTTTGGATCACCTTAAATATTTTAAATTATTTTACTTTTAATATTTTTATTATCATTTATCTGCTTTTTTATGTTAATTTTATAATTACTACATCAGTGTTGTATAAGCATTTAGGGAAATTATTTAATTACTAATTTTTTTTAATGAAATTATAACGATAAAGATAAATTTTTAATATTTTATAATAATATTTTTAGTCATTTATATATTCTGGTTAACCCCATACTAAAAATATTATTCTTATTAAAAATAAGAGTGTGACATTTTGTCACTTTCATTGATTTTAATAATTTCTAAGTCATTTTTAAGGTCAGGTGTCTATTAAAAAAACTCAATTTATAACCTTAGGTGTTAAATATAGAATTTAAATTATCCAATATGATTTTGGATGAACAAATATGGACTTATCACTTATTATTAATCTAGATTAACCAAATTTACCATTTAATAAGATGATTAATTTAATCACAGTTACTATTCATAATGAAAAATTATAAGGTGTCTATTTACTAAAATTGTACCTCCTAATTTTATATTTGGAATTATTTTTCTAAATTAAAAACATATAAGTGGAAGAATTTAATTTAATATTAATCTGAAAAAACAAAATGAAAAAACAAATTTCCAAGAATTTTCGTTTAAAGTATAAAATTTTATTATACTATATTACTGTATAAAATTAATTTAAAAGAAAAAAATTTGATTATTTATAATTAAAATAATCTAATTAAAATTTAAAACAAATAAAATTTCACTTTTTAAAAGCATTAAAATAAAATTCTGTTTTGAATGTCAATATGTATTTTCCACTCTTTATTAAAATTTCAATCTTTTTTAAAAAATTCAAAAAAATCATCCTAAGATAATTTTGAGATGAAGGATTAAAAAATGAAGTTCATTTTTTTCAAATAAATTTTATAAATGAGTACAAATTAAATATATTTATTTTCTCATATGAAGAAAAAATATCATTTTTTGAAGAAATTTTTTTTAAAGAATAAAATAAATACTAAAAATTAATGGTTTATTTCTTAAGAATTTAAATATTTCATAATAGTTTTATTCCTATTTATTCCCAAAAATTAAAAAACTAGTCTATAATGATTATTTTAAAATAATATGATTTTAATAGTATATCGTTATTGGTTTAAACTCAGTGTTGTGTGCAACACAAGCTACTGAAGAAAATAAATTATTCAAAGGAAAATATTTCAATAAAAAAATAACCGGGTGTTTCATTCTTCCCCCATAAAGAATATTTTCACTTGAAATTAAATTTTATATACTATTTTGAAAATAGGTGAGGGTGCCTAGATAATGAGAATATAAAAATGTCACTATAAACATAGAAGGAATAACTTATAAATGAAAAGTATATTCTAAGTTGTGATTACCTGAGTTTCAATCTTGGTTATCCAGTGTGATATAATTACCCATAGGGTTATCAATAAGTTTTTCTAGTCCGAGTCCAAAAAAATGACTTTACCATTATTTGATAGAAACTATATTGACCCAATCCTTTTATACATATTATTATATGATTCTAAGAAGAATTATTCATGAAATAAAAACCATGGATCGAAAATTCTAGTGTCATTTAAATATTAGGTGACTAGTAATAAATTGTGAAACTAAAATATATTTTTATTTATCCACATAATTATAACCGAGATTTTTTTGAGTTCTTACACCTGAAAAATAAAACCTGGGAAATACAAAAACAAATGGGATGAGCTAAACAACTCAGTAAGGAAATAAACATGGGAATAAAGCATAACATTTGAGTTACAATGAATAACATAATAACATAAAAAAATGGATCATTAATAAACATATGAAATAATAACATATAAAACATGGACTAATATGATCATGGACTCATAGGAAATTATAATTAGTACAAAACCTGACAGAAACATGATTCAAGGATAACTGCTAAGACTATATCACTTGGTGGACAAAGTCCCGTAATAGATTGGGTTTACTTTCAAATCCCATAAATAGCATATCACGAGGTTTAAAACATCACCAATTAATTATATTTCTAAATAGACACACCCATAATAAAATTTTCAAGCATATTTTTTACATATAAAGTATTAAACATAAGGAATAAACAAAAGGGTTACCCATGGAAATAAATTGGTTTTGTAATCATTTCATAAGGCATAACCAAAGGGAATATTGTAATGTTATCGATGAAATAAGGGATTTAAATCATTATTGGAAATTAAAAAAGGTAAAATAATAATTTATCAATAAAAATGATGTCTATCTGAATTAACAAAATTAAAAAGTGTGGTTAGGTAACCTTAGAAATGTTCCACTAAAGTGTGATTTTGGGAAAATAATAAAGAGTCTTTAAAGAAGATAAATGGATAATATTTTCATTAAAATAGAAGTGAAATATAACAGGTTTTAATGATAAATTGTTGTATTATGGAATAATATTGTTTATTAATAAATTTTTAGATGTGTGATTGAAAATGGGATTGAAATGGAGAAGTTCCCTTTAACCGGGTTTGCTTATCAACAGGAATTGAGAAGGGGGCCTTTTAAAAAATGTAATTTCACAAAAAATAAATATTAATTTAGCTACATAATTTTTTTAGTTAAATATATATATAATATAGTAGAACTATATTAGAGAAATCAAGAAACAAATTGAGGCAAATAGAGAGAAAAATTAACCCAAAGGAAATATGGTTGTTCAAAGAGATCCCTTACCCTATGTTCAATTGAGTTATGAAATTGCACTTGATATAATAGATAACAAAATTATATACCTTAATTAATTAATTAATAAATTATTAAACATGTATATAATTTATTAAGATGTTATTCAGTTCATTTATGGCCATTTTTATGAGTTATAAAGTTCAATTTTGTCATTTCTATAGTGTTCGTTTCATGGTTTCATGGTCATTTCACTTGTGTATAATTTTAGACGTTCTTTTAAAATGGGAATAATATTCCATAATTGAAATTAAATGGTATTAAAACACTTAAATAAGTTTAAATTTTCTTTCATATCATTATATTTTCTTACATGATGATGATTCATTTGATAAAACATTAATGATAGATGTTTAGTTTATTTTGGTAGGTTTCAATCTACCAAGAACTTGTTTTATTTTGTTTAACATTATATCTATATATTAGTTCAGAACATGGATTATGTAATAACATACATATTAAAATATTATTTAATCATAATAATAGTTTTATAACTAGACTTTATGGATTTAATGGAAAATGAAATATCGTTATCCACAGAGACGGTTAATCGCTATAATTTGGACAATGGTTTCCATTCTTTGAATAAAGAGAGATGAGAGAAAAAAGATGGATTGGAAATATTAAATCAGAAATATAAAATTAAATTATATACAATATAATTTAGTTTTATTATTTTATTGATGAAATACTTCAAGATAAGTTAGAATAAGATGAAAAATAGAATAGGTTGTTTGAGAATGTTACCTCTGGAATGTCACCTCCATGAAAGACCTCATGAGGAACTTGGAATAGATATTTTGGTGATACCGATAGATATTATATTTGAGTATAGTGGTTAGGAGATTTTTTTTACATATTTTGAAATAATATAGGCTTGGAAGTTGTAATGGGAAGGGGTTGTAAGGGGTGACATTTATAAGGTAGGATAAGGGTGTTTTTGGAAATTTCTCAAAAGATGAAATTGTAATAAATTCATTTTCTATCCAAATACCACAAAATGGACATGTATTCAAATAAAATATGTGATAATGTTTTAATATTATCAAAAAATAAAATTTATATATTTTTTGGTTTTATTTTAAACCATATCATTTTGATTAACCCTTAGTAGACCAATTATAATTTTAACTACGATAACAAATTTTTCAATATTTAAATGTTATAATTTTTAATTATATTTTGTAATTTTTATCATAAATGAACAATTTATGATTTTTATACCATATCATAATCACTTTGTATCTTTTAAATATTTTTACTCTTTTTGAATAACTTAAAAACATATTATTTACATAAAATATCATTATTGTAAATTTGGTGGCTATTCAGTAGATTGAAAATTAAAAACAACAATAAAATATGTAAAATTATAATAAAATATTTTATTATATCAAAAAAAGTTCATGGTCATATAAAAAATTATACGATCACCTTAAATATCTCAAATTATATTATGTTTAATATTTTAATTATCATTTCTTTAATTATTAATTAATTCGATAATTACCGCATCAACGTTGTGTAAGCATTTAGGGTAATTATTTAATTCAAAAAAAAATTAAATAAATTTTTATAATTTATATAAATATTTTATATATTCAAATAATATTATTAGTCTATTATATCTTCTATTTAAAAAATAACAATAATACTATACTTATTAAAAATAAAAGTGTGACATTTTGTCACTTTCTTTGATTTTAATTATGTTTAAGTCTTTTTTATAGACAAGTTTACATTAAATAACTCAATTTTCAACCTTATGTTTTAAAGGTATAATTTAATTCATCCAATAAGAGTTTTTATGAATTATTATGGCCTTATTACTTATTTTTAATTGAGATTAACCAAATTCACCTTTTACTGAGATGATCAATTTTACAACGTTTTCTATTCATATTGAAAAAAATAAAAGGGGTCTATTTACTAAATTTGAATATCATGATTTCAAATATAAAATCCATTTTTTAAAATTCAAAAATTAGATGAAGAAAATTTTAATTTAATATTAAATTGGAAAAACACAACAAAAAATAATTTTTCTAAAAAATTCCCTTTTAAAGTATAAAATGTTTTTACACTAAATTTATGTATAAAATTTATTTCAATGGCCAAAATTAGATTATTTATAATCCAAATGAAGTAATTAATGTTTAAAAACAAATATTAATTTAATTCTAAATTCATTAAACAAAAATATCATTTTTGATGTAAATCAATATTTTTACACTATTTGTTAAAATTTCAAACTATTTAGAAAATTGCCAAAAAATAATCCTAAGCTAATGTTGACATGATAAATTAAAAAATGAAGTTTATTTTTTAAAATTAATTTTCATAAATTTTAGAAATTAAATATATTTATTTTTTCATATAAATCAGTAAAATCATTTTTTAAGAAAACAAGTTTTTGAAGAATAAAATTCCATTATTCAAAACAAAGTGATTATTTCTTAATAATTAATATATTTAATAATATGGTTATTCTGATTTATAACCTCTAATTAAATGGGTAGGTTATTATGGTCTTATTAAAATTATAAAATTTAAATATTATATCACGGTTCATTTAAACTCGAGTTTTTATGCAGCACAAGATATCAAAAATATTAAAATATTTAAAGAGAAATATTTGATTAAAAAATATCTTGGTGTTACATATCTAGGTTCAAGATAATATATTCCACCAATCACCAGAGTATCTTCTTGGTTTGTTTCACTTCATAGGTATCTTGAACAATGTTTACTTGTATGAGAGATCATTCTATAACATATGTTTAATCACATCCTGGTGAGAGGAACAATAACTTTGTTGTTACATAAAATAAACCATGGACCTGTAGACCTATACTTAATAAAAAGAGGGGATTATTTTTTGAATAATAATTTTAATTTAACAATAATTATTATCAAATACATTAAATAATAATTAAATTAAAATAATCTATACATATACATAGGTTTTTCAAGCTCGTGATAATCCATGCATGCAATGACCAAGATTTTTATAACTAGATATCATTCATTTAAATTCATTACCTATTAAGATAAAACTTAAAAATTAATAAATTAATTATATTATTAATTAATTAACTCTTATATCTTAATTATCCATCCATAAATTCCTTGAAATTACTATGACCTTCAATTAATTATAAATAAATTTAATTTATAACTAATTCATACACAACATGTACAGATTGGGAATACATTTTGTACCCATTTGGAAAAAAAAATTGTTGTCTATAATTTTACAAGTCATCTATTAGAAGCATAATGGTTTATACCCCTATTTTATACAAGGTGTGTTGTATCATTCATATGGTATGTGACCTCTCTTTGTAAGGTCCTTGTCATATACTATGTATTTACATGGAAAATCACATACACAATATTTTATGATATTACAAGGAATATTGTTCTATTATTAAATTCATGTAGTCATTATGAAATTTATAACTATAAGACACACCATTAATATACATTCCTTGTACAATTGGTGATGCCCATGAAGTAAATGAAATTTATACCAACCATAAACATTGTACATCTACAGAATTATTTGGAAATAATTAATTAATCTTTTTAATTCACAGACAACCAACCGTGATACTCACTATGTAATTAGTGAGGTGAAACCATGTCATATGGTTTGTACATGAAATTTAAAAACATGTAGTTTGGTTTCTTTTAAGTATTTCCTCAATTTGATGGGCCACATTACATTCCTACAAACTTGACATTTTTCTACATGAGTTATTATGCATTAAACAATATATAAATCCCATTACACACTATGTACTTCATGTAATTTTTTTTTTCAAATGGTGGTCATTATGAGATATGTATTAATTACATTTTATGTATGTTAACCTCAAAGCTTCCATTATTCATGTGGGAAAAAACTATATGGGGTTATATGGTATTTATTCCAGATAAAAATTGTGTACCCTTGTCATGTCACATGCCAACTGGTGGTTATTATACAACTTGTAATGACGTCATTTACCGAACCCCCCAATAACGTGTCATGATTTTCATGGATAGTTCTTGTGTAGAATAATATTGTCACATGACATGTACATTTCTATTACTTTTTATATATCTTTGTTGTGTTTCAAGAATCTTTAGAAACCTTGGATGTGATCTTTAATAATTATTCATATATTATTTTTATATTCATTATTATAAGAAATTGAGAAATCATATTTTCAATACTTTTGGATTAATAGATTAAAAACTATAAAATAAATTATAATTAAAAAATTCACAATATATCAATGGTTAATAAATTATTCTAAATTAATATGTGACCACTCTGACACCACATATAGTTTTGGGGTGTACTGAAAGAGCTTAGGCCCCTTCCTAATAAATTTTTATCTGTTTATTCATATCAAATACTCGTAAATTAAAAAATGAGACCATATAAGAATCTAATATAGCGTATCTACAAATATAAACTATAATTAATTTTTATAGATTAAAATTACCTATTTGTGGAATTATATCTTCATACTAGAATCATTTGATCTTTCTTATCATATTATCATTTAGATAAAGGACCAAAGGGTATAATATCTCTAGCATTATCCAAGTGTTCTAAATTAATCTTGGAACATTACTGCTGGATCTCTAGGTCCTATAATGGAAGAACTAATTCATTTTTTCCATTATCATTGATCACAATTATATCACCCTGAGATTTTAAAATAAGTAGAGTTGGTTAGATAGAATATATGACATGAATCACCAAGATTAAACGGGAATATAACACCATGCTAATTTATAATATATATTTTTGATAAATTAAATATCTTTTATTTCTTGTGATGCACACAATATTGGGTCCAAATAAATCACAATACTCTATTAAAATATTAGTATTTAAAATGTGACTGTTATAACCTAATTGTTAAGTTTGAGGGTATGAAGAGTAGTAACTAAATTATGAAATGTTTATTGATTATTCATGTATAAAAAAACTCATTGTATATTTATTTATTTGAAATAAGATAATAATCATCTGAAAGAAAAATAATTGTTTTTTGAATAAATTTTATTTTTCTAAATGGCGGTTAAGTTGTGTTTTGCACACACTATTTAAAATTAATTTTTACCAATTTTATAAAATTTGTTTGAAAAAATCATATTCATTTTTTAAATATAAATTTCAAAATTATCTGTGGATTATATTTTGATAATTTTATGAAATCATAAATTTTCTAATAAATATCCGAATATACAAAGTTTTAATGTAAAATGACTTTTCATTTAAATTATTTAAAAATTAAAGTTTTATTTTAATTTTTTTAATGTAAAATTAGTTCAATTACATTAAAATTGATTAAATTTAGGTTATTTTGTTGAATTAAATATTAAATTTGGATATTAATAAAGTTGCAACTTCTGAGAATTTCCTTTTTGGAAACCCACTTTTTTGTTGTGTCTGCTGGTTTAATTTTAAAATGGATTTTTCAATTTATGTTAATTTAATTTGGATAATTTATTCAAATTATGGAATAATAATAATTTATAATATCCAATGTGATAAAATAAATTTTTTAACATTATGAATAGTGAAATAAATATTAATTAATTTCCATAGTTAAGGTGAAAACTGATTTACCAAGGGGTTAAACTAAGAAGATAAGGGTTAAAAATAACCTAAAACTTATCCAACATCAATTTTGTAGATATATTTAGACCTTATCACCTATAAGGGTATATAATTATCCATTTTTTAGTATTTTTTGGATAAAAATATATTTTTAATTAAATATTTTCAAAAATTACATGCATGTCATCTCCGCCACATATAATAGTCCTCCCACTCTCCTGCTCGCCTCACAATTACAATACAATTTGGTTCATAAAAACCTATAAAAATAACTTCATTACTCACCTAAAAAAATCTTAGATCTATTTTTTAAAATATAAATACTATTTATGAATGATTTTTGTGTAAACCTAATGGTGTTTTCTGAAGAAGAGGAACGTTCTTAAACAAGTGTTTATATTTACGTTCTTCTTCCACCAGTCTAAAATATTATTGAATAATGAAATTATAATAACATTATTAAATATAATTTAATCAGATGCTATTATTTATGGTATTTACATATATTTATCTCCTCTTGCTATCAAATTGGAAATGAAATTGCTAATCGTGTGTACAGTGGACTACCGTCTCTCGAGCAGTTGTAACTCATTTTCCATCAACCTATATCATGATTTTTTATGATGATGGATTTAATGTATATAAATAGAATATATTATATTATTATACTTTTCTAATTATAATATAAAATAAAACTTTATAGTTTCTATTCCATTTAAAATATGATAACTTTACTCTTGTGTATGGAGAACTACCTCCTCACAAAGCAATGTGATTTATTTTTAACTTATTCTTTACATGGAATATAATAAGGATAAATTTAATTAATATATGAGATATATATGAGATGATATTGATAATTTAAAATAAATATATCACCCAATTAATTACCCTTTTACCCATTAACAAAATAATAATGTCGCTTGTGTGTACATGCGACCTACTCTCTCCACAAAGCGATGTGATCCATTCTCCATGATCAAATTAAAATAATTATTATAAAATTGTTTCTAATGAAAAAATATATTTATAACACTAATATAACAATTCATATAATTTAACCATTGAATATTCACATGAATTGAAACTTTCACGTTGAATCGTGTATTATAAAATAAGGATTTTATAGCTCGAAACAATAGTAATAATTAAAGATTATTAAAAAAAGAGTGATAAGATTATATAAATGAATAATATATTGAATTTTAAATATTTTTTATAGTTATATTATAAGTTAATAAAATTTTTAAAACCATTATAAATGAAGATAAATTACGTTTAAATAAAAGGAAGTGTGAGTTAATGGACTTTATCTCAATTTAATTTTATTGAGGCATGTTGTAATGTTATGAACCTCATTTATATTATATAGGGTATATAATTTAATTTTGACCTAGAATATAATGATTAATTAATGATTCATGGTATTATTAGGATCCAATTTTAATTATATCATCTGAGGGGATTTTTCTTGATGATTGAAAAGTGGTAAATAATTTCTTAACTCAATTTATTTCCATTGGGTTATATTACTTATTCATTATCTGTGATGTTATAATATTATGTTTTTAATGAATTTTTATATTATTATTTTGTATTTAAACTTACTGTATGCATATTGTTTCATGAAACACATAGTTAATTCATTAATTAATTCTTACTTCAATGTTTCAATATTTGGGATGGTTTACTTTACAAACTTAGTTTAATCGATATTGTTTATGCTTGAATTTCCATTAAAAGAAATTAATTGGTAGATGGAAAATAAACCCATTTAATTTTCATATTCTCTTTTTATTAATGATTTTTTTCATGAAATAGTATGATTTTACACTCTTTTTTACTTAAAATTATTGAAAAAATGTTTTTTATATAATAAATCTTCAGTTCTCTCATCGATAAAAAATTATTTTTCTCCACAAAAAAATTTTTGTAGATATTTTTTCAAGAATGTTTTCAAATTCTCCAAATTATTTCTTAAGGACATTTTACCCATGTTTTACTTTAAAAAAAGTAAAAGTAATATTCATGTCTTTTTCAAACAAGTCTCATTTTTATTTTACCAAAAATGAGAAAGAAATCATTATTTTAATGTGTAAGAAATTTATAAAACTTCCCCCCATCAAAAAAACTAATTTTATTATATATTACCTTATAATTTTCAAAGGTTAATTTTAAAGAAAATTATTTTAAAATTATTTTTTAAATTTTTAGTGTAAAAAAAAATCTTTTTGAAATTGAAAGGATATTTTCATCATGATTTTTTTGGTATTTTTATTGTATTTATATTCATCAACAAAAAAACCATTTATTTTACTTATAATACTCCCAAATATATTCTATTGATACCATCCTTATTTATTCTATGGATTTTTTATTCTAATGTTTACAAAGTAAAGTGTAGACATTCACTTTCATGATTCGTTTTTATAGTTATTGACCTTCCCTTAAAATATTCACTATTTTTTGATAATTAGAAATTAAATTTCCCATAATTATATATTTTATTTATCATGGATATTTTTGTTTCATAAACCATATATCATTTCTACTTTTGGTATTTAATATTGAAAGTTATTTGTTAATTGGGGAAAATATTGATAAATATATATTATTTACTCAATATAGATATTTGATGATAAGGAACATTTTTTATGAATTTAAAATTTTATTTTATACATTTAGAATGATATAGAAACTCAGTGGTGAGTGGGGCCCAAAATTATGTAGCCCCTCGATGCATAAACATGTCTCATGAAACAAATTAGTTGGTCAAATTAATTGGGTTTCTACCTATAGTTTTAATCAGTTTTATAAAATATCTAGATGGTATAGGTATCATGATGCTTAAGATCCTAAACCCCAATAATTTATAATTTCCTTCATTAAAAATTCAGTTATTATTATCCATGAGGTTTTCACATTGATATTGTCTCTCGATTCATTACATTCTCATTTTTTTTATTAAATAGATTTTTAATTTAGTAATTTACATTTATATATTGAATAAGACATATCTTTTCATGATAGTAGAGTTATTTAAATAGTTTATGTTTTCTGTTATTTAACTTTCCATATTGATGGCACATTATATAATCATGATAGTCAATTTTTTTAATGGATTTCATGTTCCGTTATTTACCTTGCTATGTTCATTATTATAATTGATTCATGGTAGAGTCCACTTTATATTACTCTTACTGAGAATATGCGATCACCCTTTATTTTTCTCCTTTACAAAGAATCCAGGAAGTTTACTATGAATGATATTCAAGAATATTCTTGAGGGAAAAACGATATTATCGAAAAAAGTAGTATGTTATAATATGTATTTTCAAATTTAATATGAGAATAATTTATGTTTCATGTTTACCAAGACTAAAAAAATTTACAGTCCTTTGGTATGTGATTCCTTTTTTCTTATACCAATTTAATATTGTATACATTGGCTCTAGGTTACTAGGTTCATGGTCACAATAGTTGGTATTATAAGAAGTTCAGTAGAGTCCTTGGGAACTAGATTTATTAAAAAATAGATTGGGGAACATAAACAAATGATATAAATTAAGGATAGGTAAAAAAGAACATACTAAAGCTTTATTAAGGTATATTTTATATGGTATTTCCTAGATATAAATCACTATTTGGATACTAAAACTGGAAGTGATTCTAGAAAAAAACTATATAGGGGAAATAATTCTTAAAAATACACATCTTGGTTGAATCAAGCGTTTCCTAATACACAACAATGGGTCCTACTGTATATCTAGTTTGACACTACTACATTATATATTTTAGATAATTCAAATTTTCTTTATAATCCATTAAATAGGATTTGATTAAATGGTAATAATGAATGAATTTGGTTAAACTTAAAGTTTTGTAGATTGAAAAATAAGGTTTCCAGATCTTGAAATCCTATAAATAATTATAGGTTTTTTCAACTAAGATTATTATTTCTCACACTATGATTTATGGATTTTGTTAATAGATAGAACCTTATGGAATCATTGTAACATTTAACATGAATGATAAAGTGGTGACTATGAAAAACCAAATGGGATGAAGACTAGAGTGAATGATATCATGATTACACCTAATCAGTTTTCCAAAAATTTTGTTAATATCCCATACATTAATCAACTCTCAGATTCCAAAAATAAGTTAATGATGGAGTTATCTAAGAGGTTGATTGGTGGAATCCATGGAGGAAAGAAGACTTGATTTCCACCATGTCATAAATGTAGAAAGAAAAAACTTGGAAAGTGTCTCAAATGAACATGAAAACGTTTTAAGTTGGGAAAATAATTACATTAAGAAATAAATTTCACACGAACCAATTAGGACTACGATGAAAGGAAATAAATTTCTTCCAAGGGATACAATTATAGTTCATTATAATAAATGTGGGGATCCTGGGAAATATCCTTTTCAATTCCCTCTTTTAAATTTTAATCCCTAGACTACTGAAGGATCTATGTTTAAATAATATTGTTAATGTACTTATATATTAGTATTCTATAATTATATTGTATAATTATTTTTAGCAATGGTATTTTGGTTATAATAATAATGAAAAATATAAAGATTCTATTAAATTTTAAGATCGTATATGTCTTTATTAACATAAAATTAATGGATACCATCATAACATTATTTGTTTAAGATTTATTATAATTTCAAAGTCTTAAAAATCACCTTCTAGATTTTATGTGATGGGAGTATACTAATATTATGAATGTTTTCGGAGACATTTAAGGAAATAAGAACTATTGGTTTAGTATATGTTTTAGGGAAAAAGTTACTTAAAAAATTTTCCCTTACTTTTATGGGAATAAGTTTATAGTTATTGGTAACCATTATGGTTTATGTTATCTTCTATGTTGAGAAAATTTTGGTTTATTACACTTTGCGAATGCTATAGTAATTATATTAATATAGTTTTATAAAAGTTACAACCTTCATTTTGGGTGATAACCCATCCCATTCAGCAAGGCCATAGGTCTTGAACCCATAGTTTTAGGTTGATAAGGGTGCTTCACCTACCACTAGCATACATGATGGTCTATATAATATATCATTATTTATAATTAAATTATTTAATAGATAAATATTAATGTTGAACCAGTGGTGTCACTATTATGTTTTGGATACTAATGTATTATATTGGATAACTTGTGCTAACTATATCAATTTCGGAAAATATTTGGAGATGGATGGAAGAAAATTCATTATTTGATGAATTTTATGATTAGTTAAAAGTTATTTTTAGTTATTCAATACTAAAAAATAAATTTCTATATATTTAATTCATAAATAAAATAATAAAGTAGAAATTTATCAAATCACAAACAAAGGATGAATTTTTTCTTATGAAATATAATTATATCAAGTAAATATTCAGAAATTATCTGTTAAAATTTAATTTTAGTTTGTTAAGAATAAAAAATTCAATTATAGATATTTATTTATTAAAGTTAAAGATGAAATATTAACTAATCAATGAACTACCAAGGGATGAAATTGTGAATATGAAATGTAAAGGTATAAATAATTTATATTTCTTAATATTCATAGTCAAAACAGTAAACGAATTCCTCAACTTTACGAAAAAGTATCTTGAAACCAAAAATTCAACCTATTACCTTCAAATATAATGAATCAAATTTTCTTTTAAATCATTATAGAACTTTAGTTTTCAGGTTATTAAAATTATATTGGTCACTTTATTTCTTATGATTAATGATCTATATCTATCTATATAACTATTTATAATTTTGTTCCTTGTTCATAAATTTACTTTACACCAATGTTCTACTAATTAGAAATATACAATGTGTTATTCCAGATGAAATTAATACATACCATTATCTATTATATTATAATATATTATTAACCCTTTTTTATGATGTTATTTTAAATCAATGTTATTTTCAAATTCCAATCCATTGTTTACCGATATTGAGATTAAATTTCAAGGATGCAATTTATTTAAGGGGGTATAATGTAACACCATGAGATTTTCAAAGAAGAAAATTAGGTTCAATAGAGTATATGAAAAAAAACACCAAGATTAGATGAGAATATAACACCTCGTGACTTTATGATATATATAAATACTTAATAAAATCAATCGCTTCGATAGATTTTGATGTAGGAAACACCAGGTTCAAACAAAACACAATAATCTATTAAAATAATATTATTTAGAATGTGACCATTATATCCTAGAAAATACATTGGTGGGTATGAATAGTACTAAATAAATTATAAAAACTACATGGGAAACACATGTGTAATAAAATTTATGGGTTATATATTTATTATAAATAGAATTTGAATCGTAAGAACGAAAAAGAAATGTGTTCGAAGAAAAATGTATTCTTCTTAAGGGCAGTTTAGTCACACTTTTTCACACACAATTTAAAATTATTTTTTAACTTTTTTATAAAAAAAATTAAAAAATAATAGTAATTTTTTAAATAAAAATATAAAATGTATCCATGGGTAATGTTTTGAGAATTTTTTGAAAATGTTATTTTTTCAATAATAGAGAAAACTATTAATTTTTATTGAAAACATCATTTTTATTTAAACTATTTTGAAAGATAAATTATATTTGAAATTGGTTTTAAAATAAAATTATTTCAATTATAATACAATTTAATAAATTTATGTCATTGGAATTAGTTTCGCATTGACTAATTATGTAAAAACATTATATACTTAAGAGAATTTTCTCATTGGAAATCTGCCTTTTCATCACTTCTTCGGTGTAGTTTTCAATTGGATTCTTCCAATTATATGATTTTCATTTGAAAAAATGGATAACTTATTTGGATGTAAACTTATTTTTATTATATAATATATTCAACTTAATTTTTTACCATTATGAATAGTAAATGATGTAAAAATTAATTACAGAAGTTATAGTGAAAACTAATTTATCGAGGGTAAACTAATAAGATAAGGGTTAAAATGAACTAAAAATTGTGAAAGATCTATTTGATTTCATTATCAAGACCTTATAACCTATAAGGGTTGAAAAAGAACGATTTTTTTGTTTTTTGAAAGATTAAAACACGGGTGTGATTTAATATTTTCAAAAATTTCATGTGTGTCCTCTACCCATATTATAAAGGTCACCCCCTATCCTCCCCTCACCACACACATAAAAACATTTTTTTCAACCAAGACCTTATAAAATTTCTTACATAATCACATAAAAATTACTATATCACTTGGTTTTTTTATAAATCCTACCAATAATATCATTTGGTGCTAACCTAAATATTTTTTCTGAAAAAGGGGTATCTTTCTTAAACGAGATTTTTATTTTATTTCATATTTATTCTTCCTAAAGTATTATTCAATCATTATTTTATAATTTAAAAATTGTCTCAAATATACATCGATGTTATTACATTATGTTCATGACCTATATCTATCTCCTCTCCCATAAATTCGGAAACTAAATCATCGATCGTGTGTACAGTGGACTACCGCCTCGTGAACTGATATAACTCATTTTCTATCAAATATTCTCATGATTATATATAATAATGGATTTATTATATATAAATAATATTTATGATATTATTATAATTATGTAACTATAATATCACATATAAAATCTTACATTCAATGTCGTTTAAAATAACATAACATCGCTCATGTGTATGGAGGACTACTACCTTGCGATGCGATTTGATTCATTTTTTAAAAATGATTTATATTCAATGTAATAGTGATACATTTAATGAATATATGGTATATATATGATATTTTATTTATTACATACAATTATTACACCACATAATTACTTAACTATTCACCTTTTAATGTAATGATAAAGTCACTCATGCGTATGTACGAACTACCGTCTCCATGAAGCGATGTGATCCATTCTCCATGTTAAAAATATTAATAATGATTTTAGAATTTAATCTAATGAAAAAATGATATTTATAACATTTATTTATTTATTTATATGATTTAACTATATTTTTTTTGAAATGATACTTTCATTGTTAAAACATGCACGATAAAAGAAGATAGTTATCACTCTAAATAATTGTAATAATGAAATATTTTTAATAAATGGGTGATAAGATGTTATAAAAGGATCATATATATTACTATAAATATTAATAATTTTTGGAATAATTTAGTAACATGTTTAAAACCAATATATGGGTGGTTAAACATGTTCCACCTAAAGGAAGCATGAGGTAAGGAAAATTGACTCAATTTCCATTCATTGAGACATATTATAATGTTGTGAACCTAATTTAATTTATATGATGTATATTCTACCTCATTTAAAATTAATTTAATGATTCATTAATAATCCATGGTATTTTAATATTCAATTCAAATTATTTCATCCAAGGGGGTATGAAATAAAAATTTCAAAGTGGTAAATAATTTCATAACTCAATTTATTTTCATTGGGTTGTATTACTTATTCATCATATTTAATATTATAAAATTATGTGTGTAATGAATTTTTAATATATCATGATGTATTTAAAAAAAATTTATGTTGATTTACATTTTATATAGATAACCAATTCATTTATTAATTCTTACATCAATGTTATAATCTCAGTGAGGGTTTATTTTTACAATATCATTTTAATAGGTATTATTTATTCTTGAATTTTGATAGTGGAAAGTATTTGGTAACATTCTAAAAAACCACTTTAACGTTATTATCCTATTTTTATACATTATTTTTTCCTGTAATAGTATAATTTTTCAACAATTTGGTGATTAAAAGTATTTTGAAAAAGTTTTTAGTGGAATTATAATTTATTTATCTCTTTATTCAAAAATCCATTTTTTCAAAAACATTTTTTCTAAAAAAAATTAAAAAGTGTTTTTTACATTTTCCAAATGATTTATTAAATAAATTTTTTTCCCATTTTTGAAATTTTAGAAAAATATTTTAAAAGGAATCTTCATGTCATTTTCCAAATAAGCCCCGACTATCATTTATCAAAAATGTGAAAGGAAGATTTATTTTAATGTGTACAATATGTATAAAATTTCATGCTATCATAGTCACTCAATGATTTAAATATTCCAGTATAAGTTTAAAATTTTATTTTAAATTTAAATTATTTTAAAACTATTTTACAAAATTCTATTTTTAAAAAAATATTTTCCAAGTAAAGAAACTATTTTCCTAAAAAAAATTCTAATGACAATTTTAGGGTATTTATATTCATATAAGAAAACAAACCTTCATTTTTCTTATACTCCACTAGGGATATGTTTTATTAATATCATACTTATTCAACCTATGTGTTGTATATGATCCTTTTGACCAAAGAGATTATTTACATTGACTTTAGGTATTCATTTTTGTAGTCATTATGTTTCCCTTAATATATTCACATTCCTGTGATCATTAGAAATTAAATTTACCCAAAATATCCATCTAATTTATCATGGATCTGTTTATTTATTAAACCATATATCAATTATATATACTATGTTCTAAATTTAAATTTATTTTCTTATTTAGAGAAATATTGAAAAATATGTATTATGTACTCAATATGGATATTTGATGATAAGGAATATTGTTTATGAATTATATTGATTATTAGATATATGATGAAGGATTTAGACATGATGTAATGGGTTGGGAAATGAGTTGCCTATCCCCTCGATGAATCAACAGGTCCTATGGGACAAATAAATTGGCTAAATTAAATGGGTTTATACCTGTATTTTTAAACTATTTTATGAAATATCTTGATGGTAGAGGAATCATGATTCTTGATATCATTATGACTAATAATTAAGAATTTCATTCATTAATAATTTTGTTACTATTATCCGTGAGATTTTTTCAGGGGTATTATCATTGAATTAATTTTATTATCAGTTTATTTGTTAAATGAAATGTGTATTCAGTTATTGACATTTCCACTTTGATTATTCCTCTTCTAATCATGATAGTCATGTTATTTAAATAGAATGATTGTTTATTTATTTACCTTTCCATAATGATAATTTACTATCTATTAATGGTAGTAAAATTATTTAAGTGGAATGTGTGTTCAATTATTTACCTTTCCATGTTGTGTATTCTCATTCATTCATGAAAGCTTATAATTTACATAACTCTTACTGAGTATCTAATCAGACCCTTATTTTTTCTATTCTCTTGAATCCAGGAAGTGTAAAATGAATGATATGAAAATATACTCTTGAGGGAATAATTATATCCTAAAAAAAATTAAAATGTAATTTGTTATTTCAAATTTAATATGGGAATTGTGGATGTATCTAGATTACCATCTCGACTAAACAATATGGTCCTTCGGGATTTGATTCAATTTTTATTATGCCAATGTAATAATTCACACAATGAATCTAGGTTTTTGGGGTTGGGGTAACTATATCAATAAAAATACATTCTATCCTCGAAGGATTCAATCTAGTTCTCTCAATATTTAGGTGGAGGAGGAGGATCAATGATCTTAATTCTTGGGAGAAATATTGATACAATTCTTTCTAAGAACAAAAGTAATCTATATAGAGAATATATTTTTCTCATCAATTAATCTCATATAGAAATGATATAAATGGGTTTATATAATTATGGTCAGATATTAGTTATTTCTCAATTTCCCAAAGATAATATAATTATTCCAAGTAAAACCCCACATAAAAATAATAATAATAATAATATTTCATGATGCACACTAGCTCAATGATATTTTAATATAGTTTTATAAGAACGTAGATTAATATTTATTTAAATGATATTAAATAAAATATGTCATTTCATTTAGACACATAAATTAGTTTTTTAATCCTTTCTGATATTTATCAAACCCTGAATAAAAAATATTTATTTAAATAAATAAATATCACTATATTATCTTTTCAATAAACATTATATATCAATATAACCCAAAAAAATATTATTCCTCTGAACATGATAATAATATTTATTCCAATATTATAATCAAATAGAATTTATCTTAGTTTCAATATACAAGTAGTTTGTAACCCTATGGGTATCTTTGTTTTTGGCATTAGGTGAACTAGCATATTCTTCAAAATCAATGTCTATAAACATGTTAAAGAAGCCATAGAGAAACATATTAATGTCGCAACTACAAAAACCTCATACAAACAATCACTATATAATATAATACATTTTTCTGGATATCTCACCAAATATATTTCTTACTTGTTTTATCAACCAATATACTTGATATATCTTTCATTGAATTTATTTAAATGGTCCTCTTAAAAACTACCATGGACATGAACTTAATCACAATATCATACTTCAATCAATTTGATATAGATATCAACTTATATTAATATGGAAGTGACAAATAAATTTTCATATTGCTTTTTATTTCATTCCATAACTTATTCATTAATGACATGTCACTTAAAATGAACCCAATGTATCCAACCTTCATGTGAGTGTATGTTATCACAATTTTTTTCAATAGATTTATATACATAATTCATGATATACATTTGTAACAATATAAAGTATAAAGATCAATGAAAATCTATAAATATAGTAATATATAATGAAACCCATAACATATAGAATTTAAATTTTTAATTTTTTATAATCTCCACTCTAAGAGGTTTCTAAGTGAGAAATCATGAGAATGAGTCTCATCGTCATATTATCCTCTTATACCTGATAGTTTTCATAATCTACGTACTATCAGGTAGATATCTTCCAATAGTAGAAAACATATTTTAAAATATATTTATATAACATCATGTTTCACTTCATAGTATAGAACAACTATGACATTTTGATGAGAAATTTATTAATATTCAATTCCTTGAATATATAGACAATCAAAAGTAAAATGTAGTTTATTATATGGAATAAATGCCAACATCAAGGGTATTATTGAAAATAAATCTCTAAGAGTGAATTAGTCCTTTATTACCATTGTCATACCTATTAAATATTTTTATATTAAGATAACCCAAAGCTAATTTCTTTCAATTGTGAGTACCCTATATTTCCTTATCATGATTAAAGGGTGTTATCATAACTAAATATACTATCTGATTAATTGGGGAAATATTTTATCATTATCATATATTATTTTATTCTCTATATTGTATATAATATAGGCTTTAATATTAATATCAGAGTCTATCTACATAGATAACCTCAATCATTATATGGATGGTATTTATTTATCTATCCTTATGTAACCCATTTTATGTTTCATAGGTAATTATGTTATTAATTTAATGGATTTATAATTGTTCTCAAATAGTACACACATGTATATATATCATTATATGATGGGTGAGCATGAAAATATATATATCTCTATTGAATTGAGTAAAGATTTATATATCATGCGATTATAATGGAAAATATGCAGTGATACTAAATTCAATAGGTTATAGGATGTGGGTAGTGGTGCCCAATACACTATTTTATGATGTTTTTTATGATTATCCTTGGAAAATTTTATGATATTATAAAATTATATATATGATATTTTATTATATCATTTCACATTCCTATTTTATTCCACATTCTAATTTTATATCACCATATATCAAGATTATTGCCTAAAAATTTCACATTCTTAATCCATGGTATATATAATCCATTCATGTTCAAGCCTTTTATAATCATAATATAAAATTTATGACTATTTTTCTTAGCATTTCATGAAAATTGTGAATTAATCATTCCATTTCACTGAATATCATGTCTCTTAATTATCTATGATTAAATGAAAAATATTTTATACCTAATTTATATTATTTTACCCATTTCTAAGAATTTTACCCCACTTATTTTTTATATTTCACCACTTCCACAAGAATTATTATATGGGAAAATATATAGGAGTGATTTACATGTGGTGAATTTTTTAAAATGAAGTTGATGTTATATTGATTAATAATATGGTTATGTATTTAATCTCCAAAGACATTAAATATTTCGGTTCAAGGAATGTATTTATCTGTGAGATGATATGTATGATCATGCAATATATATATATATATATATATATCATTATAGGGTCACATCAGTTTGTATCATATTATGGATTAGTTTATTTAGATTTTAGGTTAATAATAATAATAGAAAATGTTATTTTCAATTAAAAAAGATATATGTTTGACCAAAAGATTCATACATTTTATTAATTGTGTCAATGTTAATTTGGTTGTGTCATAGGTATAACCATAGGTTCCATAAGATCGACTATATTATAATAATTTTCATATTTTTATAATGGTATAATTTTATTTTTTGGTTATTATAATTATTCACACTAACTATTTTTTGGTTTTAGAAAATTCATAGGATTAATGGGAACAACTAAATATTAATTTCTACAAAAAAAATTAAACAATCCCTTAGTGAATCTTCCAACCCAATAATGGTTAAAAAATATATCAACATGTTATAAAAGATATGTTTTTTGTTCTTCAAGCATGGGGAAACTCTTCTTGGTAATTCAAAATTTTAAATATGAAGTGATTAAGTGGAGGAAACTAAATATAAACACCAATATAAAGGAAGAAAAGTTTCCTAAAAATAGTGGAATTCAATAAAAACATTTTTTTTTCACACTCTCTAACTCTAATGGTGAAAAAATTCATTTAGATTAGATAAAATGTGGAAACTTTTATTATGTATTATGTTGAGAATACCACAATAAATTAAAGGTATACCTATGATGATAATTTCTAAATACTAGTCTCCTAACCAAAGAAACAAATACTTGAAAAAATTATTTATATTAATCAATATATTATCATATATCTATTATGAGAGAAATGAATGATTTTCTAGTATTACCCTAGAAAATGTGGTGGATTTTTAAATATAACTCATACTTGATGTCATGCCTATTTTTAATATTCTAACATATTTTTTTCATCAGTGAGAGAAATTTCATATTTTTAACAAAAATTTCTAAATAGGGGAATAATGTAACATAATATTTTTTTAATAAACTTTTCATTCCATATATTTTACAAATATCATAATTTCATAAATATTTTTATTTTCTTTTAAATGTATTAAAATCGTGTATAATATCTCAATCCAACATTTCTACACATTAACCAAAAACATGTTCTAGCCTAACACAAGTCCTTAAGGGTGTTCTTGAACCCCATGAGATGTAAATTTGTTCTAGGTAATTGACAATACACTTTGGGAATGGTTTTTTCTAGTAAATAAGATTGAGGGTCCCATCCAAGGGCTCAATAAGACCCCACTCTATGTTTGGGGTCATTCATCATTATAAAAAATATTAATAAGGAAAAATCATAAATTTTATATTATCAATTGATAAATGATAAGAATAAAAGAATCATAAATATAACCAACTAAATCAAATACATAAAAATATCCCAAAACTAAGAGAAACAAAAGTAACAGGATGGGAACTTGTTATAGATATACATCATCTGAATACCCAAATTCTATAAGGGAAAAAAGAATGACTAATAATATATGTGTAACTTGAATGGTCACCAACAATGTATTATCCATTATCTGAGAAATTGTTTTGAATAACATCAACATCATCCAAGAGGTGTATTTTTCTTAGATACATCCTTATAATCAAGGTCTGAAAATACCTAGTGGGTATATTTAGGGTGTCAGAACAAGAAGTTGAATAGGGTGTCACTAGGTGTTTAATTTTTAGCCCTTGTTAGAGAAACTAAAAACATGATAGTTTTAAATCAAAGGTAAAATTAAACTTTTAAAACCTTTATAGGAAAATAAACGACATAATATAATACAGAATAAAATAAGTTTGTTATAAAATAAACCATTTAATATACCATTTAATACGCTCAACATGGGATAAATATCCTAACAATACCAAGGTAGGAGCACCTATAACTTCTATGTTCACTAATGAGAGAGATCCTCCATTTGGATTTAGAATATATTACTACACTAGGCCAGTGGGATGTGTGCATTCTACTACTAGTCCACTAGTTAGGGAAACATCATAACTAGTGAGATTCACCCAATTCCATCTAAATGTGACTACCTAAGTACTTAGTCTTTCCCATGTGGTATAATCTAAGTCACATCCATTTTTAAATATTTATTTCTCATCAATTAAATATGAAGAAGTTACATTTTCATCAAAAACATACCTTTTCCACATTTCCAACATTGAAGGTGATACTAATGAAGAAGTTAATTATGAAAATTAGTACTAAAAGCATACTAAAATATTTCTATAAACTTTCTAAAAATCAAATTTATTGATATGTGAATTAATGAGTTCATAAAAATATGGAAAAAGAACAACATACTATAAACTGGTCAAATCCATTTGAAATAAAAAAATCAATTAAAAGGAAGAGGTTGGATAATTTGGAGCTAATAACCAACCATATACATTAAAAACCAATTAAATCAAAAAATAGGAACCGTAGGACTCTATGGACTTAGTGTTGTGAGATAGCCAAGAAGAATGGAAGAATAAAAACAAGAAGAGTGAGATGAATCTTTTAAAGGAGTGCATCCGTAACGAATCCCTGAATAACAAAAAAATAGACCATAATGTTGGAGAGGAGGGTGACTTGAATCTGGGATAAGGATATGGTAATGTGAGGGAGAGAATAAGGTTATGAATTTTAACTCACGTAGGGGTGTTTTAGTAATTGATATTTTTTAAACTATGGGTATGATACATGGTTTAGCCACATTGTTTTCCAAACCCTGAACCAACTGTGTGGGAAATGCCATCGATAATAGGATTACTCTCATTTTTAGTATGAACGGTTTCATAAACAATGCACCAACCATGTGAACTTTTTAATTAAAAATTACAAGCATTATGCATTATTATTGTATGATTTTTCCTAATTGTATGAGAAATACTGTTTCCCCAATTTAATCAATTTTCAATGAAAAATACTTGGATGATAGGGAGTATAAAAAACAAGAAAATAGAGGTTCCATACAAAAAAATGACATTGTGGGGTTGAAAAATCTCCCAACCATATCAATTTCATCCCCCATAAAGTCTACCCACTGCTTGAACATTAAATAAAAAGGCCATTACTTAATAACCAATAAGTCACAATCCCATGTCATGTGTGATTAATTCCTATGAATCCATATGGTTCTATACAAAAAGACTGAATTCGCCTGATGTACTATAATATAGAAATCTAAAATATGAAATGGGGGATTGATCACAGATACATTGAGATATAATTAAATAACCTCCCAATTTAGAAAATGATAAGGGTTGGTATGGTATCTCTTTAGTTGATAAACATGGAATACATCATGAATTTAAAAATTACATTAGAAATTATAATCAGAAGGAAATGTTTCTGACTCTTTCCATATTTTGAAATGGACCCAATAATCTCGGGGAGAGATTATTATAATTTCCTAATCATCAATGGTATTCCTTGGGCGATCCTATTAAAAACACATAATCACTAGTTAAAAACTTTAAGGGGTGATGATGATGATTACCATGTTATTTTTAATGCATTTGAGCCATAAGAATTTACTAATGGATATACCGAGTCTTATCTATCTTCTGTGTGAATAGGATTGATCTAATAAGAGAGGAATCACCTACCTCATAAAATTATGGAAAATATATATCATGAAAATGATATATCTAAATAAATGAGTATTAGATATTATTATAGTTGAATTTGACCAGTGAAAGATGGGTATCCAATGAACAACTAAAATGTAGAGCACAATCCCAAAAAATATCTTCTAGAATCTAATTTTATCTCTCTATCAGACAATACGTTTTTGGGAATTAGGATTAAAAAAATTATACTAAGGTACCATATCATATTAGAGGCATCTCTCTAAAAAATAAGTAAACATGGGTTTTTTTAAGATACAATGGTAGAGGGAACAACATATGGCTTAATTACTTCTTACACAAAGAGATTCTCAAGTTCCTAAACTTTAGTGTTACCCATTATTGGTATAAAATGAGTGGAAATAATTATATATTAAAAAAAACCATAATTTTATCATTTCCCAAGGAGTATGAGTTTTTATAAAAAATAAATCCATAAATAGGTTTTCTCACTTCCAAGTAGGAGGGGGATATGTTGAATCTATCTTGAGTGTCTTTGATACAAAGATTTCAGTTTTTGATAGGTAAAGTATCAAGATACAATTTTGGAAATATCTTAACTCATACTTGGATGAAATTAATCCCATATTATATCATTATATATCTAGGATGTTCCATGATGAACAACCCATTATAACTATTTAAAGTCCTCCATGACTACCTTCCTTACAATAGTTGTAATTACATTTCATCTCATGAAACTGAGAATTCCATTCAATGATAATGACCACTCAAATATGGTTTCATTAACATATATAATTCCTAGAGTGACCCAACCCTTTTAACCCATATTATTGAATTATTTTTAATATAAATATCTATTAATAAAAAAAGGTTAAAAAATACTATTTTCATTGGAAGATTGGGTTCATAATACATGGAATGGAAACTAAAACATGAAATTATAATTATATTCTATTTAATGAGATCTTAAATACAGTTTAGCTCCAAAACCTTCATATGTTAACATGAGGAATACATAAAATAAATGGGTGATATAAAATCCAAGTAAGGTAATAAACAAGATTAGGAAACATAACATGTGAGTCAAAGGTATACGATGATATCAAAAAGGATAAGGATCTTCCATAATTACATTGTAGTATAACATAAAGAAAATGGTATCATAAGATCACATAATAATATGGAATGTGTAAGAAACATATAATATGAAATAAAAACAAGTCAAGGAAAAATTCCTAGACAATATCAAATGGTGTACAATGTGCCATAATGGATTTTTTTTTACTCCATAATCCCATACATAATGTATCATGAGACAATAGCATTACCCAATGCATTTGATTGATATTTGGTCACACCCATAATAAAATATTCATGATTTATGTGTGCTAAAAATGAAATCAATCATAATGAATAAACATAATAATTACCTAGGGAATGAAAATGGGTTTCATAATCTTACCTCATATCATAGTCAATGGAAAATTCATAATGATATACTTTGAGAAATGATCATATGTAATATATTACCCAAAAAAAAGAAATTTATTATAATATATTTATATATTAGAGAGAAATATATATATAATTTATAATAATTCCATATCATTAAAAAGATAGATAGATAGTGTGTTATGGAGAGAATGGTCATAACCTATTGAAAATGATGGTTTAGAGAGATTTGTTACCTCTAACCTGAATCATCATGTGAATTCCTTATATCCATGAATAATAAACATATTATAATTATTTACTTACTTATAAAACATTTTCATGTTCATTATATATATTATATTTAATTACTTAATCATTTAGGTATATGATAGATGTTTTGGGGATATTCAGATCCCATGACCAAAATACCATTTGTATGATAACTAAGATCAATGGGATTATTAATCCATCATCACCTAAATAATAATCATGGTACAACTAAAATTTTTATATATAAATTATAATTTTTAAATTAATTATGAAATATGGTTTTGAAAAATTCACTACATTACAATCATAGAGACTATAGGTCATACACACACATGAGTAACGTTCCCATTTTTCAAATATCATGCTGGAAAAAACAGAAGTGTTATTTTATCTTTACATAATGATAATTATGTCATCAATATCATATTATTTATCTAAATACACTTATATATAACATCCATGTGATGTCGTAATAGAAATTGATTTACATCACTTCAACTGACTGAAATTTATTTTTTTATTATAAGCAATAACCCCTTTTAAGGTCTAAGGGGGAACCCAACATGATATAATAGATATAAAACATTAAATGGGCCCCAATGGTCCAAAATATCAGGATAAAAAATAATAAATTAAAGGGAGAAGCCCCTCCCTACATCGAAAACATTAAATCCATACTCCACTATCATATAACTTCATGAACAGTTGTCCCATACAAAGGTAGGGGCCTAGTACCGATGGAAAGGTTGTAACCTCTCGAACATCCAATTCTGGAAGCAATGGAAAGGTGGAAGCCACTTGCTCCGAACCTCATCTGAAGTAGCCCACTATAGATTGATGAATAATCCCCTAAAACTTATACCAAATACACTAGATATAGAATCAAAACACCAATAAATACAAAACAAACAAGAATATCACCAAAAAACTATTCACCTGCTTCCCATGATCATCATAAAAAAGCATCATCACCAAATATCGCATCTTGGATGCCTGGAAACACCGGTAATTTTCCCACCGTAATGATCCCACAATCCACCCTTCAACTCTTCCACATCAAGTAACCAGATGGGGAAGGCACTCTAACTATGATATGTCAGGCTAGCGCCACCTAGGGCTTGATGACCCAGAAAACTCACCAATTGAGCACTACTAGGGAGGAGAACCAAGTAAACCTAGAACAAAAGTGACACTCTGGGATGAAGACTGGGTAGATCTAGACAAAGTAAGATCTCTTACCGGATTCTGATTCGAATGAACTCACTAAAATCGGGAGTGATGGGGAGCAGTAAGAACCGATAGTAGGGCAGTGTTGGTGGATTTGACACCACAAGACAACCACAGGCATACCGACAACCCTCCATCGTGAAACTAAACCATATAGTGACATGAAAAAAACCCAAACGTAAACCACCACCCAAATACAAATATGGAAGACCTCACCCCACCAAGACTCTCTACATTCAACTCTGATTCACACCAGAAGACACTAAAGCCTTCACTGATCCATGCCACACCCAGGCCAGTTGAGATCTAGAACTCCCAAAGATGGAGATGCTTCCATTGGAATGAAAAGACTGAGCCAACGATGTTTCAAGATAAGATCCAAATAAGGATGACCCCAAGTCTCTTTTAGCATATAGGAGGAGGTGAGGAGGTGAATTCAGTTGGAGAAACCCTAGCCGCCGTGAGCAGGAAGGAGAATCCGATCAGAGGCACATCCTCTATAATCACATCAAATTGAGGAGGCGGTAATCCACACATACGCACAAATGACGTTATCATATTTCAATGAACTCGAAGGTAAGAAAAATATGACATATTAATTTTTAATAATGATATAACATTATTAATATAATATATATAAATTATGTCTATCATCATAAAATAACATGAGAGAAAATTATTAAAAGAAAATTGCATCATTTTGCATTGTGGTAGTTTGATGTACACACAAACAATGGTTTTGTTTCCCATTTGATGGAAAAGAATATAAATGTAGGTTATGAAATTAAATTAATAAAATCATGGTATATAGGATATAAAAATGATATTGTATCATCATTGTTTTATATTATTTAATGGATTTGGAAGAATAAATAAAACAAAAAACTCGATTTAGAATGATCCATCTTCTTCAAAAAATCTCTTTATGTTCACTACAAAATCCATAATAGAAGGGTTTTCTTAAAAAATGCCTCTTTGAATAGGTAAGGGAAGTATGTAAGTTATTTTATAAGGTATTATAAAAACCAAAAAAAAATTATGTGTTAATAAATATAGCGAGGATGTTCCCTTTTATAAATGAGGAGTGTAATTTTTATAAATATAAAAAAATATTCAAAAATGGAAAGTAAATATAAAGAAAAGTGACTCAAAATTTATAAATGATGTATTAAAATCACAAAAAGGTCAATAGACACCTGCTCCATAAAAAAGAATCATGTTTTAAATAGGTTATTACATTTATCTTTATGGTTAGTCACTGTTAACTTTTCAGTTTTCACTATAGTAATTAGTTTTTATATAGGTATTTTTTGTTTCAATTCTAGAAATATAATGAGAGTTATTAGATTATTTGGGACCATAGATTTTAAATATTAAATATAATTTTTCAAATAAAAATACTTTTGTGTGGGGGAAATTATTTTTAACTCAAGTGTATGAAATGCACAAAACCCCATTTAACCTTAATCACGATAAATAATTTTTTCTATTTTTACAAGTCATTATGAATAAAACATAAGTTGAAATTATTACCTAAAATTAATTATGATTCTTTTTAATACCTAATACATTTTATCAAATTCAATTCATAGAATTATTATAATTTAAGTTAATAGTAATCATGCAAACATGATGAAAAGTGATTTTTTAGGAAAATGATTTTTTGAATCAATAAATGATATTATATTAACTCTATGACTACAAATCATTATTATATGAATACAAATTCAATAAAATTATATATAATATATAAATTTTATTTAAATATTTATGTACTATGGGGTGTTTTAATTAATTAAAATGGTTAATATTTATGCACTTAAAACCTATTTGTAAAAACTGCATTTTTAAGTAATACAAAATTACAAAAATTATGAAAATAGATTATTAAAATTAAATTAATTATATTATTATAAAAAATTCGTTAATATATCACTTTAATAGAAAATAAAAAATATAATGCGACTTTTTAATTACATTATTTAATGAATATAAATTAATTGTTTTTGAAAATTTGGTAATTCTCAGTAATCAATTAAAAATAAATACTTTCAGAAAAATACAAAATTTCTCTATAATTTAATTTTTTTATATTGATTTAAAAATTAATTTAATTTAAAAAAATACATTTTCTAAAATTTCAATAACATAATTATAATATTTTCTCCGAAAAATATATAAAAATTATTTTAAAGAAAACTGTTTTTTGGAAGAATAAAATATATTCATTAAAAACTATGAGCTTATTTTCTAAGAATTTGACAACACATTTATGTTGATCGGTACCTGTATATATGTTTCATAAATTATTCAATCCTATTCAAATGCTCATATTTATTAGTAAGGTTGTAACATTAATAATAATAAAAAATTCATCGTTTAGACTCGGTGTTGCATGTAGTGCACGCTATTGAACACTGTTTTCTTTTTAAAAATTCCGGGTGTTGTAGTCTTCCCCCTTAAGAAATTTCAACCTTGAAATTTCTTATTAAATACTAACACAAAAATAGGTTAGTTTACTTTTTCTTCATATATTCCTCTAGTTCCCAGGTTTCCAATTTATAGTTATAGTTCCTCCATAGTAAATTGACCATGTGAGTTATTTTGTTATATAGATATTTATCTCTAAATTCTAACATATTCACCAAATACTCCTCCAAAGATAGACCATTTTTTCGCTGTATCACTTATGAATTTGGTACATCTCAGGGATTGTTTATGTACATCCTTAATAGGTATGCATGGAATATGTTTCTTAATTGAGAAAGGTTTGTTGGGAGTTCTAGTCAATATTCCACAGCTCTGATGTGATCAAGAATCTCAAAGGGGCTGAGGTACACAAATATTAGATTTCACTACTTCCCAAATATTATTACTCTCTTCCATGGGGATATATAGAAAAAAATGTATCTCTGGCCTCAAATTCTAGGCCTCATCAACGATTATCAGTATAGCTCTTCTGTCATCTCTTAGTAGTCCTTTTGTGTTGTTGAATGGTCTTGAACTCTTCTACCATCTCCTCAACCACTTCAGGTCATGACACCTTGAGTTCACCAACTTCATCCCAACATGAATGTTTTTTATATATATTCCCATAAATGGTATCATAAAATGTTTTTTGTATTCTTGAGTAAAAGGTATTATTGTATGAGAACTCGATAAGTGGAAGTTATTGATCCCGTCATCCTTTTAGATCCATATATCATGATCTCAATCGGTCTTCCAATGTATAAATAGTCCACATAGATTGGACCTTAGTTTTGGGGTGAGAAGTTGTACCATAGTTCATCTCATTATGTTGATAATGTTAGATTATATTCTGGAACATGGAGTTGAATATCATATCTTTTTCAGATACAATAGATAGTTGTGTTCCATATAGCCTCACCACCTCTCTGAGGTATATCCTTAAAATATGATTTTATAATAAGTCCTCAAAAATTTAAATGAAGTGAATATTCTTTGTATGATGGCCCACCACAAACCATATGGAATTATTTATTCTTAGTGTCTTTAGAAGACTAGTGATAAAGTCCATGGTGATTTTTTACCATCTTCAAATAGGTATAGGTAATGGTTTCATAATTCCCTTTATTTTTTTACTTTTATTCTCTAATTTCTAACATACCATACACTTTGATTTATATCTCATATTCTCCTTCTACATATTTTCCCACCAATAGTGATATCAGAGATTTCAATACATCTTTATGCCCCCTAGGTGTATAGTGAAGATAGATCAGTGTGAATCATTCAACAACTTATTCTTTATCACTATATTTGATGGTACACATAGTCATGACAGAAAATCATAAAACTCCTTATTATCTAATTTTGAAGTATGATTATTTATCTTTTATTAAATTATCCAAATTATTCTAAATTTCTATATCAATTTTTTTAAGAATCATTTATCTTCTCTTTAGGGGATCATTGATGAATCATTTTGAAGAGGAATAATGATGTTCCTTCCTTCATGATTCTCAGGTCCTCCCATTGTAAGTCAAAGAATATGGTATCCTTCTCAATACACAATAGTGAAAGGTTTTGAGATCCTTTATATATATTGAATTTTATTTTCACACTAAAAATCTTATAATCCATGTATTTTATTCTTTTAGTGGATTTGTATCCTCTGGTTGAGGTTCAGGTTGATTCACATGTTTAATTTTTTATTTTAGTAGAAAAATTGATGTTTTGGACTTTGGTGTAAGGGGTTAATAGTTAAGGAAAACTGTGTGCCATTTCATAGGTAACCGTGTGGACTATTTTGGGTCTATGGGTAAGATACATGGTTTGTGCACAGTTAGGGAATCTATGTGAAAACATTTTGATAGGTTCTATCAATTTGTACAGTGGCCACCACACTGTTTGCACATAGTATAGAAAACTGTTTGGCCAAGACATGTGATCTGTCCAGATTCTTAAAATTTTAAAATTCCATGTTTTCCCTCCTCTTTTTTTAACCTAAATAGACCCCCTCACTCTTTGTCATTTTTTGTGCATTAAGGGGTCCCAAACACCCCCATCCCTTTGGTTCTCCTCCCTCCATGGATTCACCTCTAAGGTTCCAAGGTGAGTTTCTTAGGGTTTTGGCCTCTTTTCTCCTCTTCCATTTCTCCTCTTACACTTCTCCTCTCTTAATTTCATGGTATTTCCTTAGTGGGTTCTTGGTTTTCTAAACCTTATGAGCTAGGGATGCTTTGTTTTATTGCATTTCTTTTTCTTTTAGGGTGTGCAGATTGTTCCTTGGGGGTGTGTCCTTCCTCCTCCCAAAGTTTCGTCAAAACCATAAATCACTGAGGTAGGTGTTTCCATCCATTTACTATTTAGTATATTCCATTTAGTGATTGAGCTTTTCTAAATGGTTTATAAATGTTAATTTCTTTCTTGTGATACATTGGATTGGTTTTTGTTTTGTGTTTTCGTGATGAAATATGGGTGAAAATTTCTTTTAAAAGGGTTGATTTGATTATGACTGTTAAATGCATGCAATGTGTTCGTTAAAATATTGACTGAGTTATTAAAGTTATTTTCACCACTTTTGGTGTTATTTGGCCTTTAGGGTGTTTTGATACCTTGAGTGAAAAAATAAATTGGACATGATGTGTAGTTTAGAGTACTATTTATAGTATAATGATTTGTGGTAATATGTTTTTGGAATATTCTCTTGGTTTTTAAATACTTATTAATGATTTTGTAATTTTATTCACTTGTTTTATTAGTTTACAATGAAAGTGATGCTAAATTAAAAAGGTTTTTGGTTTATATTACATTTTTTTGGGTTTTTTTAAATGTATTTATACGTGGATTGTATTTGTAAATGATGTATTGGATACCTTTGGGAATGTGTGGTTTCGTAAGGGTTTCTTAGGGCCCAATTGGTACCTTGATAAAATTAGTTCTTCTTTGAACTATGGGTTTTCAAAGGCTCATCCTCCCTACCCTCTTCACTTTTCACTAAAATTAGTTTTATAGGTTCCTAAATGGTGAATATGTTCCTCAAGTGAATTTAAATGTGACTTTATATGTGTTACTTAATGATTTTCCCATTTTCTAGTTTGAGATATGTTTTTGTGAATGATGGTAATAATGGTCCATTTTAAACTTTTCATATTGTTGCATGTCTATCTCTTGTTCCAATATGGTTTTTTGAATCTATTTGGATTTGAAATGATAAAGGTACATATGGAATTTTGTGATGTTTTGGAAAGGGTGGTTTAAATGTGATGTGATGGGAAGGCATAATTTGTATTTTATAATATTAGCAAATTGTTTTGAAACTAAAATGATGTGAGCACCAGGTTGTCACTTGGTAATGGATTATTGTGATGCGGGGACCTCTATGGAGGATTCCCCAATGTGAGGTATATCACATAAGTGGTTTTCATGTTTGGGGTGGGAATGTGCGGTGGATGTAGGTCAGGTGATCCATAGGTGTGAGGGCCTCCAACATACAAAGTGTACTGTTATCATGGGATTCCTATGAGTATTTTAGAGGGTTGAGTGATGGTTACTTTTTTACCCTGACGATGTGGGTTGGTACCCCTTGGATGTTTAGAGGCTTGGTGGGATTTTGATATTGGTTTTTCAGTTAGAATGGTTAGTGAGTTATTTACTATGGAGCTACACCATATGTTGGTAGGTAAGACTGATTTGAGTACATACAGGGATCTCTCTAGGAATTTTTAGGAAATTCCCATGATTATCAACATATATGTTCAATTTATTTATTCTACACTTTCAGTATTAGCCATGTTAGTATGTACCTTCTTGTTTTGTTTCCTTTACTTTATCAACAACCCATTTTTAATACTTTTTATGGATTTCACTTGATTTTTTATTTTGGAATTGGGTTATTGAAGTGAAACTGTTTTTAAAAAAAGAATTTTGGGTGTGTTTTTTTAAGATGATGATTTATAGAGAGATATGATTGGTTGTTTTAAAATGATTAAAACCATGTTTATTGAATATGTCTTCAAAATAGTATTGATGGAATATTTAGTGAAAGGAAATGTATGGACTTTGTGGTGATTACCTATTGAGCTGTTAAGATTTCACCCAACTTTTATAGTTCTATATCAGTAGACATGAACTGTTTTATAGGTTTAGGTTTTTTACTTCGATTTGACTCCTGGATCAGGTTTTTTTGTGGTTGGTGGTGTCCAAGAGGTCACATGGAGATCTTGTTTATGTTTTTCCGTTTTAGTTTTGTATTCAGTTTTCAGTTTCATTTTTCTTCTATTGTATCAGGATCATTTTGTATAGTTATTGAAGATCAATTATTATTGGGTTCTACGTGTAAAATTTGTTCATTTTATCGTGGTTTATTTTGGAAAAACTATTCCCATTATTATTAATTTTTTTCCTGACACGAGTTTTCAACCTCTGGGGATCGGGAATTCCCTTCAGTTCATGTCTAAGACCGGGTCAAGGTGTCAGGTTGGATGACATCACAACATGGTTAATGAAGAAATGGAATCAGAGTAAGAACTTAGTATTTTGGGTGTCAGGTTGTTGGAGATTAGGACTATCATAACTAAGGAGGTAGGTGCGGGAAGGACTTTATGAACCCTAGCTTGTTTTGATCCTCAAGTTTCCAAGGGTAGTCCAAGATTTGATTCTCTTTTATTTCTTTGGATTTAAGAATGAAAATGGATATGATTTGGGGTCATGCTGTGATCTTACTTGGAGTAGTGACTCATGTAGAGTATAAGTGTATGGTTCAAGGTCTTCTAAGTTGTTAGTTTATACTTGAGTCATGCCCACTAACCATGTTTCTGAGTTATGTATGGTCACTAGATCGTCATTCTATTAGTTTGGAAATAGTTTTGTTTTTTATATTGGTTAGTGTAACTAGGATTTTAAAATGATAATAGGTCTGGAAATGGAAATATATTTTTTGAAATGGTTTCAGATTGGAAATAGTCATTTTTAAAAGAGAAATTGATTCATAATTCTTTAATCGTTTGGTGAATTATTGGGTTTGGTGGTGGAATGATTTTTATGAACCATTTTATTCCTTATAGACACTCACATATGTGTGGGTATGTATGAGAAGTTCATGTTTGAATGAGTTCATGAAATAAGTGGAAGTGGATGTATGTATATGTGATGGTTCATAAAATTCCATGTGTGAGTTTTTAAAATATGCAAGTTCTAGGAATTTGTTTTGTTTTAAAATATGAGTCTTTTTTATAAAAAAGTGTGTTTTGTTTTTTGGAAAATGGATTTTCGTGTTCAGATAGCGGCCTTGTTAAAAGGTGGGTTTGAAATTAAAATGGAATGCTGGTTTTTGAAAAGTGAGTTTTTGGTTGTGCTTATATGTGTTTGGCTTGTGAGCTTGTTTTTATGTCTTCATATGTTCTTTTTTATGGTTTTTTGGTTTGGTGTTGATTTTGGTTTTGTGTTCTTTTGGTTTTTTTAGAATATAAAACCCATATTTTCCCCCGAGGTCCCTAGTTAATCTCATCCTACTTCGATTTCTTCTCAGTTGTTTCTCATTTTTTTATGGTGATCAAGTCCCGTTGGAGGCATTTTAATGGCTTGAGGAGTTGTAGATTGTCTTCAGATAGTTGGGAACAACTGAAGTTATAAGGGTATGTGCTATTTTGGATTTATTTGAGGGTCCATCTCTGGTTGAATGGAAGGTGATTTATCTATCATCATTTCAATTTGGGATGACATGGGAGATTTTTAAGACCAATTTAATATGATGGTTTGTACCTGAGGAGTTGAAGATGAAGAAATTGTAAAATCTCTTAAGTATTCAGTAAGGTTAGCGGTCAGTGAAGGATTATGTCGATAACATCAAAGAGATGTTTTCTTTGTATTCTGAGATTAATTCGTAGGATCTAATTAAATCTTTCTTTTTCATTTTGGGTATTCATTCAAAGATCAGGGAGTGAGCCCTCCACTCCAAGAGAGTTCATTTTGAGAAGTTGGTGGATGATGTGTTCTTAGCTGAGTTGTTTTCTAGAGCTTAGGTAATTAGTAGTTTGGTATATTTTTTCAATCATGAAGTTTCTCTATCTAGAAAGTGTTTTTTCATAGAACAAACTTCATATGAAAATTCAATTTTGTAGTTTTTGGTTTCTGGTTCATCGGAGCGTTCAGTTGTTTTTTTAGTGTGTCTTGTTTGTGCATTTGAAGCCTTCTTGTTGAAATCTTATGAAGACATGTCATCATTGTTTCCATTTGGGTCATATGGATGTGTTTTTTAAGAAGTTTTTTCTGAATTAGAATTCTTGAGTGGAGGGTGTCAGTTCTTGACTATGGGGGAGCAGATGCATCAAACACTATGGCTCTAGTAATAGGCCTATAAGTGATGCTTTTCATGGAGTGAAGAATTTTTTAGGGTGTGGGTAACCTTGGACTAGTTCTTATCTCCATTGTTGGAATAGAGATATTTAATTTTTCCATGTTATTTTTTTCTTTTTTATTGTAAGTTCATTTTTTTTGTAAGAATCTTGGAGGTTTCATTCTTTGTGATTCAAATAGTTGTGCCTATTTAATGAACATATTCATTTTGTTCCCCTCATGTTAGTGTTACCCTTATTTCATAGGGTGGTTATGGTTTTCATTTGTGCTATTTTGGAGATTCTTGAATTTTGTGAGATTGAGAAATTGAGTTTTGTTTCACTGATTGGTTTGAGTTATTATCATGGATTCAACCTGGTGTAGATGGTATTCTAGTCTAGGTTCTGAGTTCTCATTTGCAGTTGGAGTGATTATTGTTTAGTGTGGAAAATTTTGTTTTAGTTCCCACACTAGTCACCCCATGATGGTGTTATTTGGGTTTTATGGTTTGTGGTGTTAGTCAATTTGTAATGGTGGGGAGAACCCTATCATGTTCTCTCAACGTTATTCATTCTATGGTTTCTTTATAATCTGACAGGTGTGACTTGTGAAGTGAAATGTTACCATGTGGTCCATGGTTTTGTTCATATTATTTCATATTTGGGACTAATTTTTGTTTATCATTCGACTGGGTGACTTTATGGGCATAGAAATTTATTGTGGTGGGGAGACTTTTCACACCCCGACCTTTGGAATTCTGGTATTTTAATATTTCTTTGATTTTGATCCTCTTGTTGAGGTTCTGGTTGAGCCTCAATTTTAATTTTTGATTTTGGTTAAAAAATTGAAATTTTGGACTTGGTAGAAAGGGGTGGACGATTATTGCAGAGTTAAGGGAAATTGTGTTCCCTATCCTAGGAAATCTTGCAGCATGTTTTGGGGTCTAGGGGTATCGTGCATGGGTTGCACATGGTTTGGGAAATCGTGTGACAACTGTGTGAGACGTTTTGTCCATTTGGATAGTGGTGACCACAATATTTTCACACGATTTGGAAAACAATGCGGCCTAACCTTGCACATATCCTGTATTCATAATATTTTGAAATTACATGTTTTCCATCCCCTCTTTTTTACCCTAAATTGATTCCCCCTCCATATTGGTCATTTTTTGGTGCATGAAGGGATATCAAAAACCTTTTCCCATTGGTTCTCCTCCCTCTGGGATTCTACTCCAATGTTAGAAGGTGAGTTTAATAGGGTTTTGGACTCCTTTTTACTCTTCCCCTCCTTCTATCTTAGTTTCTTATTACCGTATTTGGTGGGTTCTTGGTTGGATGAACCCTGGGAGAAAGGGTTGACGTGTTGGCTTATGTTTCTTTGGTTTTATGGTGTGAGGATTGTTCCTTGGGGTGCGTTCTTTCTCCTCCCAAGTATTCTTCACATTTTCACATCATTGATGTTTGTGTTTCTATCAATTTAATTTATAGAACATTCCATTTGATGACTTATCTTTTCTACAAGGTCTATAAAATTGATTTTATTTCTTGTGATACATTTCCATGGTTCTTTTGGTGTTTTCAAAAGTAAATATATGTGTGAAATGGGTTTAAATATGGTTTAATTAATTATTCCTATGTTAAATGCATTCAAGGTGTTTTTTAAAATGTAGATTGAGTAATAATTGTGCATTTGATCACTTGTGGTGTTATTTGTCCCTACTGGTGTTTTGATATCTCGGTTGAAAATATAAATTAGAAACAATGTGTAGTTTGGAATATTCTTTATAGTATAATGATTTTTTGTCATTTTTTTGGAAAGATTCTCCCCGTTTCTGTATGCTTATTGATGAAATTGTAATTGTGTGACTTGATGTGTTGGTTTAAAAAAAGTGATGTTTCTTTAAAAGGGGTTTCGGGTGATACTATATGTTAGTTTTGGTTTTATTAAATTCATTTATATGTGGTATGGATTTATAAATGTTGTTTTGGATTCCTTTAGGAAAGTGTGGCTTCTTAATGGTTTCTTCAGTCTTGTTTGGAAGCTTGATAAAAGTTTTTCTTCCTTAAACCATGATTATTTCATAGGCTCCTCCTCCATCCACTCTTCCTTTTATCCTAAAAATAGTTTTCTTGGTTCCTAAATGGTGAATTGAAGCCTTAATTTAATTTAAAGGTGACTTCAAATGTGTTTTATAAATCCTGTAACATTTATAATTTTGAGATATGTTTTGGAAAATGATTTTCATAAAGGTTTGTTTTTGAATTTTCATATCGTTTCATGTTTCACTTTACATCAGAGATGGTTTTATGAATGTATTTGGATTGGAAATGTTAAAGGCCCAATTGACACTTTTTGATGTTTTGGAAATGTTGGTTTTTTTGTGATGTGACTTGAAGTCCTTGTTATTATTTCATAATGTGGGTAATGTGTTTTAAAAATAAAATGATGTGATGGCCTAGTTGGAACTTGGGAATAGATTCTTGTGAAATGGGAACCTCTATGAAGGATTCCCCAATGTGAGGGGTTTCACATAGGTGGTGTCAGTGTTTGGGGTAGGAAAGTGCAGTGGTGTCAGGTCAGGTAAGCCACATGTGTTAGGGCCTCTTACTTACACTATGTAATATTATCATTATATTCCTTGGAATATTTTTTTGGGTTGAGTAAATATTTCTTGTTGACCCTGATTAGATGGTTTGGTGCCCCTTGGATGTTTAGAGTCCAAGTGGGATTGTGGTACTAGATTGGTGATTATATTCTTGTCCTATGGACGGGTAAGATTACATTTATAATACCCAAGATATAGCATAGTGGATAACCTTAGGTTCATACTCAAGGAAGTAGTGTCGAATTATTATGTGGGCATTCTGAAAATCATTTTTTGTTTTTTAAAATATTTTGGAAACATCTACCTAAAAAAATGAAGACATTTCTATTGTGATTAAAATAACAGTGAAAGTGAAGAAATTGTGAATGAATACAAAAGACCAACAACAAAATACCAAATGGGGAAGAAGAACAACACTAATAAGAATAACAAACAAAAAGACACATAAAACAGTTAGGGAGAAAAAGGTCCCGACCTAGGTTAACCCCCCCTGACTCCCTATCCTAGATCTACTAAAGAAATATAATCAAAAAACTTAAATTCACACAATGTATATATCTCCTATAACTTGGATCACACACCATTTTTTTCCAAAACAACAATCACTCATGCGTTGAATTGCTTCCAACACATGATCACTCTACCAAAGTGAAGACATTTCCACATTAAATCCCTCCAGCCATGAATTTATTTAGGACTGAACTAATCATCAATGGATTTGTAAATCACTCAGTCTCACTTAGTTACTCGGTCGAGAAAATTAGGAGAGAAAGGGGAAAAGGATGAGGGGAAATAAAGAAAGAGATCGATCGAGCACAAGAATGCCCTCACATGCAAATCGATTCACCTTCAGGATCTCCTCAGAATGAATAAAAGAAAAAGTTGATTGCGATGACACTCCAAATATCTAGGTTGTGTTGGGTTTCACTAATTAGATATAGCCTTTATAATTAGATCTCCATTATTGGAGATTTCAGATCGTGGCATGAAGAGAGGAAGAACGAGTAAACAACAAAACTCAAAAAACACAGTGTAATTCACAAAACATGGGAACGATGATGGTATTTATATCATAGGAAAAAAACACCAAAAATAGAGCACAAAGAAGTAGAAAATGGAGATGGATGAAGGAGTGGGGACCTTGTCTTCAATGTCGAAGGTGAGTTCCCAGTCTAGGAGGTTTGGATGGATGGTGAAGTCTATCGAGTGTTTTCCCCCCTCGGACAAGGGGATTCAGGTTCCTATTATTTGGAAAACTATAACAGTGAAAAATTTGTTCCTAGTAGGCAGAGAATCCACATGGTGTGCCTTTGACATAGTCATCACGGTCTTCGAGTGAACTCCAAGTGAGTGTAACTAGCCTCCTGCAATGAACTGGGTATCCCCTTGCACTATCCCTTGAAGTTCCCATGATCGACTTCTATTATCACAACCTCTATGATCATCTCCCATTGTATAGAATAGAAAAAACAAAAAAACACACATGAGAGAAAATAAAGTAATGAACTGCTATATTAATATGATGAGAAAAAAATTTATAAACATATAAATTTATATATTTATATATACATATTATTATAATTATTATTATATATATATAAGTAAAAATAAGTATATTTATTATTATTATTATTATATATATTATTATTATTATATATGTTATACAAATTATATTTATTATTATTATATATAATATATTAATTATATAAATATTTATTATTATGATATAATATATTATATGTTATATGTTATAATATATATTATATAAAATAAAAAATAAATGGGGATGAGGGGAGGGAAATCACACAGATATAGGGGTGAGGGAGGGACAAGTTGTGGTCGGCCGGAGGACCAGGGGGAGGTACGACAAGGATTTGAATGGATGGGTGATCTCCGGTGGTGGAAGGGAGTCCTCAAGACCTACCGAATTTTAGATCTAGAAAGGGATAACGGTAGTGACATCTTCTCTGGCGGCCGGTGGTAGTGGTTATTGATGGTGAGGCCTCAGATGAGAGTTGTGGATGGTAGTACGCAAGGAGGTAGCATCTCGAATGGTGCTTTTAGATCTTGTGGCCTGGTTTATTTGGATGGATTATATCTAAAAAGTGGGATCATATGGTTTTCTATTGGGGTTTAACTTTCTATTCTACTGTTGGGTGTTTAATTCTGCTGTATCATGACTTTATTTCTCTGCTTCTTAATTTGGTTCTGTTGCTAGTTGTATTACTAGAGGAGCGATAGTGAGTTGCTGGATAAAGGAGCGACGGTGACTCTAGAGTCACTGATGGAAGGAACAATGATGGTGGTTGGGATGAAGAGGGGAAATAGTGACAGGGAGATGGGAGTCCAATGGTGACATAACAGAGGAGGGGAAAGAGGATAAGAATAGTGACATGAGGATGGAATGGTGATGATTGGTGGAAGAAGGGAGCGGTGAGAAGGAAACAACGGTGATAATGGGAAAGTGGGAACCAACAATGAGACACGGTGAGATGTGTCGATGAGTAGTGGAGTAGACGGTGTGGGTTAGACATGAGGAAATGGGGGTGATGGTCTGACATGACTCACCGCTAGGAAGATATAAGGGCAATGGTGATGGGGATTCATTGTTGGCAGAATGGTGGAATAGTGAGACAAGTCACTGATGAATGATGACAGTGACTCAAAAAAAATGGAAAAGGAAGGAACGGTGAGTCGAGTCACCAATAGGTGGTGGCACTGACTCATTTGAGTCACTATTGGAAGCTTGGTGGTGTAACCTACATAACTAACAAACCATAGGAAAATAAATACAAGTTAAATAATGAATTAATGAAAAAGTAAATTAATTAAAAAATTAAATTTCTAGGAAATAAAAAAATTTAATATTACAATTACTTAATGGCCAAAATTATTTAATGAATTATTAAATAAAAAAATTAATGAAAACAAATAATTAATGTAAAAATAAAAATTAAAAGAAATAAATTGTTGAATTAAATTATTAAAATTTATTAATTATTTAGAGAATAAAAAAAGGGAATTATTTATATACAAAATAATTCATTAAATTAAAGAACTAATAAAATTATTATTTAGAACAAATAAATAAAATAAAAATGAAAGAATAAGAATAATGAATTATTATTATTTAAATCAAACCATAAAAATTAATGTAAAATATAGAAAGAATAAATTAATTTTATTATTGAAAACCCAAAAAAATATATACTAAAATACACACTTTTAAAACATAAACAAGTTTAAATATTTTAATCTAAAAAATACACAAATTTATAATTATTGCAAAAAATATATTATTTTAATGATAAAAAGAGAAGAAAAAGAAAAAATTGATGTGGGAAAAAGAAATGACAAAAAGCCACATCCAACTCCCCAAACAAAAATATTTTTTTCTCCTCAAACAAATGAATGTTTTTGACTTTTTAGAACATCAAGAATGATTTGTGACATTGGGTTGAAAATGTGCATGACAAAACATTTTAATATGGAGGAATAGAGTCATGAATGACTTTGCAAGACTTCTCAAAAAAAAAGGTACTACCTAGTTTCAATTAATACCTAGAAACCATGGTCTACACAGATTATTAGTTCATTGCTAAATATGCCATGACGCCTATATGAAATTCCCTATTTTTCCTAATTCACTTTGAGTTCAACTTCCAACTCATAAAGTGATGACATATTAGATAAAAATAGAATTAAACCTTAACTAAAAGAACCTTCAATTCTCAATTTCTCATAAGTTCCAAAAATGGTTTATTATTATTTATTAATCACATAAATAATACAACTCAAATGACCTTTAATTAAGTCAATTATTCACTTCTTCATTTGGGATCAAAATTCACCTCAAATAATTGAGTTCATTTTTGACAGGGCACTTTATTATCATTTTTTTCATCCATATTTTATGTGCAAAGAACTATTCATAGAACTTATGGAAATTGGATTTCATTTATTAATATAAATGCACCCAGTGAACCTATCCTAGAGAATCACTGTGGGATCTCATATGCCCATTTTACTCTAGTTAAAAGGACTTAAATAATTATCATTTGAGTAAGCTCAATTAATTGAATGTTTTCTTATTAAAAGTTGATTCCCATAGGACCAACTTAAAATATCTAGTTTCCAATTGTCATGATCGTAATTCCACAAAAAATTTATCATATAAAACTCCCTTCCTCAGTTCATTAATAGAAAATCCATAAATATAGTGGGCACTACATTCGGCAATCACTCATCCTGAACAGCTTTATACTCAGTACAACCCTTAATTTCCAACAGGTTTGTATCCATTAGCCAGGAAATAATGGATGTGATGATTCCATCAGACCCTCACGCTGGGAAAGAAAAATATGAAAATTTTGAAGGAAATTAGAAAAAAATTGAAAACAATTGACCATTTTTTAAACAAATAATTCTATTTTTTTACAATGAATTTAGGGGTAATTATAAGTTGTAATATGACCCCTCTCCCCCTCACATAAAACTCAATAATATCCCCATTGTTGAATCTTATGGTGGTAGATAACTTAGTTAATAATATATTATCAATTTTGCACAAAAAATAATGTGAAGGGGTAACATGAATGTTCTAAAGATTTTTTTCCACATACAATAAGAAAAATGAAAAGAAGGAAAAAAATATGTATAAGATAATTTCCACCGACAACCACCAGTAATCAAGCACAATGTTGTTTTGGAAAGTTCTTGCTAATGAATTTTAAAAGAAAATAAATTATTGATCAAATTAGTTCAAGAATTAGCATGATAAGCAGTATTGTACAGCAACAACAACAGTAATATGAAAGTGAGAGTCACTGGTGTAAAAAGTTTCACAATTCAGTTCACAATAATTTTTTAACTAACTATATTTCAGTAGCTGCTCCCAAAGTAGTAAAAGTAATTCACACTTTTCATAGAAATCATGGGGACGCCCCGACACTTAGTAACATGTATCATACAATATGAATTAGATGGTTAATATATTGAAAAATTAAAAAATGTACTTCCCTGAGCATGAAAGCTTCCCATTCATTTTTTAGCTCATTCTTCTGATTCCTCCCTTTTTCTCCTTACAAGTTCCCTAGATGATTAGTGAAAGTCCGTACAAGATATAAAGAATTTACATTACAATTCAAAATTTAATGCTAAAAAATAATTGCAACAAGGTTTTAGTTGGGGAGTTTTATCCAATGATCTAAAATGAATTATCCCCTAGAACGTGAATGATTTCCATATGGAACTGACTTAAATTTTATTTCTACAAGAAAAAAACACACAAATTAAAAACAACAATCACTAAGACAATAAAAAAGGAAAATAAAAAAGGTATATTCCTGAGAGAACCCCCAGGGGGTGCTTTAGTTTTACTATCCATAGCTAGAAAATCACTAGATCAACCCCAGTCTGATGGGGGACTTGGATTCAAACTTAAGAACCCCCATTTGTGGTTCTTTCCATATTCGAAGAATTTTTACCTTCAGAGTACCTCTTTGTGTAGCTTCAAACAAGTACCCCTCTATGGCAATTGAGTACCTCATGTTGAGTGATGGAGTATAAAATAAAAAGTTACAGTACTTCTCCTCTTCTGCTACTTGATGTTTGGTGTGAACAAGAATTAATGCTTGAAATCATGGATGTGACTTGTCTTCTGGTTCAATCCATTCATCATATTCTTATTTTTTAAAAAAAATATGTCAAAATACACAAGTGAGCTTTTTCATTATTCCAACAGCTCCTCTTCAACAATAGCTCCCAAACAAAAAATTTCAAAAAACATTGGGATTTCCATCAATTGATTTGTAAGTGAAACCTAAAATTCATCATGAATTTACAGGAAATTACAAGTATGTACTATATTCTCAATACCTATAATGGAAGAAACATAATTAAAATAATATTCAATATAATCAAAAACAGAATATTCAAAAGTGAATTCATCTCCATGAAGTAACGTAGTTTGTTTCTCTTGGTTAAACAATGATCCGAGATAAATGTCTCTAGTAGGTGTGAGGTAGTCAACCTTCTCCAGCCTCTCATTAATAAACATGACCTCATTTTCTAATTCATCCATATTAAAGGAGAGGATGTCTTGTGAGTAATAAAAAATTATTATACAAGTACATGAAATAAATATCTTGATTATAAATATTAGGGAAAATGTCCAGCATCACGAATTTATGGGTGTTCCATTTCCTTCCGTCCCTTGAATACATCCTCAGAGTGTGGATATTTCATATCCAACCTTGAATCCTAGGGTAGTTCAATTTAAAACGTGGGAAACTCATGTTCTTCTGCAATATAAAACTCAAGGATGAGGTGATAAAATTCTTTATGTTCCTTAAGTAAGCCTTCTAAAGTTTTATGTCTCATATCCTCCTTGAATTCTTTAACTAGTTGAAAAAAATACTCTAGATTAAAATTTTTAACCTATTTCATAATTTTATATTTAATAAATCTTATATAATCTTCTAAGGATTGAGGTGGTCTCGTCATTTTTTTAGTTTTTTTTAATTTCTTTTTCATTTATTTTTTTGAAAAATTGAAAAACCCCACAATGGTAAATGTTTCTTCCCCAGCAACAATTCCAAATTTTTACAAAATCCTAATTGCAAGGACGGTCATTTGTACATTTATAAGACCCAAGATATAGCATAGTGGATAACCTCAGGGTCTCTCTCAAGTAAGAAGTCTCAAATGATTAAGTGTACATTCTAAAAATATTTTTTTTTTGTTTTTTTGAATATTTTGAAAACATCAAACTAAAACAAATGAAGACAGTTCTATAGTGATGAAAATCATAGTGAAAGTTAATAATCTATGAATGAAGACAAAATTCCAACAAAAAAATACCCATTGGGGAATAATAACAACACTAAGAAGAATAACAGAAAAAACACCTAGAAAACAGTTAGAGAGAACAAGGTCTATAACCAGGTCAATCCACCCTTGATTCCCTATCTTAGATCTACTGAAGAAATTTAATCTAAAAATCTCAATTCACTCAATGTATGTCCGATAACTCAGATCACACAGCTTGATCACCCAAAATATTGATCACTCATGCGTATAATCACTTCTAACACATGACCACTCTCCTAAAGTGAATACATATCCACAATAAATTACTCTAGTAATGAATATATTCAGGACTAAACTGATCATCAATGGAATATTAAATCATGAAATCTCAACTAATAACTCAGTCAAGAAAATTAGGAGAGAAATGGGAAATTTTTGTGGAGAAATCAGGAAGAAAACTGATCCAGCGCAATAATGCACTCATACACACCCCAATTCTTCTTCATAATCTCCTCAAAATAAATAAATGAAAAAATATGATCACGATGACACTCAAAATATTTAGGTTGTGATGGTTTTTACCACCTAGATTCATCCACACAAGTTGGATCTCTGTTACTAAAGACTTCAGAACATGCCACATAGAGAGGAAGAAAGAATAAACAACACAATTCAAAATAAACACATAGTGTAATTCACAAAACATGAAAATTATGATGGTATTTATAACACAGAAAAGAAAACACTAAAAATATAGCTCAAAGAAGTGGAGGATAAAGATGGATAAAAGACTGGGGATCCCATATTCAATGTCGAATATGATTTCTTAGTCTAAGAGGTGTGGATGGATGGTAAAGTCTGGGGAGTGTCCCCCCCCCCCACCACTCTGAAAAGAGGAGTTGGGTTCCTTTTATTCACAAAACTAAAATAGTGAAAAATTGGTTCCTAATAGGTAGGGAATCCACATGGAACTCCTTTGAAATACTCATCACAAGCATTGAGTGAACTCCAAGTTAGTATAACAGGCATGCTGCAACAAACCGGGTATCCCTTCACACCTTCCCTTATAGTGCCCATGATTGACTTCTATTATCACCACCTCCACGAGAAGCTCCCCCTATGTAGAACAGAAAAACAAACATGTGAGAAAAGAAAGTAAAAAACTAATATTTTAATATGATGAGAAAAAAAATTTATAAATAGAATTTTTTTTATTTTTACATATACATATTATTATAAGTATTATTACATATATAAGTATATATAAGTATCTATATTATTATTATATATTTTATACTAATTATATTATTTATTATTATATATATTATATTAATTATATATATAAAATTATTATTATGATATATTATATTATATATTATATGTTATATTATATATAATTTAGAATAAAAAAAGAAATAGGGATGAGGGGGGGGGGGGGATCACACGGATAAAGGGGTGAGGGAAGGAAAAGCGGTGTTTGGCTGGAGGACCCGTGGGAGGCGCAACTTCGAACGTATGGATGAGCTCCGATATTGGAAGGGTAGTCCATAAGACCTCCCAGTTTTTAGATTTATTAAGGGATTGTGGAAGTTACTTCATCTCTAGTGGCTGGTGGCAGTGGTTCCCGATGGTGCGGCCTCAGATGAGAGGTGTGGATGGAAGAGCGTGGTGGTACGCAATGATTCGGCGGCTCAGGTGATTCTTAGAGATCTAGTGGATCAAGTAATTTGGTTGTCTTAGATATGAAAAGTGATTTTAGATGTTTTTCTGTTATGGTTCAATTTTATCTTCTCCTTTATGGTGCTTAATTATTTTTTATCAGGAATTTATAACTATGTTGCTTGATTTGGTTATGTTTCTAGTTGTATTATTGGAGGAGTGATGGTGAGATTTTGGATGGAGGGGTAGTGGTGACTCATGATTCACTACTGGAAGGAATATTTATGGTGGTTGGGATGAGGAGGAGGAATAGTATAATGAGATGGGGTTGTAACGGCGAAACAACAGAGGAGGGGAAGGAGGATAATAACGGTGAAATGATGATGGAATAGTGATGATAGATCGAGGAAGGGAGTGGTGATAAGGAAACAGTGATGAAAATGGGAAAGTGGGAACTAGTGGTGAGACACTATGATATGAATCGGTGAGTGGTGGAGTTGACGTTGTCGATGAGACATGAGGAAATGAGGTTGATAATGAGATGAATCACTGCTAGGAAAGAGATGAGGGAAATAATGACTAAGAGTCACTATCAGTAGAATGGTGGAATGGTGAGACAATTCACATATTAATGGTGATACTGACTCAAAAAAATGGAAAAGGGAAGGAATGGTGACTCGAGTCATCGATGGGTGGTGTCGGTGACTCATTTGGGTCACCATTGGAAGCATAGTGGTTTCACCTACACAAAGAACAAACCATAAGAAATTAAAAACAAGTTAAATAACTAATTAAATAGAAAGTAAATTAATTAAAAAAATTAAATTTCAAGTACATAAAACAAATTTAATATTACAATTATTTAATGAACTAAATTATTTAATAAATTAAATTATTAAATATTATGAAAAAAAGGATTAAAGTAAAATTAAATATTAAAATTACTAAATAATTTAATTAAATTATTAAAATTAATTAATATTTTATAGAATCAAAAACAAAAGTGAATTATTTATTTACAAAATAATTGATTAAATTTAATAATTATTAAAAAAATTATTAAAAAAACAAAAGAAATAAAAAAAATAAAAGAATAAAGATAATGAATTTCTATTATAGAAATAAAATAAAAAAGTGAAAGTAAAATAGAAAATAATAAATTAATTTTATTATTGAAAACCCTCAAAAATAAACACTAAAATACACACTTATAAAATAGAAACACATTTTTAAAAATTTAATCTAAAAAATATAAAAATTGTTAATTATTACACAAAATTAATTATTTTACTAATAAAAGTGGAAGGAAAAAAATTTATATAGAAAAAAATGAAAAATAACCACATCAATGGGAAGTTAGAATAACTAGTGAGTTATTGAATATGAAAATGCACCATATGCCGATAGGTGAGTCCAATCAGAGTACATTCAGGGATCGTTCTAGGAAAATTCAAGAAATCCCCATGAATATATATCAATATGTTCTCTTAATTTCTAATACACTTTGAATATTAGCCTTGTTAGTTTATACCTTCTTTTTGGGTTTCCTTTACTTCTTTCACAACCCTTTTTTATTAAATGCTATGGATTTCACTTGGGTTTTAGTTTTGGAAATGGGTTGTGGAAGTGAAACTTTTTTAAAAAAAAAGGAAAGATGCATGTGTTGTTTTAAAAGAAATATTTATAAGGAGTTGTTATTGGTTGTTTTAAAATGATTAAAATATGATTTTATGAATAGGTCTTCAAACTAGTATTTGTGGATTGTTTTGGGAAAGGAAATTTATGGAATCTATGGTGATTACCTACTGAGCTATTAAGATCACATCCTACTTATACTATTCTGTGTTGGTAGACCTGAAGTATTTTATAGGTTTATGTTTTTGTTTGAGTTGGATGATAGATCGGGTTGGTCGTGTTGTTCATGGTGACCAATAGGTCACACAAATATCTTATTGATGTAGTTTAGTTTTAGTTTTGCATTCAAGATTTCAGTTTCATTTCCCAACTATTGTATTTGGATCAATTTTTATATTTATTGAAGTTCAGTTATTGTTGGATTCTATTTGTTAAGATTGTTTATTTAATACTTTTTATTTTGGAAAAATAATTCCCATTATGATTAGTTTGATGTCCGACACTAGTTTCCGGTCCATGGGGATTGGAAACACCCTCTAGGCCTTTTCTCGAACCAGGTCGAGTGTCAGGTTGAATGACTTCCCAACTTGGTTTGTGACATTTCAACTTTTTTTTTCATTCATAAGATAGTATTGGATTGATACATCATAGTCCTTGAACATATATAACCATATTTATTGGTGAATATTACGATATTTCTTTGTGAATATATATTTGAGTATCTTATGATTCATATATAAAATATAATTTTACCCATTGATAATGTCACAATATTTTCATTGAAAAAATCTCTTCATCCAAATCGAGATCATGTTTTGGATAGTTCTTATCATTATCCCTTAAATGAATTGAGTTGAAGGCTATAAATTTTTCATTATATATTAGTACATATCCCAAAACCTTATATTAATCATCAATGTAAATAATTAAATGTTCCCCAAATGAGTGTAGCAAGAGTACTATTGTAGTGAAAAAACCCTTTTTCAATTCTTTCATGTTATCTTTATATTCATTGATCTAGAAAAACATTTCCCTCTTCTGAGTTATCTTGTGTAGTGTATTTTTAAATTGTGGGATGTTTTTAACAAATCATACCTAGTACCGATCTAGTCTAAAGAAACTATGGATCTCCATTATAGATTCTATTCAAGGTTACTACCAAATGTTCATTATCATAAAAGGGTATAAATATATATATATATATATATATGTTTTCTGGTGATAAAATTTCACAAGAATTGTACTTCCTTCATCTAGATTTCTCATTTTTTGTAATTTTCATATAACTTATCATTTTTTAATGTCTTTATCATAGTATTAAAATGTTTTTCATGATCTTCTTTTCTGTAAGAATATATCACAATATCATCTATGATGACTACCAATTGTTTTGAGTAAATCTCTAAAGACTTTATTCATCAATTCTATAAAGATTTCAAGATCATTAGTAAGTTCCAAATGCACCACTGTGAAATAATAGTGTCCATACCTTGTTTAAAAGGTAGTTTTGGGAATATATTCCTTATTAATCCTTAATTGGTGACATCCCTACCGATGGTCCACCATAGAGAAATACTGGTCCCCATGTAGATTATTGAACAATTATTTTGTTTTTGGTACATAAAACTTTTTATTTATCCTAATTTTGTTGACTTAGTGATAATCAATATATGGGTGCATTGACCCATCATTATTATTGAAGAAGAGCAGTGAAACACCTCACGTTGAAGCACTAATATATATAAAAACATTTTCCAGATTCTATTGAATGAAAAATTCAGTTCCTCCAATTCAGCATTGGCTATTCTATTAGGATTTCATGATACAGATAGATATCTAGGTATCAGTTAAATTGAGAACTCCACCTCTCAATTAGGAGGAAGACCATGAAACTCTTTGATGAAAAATTCAGTATAATCTCTCACAATGGGAATTCCTTCAAGCATGATTCTATTCTTTGTTTCAATCATCTGGGCAAGAAATGCATTCTCATATTGAAATGATATCCACACATGAATATAAGGCTCTATGGGGGATTCATGCTTCTCCATACACTTTTACAATATCAGAGGATGACTTGTGAGGTGAATAATGATCTCCGCCTCTTGACATATAATGTTTGATTTATATAAGGATAACCAATCAATTTCTAATATAGAATCAAACTCCACTAATGGAGTAAATGTGAGATTTAATGGAAGATTCTATCCTCAAAAATTGTATAAAGAGCAGTTATGTACTTTGGATACCACAATTTCTCAATTTTCTATTCTCATGGACAGGTTAACTCTGTGTTTCGATGTATTTTTTAAATATTTATACTAAACATGAATTATATGAAATAATTTTTAAAAACAGAATTAAATAGTGTGTTTACTAATATTTAAATAACAACTAGTGTACTTGTCACCATATAATTATCAAGATCTACCTTGGTAGTAGTGATAGAATATTCCCTTACTTGTTCTCTAGGCTTTAGAGGTTTTTATCATTGATTTTCTCCTACAACCCTTATCTTATGGAATTGGATTTTATAAATCCTATATTCCTTATATATGGAACACTTTACAACATGATAAGTGTTGATATAAAACTTCTTTTGTTCTTCCACATTAGTGTGTTTATTCATTTCCCTTAGCACTGATTTGCCATATTCCTTTATTTTACACATTTAAAAAATCTTCTATATTACTTGAGGTAGATTTTGGTTTCTTCTTCCCAAACCTTTTCCAAATGGGACATTGGTTTTTCTTTACTCCATGAGTTTTATCTACTAATACACACAAAGAAAACTCTGTTTTACATTTTTTTAATCTAGTACCATGAGACCACTAAGAGTCACTGATCAACGAATCGACATTGTGGGAACAATGTAAAATCTTTTCATATCTGTAAAAGTCATGAATACCTAATGATTTTTGTAGACTCGGTTTTAACCCAGTATAGAATCGATCCACCTTAAATTCAGGGTTCATGAAAATCTAGAGGCATACTGTGAAATCCTTGTGAAGTTCTCCTAATATACCCGGATATAATCACTTTATTTTTTCTTTAGTCTAAGGAAATCCATATACATAATAAGGTGGAGATTTTGTGAAAATATTTATTGAATAATATTATCTTTATGTCTTCTCATTCTATGTAATAAATATTCTCTTTGGAAATTGTGTTCTTGATCATTACCCGCCACTAATATGATTCCCCCTCAATGTAATAAATGGCCAGAAAAACTTTCTCTTTCTTTGATCATTGGAGGAGGTAGAATATATTTTCAATGGAGTTAATCCATTTTTTCATTTTTATTGTATTATATGATCCATTAAAGGTAGGAGAGATTTATCATATAAAAGACTCGACTCTAACTTTATATTTCATAGGAGAAGGTTTTTTTCATGATTCAAGTTATTATTTATAACATGAGATAGTTGAGCCAGTACTACCATGAATTTATCAGATCCTACTCATATAAGGTAATACATATTGTTGGGGAAATCATCACATTACCTATCATGTTTTTTCAACATTTTCTTCTATTTACCACCATTAACAAAAATGAATAAAAAATGTATTAGAATACATTAACATACAAAAGGTAAACTTATAAACATATAAGAAATAAATAAAAAATTATATTTATATCCTAAATAATTATTATCTATGTTTAAATCTAGGTTATCTATATTAATTTTTCTTATTAGGTATTCCAACCTAACTATTTGTTTAAATCCTTTATAATGGATTGTAATTGTTTTTGAATTTCCAAAACATATCCCCCTTGAACGTCAAAAAAGGTGTGTCTCAAGGACTATTTTTTGTGAACTAGGTGATGATTAAGTCAAATCCCAATTCACTCCTATCATATTTATTACCCCAAGGTACAATTATGATAGAGCCACATCAACATGTAGTATCAATATGGGGATGTGATTACATGTAATTGACTTACTCTATAATTCACCAAAATTAAAGGACATTTTTCTACATGTTGACTTATCCCTAGGATTATTAATAAAATATTCTATTCCAAATCCCAAAAAATAAATAGATCATTCCTTTGATACCATATATTGACAGAATCCTTTTTACACATATTATTTAATTATTTTTTACACAAATATCTATTAAAAATAAGGATAAAAGGCATAGTGTCTTTGAAATACTAGGTTAATAATACATCAAAATGAAACTAAAATATAAAATCCTTAATTTATTCTTCATAATGAGCTCCTAAATCTATTTTAGTAGATATTAATTCATAGGATAAGTTGGGTAATATATAAAAGAAAGGGGTTAGTTAAAAATACATGCAAGGGAATAAACATGATATAGAAACATAACTTGTGAGTTAAAGGTATAAATTGATACCATAAAAGATAATTAACATTAGTGATTACATAGAGGCATAACATAATCAAAATGGTATCATAATATCCTAGTATCATAAAAAATGTGGTAGAAATATATAACACATAAAAAACATGATTGAAGGCTTACTACCTAGATAACACCACATGTTGGAAAAATTCTTATAATGGATTAGGTTTTCTCGCTAATCCCATACATAACGTCCCATGAGAAAAAAATCGATATCCAATGCATTAGATCCTATATGGCTACACTGATAATAAAATGTTCATGATTTCTATGTGCTGCTAAAATTAAATCCTTTATAAGGAATAAATATAAGAATTACCCATGAAAAGAAAATGGGTTGAATAATATTGACTTACATAATATATGACATTCTCTAATCTAGAACACTCTTAGGTGGTCTAAATGGGTTGGTTATGAGACCTCAAGAATACCTCTCTATATTCTAGAGGCTGCCAACTAGTAGCGATAGTTTACTAAGTATAGTGGGGATATTATACCCCCAAGAATAGAGTTACGACATAGTAGAAATAAGAAATATAAATAAATGAATAAATATCAAATTAGAAGAAATAATAGAATTCATATCATATTTCAGAAAACCAATAATAAAACCTAATTAAATAATATATCAAATAATAAAGGAATAAAGTAATGACGTGATGGAATTTAACTAAAAGTCATTCTAAAAGTAATACAAATAAAAAACTAGAATACTAAAATAATGACTCAAAATTCCACAATTCCAATCCCCATGTCGGTCCCACATCCAAACTCTAGACCATCTAGCAAGAAACAATCAATAGCAACATCTTTTTAACTTCTATAAACACACATGCATGTAATCTTCTCATGTACCAAATGACAGACTAAGTAGGGTGTGAGTATAACTCAGTAGGTCAACACCATTGTGTCTAAACATAACCTATATAGTAAAAAATGTATTCAATAAGGTAATGAATATGTTTATTAATTAATTAAACCATCTAATTAAAAACACATAAAACTACTTGGGAACCATGCTATAATATCTATGATCATCTCTCACAACCATACCAACCATTAACATATCACCACGGTAAAATATATCATGTTTCGATGCCATGCCAAAATATTTGTGAACATGTATCACAAACATGCCTATAAAACCATAACCATATAACCATGGTACATGTCACAAAGATCTAGGTAAAAACTTAATATATATTCATTTCATCATTTAATTAGGGTTGAGTCTAGTATACTACCATTTCATCATGTTTTTGAGCCAATATTGTTATATACGCATTTCAGCATGTGTAACTGGGCATAACCCACTATATAATCCTTTCATCTTGTCTCGATGAATTGCCAAATATATAAGCATTCTAGCATGTGAACTGGGATAATTCCCAATATAATCATTACATCATATGAACTGGGCTAATGACCTCTATAGGCATTACAACGTAGAAATCCCAACTCATCTCATAATGACAAGGATATCACCGTATCAAATCATAAGGATCAATGGTTAATTTTGAAAATTACCATTTATCATTCATTTACACATTTCATTTATCATTTGGTCATAAAAAACATCAATTAAACCATTTCAATGACCAATCAAATCCATGGAGACTCTATATCAATAATAAACCAAAAACCCATGTCATACTAAAAATACATTAATCCATTAATAAATTTATTTTGAAGTAAGGGTTTTCACACCCAAATGGTTAAGAAGCTAGGTCAATACCCAATTGAATCAAATTATATTCTAAGGAGTAATACAATTCATCATTTAATTAACTTAGGTGAACAACATGTTGGTTCAATTAAAATATTACCCATGTTTTTAATTAAAAAAAGGTGTATGTTTTAGACCCCTCCCTTTAATCAGCGATCAAACAACACTTCAAACGGTAGAAAAAAATGAGGAAGAAGGTTAATATGGTTGCAAGAAGGATCCTAAATCAAATATTGATCAAGATAAAAACAAAAAATTACCATGTTTAAGGTATTTCACCACAACAGATGGAGAACAAAGGGAAGGAAGCAAAAATTGAAGAAAAACCACTCACTGGAGATTGGATTCATGATAGGGACGTCTAGAATAAAGAGATGTGCTTTAAAATGCCCTATATGTTTCCCTTGGTTTAATAAAAGGAAGATCTATTTGAGGGATTGAGATTAATGTCACACATTTAAATTTTAAAATTGCAGGTTGGGAAATTACACATCATGTAATTCAGTTACTTGTCATTTATTTATTTTTAGAGGGATAAGACAAAAAACCAGTAAACTCAGGTGATTTTTAACAATACTTGAACATAACACGATGTGTAATTACTTCATAGTTTGTATTAATTTCACATAATGAAACAGGATCATAGATTATGTCTGTCAATAGTTAAATGTTGTGAAATTTTTCTCTAGACACCATTTAACTGATTTCCCATTGAAATAACCTAAACTACTTCTGAATCCATCCAAATCATGGAAAAATCTCATAAACCCATATAAAAAATTTATTCCACAACTATTTTAATTAAAATAGACATATATCTCAGAATTTTTGGACATTTTACCTAACAAATAGATCTTTATATCCAAACAAGACTCAACCACCAATGCTCAAATGAAAAAATCAAAGAGGGTTGTACCTAGAAAAATATGTGATCTTACAACCACCCCATCATAAAAAAACTCATCCCCGAGATTCTCTAAGAATCTCTATGGAGTCTCAGTGAATAATTTTGGCCACATTTCTCATTTATCAGACTCCCTATACCATGCCTCCTCTAGAACTCTCCCATGCTACCACTGTACTCAAACTAAAGGAATAGTCCTACCCTAGAGATAATTCTTACTATGGTCCAAAATCCATATCATTTCCCCCTCAAAGGATGAATCATCACTAATTTATATGTCAGTTACATAAATTACATGAGAAGGGTATGGATAATTTATCTTAATATCTAACACATGAAACATGTAATGCATGGCACTATGGAACTATGGAAGGTAAAATCAGTAATCTACTAGACCAATCTTGTCCACTATCTCAAATGGCATGATAAAACTCAATGATATATTCTATTATTTCCTGATAAAACATTACCCCAGCCTAGGAGAGATCTGAAGGAATGAATGATGACCCACCATGAACTATAGAGGTTATCTCTGATGGTTAGTGTAAGATTTATTTATACTATGTGTGGTCACCAACCATTGTCTGGTCAACTGAATTTTCCCAGACATATCTTACATGATACGAGTATGAAGAAGCTCTGACTCACCTTACTCTTTCCAACAAATAAAAAAATGACAGGGCCTTCCAAATAAATACTTGAAGGGTTCCATCTAGATTGATGCGTGGAATTTGTTATTATATAAAAACTCCAAGAGTTCCCTATGAAACTCCTATTAACCAACAAAATAAAAAACATTGGCTCGTAACATATCCTCATAAACCTGATTAGTCCTCTCAAATTAACCATCATTTTGAGGATGATAGTTCATACTCAGGACAACATGCCATCTAAGAGACTTCTGAATACCCTTCCAGAACCATGATTTGAAACGAGTATCTCTACTTGAAATGATTCCACAAGGAACACCATACAACCAACAAACCTTGTTAATGTAAATAACTCACAGATAATTATCTATGATAGTCCCCTTGATAGGAAAAATTGGGCTACCTTCATCAGTTGATCCCCAATTATCCTTAAAATATCATTGTTATGGGTTTTCTTTGGTAATCCCATCACAAAATCCATTTCAACATCATCCCATTTCCACTATGGAATGGGAAAAAGATTCAAAATCCAAGTTGGCCTCTGACGCATGGGTTTCACATTTTTAAAAGTGAAACATATTTCCATGAATCATATTACATTATTCTTTATTCCTTACCATGAGTAATATCTATAGATATCATGATACATATTTTTTAAACCATGATGTAAAACCCATCTAGAATCATAAAAATATATCACCAACACCTCACACAAGGCATTAGAAACCCATACTCATTAATGGAAAATATGTTAATTACAATTTCAAAGAGACCATCCCAATGGTTCCTCCCCGCCATATAAGATGTCTATCATAACTGATCCCTCTAGATTAGATAACTACTCGGTCTTTATTCAGTCCAAACTCATGGGTATAACAGATGTCAAAGTTAGATCTACTCAACCTTATGATTACTGGACACCAAGATGCATGACTATAATGAGGGTAATCACCCTCTACTCCTTATAAGACTCTTATACTACCTGTTATTTCATATTTTTATTCACTCTATTAGAAATTATTTTTCCCCTACCCGGTGTATAATCCAACTCGAAGTCAAAAGAATGCAAATACTCGACCCACCTCTTGTGCTAAATGTTCAGGTCCCACTAATAAAATATGTACCTAAGGTTCTTATAGTTCTTGTATACCAAAAACATCTCACACATGAGATAATTCCTTCATCATCTGAGGGAATGAACCACTGCTTCTAACACTATACCATGCGTATGGTAATTCCCCTCATGTAGTCTCAACTATTTGGATCCATAAGAAACCACTTGATCCTCCTATATCAAAATTACTCTAAGTATAACTCTAGACAAGTCACAGTACATGGTATATGATTTACCTAGAATATATAAAGTGATGATATTTGTAAAGGTCGTTCTATATTTTTGCTTCTGAAAAGATCTCTCACAAGCATCAGAACACACAGACATCACTCCCTTCTTGTTCATTCCTCACATCAATGCATCCATATGAGAGAGGTCTCGGATAAAGCACCAATAATAACCTGTTAAACCCATAAATATTTTAATCTAGATGACATTATTGGGATGATCCCAAGATACCATGGATGCCACATTATCAAGTTCTACTTAAAATCTTTCCTATGAGATGACACATCCCAAGAAGTTCACTTTATCAATCAATAAACTACATTTGGTTATCTTGGTGTAAATATGATGCTCTATCAGTGCACTTAGTATGATGTCAAGATGTTGGGCATGATGGTCAGCTGACTTTGAGTAAACTAAGATGTCATCAACAAAAACCACCACAAAATGATCCAAAAAGGATGAATGATCCTATTCATATTGTTTATGAACACTTATAATGCAATGATCAAATGAAAAAACATCACTAAAAACTCATACAAGCCATACCTGCTTATAAAAGTAGTCTAAGGTATGTATGATGTTCTTATCCTCAAATATTTGTAACCAAATTTCAAATAAATTCTATAGAATATTTTATAACCACTCATCTGGTCAAAAATATCATTGATACATGGAAGTGTATACTAGTTCTTGACCTTAATCTAGTTCAATCTATGATAATACATACATAAGAATAATGTACCATCGACCTTCATAGATAAGAGAACTAGAGAACCCCATGGATATGTACTCGACTGTATGGAACCTTTATCTTCTTGATATTGAAACTAAAATTTCAGCTCCCAAAGCTCTATTGTTTCTATTCTATAATGAGGGATAAAGACTAGATCTACTCCCAACACCAACTTTTCACGACCCATCCCCCAAGGCCTGTGTCGGGACTACCCAAAGCCTACCTCCCAAAGGCCAGGGGCTGGCGACTAGCATCGAAGGAATTATCCCATGAGTGGGAGGCATTACCCTGAGTACCTGTATGCATTAACACACACACAACCACGTCCCAAATAGCTATAAAGGAGAAAATTAATGCCACTAAAAACCACTAATTAAAGGTACAAGCTGTAAGTCAAATGGGTCAGAATACAAACCCAGCAAAAGAAAAAATGAAAACAGCAAAGTAAAAACGATTTATATAAGATGTCCGTAGAAGACCCAACCTGAAGGGTAGAAAAGGAGTGGCTATAGGAAGCTGTATAAGTACACCATGCCTGTCATGTATCACTAGACACTGCCTGGCCCTGGGCCACCAAGGTCTCTATAGAAGATCCTGTCGTCTACACCAGACACAACACGTGTAGAAGAAACCCATGTAGGGGTGAGTAAAACAATTCTCAGTAGGGAACCCCAAAACCACAAAGATAAATCACAATGTAAAAAATAATGAAGAAATTCAAAATATTCTTTACTCAGGTATATTCCCATAAATATACCATGAACATCTATATAAACTCATCTCATCCACTAAGAATCATAATGTACCAGTATTACCAGCATCAGGACTCTCACTAATGATTTGAAAGGTAACACATCAACCAGGAGAACACACTCCACAAACTCAGCCATTTAATCTGGCACTCGTCTGAGAGGTACACTCCATTGGTAACATCTCTAAAATTCCTAATGGTACATACTAGAGAACATTCTACCTCCGGAACATCCAACTAGGTCCATATCCAGTGCCCAGCACCAGAGGTTCAATCATTATTGTCTTACACCCAACGCAATAATAAGGAAACCCATGTTGAGAGGCCCGCACTAACCACTGCACTCAGTTGACAGATCACTTCTCCATTTTATTCTATGATACCCCATTCACTCTTGTATGGAGTGTCCCATACCTCAGTCCTTCTAGGGAGAACTAACTCCTACCTAGGTATCGTTCACATCAAGTGGATGGGACTGCTTCTCGTAGTTGTGTACTATAGTCGAGGGAGCTCCAACTCCAATGGAGGACCCACTCTCCATCTATAATCATATATGGGGGAGTACTACTTCTTATGTGAGTACCCACACCCGAGTTCCAATATGGGTGTACTACTCATGAAGGAAATACACCCTATTATGATAAGGGAGTACTACTTTGTATATCGAGGACCCGCACACTACCCGGAAGGGGAGTACAAATCATTAGTAACACTGAAAACCTTGGAATACTGAGATACTAATACATGATTAGTATTGTGGGTATTCTAGGTCACACGAAGCTGCTTCCCACTTATTCCATCATAGCTGGTCCACACATGCCCGCTTGTAGCGACTCCACACAGGGTTACTTAGAGAGGATCCACATAAGGTCGCTGATAACTAATCCACATAGGGTCACTTGTAGATGATCCACACATGGTATCCTGTAACTGATTTACACAGAGTCGCTTGTATCTAATCCATATAGGGTCATTGGTCAGTAGTCTTTGAGTCCCATCCAGTCGCAGGATTCTTGCACGTAGCGCGCTTAATTCTTGGAGAATACACTCCTCAAGCCATTTTTAATATTTCAATATACATTAAAACCTCCTTAGATCATGACAAACAAAATTCCTCTTCACGAGGGTTCCAACACAGCAAACAGCTCATCAATCAGTTTCTTGGTCTGAAAGATACTGGCGTTTTATTATCCAGGGGTCGGTTGTGCCTGGGCCCGGTCCGACCCGGTCGGAGGGGCCTGCATGACCCAAACCGGTTTGGCCGACCTGGCCACTGGGCTAGGCCCATTGGGCCTTGCCTGAATCAGCCTATTTTTTCCATGGGTCCATCATACTAGGTCACCAAACGACCCGGTTCCATCCGGCCCATCCTGCAATAGGTGGGCTGGTTTTTCCAAGCCCAAGCCTCCCAGTAACCCAACTTTATCCTGCCGGCCCGGCCCAAAAAATCAGACTGGCTTTAATATTTCATGAGGGGATCCTTTTCCAGGTTCACACCCCCTTGTTCATCCTACACAATGGACTAGTCTTCTCCAGCCTAGATGTTAAGAGGGCATTTGGTTTGTGGCGAACTGTGGCTGGCTAACCCAACCACCCTTCCTCCGGCATGTTCTCCCTACTGAACTTCATGCTCGCATGACTAGATGCACACCTCCTTCCTCTTACAACCACTAGCTCGAGCATAGGTGGCTCCTTGTGCTCCACCGTGTCCTGATCCGGCTGCGACACCATCTGCGACACACCGTCGTGGTGTGCCGGCATGTTTTTTTCAAAAAACACCAGGTCTGCTCAGGTTGTCCGTTATTCAGAAAATATGTGCCTTCGGCCTCCTTGGGGTGCCATATTCTTTGCTAAATCCTCAGAAAATCCTATCCATCAACTCAAGGGTTCGACCACAAAGAATGCACAAAAATTCACAAAGGCGGAGGGGCTCGGGCCTTGTTTGTATCGGCCCGCACCCTCCGCATTAGAGTTTTAAAAACATTAGGGGGGGATAATATTATGATTCTATCAAAAATTTAACCATGACGCAAAAAACCTAGAATGGAAACCCTCCCGCAAGAATAAGCTATCCGCAGATCAACCTATTTGTGGGTTGATCTGCAATTGTTGTTTTAGAATGAAGAATGGGGAATCTCAAAACACAAAAATTAAACCCCTAACTGGCATACATTCTTTGCTGAAGAGATCCATTGGTAGGGATTCACATTATGTTTTAAGTTATTGGAATTATTCTCTCTCTGGTCTTGTTTTTCAAGGTGTGTCTTTATTGGTAGTGATTCACTGGCATTCTTAATTAGAGAGAATTTCCTCATCGTCCGTCAGAGAAATTCCAACTCTGATTATTCAACATGTTATGTCATTAAAAGAGAAATGTGTAGCAGCATTTCTGTTACGCTGCGTCATTTCATAATTATGCTATTTCATTTATAAAACATCATATCTGTTACGCTTCAATTAATGAGTCCTTACACTGCACCTTTAATATCCTCATTAATGGGATTCATTTAATTTGACTCATCATCACCTTGTCACCACACCATAGTACTGATGTGCCACTGCTCAGTAGTGAGGAAAGAAAAATAAAATAAATTTTTAAGTTATTTTATTTTTATTTCAAAATATATAAAAAATATATTCTCTGGTCGACCTGCACTGATCGAGGATGGGTCCATTATATGGTAATTTTGTAGTTCCAAACACAATGGTTACCTCATATTTTTAATCTGAGAACCAGTATAAATGTTTCCAAAAACGTGCAAGCACGACATTTTAATTCGGTAAAAAAATTGAACAAAAACTATCATTCACCCACAACCAATGATGGCCAAGGTTAAACTCTACCTAAGGGAAAAAACCCACACAAACTCAATGGTACTCTATAACTTCCAATATGAGTTACGGTTTAGGAGTTATAATGATTTGAAAATAAACAAATTTTTACTTAATTATTTTATTTATTGAAAAAACTAACTTACACTGTTGGCCCGTACTGGGCAACGTTAGGCCCTTTCTCGGTGAATACTAACACTCTGAGTTCAATAGTTCCCTTATATTTTGGATTTGGGCAACGATTTAAAAGTTATAAAACCCTGATAACTTGATTATTTAACAGTCATTAAAAAACGATTGAAGATCCCTTCCAGCCACTCCAAGCCCTAAAATTTTGTGCCATCTTAGAGCCTGTTCTTCAAATAATCTAATTTTATTTAAAAATAATTCCATGGAATTATGGGCCATTACATTCTCCCATCCATAATACTTTTTACCTCTGAAAAGAAAAATTCTACACTCAAGGGAAGAAAACTGACTTCACCAAGGGTCCTTGCACTGACTACAAGAACACACCTCGAGGAACAACCAAGATCAACTGCTCTCATGTCTAGATTCTTCTAGGTCAACATCGTTCAATAACGGGATCATGTTTCTTTAGGTGTGAAAAGTGGGAAAGCACCAAGAACTAGGATCCATCTATAGTCATGGGGTGTAGTGTCTCACCACCATACTAAGCTGATGTAGATACAGACAGAACCCATAGTTCACATCCACCCTTGGATAAATTGTGCTAAAGCCTCCACAAGAGTTACACATTCAAGGATGACATTAAAAATGCATAGGTTTTTATGAAAAAACAGGGCTTCCCAAGAGTGAACATTCGGTCTTACTAGGTCCTCTATCTATAACCTTCCGCAGCCACACAACTTTCCAAAATAGGAACACTTACACACCAACTAGTGGCATCCCATCTGAGTATAGATGGTAAGAAACCATTCCATACTATGGAAACATCATGGGGTCTAACCCTTCCACCATGGAATGATCCCATCCATGACTCTTTATGAGATTCTACTTTGTGTTGCATGGGATTCACTTTTACCATAAAGGAAAAAACCTTCTTCACCATCATGGACTCACCGCATAATTTTCCTAATACATTCAATCCAGGTATGAATGGTAGTAGTTCATACCAAGAATGACTTCATAGGGCGTCAATGCCATGACTAACAAATCTAAACCGCATCTCTCTTCTCCAAGAGTCCAAAACACTAACAGTTATAGTGTGTGACCAATAGGTCTCGTCTAGAATAACTCTCTAAGCATGAGGGTCAAGTCCACGGTCCAACAAAAACATTGAAGTCTCAAACAGAACTCATGGGAAAAGGATAACAACTACCACCTGTGTATATTTAAAATCTAAGCCAAAATAAAAGGAACAGATCATACCTTGAATCTCTCCTTGATCTTCTTGGTCATAAGCCAGGATCCCATGAAGCTATTCTCATCCATGCCCTCCAACTACCTGATCCTGGCATGGACCACCTATTGGTTCTCGTCTATCTCTTCTGACTCGCCCGCCATTTTTCTTATCTCCTTTATCAAATTGATGTCTCAACAATGGTGGCTCATCGACCGAATCCCTCTCAACGACACGATAGGTCGGACAATCACTTGTGAGATTCCCCCAGGCTTTGAAAACATAACACCGCATATATTTTACATGATCTACTCCTTTTCAATACTTCGGAACCACATACCCAAGTGTCTGTGTTCGGGCATGGTTATTCCTCCTATTCCACGATTCTATCGGCTTTTTTCATCGCGCTCTAACATAACCCTTTACCTTGTGTCCTCTGATTTATGTCACATCCATCTGCTCCTCCACCAAGAATCACTCAACTACTAAGGCTCGCTCCATCACCCTAGCATATGTCGGAATGCTAAGGGGTATCACTGATGCCCTGATCTCCTAGCATAGTCCATGTTCGAAGGTCTGAGACCTAGAGTTTGGGTCCCACACCATTTCTGTAGAGTCATGAGAAAGATCCATGAATCTCACGGAGTATTTTACTACTCTAATACTTCCCGGCTATAGGTGCAGTAGCCCTAGTATATGTACATAGCATAATGTTTTTAGAAATAAATCCTCCCTGAAGAGGTGCTCAAAATCTAACCAGGTGAGGGGCGCGTCATTGTGTGTCTGGATCATCAAGCTCCACCATATCCTCGCTGAGACCTAATAAAGGATCTCGGTTAAGATCTCCATCTGGTTGATAGGCATCCTCACTAGGAAAAAATACTCGCATAACCAGCTCAAGCCAATCCTCATCTACCCGAGGATCTATCTCACCTCCGAACCTGGGAGGTCTTTGTCATTGGAACTTGTGTAGCTCAATCAGCCTGTGCACATCCCTTTTTGGTAGCACTATTAGAAACTGTTGATCAATGGGTGGTGGCATCACTGGTGCACCAACAAAAGTTAACTCCTCGAAATCAGTTCCGTCCACTAAAGCCTCTACTCTGGGCGGATCTTCATTACAATCACGTTGTAGCATCCTATCTGGTTGTTGTCATGGAGGCATCTGGAAATGAATCAAGATGAACCATAGTTAAAAGAGAACATCTGCTGAGATGACTTGAGAAGGACATGGAAAGAAAAAACCATTCATATATGATGCATGTACCAATTATTTCCTGGTGACCCATTTCTTAATGTATTAATTCAAAAAAGTAGGTTATCAGAGTCCTAGTGAATGGATATGTCGGTCCCTGCACCAACACTAGAACCTCTGTCCTAAGATTCAAACTCAAAACATCTTAACAATGTCATGATGCAACCCAACCCAAATCTCATGAACTCTGGTTCCAACAGTGGAACCAAACCCCTTTTGATACCAATGTTTCATAACATTTCCCCTCGGGCCCGTGTCGTAACAACTCCAAGACCACCTACCAAAGGCCAGGGGCTAGCGACTAGTACCAAAGGAATTATTACATGAGTGAGAGGAATTTTCCAGAGTACTTGTATGAACACACACACACATAACCATGCCCCATATAGATGGAAAGAGATAAATTTAGGCCACTAAACAACCACCGATAAAAGGTATAAGATGTAAGTCAAATAGTTTAGGATAAAAACCCAAAAAAAGACAAACTAAAAATGAGAAAGTAAAAAATATCTTTGTAATATGTCCATAGAAGACCCCACTTGAAGGGTCGTCAAGGAGTGGATTTCAAAAGTTGTAGAAGTACGTCAGGATTGTCATGTCTCACTGGGCACCACCCAGTCCCGGGCCATCGAGCTCTTTGTCAATGTGCCTGTCATCTACACCAGACACAACACATGCGGGTGAAGCTCATACAGGGGTGAGTAAAAAAATACTCAGTAGGCGACCCCAAAACCAAAAATATAAATTACAAGATATAAACCACGAATAAATGCACAGTTATCTCTACTCAAGTATATGCTCATACATATACCATAAAATTCCAGATAATATCATCTCAGCCACTAAGAACCATAAGGTCACAACCATATAATCAATATTAGGATTCTCAGTGATGATTAGAAAGGAAACACAAAAACCAGGACAACAGGCTCCACGAATCAGCCATCTAAGGTGGAAACCATCTGAGAGGTGCACTCCATCGAGAAACATCTACCATTTCTAATGGTATGTCTGAGAGAACGTGCTCCATCAGGAACATCCTACAAGGTCCATCTCTAGTGCCCAACACTGGAGGTTCAGTCATCACTTCTTTCCACTCAACACAATACTAAGGAAACCCAAGTAGGGATTCCCTCCCTCAGCACTACGCTTAGTTGAGGGAGGCTGCTCTAGTCTATTCTTCGATACACCATTCACTCCTCTAAGAAGTGGACCATGCCTCAGTCTGTCGAGGGAGCACTATCTCCTACCTTATTATTGTTCACATAAAGTGGAGGGTCCCACTTCTTGTAGTTATGTCTTATAGTCGATGGAACTCCAAATCCAATGGAGGACCCTCTCCCCAATGTTACTAGGATATGGGAGAGTACAAATCCTTAAGTGAGGACCCATGCCCTAGTTTTAACAAGGTCTACTCATGAGGGACCCGTACTCAGTTATGATAGGGGATTACTACTTCGTGAATCAAGGACCTGCACCCTACCTGCTAGGGGAGTACTACTCAATCGTAATAATAAACACCTTGTACTGCTGAGGTACTCATCCTTGATTAGTATCGTGGGTCTTCTAGGTTTCACAGAGCTTATTCCCACTTATGATATCATAGTTGGTCCACATAGGGCCACTTGTAGCTACTCTACACAGGGTCGCTTGGAGCTAATCCACACATGGTCACTTATAGCCGATTGAAACAGGGTCACTTTTAACCAATACATACATGGTATCTTTTAGGTGATATACAAGAGTTCACTTGTATCTGATCAACACGGGGTCACTAGTAGGTGATCCACACAAGGTCTCTTATCAGTAGTCTTCAAGTCCCAGCCAACCGCATGATTCCCGCACGCAGTGCGCTTTATTTTGAGAGAATCCACTCCTTAAAACATTATTAATATTTCAAATTCCATGAAAACCTCCTTAGATAATTCCAAAATAAATTACTCATCATGAGGGTTCCAATTCCACAAAAAGATCGTCAATCTGACACCCAGACTGAAAGATATTCGTGTTTTAGTAAATAGGGGCCGGTTGTGTTTGGGACCAATCTGACCCGGTCAGACCAAACCGACCAACCCGGGTTGGGGAACCCATATGACTGGACCAGTTTCAGCTAACCTAACCTAACCCGGTTGGGTCTAGGATGGCCCGGTCCGGCCTGGCCAATAGGACCAGCCCATTGGGACTTGCTGGACCCAGCCCGGTTCAGCCGCGGGTCCAGCCCATCGGGTCGTCCAGCAACCCAGTTTTATTGTGCTCGTCCTGGGCCACCCAGCAACTCTGAATTATCCTACCGGCCTCACCCACAAAATCGTTCTGGCTTTACTCCATCCTGGGCCACCTCGCGGCCCGGTTCGCACCCCTCGGTATTGGTCACACAGTGGGCCAGTCTTCTCCAGCCTAGATGCTAGGCAGGCATCCGGTTTGTGGCATATCGAGGCATGCAAATCCGGATGCCCTTCCTTATACATGTGGTCCCCACTAGACCATGTGCCAATGCACCCCATCCCAGGCGGTGCGGGCCGCCCTTCCGAAATGGTCGGATGGCTGCATCCTGCCTCCATCATCCACCAACCTAAGCATTGGTGGCTAATACTTCTCTGTTGCAGCCTGATCCTACCGCAACACCCCCCTCAGCATTCTGTTTTGGTGCACCACCACCTACCCGCAGCCGCCGTCATGGGCTGCCACCACCAGTAGGGTTTTCCACAGACCATTGAGTCTGCTCTGGTGGTCCGTTCCTTGGGCCTTCTATGGCTCTAGCCTGTATGGGGTGCCATCTTCCCTGGTACGACCTCGAAAGAGCATCTCCGTAAACTCAGAGGTTCGTCCATGAAGAATGCACAACAACGCACAAAGGCAAAGGGGCTCGAGCCTTGTTTGTGTCGGCCCACACTCTCTGCGTTTGAATTTTTAAAGCATGGGGGGATAAGATGTTTCTATCAAAAATTTAACCATAAAAAAATCCTGAGAATGAGCACCCTCTTACAAGAACAATCAATTTGTGGATCAACCTTTTCATGGGTTGATCCTCATTTTTGTTTTATAATGAAAAAATGGGAAACTCAAAACACAAAAATAAACCCATACTTAGTATATATTCATTTCTGATGTGATCTTTCTATAGAGATTCACTTTCCATTCGAAGATGTTGGCATTTGTTGCTCTCCGGTCCCATTCTTCAAGGTGCGTTGTTGTTGGTAGCGATTCACCAACATTATTTGTTAGATATAATTTCCTCTTTGTCCATCAAATAAATTCCCGCTCTGATTCTCCAACACATTATATCATTAAAAGAGAAACGGGTTGTTGTGTTTCTATTATGTTTCATCGTCACATCGTTACACTTTTTAATTTACGAAACAACATATCTATACTTCTTCAAATAATGAGTCATTATACTATAAATTTGATATCCTCATTAATGGGATTCATTTAATTCTCCTAATAGTCGCCTCATCTTTTCACTGTAGTGTTGATATGCCACTGCTCAATGGTGAAGAAAAAACAAAAAAATAACTTTTTATGTTATTTTATTTTTCGTCCAAAAATTATGAAAACAATATTTTCTATTATACCATTGTCGGTCGAGTTTAGGTTTGTTCGTAGGTAATTTCACCATTCCGAATGCAATGGTTCCCTCAAATATTTTATTCGGGCACCCGTTTAGAAGTTTCCAAAAACTAGGCACGTGCACCATTTTAATTTGCTAAAAAATCACAAAAACAATATTTCACCCTAAACTCGTTTCGGTTGATGTTAAGCTCTGCCTAAGGGAAACACACCCTCACGAGCTCAATGGAACTCACGTATTTCCATTCTAAGTTACGGTTTAGGAGTTATAAGAATTTTAAAATAAAATAATTGTTACATAATTATTTTATTAATGGTCAAAAACTAACATCCACTGTTGGCCCGTGATGGACAACGTTAGGCCCTTTCTAGACAAATCCCAACACTCTGAGTTAAATAGTGCCCTTGTATTTTTGATCTAGGCATTGGTTTAAATGTTATAAAACCATGATCACATGATTATTTACTAATATTTAAAAAATGTTTGAAAATCTATTCCAGCCCCTCCAGGACCTGGAATTATGTGTCATCTCAGATCCTAGTCTTGAAATAATCCCATTTGATTTTAAAAAAAATTCCATGGAATTATGAGCCATTACAAAACTCGGTCGTAATATTGGTCTCTTGTTCTGGCGATAATCCATAGAAATCATTAGGAAAAAAATATTAAAAATTTACTCCCACTGGAGGAAAACATTCCCACTACAATCTGCAATTATCCAGATCATGACCAGATATCTGATCCGTGATACAATTGAATCTAAACTGAATTGGTCTTATACACACAGCCTAAATATTCCACTCACCATGGTGAAAATAGCTGCCTCTTCTAATGATATAAAGGTAACTCTCCTCCTATAATAGTCAATATGATCATGGAATATAACAAGATAATCCATACCAATAATCAAATGGAAACCTATTATTTCCAGAATAAATGGTTCCCACATGAAATTGTAACCATCAATATCTAGAGAACATGTCTTCTAACATTTTACATTCTCTGGACACACTCCTAATGGGGTATCAATTGTAAAAACACCATCCTAACATTCCACATCTAATCCCAAAACGTTTATAAAAATATTTAATAAAAAATAATGGTATACTACTATATCAAAAAAAACACAAGCAAGGGTATATGATATAAGAATAATAACTATGAAACTAGATGTTCCCACATAAACAATAACTAGAGTAGTCTCCATAATGTGAAACTGACCATCCCTTATACCCTGGGATCCATCCTAATTACCTTGAGTTGTTCCCTTTTCTTGGTACTACCATTCCTGCACTGGGGTACCACATTTCCTACCTTGACTAGAATGTTTGATAGAACTCCAACTACCTATCTGCTGATGAGTATCTGATTCCTTCTCAGAATTCAGTACCTATCATGATCCCCTACCATTGTTTTTGTACTCTAATTCATTAAAACCCTCTACATGTGTCCCGTCTAGTTACATGAATGGCACTCCAAAGTGGGGTATGGAAACTGATACCATTTGTAGCCCATCTTTCCACACTAATAGCATAATAAAATAATACGTTCATGGGTTGGATACCCACTACCCTAAATACTATTACTAATATTATCCTAGCAAAAACTATTATAGAAATGTTTCTTTGTACTGATGAAGAGTTCACAGTTTTCCCTCCTGAAAGAGCTTGACCACTACTTGGGGACTCTTTTATATTTACAATTTTTATGAGAACATGATTCATCACATCTACAAAACTACTAATATAGAACATGTTCACCTATGACCTGATATCATATAGGTGTCCATATAGAAAATACTTCAACCTAGAGACCTCATCAGCTCCAAAAAATAGTGAAAATCACTTCATTTTAGTGAAACATTCAGTGTAGTCTTTCACTAACATTCTCTCATGTTTCAGGTATATGAATTCATGATCCCACTCATAACTCAACATATTGGGATAAAAATGGATTAGGAACTTCATCTTGATTTCCTTACAAGATAAATCCTCCTGATTCCCTACCTACTTTTGAATATCCCACTAATGCTTGGCTGGCCCATGAAGCATATATGAATAAAGATCTACCCTCTAATATACGGGTGACTCATGATAACAAAATATTTTCTAGATAGACTTGGTCGAGAACATGGCTACCTGGGGGCCTCCATCACCATTGAATGTATGTGGATGATAGATATGGAAATCTCTCGTAAAATCAGACATCAAAATCATAGTATGAACTATCCCTCCTTCCATGGATCATATGACTTGCAAGAAGCTGTCACGAAGCTAAACATCTATCTGGTCCTCAGAAACTACATGAAGCTCTGGTTTAGTAACATTAAGAGTGTGATTATTTCCACTCTCCTGATTCTCAACTCAAAGAAGACGAGGAAGAATTTTCTTTACAAGACAAAGAATCTATTTATAACACTAGCTAAAACAAACAAGGTCAACCTCAACAGGTGGCAGAAACACAGAGCCACTGCTCCTGGTCCCTCTAAACATGGCTTATAAGTGATTTATCCTGGAATATAATTTATTTTATTTTATTTAACATATATAATAAGTATCTCATATCACAGTTCAATAAGTAAGTATATATCACATGTAATAAATATGTCAATATCATGAATAATGCATGTTAATATATATATCCCTATGTTCTTATCATTATTCATGAAAACTCATATCACACCATACTGATCAAAGATAATAAATCTCTAGAACCAAAAATATCATAAAACAGTAACCTCACACAATATGTAAATCACTATGGATGATGTAACAATAACAATAATAAGAAAACAATATAAACAACTATCCATCCTAGGAACTCCAATTTTCCCCCATACATTGGTTAGTTACTCCCATGCACAAGCTAATTTCCATGTCTTGTCACATACTAGTTTCATTTATATGTTTCCAAAATAGTAATGAAATAAGAAAACTTTATGTTCTCTAATATCACTTTATAACTTCCCTTCCTTGGTACTCTCCCACATGTCTGAAACGGGTTAGTTACAAGACCTCAAGAGTGTCTCCCCATATTCAAAAGGCCACTAAATAGGAGATAGGTGTGATAATTATAGTGGGGAGACTGTACTCCCTGGAATAGAGTTAAAACATAATGGAAATAAGAAATTGTAATAATTTAATAAATATCAGAGTAATAGAAATAATGGAAATAATACCATTATTCGGAAAACCAACAATAAAATCCAACTGAACAATACAATAAATTATTATAGAATAATATAATAATTATCTAAAATGTAACTAAATGTATTTCTAGAAGTAATACAGATAAAATTATATTAAACTAAAATAAAGAATGAAAATCCCCTAGTTTTGAAATCCATGTTGTCCATATCTCCAAACTCCATCCCACCGAACAATAAACAATCAACAAAATGTTCATTTTCCCTTTTCCAAGCCTGCATCCATGTAATCGGATTGGGTACCAAACATCAGCCTGAGTAGGGTATGAGTATTACTCAGTAGGTCGACACCGCCGTTTCTAAACATAACCAGACTAATAATATGTGTATGTAATATGGAAATAAACATGTGTGTTAATTAATTAAACAACAAAATTAATACCACATAAACCTAATTTGGGACCATTCTAGAATATTTCTAAGAATTTCACACAACCATGCTAACTATAACCATATAAACATGGTAAAATACAACCTACCTTAGTGTTGTGCCGGAATATTTCTAAACATATCTCACAACCATGAAAACAAAACCATAACCATATAACCATGGTATATATAACAAAAATCTAGGTCAAAACCTTCCTTATATGAATTTGAGCATGTAATTAGGGCCAAGCCCAATATATAAGCATTTCGGTGTGTTTCAGTTCCAAGCCTGGCATATAAGCATTCCAACATGTTTCATTAAGAATAGCTTTAAATATAATCATTTCAACATGTCATTGGGAAAAGCCTAATTTATAATTATTTCATCATTTCTACTGGGCCAATTCACTATATATGCATTACAACATGTGAACTAGGTCAACACCCTATATAATAATAATATCATAGATATCACAACTCAAATAATAATAATAAGGATATCACAACATTAAATAATAAGGACCAATGGTAAGTTATGAAAAATACCATTTATCTTCCATTAACACATTTCATTAATAAATTGGTCATAAATGAATACCAATTCAAAAATTTCAATAATAAGGCCAAGATAAGGTTAATATATATCAAGAAAACACCTGAAAATTATTTCATGCTAAACACACATTAATCCATTAGTCAATTTATTTATAAAAAAAGTGTTCTATCACCCAAACGATAACTAGAAGGTAGGTCAAAACCCAATTGAATCTAATGGTATTTTGAGGAATAATCTAATTCATCATTTAATTAACTTTGGAACCAAATATATTGAATCAATTAAAATATTAAAAATACATGAAATTAAATAAACCAGAGGGTTAAGGTTTATACTCCCTACCTTTAACTTTGGATAAAATAATGATTCCAACGGGAAAATCCAATGAGGAAAAAGGTTAGGATGATCGCCAAAAGGATCCTATATAAAAAACTGATCTAGATTTAAATTAAAAATGATAATGGTGAATATATTACACTGAAACATCTATAAAACAATGGAAAATAATTTAAAACTAAAGACAAATGACTCACTATAGATTGGATGTGTGATTAAGACCTCCAGAATCAAGAGAGGTGCTTTAATATTTCCTAGAAGATGCCATAGTGTTGATAATAGGATGGTTTACTATATTTAATAAGAGTAATCTCATACAAAACAATTTTAAAAATAAATTTCAGAAAATTACAATGTGTGAAATTCAATTACACATTATGTATTACTTTTTAGAGGGATGCACCAAAAAAACCCATCAATTCAAGGGATTTTTAACACTGCCTAAACATTAAAAGATGTGTAAATCCTTTATAGCATGTATTAATTTCATTTCATGAACTAGGAAAATGGAATATTCTTATAAATAGTTACGTGTTATGTAACTTCATTACACGACGTGTAATTTCTCCAGAGACATCAACGACATGTTTCCCATGGAAAGAACATGATCCACATTTAAATACATTCAAAGCATGTAAAACCCTCATAAAACCATTTAACACATTTATACCCAAATACCTTAATTCAAACAAACATATATCACCGAACATTAGGTCATTTTTACCAATAAAGGATCTCTATATCCAAACAAGACTTGGCCACCAAGGCTCAAATAAAAAACTCAAAGAGGAACATACCCGGAAAAGGATGAGAACTTACATCATAATCAAAATAAATTTCATAAGGAATGAATTTGGAAAATGAGGATAGGGAATGTATTACCCCGTCAATGGATGGTAAAATAATCTAGTTACATTTGTGAGACACATATGTACAATATTTATAATAATTACATAACTTCAAAAAGAGATATAAAGTGAGTTAGAGAGAGAAAATTCATAACATGATGAAATGGGTGGTTTGGAGTGATCGCTTACTTTGAGTCTAACTAATCATGGACATTCCTTATATTCCTAAATAAGAAAATTATTCGAATTATTTACTTTCATATGAACCTTTTTCATGTTTATTATTCAATTTATATTCAATTAAATAATCATTTACATTCATATCATATGTTTTGATGATATTTAGCTCAGATGTCCAAAATTAATATGGAATGTTGTCTAAGTTCAAATATATTTTCAATTCATCATCTTTAGAATAATAATCATGACATAATTTACATATGTATACATCAATTATAGTTTTAAAACCAACCATGAAATATGGTTATGAAGTTAAGTGTTATTTTATATTTCCATAATTATAACTATATCATAAATATAATATTATTTATTTAAATATGATTATATATACCATCCATGTGATGTGTTAAAATTAATTGAATCACATTACTTCATGGATGTGGTATCCACATGAACGTAAGAATGCAGTTATCATCATTCAATTAATGGAAAGGTATAGAAGTATATTATATATTAATTTTACAGAATTATAAATATGTCATAAATATCATATGTTTACATTAAATCCATAATTATAGATATCTGTGAGAGGCTCTAATGAAAAATGAATTACATCGGTTTGTGTGGAAGTAGTTTGTTTTAAATAGGGATGGTGGTTTCATTTCCCATTTGATGGAAGATGAGATGGTTGTACGTTATTACACTAACATAATAAAATATCAATATATTTTAGATACGGATTTTAGTATATAATATTTTTTTAAATATTATGTAAAGTTGTTGTAATAAGAAATAAAACACAACGCTCGGTTTGGATTGATACCTCTTCTTCGAACAACCTCTTTATATTTTCTCTAAAAGGCTTACTATGATGGTTTTATAATAAAACCAAGGAATATAGGAAATGTAGAGGTAAATATATATGGGATCAGGGTAGGTATTGGATAAAGAAAAAGTCTTTTAAACTGTGAAGAAAAAATGCGAGGAGGTTCTCTTTCATAAGTGTGAAGGAGTGACATTTTTATAAATACTCAATACTCTTCAATAATGGGAATCCAATATCAAGAATAGTGCCTCTAAAATTGAAAAATGATGTATTTTTGGGAATTTAAATTCAGGAGAAACCACAAAAATAAAAAAAAAGTAAAAAACATTTAGACATTTTATTCACCTTAAATTTACATCTACTCAATTATACAATTTTAGTTTTTTCCACAGTAACTATTTTTTTCTATATAATTTATCCATTAATAATATAAATAAAATGAGAATTATTAGATAATTTATACTCACTAATTATAAATATTATTTATTATTTATTAAATAAAAATCATATACATGTGTGATGTTAATTTTAACCCAAGATAATGTAATGCACAAAACCATGTCTTAACATTAACCACAATAATTAATTTTTACTTTTTTTATGTTCACTATGAAAAAAAATTTAGTTTAACTTATTAAAAAAATTTAATTACTCTAATTATAAATATGGAATCCAATTTATCATGTTCATTTGATTGAAATGACATAATTTAATTTAAAATTATACCCACAAACGTGATTAAAACTGGGTTTTTTGGAAAAGGCATTTTCCAAGCAATAAATGATATTAAATTATCTCTATGAATAGTAATAATAATTATATGAATTTAAATTTCTATAAATAGATATATAATCTATATATTTAATTTAATTCATTCCTTACTATGGGTTATTTTATTTAATTAAAATGGATAATATTTTTGCACTTAAAAACAGTTTGTAGAATATCACTTTTTTGCATAAAAATTAACTTATACCAAAATCCTGAAAATTGTATATTAAAATTAAATTATATAGATTATTATAAATAAAATATTTCAGATTTAACTTTATAAAATATTCAAAAATATAATGGTACTTTTTAATTATTTATTTAATGAAATGAAATGATAGTATTTAAAAAATTGGTAATTTTGAGTATTCCCTAAAATATAATTCATTTTAGAAAAATCCTAAAATTTCACCCTAAGTTAATTTTGATATGTTTAAATTAAAATTTTTTTTTATTTTATTAGATATATTTTCTAATATTTCTATAATTTAATAATAAAATTTCTTGCAAAATAAATAAAAACTATTTTTAAATAAAACATATTTTTTGAAGAAAAAAATGTATTCATAAAAAATTAAGTGATTATTTCATAATAATTTATCAATAAAATTATTTTTATTTGGAAAATTAAATTTATTTAATAAATAATTAATCCTATTAATACCCACCAATTTAATGGCTAGGTTATAGTGATCATATTTAAATAATCATGGTTTGTTTAGGCTCGTAGTTTCATGTTGTATAAACTATTGAACATAGTTCTCTTTTTAAAAACCCAAAGTGATACAACTCCATTGATTCACTATAATTATACATCTTTCATCTATTCTGGAGGTAATATCTCAAGGATAGAATAATTTATTTTCACATTAAAAAGAAACAGGATATTTTTCTCTAATTTCACCTCTATAAGTAACTAAGCCATGAAACACGTAAGGTTCCACTCCTCACTTGTCTTCATTAGATATCAAGTTAGAGAATTACTTCTAAGGGAATTTATAACAATGTTTCCTTTACCAGGGGTAAAATAATGATAAAAAATTTAACATTTGTAAGTACTCCGCCCACTTCATTTTCATGAGCTTCAGAATCTTTTGAGAGAATAGGTAGCTTAAGATTTTTTGGTCAGTATAAACAGTGAATTTCCCTCCAAAATATTAGTGTCTACCATTATTTAATTCATTCATCATGACTTATATATCTAAATCCTAATTGAGAGAGTTCTTCATGTGAGTTATCATTGTCACAAGCTATATTCAACACATGGTCATCTTGTATTAGGACATATCCTAAAAACAATTCTTGAAATATCATAGAAAGTCATGTTGGACTAACCATAATATATTAAATATATGAGAGGATCTAATGTCATATTAATCTTTATATCTTGAAAAAGTATTGGTATAATAGGACCTAAAACATTTCCTCCCATTCAAGTGATCACATTCAATACAGAAGCATGTTTCAAGAAGTCATGTATGAAATATTAATAATATCCAATTAACCTTGGAATCTAAGGATTAGAAAAAAATTATTACCCCCAACATATAACACCCTTAACCTTTTTAGGATTAACTACAATGCCCTTTTTGGACACTACATGCCCCAGGAATTTGATATATCATATCTAGAAGATATTTTTTAAAATTATTTTGATTAGAATCAATTCTAATTAATGATTCCAATAAAACCCATTAAATATTTTTAATTCTCCTCATAAGTATTGTAATTGACCAAGATATCATCCAAAAACACCACAATAAAGGAATCTAAGTGTTGATGAAATACCCAATTCATCAAATCCATAAATATAATAGGATCATTGTTTAATTCCAAAGGGATAAAAAGATAATCTTAATTCCCTTAAATTCTTTAGAACAAAAAAATTGGAAAGTCATATATCTTAACCTGGTGTTAGTGGTAACCATATTGGAGATCAATTTTAGAAAACTACCTCACTCTCTTTCACTAATAAAATATTTCATAAATATGGGGAAATGATTACTTATTCCTGATGGTAACCTAATTCAATTCTTGATAGTCAATACACAGTCAGATTGTTCAATCATATTTTTTGGTAAAGTTTCATGGGAATCCCTTAGGGACATGATCGAATATGTAAATAGTTTCACCTATAAATTGTCATGCTAGATATTTAACATAGTTCTAAGGGAGCTATATGAAATGAGTTTAAGTATATATTTTTTATTCTTGGGATCATATTGATGATAATTATGAATTCTCATTATAGTATAAGTATCGAGAAGTCTTTAGGAAAGACATCAAGGAACTCCTCAACTATTAGAGGTAACCCACACACCATGGAATCAAATTTATCCCCAATAAGAAAAGAAGACATATTGATTTTAATCCTGTTAACATTAGGGATTGGAGGACCTACACAACTCTAACAAGGATACAAATACCTATGGAAAAATAAAAACATCCATCATGGGAAGAAAAATACAATTTTTCTGTGATAAAAGTTAATTCTATATTTAAAAGAAAAGCACTAGTACATCATGAAAATATAATTAAAGAGATGAATTTCGTGGAGGAGAAAATATCAGGATAGGTCCACCTCAAATATAAAAACAACGCAATAGGGAATCCATATTCCATGATTCTTCTTCCTCCAAATAGGAGATAATATATCTATCAAATAAGTATGATCTCATAGGGAATATTAAATAAATTAACCACACAATAAGAAATAAAAGAGTGAGAAGCACTGGTGTAAAATAAATCAATAACCATAGATGATGCAATAAGCATGGTAAGTTTTAATATCACTATGCCTATATCAGATTCTATATGAGTTGGTTCTATAATATACAACAACCTACTCTTAACTTGAATTTGTGTACTTTCTCAAACATAGGGATAAGTCCTCATCTTAATTTTACCATAAGATGATACAGCACTATCTCACTTCCAATATGAATGAGCCCATTATAAATTTGATACATAAAAAAGGATATTAACATAATATAATGGATTGAGATTACAAATAACTCCCAACTAAATGATTATTAAAAAAACATATAAAGATATCTGACCTTCCTATAACCATGAAATTCCATGGGATCTTCTATATATAAGGGATTAATATGACCTATCTTACCACACTAGTTGTTGGTGATACCACTATTTCCTAATAGAAAAGAGGTTTCCTGATGAGGTGGAGGTCATGAACTACTTTCACTTTATTGTTTAGAATCTTACCACTTCTTATTTTTATCATTAAATCCTACCTTTTTACCAGTGACTTTGGTAGGGACATCAAATAAGGTAGAAATTTCATCCTAACCAATTTACACCTTAAGGGGATAGTTTAAAATCTCTATATATGGATTAATATTTAGTATAAAAACTTGACAATGTGTATCAGGGTGGTGGCCTATTTAAAATTGAAGTGACTTCAATGTTTCATTAGTTATCAGCTCTAGACTAAGATGAACAAGATCTGTAAATAGGTTTCCATATTACATCACACACTGATCACCTTTATGAAGTTTTACAACCACCCAAGAAATAGTAAGATCCATTTATACTGGGTAAAATTATTGAGAAAATGTAATTTTGAAGTATTTCTAGTAAAGGTTCTCATGTATCTTTTCTTGCACCAGTGATTCTGACCACTTATTTTTAGGACCCTCTAGTATAAAAGTGTCACACATAACATTAATTCCCATTGGGGTGTTATAGAATTCAAAAATATGTTCTATTTTCACCATAAAATATTCACCCTCTTATGGGATTTCATTTTCATGAACATCAGTTGGATTATGGTGGAGAAATTCTGAGACACAGACCCTTCTGACCTAGACTTTGACCTGCTCCATAAGGATGATATGGACCCATGACCACTACCTACTCCATGGATCATACAATAATTACTATTAACTCTATAAAATTATTATAAATATTAGGTTTCTCCCATGGAAACTTATCCACCCCCACCTCGATGAACCACAATGGATCTTCTAGGTGGCACAGTTCTGCATAAAAATAATAAAATAATAAAAATACTAACCTCTAATATATCCCATAAAAAAATTTTATATAAATAAATTTTATAAATCAATGACAATAGATAAAAATTAGATAAATGTTTATCACATGGGATATTCTCATTGTTTATATCCCATATAGTCTCGCAATAACATAAAATAATAAATAATCATACTCAAGATATTGACTAAATAAAATCCCAAACATCCTTGTTAAAATAAGATTATGTACTAAGAGTGATAGCTATAAACCCCTTCGTACCAACCCTTAAGCTCCAATAAACCCATATTTTATATATCAATACAACCCAAATATTTGTGCATTATCACAATCCTAGGTATCTAAGAATACCTAGTCTTTGATACCATTTTGTTACTAACTAGACCATCTACCCCTGACCTGGGTAACTATTCTAGCCCATGGAATGTTCTGAAGGTTATTCCTGCTCACAAGGGGCTTGAAACTGATTCCTAGGCATCAATAATAATATTTGGGGATAGTTTAACCTAATAAATAATCTAGTGGTTACCAACTGATAATCCAACATAATCCTAACATATGTTGGTGAGGCATGAATCTATATAAGTAATAATAATAATTGTAAATTATACAAGAAAAAACATAAATAAAAAATAAAAAAAATTGATTATCTATAAATATGACCACGTAGACAAATATATACAACTAATGAAATATTAAGTGAAATAAATGTAATTGGATGTGAATTCATTACGATGATACATTGACTGAATATAAACATGATAAAAGATGAAAAAATTTAAAAAAAATGGAATGACTACTTATCTCTATGAGTCATGAGGGTTCACGCACCATTTCAGCACCACTATACCATAAAATATGATCATGAACATCCACTTATTATGATCTGTTCCTTTCCCTTAACTACATATACATAAAAAAAATTATATACCCAAATTGTATATTCAAGGTGTGAGCACAATAAGATCAATTTTTCTCCCAAGTTGTTCCATGTTCAACCCCTATTAGAGAAAAAACGATCTAGTTTCAAATTAAATATTTGAAGGAATATTTTAAACATACTATAATAAAACAACCAAAATAATTTCAAACAAAAATAATTATGGTTGTGATAAAATCCATCATTTAATTTTCCATTATAAATATATAAAATGGGAGAAATACGCCATGAATACTAAGAGCTATGAACTTTTAAAATATACATTAACTAACAAAGGATTCCATCCATTATTAGAGAAACTATATCACTAAACTGGGATATTGGGATGCATCTATTATACTAATACTATACTAGATAATTCAACATTATAAATAAAAAATGGACCCCATCCAATCTAAGTTATCTTACCTAAGTATTCGTGCTTTCTAATATCATTAAATCTATGTCACATACATCATTAAATATGAAATTATCATTAATTAAATCATAATAAGTTTCATTTTTTATCAAAACATAACATTAATAGTTTACCAATAAAAAATGGACTATTGATCAAGTAGTTATATATGAAAAATATTTATCAAAGTAGGCACAAATATTTCTATGATATTTCTAAAAAACAAATTTCAAGATAAAACTATTAATTAGGGCTACAAAAAAGGGTTTTATATAACCACCTATAATAAACAATTTGAATTCAATTATAATGGATGAAAATAAATTAAAAGGAATAGAAAAAAATCCTTATGATCTAAGAACCAACTATAGAAATTAAAACCCACATCAATAAAACTATATAATTTGAACCTTGATTGTTTTTGGCCTTAGGGTTGAGTAAAACCTAAGAATAAGTGAAGAATAAAACAAGGAGGATTGGGAGGAATGACTTATAAAAGGAAATACGTGATAAATTCTTAAATAACGCCAAAAAATCATGTACTATATAGGGATATTTGGGTTACTCAAATGTAAGAGGAATGTTTATATTTTAATTCGAGCATGGATGTTTCAATAGTTTCTTGGATTTTAATTTCCAAGAATTCCACATGGTTTGGTCTCACATGTGATGCCCCACGGATGTGAATGTCCAAATTACGTTACTTCAAATAAAATATTTTTTTAGAATACATTCCCAATATATTTTATGTTTATAGATTCAGAGAGTTATGAAAAAACATTAACCAATAAAACCCATTCCATTTTCAACTAAATTTATTTTTACTAATATATAAATAACTGTTTAATAAATAATGAGTCTTCTAATTTTCCCAAAAATATCCACACAAGATACACTTGTAGATACATCATACAAATTAATTTTTTTTCATAACCTAGGTAAATAGAAACATATAAATGAGTTGAGCTAAAATGATCAGTGAGGGTTAATATAAGTGATAAGATTCAAAGATATTAATTGGGAGTAATATTAGCATTTGATTTTAATCAGGGTACATGATGAAGTTAGAACTAGAACAAAATAAATCATAAACCATATAATAAGACATTAAATGATATAAAATTGATAAATATTATATAAAAAATTAATACATTTAGAAAATAATCCTAGAAGTATGGTATGACACAAAAACAACTTAGAGATATAGAAAAAACATAAGTATTGGAAACCATGTGAGAAAAATCATTATTACCACACTAATGTGAATTAAATTATTTTTTCCACATTTTAAAATTTGAGAATCATCATTATTACAATTCATATGTGAACAAAATATTTATATATATTCCTAAAAATTTGAGAAAACACATTATTCCCCCACTCAAATATCTCATGAGATATGAACATAAACCAGCTCATTGGAGAGAAATATTGGACCCCACTCATCTTCATCAATATATATATATATGTGTTATATATAAGATAAATCATTATCATATAATAAAGAAAATATGGATAAGAAATTGTTTTCGTGTCCTTTTAAAATGGTATTGGTTAAGTAAAACATTCATAATTCCATCAATAATCATAATATGATATACCCATGGAATATGAATGGGTATAAATTGATATTTGGAAACATTCTAGGAAATTATCATTCGATTAATATAATATATCATATGACATTTACATCGTATATATAAGTTATATATGAATATGATAATAATTACATCAATCAATAGATGTATGACATCTAGGTGAAAACATTCAATCAAAGGAATTAGAAATACGGTATTCACATATGAATGTAATTGGAATAATAATTAAGGTAACACTCTAATACTAATAATAAATGATTATGGAAGTGATGAATTATTTTTATTAATGATATTTAACATTTCTAATTTTCTAAATCATAGGTTAAGAATCAACCAGTATAAGCATAATGAATTTAAAAGAATCATTGAATTTTTACATTAAAAATAATGATAAAAATGGTCAATTTTCCATGAAAACCATTTTAAGTAAATCTAATAAAATAATGGAAAAAATAATGTACTTTTCTAAACCATAAATCATAAGAAATAATTTTCAAAATTATTGTAAACCCATTATTGTGAATTTTTTTTAAAATAGTCTCTTTTATTGCTTTTATAAAGAAAGTATAAGTGGGAAAGTCGAATGTTTTTTAATGAAATTTTTAAAAAGGTTCTAAATAAAAAATTATATATATATTAACAAAATAATTTTAAATAAATATACCAAAATATAACCTTAAATATTAAATAAATAATTCATATAGAAAACATGGTGTTGATAATAAAACATTTTATTTTCAAAGAATGGAAAATATTTTAAAATATTTGGAAGTACTCTTGTTGAAATAAAACATCATAAAATGTGTATTTGATTCACATTATAAAAATATGTAATGATAATTATTAGGATCCTTGAAAATAATTCATATTATATTTTCCAAAATGAGAGGAAAACATTAGCGAGATGGGAAATATCGACACGGAAGGAAGGACCCCTCTGAATGAATTGGAGTTGTTCATTCCAATTTCAAACATTAAAATAAGAAGGTATTTTTTAGGGATAATGATATATAGGAAACGTTTTAAATTCATTAGATAAAAAGTTAACATATAAAGGATAAAATTAACTTTGAAGATAAATGGGGATTAAAAGATCATAATCAAGTCAAGAATTTATGACCCTAAGAGATATAATTTTAGTCATGAAAACTTTTATATATTGAGTAAAATTTAAATTGAAACAAATTAAATGAGAGGGAACATGAAAATTAATTTATAATACCATGAATATAAGTGATTTCAATGTTTAATGAATCAAATAATTAGTATATACACTATATAAACAAAATTAGGTGCATAATACAAACGTGTCATAAAAAAGTAATTTGAGGAAAAAACCTCAAAACATCTAAACAATTTCAGTCAGAAACCTATGAGATAAATAAAAATGAATTAAATATTTAGTACCATGAAATATAATATAATCATTTTACAAAATATTAATGGGTCAATATATAACACCCCATAAATTTTATGGTATGTTGCTCTTAAATACTTTCTATTCATTAGATAGCCCAAATTTCATGAAGAAATAAGTCTTTTTTGAAACAAAAAATTATAGGAGAAAGTTATATGATACCCATTAAACATAAATTTTCCACTTTTATGTTTTGAATTTAGAAAAATAGTCATCTAGAGTTGTGACCAGTAAGTCGTTTGAAGTCTGATAGAACCAACTTTATTTTTTGATGAATAATAACATACCCTTATGAATAGTAATATGAATAGTTATATGACCCTTATAAATAGTAAATAATGATAATATTTAATTTTCTTATGGTAATAAGATAATGAGAAGTTAATTATTTTTTCAATGTAATACAAAACTAATTATACCTTTAAATTGTTATTTTTTTGAATTAACATTGATTTTATTTAAAAATTAATTTAAAAATATAGAAAATTATTTTCAAAAAATGGAGTTCATTTTTTAATTCTACACGTCGAAAAATGTTTAGGGTGATTTTTTGGAATTTTTCTAAAATACTTGAATTTTTCATGAATAGTAAAAATATAGATTTGAGTTTTTGGTAGTTTAATGAAATCATAATGATGTAATAATTAATATAAAGTGCTGGTCGACTTTTCTATAGTATATTATGATATTAGGGGTCCTAATAAGATTAAAACATGTGAAAATACCATGGTAAAGCCCATGTTTTTGCGAAAACCACTAACAAGGTGTCCATTTTAATTAATAAAAAACTCTCTCTTAATTACTTTAAATACCCACTACCCCCCCCACCCTTCGTTTTATTTCATTAAAAACTCAATATACTTGATTCTATGGTGGTATTAACTCCCTAGGATTCCTCCCAATGTGTCCTTAAGCCTCCAAGGTCCCATCCTTCAAGATCTAGGAGTTACTCTACAATGTAAGGGAATCCTTCACTCTCTTCTTTTAGTCGACACTTCCTTAATGTTAACTATTTGATTTTACATTATCATATGTTGGGGATTGGTTTTATGTTTTCTTATTACTATCATTTTTGATATCAATATGATTAGATACCATTTTTCTCTCATCATTTCATTTTATGAAATTTTACGTGATGACGTTAGGCTGCCGAATTTTCATAAGGGATCTCTCACCTTTTCTTTTATTTTCAAGTTCATCTCTTTTATTTTTTCTCTCCTCACCAACTCTATCCAAATGATCATTATAAACTCTCTTATAATCTATATACTGGAATTATAATATGTGAATGTAATAACTATCATCAATATCCTTACTCCCTCCATTTTATTTTTATAAACGAAATCAACATCCATGAGGTTCAAATTTATAACCTTTATTGACAACCGAGTTTTGATCTTCACTTTATCATTCATTACTGGCCATGAAACCATTTGAATTATTGAACCAGATAATAATATATTTATGTCATCTCATTAATGTTATTTAATCCTTAGACACTTATAATATGGAATAATAATACAAAACAAGTTCATTGTATACAAAACTGCCATGCTAAATTGAAGTGTTTATCAAAAAAATTAACTAGTGATTCATAATCAAGTATATACCCCCAAATCATTATTAGATAATTTATATCTCTCCTTAATTTCATTAATAATATATATTTACAATTCTGGATGTTTAACCACATTTCAAACGATCTTCCACTCATGAAACCAAGTAAACGAATCATCAAAACCAAGGAAGAAAATGCTTCCAAACCAATAAAATTGAACCTCTTAAACCCCTTAAAAGGGCCATGAATGAACCTAATGGGGCTATACTAAATAAATTTCATATATGGTATGTTCTTGAGTTATTAATTAATGAAGATAAATTTTAATATTCAGGTCATTAAAACAAACTAAGAACACACTCGAGAAAATGGTAAGGGGTTTCGCATCTCACTTTCATTTCTATGAGATTTCCATTGTTCACCAATTATTTATTTTATGTGGTATACGTGTACTGAAATTTTATATATAATAACATTATTATATTTATATTCATGGTATTCAATGACTACTTTGAGGGTTATTAAGATCTTTTCATATGATTTGACCGATTACATTGTGGTAAGAGACTATGTCTCGCCTACTATTTTGTAGTGGCTAACTTTGTATTGTGAACCTAATAATCATTATGTGGTGTACCTACTGCCCATTTGAGATCACATTTCATTTGAAATTATAGTTTTATTAAATATCCATAATCTCATATCATGGATATGTTTGTTGTCTAAACTGTATACCATTTTACATACGGTGTTTATTTGGAAAGTTATTTTAACCATGGAAATATTGATGAATCTGTATACTCTACTCTATATGGATATTGAAGAGGCATATTTCTCTTGTATTGAATCAATGTATAAATAACACACCGGCTCCAGCCTAGAGGGGTAGGGGTGTTACAGTTTGTATCAAAGGAAGTTTAGTAGAAAACATGGAAACTAGAGTTGGTAATGTATAGAAGGGAACAAATCCCTAAGGTAGTATTTGAGGATAAATGTACAAGAAAGTCCTTGTATTTTGGTAAGAAATATATTATGTAGATATTTTAGGCAATATGTTCATGTCGTGATACGAGCAGGTAGTGGTGGCTCAGGCACAGAGGTACCTAGGAGTGAAAGCTCCAACAAGGAGTTTCGAGCTTGACCTAGGGTATCCTGGTACATGACAACAGACCTTGCTTCACTCTTGGTTATGAAAATATCGGGGGATATGCTTAAGATAATTAATGTTTTCTTTAGAAGCTATTATGAAGGAATGGAATTTAAATTATTCCTCAAAGAAACCATTTTTGTGATTATGGGATTAGCCATGCGTAGGATCTCAATTTATGCTAAGTATTTTTTTAAGTTAAGATTATAAATTATGATTCATACCCTAATATAGTGTGTGACATTATTTAGAAACGACATAAAATGGAAGAAGGGGAAGCAATACTCATGGGAAATGTAGGGATCTCCCCACTGATCAAGTAAACACTATCAATGTTGGAGAAGATCAGATCATGACCATATTGGGAAAACTTACACAGGTTATAATGAATAACCATTACACACATGTGTTGGATCATTTCATGTGGAAGAAGCCCACATCTTTCAGGGGAACTACTAATCCAGTGGTTACTGAGCAATGGATCAAGTCCCATGAAAAGATATTCATGGCATTAAGATGCAATGAAAATGAAAAGGTAGTTCTGGCAGTATATTGTCTTAAGGGCGACGTTGATCAATGGTGGTCCTTGATTCAGAATACCAATGAAGAAGAAGAAATATAATATATGTAATGGGGGACTTTAAAAGAAATATTCTTCAAAAAATATTCCCCTCATGAGAAACGAACTGAAATGAAGAGGAAATTCCTTGGATTAAAGAAAAGGGAAGAAAATAGTGTTACAGAGTATGAGAATACCTTCACCAGGATTTCCAGGTATGTTGTAGATTACATATGTGAATCGGCATACAAGGTTGACCATTTATTTGAAGGTATTAATCCATGTCTTCGAAGGGCACTAGATTCTAAAACATTTTAATTATATGATGAAATTGTATCAGGTTCTATCAAAACAGAGACGAAATTTGAAAGATCAAATTTGTTCAAAGGAAACCAAGATAAGAAGCGGTACTCTGATAAAAAAGGAAAAGGAGAAGCACCAAATAAGAGAAAGGGAACAAGGTTATTCCCATTATGTGAGAACTGTAGAAAGAATCATCTCAGGAAATGCTTGAAAGGCATGAGAGTCTGCTATAACTATGGATAAAAGGGTCATCGATCTGATGAATGCAAGGGGAAGAAACAATTCCATGATATTCAATGATACAATTGCAGAGAGATGGGACACTATGAAAATGAGCGTCCTAAGTGCCAAGGAAACATGAATCAGAAAAATACACGAGAACAAGGGAGGGACTATGCAATTACAACCGCAGAGGTTGAAATTATTAATGACATGGTGACAGGTACTTTAATTGTTTCCTCAAACTTAGCCAACACTTTATTTGATTCTGGATCATCACATTCATTTATATCTTCCTATTTTTCCATGAAAATTATACATGTCCAATTTGATTTAGTAAAGGAGTTATCAATCAAAACTCCCAGGGGACGTATCATTGCAATAAAGGCATGTCAACTAGTCCCCCTCCAAACACCAAAACGTGCTTTAGTTTATAACCTTATTATCACACCAATGACTGAATTTGATATAATTATTGGTATGTATTGGCTGTCAAATTATGATGTGAAGATTTATTTTAAGAAGAATGAAGTTACAATTTTTGAAAATGGTGTAGAATCCATTCTCTTTAGGGAAGAAACTTCACCACCTGATTCTTTTCTAGAACCACCCCCTACAGCTCTACTAAATGCAATACTTGGAGAGGAAGATAAACCAATAACTATGGTAAAGGAAAGAAATATTCAAATTGAAGATGTTCACATAGTGCACGAGTACATTGATGTATTTCCAGAGGATTTACCTGGACATCCTCCAGTGAGGGAAGTTGAGTTCTTAATTGATTTGATTCCTGATGCCAGACCTATGTCAATGACCCCCTATAGAATGTCCATCGTGGAGTTAGTGGAGCTAAAGAAGAAACTATAGGAGTTGAGTGACCATGGATTTATTAGACCTAGTGTTTTTCCATGGGGAGACCCGGTCTTGTTTGTCAAAAATAAAGATGGATCCATGAGGCTATGCATTAATTATAGGGAAATCAATGCTATTACAGTTAAGAATAAGTATTCTATACCCCAGATTGATGATTTATTTGATCAAATTCATGGAGCTCAATACTTTTCAAAGATTGACCTTCGATCCAGATATTATCAACTACATGTGAGGAAGGAATATATTATGGAGACAGCATTTTGAACAAGGTATGGGCATTATGAGTTTAAAGTGATGCCTTTTGGACTGACTAATGCACCATCTTTTTTCATGGATTTAATGAATAGAGTTTTCAAGAAATATCTTGATAACGTTTTGTGTTATTCATCGATGATATCCTTGTATACTCAAAAATCTATGAAGACCATGTGAATCACTTGCGGATTATTCTAATAACTCTTAGAAACATTAAATTATATAGAAAGTTTAGCAAGTGAGAATTTTGGCTTCAATTAGATTCTTTTCTAGGCCATATTGTCTCTAAGTATGTAATCCTAGTTGATCCTTCAAAGACAAAGGTAATCCAAGAATGGACCATGCCATCAAATATAACTAAGGTATACAGTTTTATTGGCTTAGCAGGTTACTATTAGCATTTCGTTCAGAATTTTGCCCGACTGGCTATCCCGCCAACCAAGCTCACATGTAAAGGAGTTATGTTTGTGTATACAAAAGAGTGTATTGAATACTTAGAAGAATTGAAAATAAGATTGGTCAATGCTCCAATTTTTACTCTTCCATCTGGAAGTGATGTATTTGTGATATACAACGATACATCAAAGAATGGGATGGGTTGCATCCTTATGCAAAAAAATAATTTTATTAGTTATGAATCAAGATTATTGAAGACCCCTGAGAAAAATTATTCGACTCATGATCTTGAGTTAGAATCCGTAATCTTTTCTCTGAAAATATGGAGAAATTATCTCTACGGAGAAAGATGTGAGATTTATACGGACAACAAGAGTTTGAAATACATTTTCACACAAAAAGAACTCAACATGAGGCAAAGGATATGGCTCGAGTTACTCAAGGATTATGATTGATCAATACACTACCACCCAGGAAAGGAGAATAAGGTGTCAGATGCATTAAGTACGAAAGATTATAGACTTTTTGACTCAAATGAGGATTGAGAGAGATCCTATATTTTTTGATCTACTAAATATGGATATGGGAATTTTTAAGTAAAGGTAAACATCTTTCTTCTTTAAAATGATTGATAAACCATATTTATTCGAGAAGATAGAATGCTCTCAATCTGATGATGAGAATCTATATAAGAAAATTAATGCTATCAAGGATGGGAGAATGGCTGACCTCGTATATGAAGAAGTTGTTTTGAAACTTGGGAAGAGGTTATGTGTTCCATCAGAACCTGAGCTAAAAAGGGAAATATTAGATGATTCCCATAGCTCAAATTTCTCTATACACCCAAGTAGAAACAAGATGTTTAGAGATCTAAAGGAATATTTTTTTGGGATAATATGAAGTGGGAAATTGCTGACTACGTGTCAAGGTGTCTCGTTTGTCAAAAAGTGAAGGCAGAGACACAATGTCCCAAAAGAGTGATGAAACCACTACCTATTCTTATGTGGAAGTGGGATAACAATATGATGGATTTTATCACCAGAATACCAAGGAAACCAATATAGAATGATTCAATATGGGTATTTGTTGATCATCTCACAAAATTAGCACATTTTCTTCCTATAAGAGAGGACGTACCACTTGACCAACTGGAAAGACTGTATATTAATGAAGTTGTACGACTTCATGGTGCACCTCTATCAATTGTATCCAATAAAGATCCTCAATTTGCATCCAAATTCTGTAAAAGTCTCCAGAAGTCTTTGAATACTGAGCTTCGTATGAGTACTTCTTATCACCCCCAAACTGACGGACAATTTGAAAAGACTATTCAACATCAAAAAGACATGCTGAGGTCATTCTCTCTTGACTTCCAAGGTATGTGAGATCAATACATGCCTCTGGTTGAATTTTCTTACTACAATAGTTTCCATTATAGTATTAAGATGGCTCCATATAAAGCATTATATGGAAAGATATGTCAAACTCCAACTTGTTGGGATGAAGTTGGTGAGAGGAAACCTATAGGCCCAGAACTTATTGAAGAGACCATAGCAAAGGTGAAGATAATCCTAGCCCATATTAAAGAAGCCAAAAGTAGGCAGAAGAGTTATGCTGACAACCGGAGGAAATATTTGGAATTCCAAGTGGGAGATCATGTCGTTCTAAAAGTATCTCCACGGAAGGGTGTCTTAAAATTTGGTAAGAAAGGGAAACTGATCCCTAGGTACATCGGACCATTTGAAATTATGGAAAGAATCAGAGTTGTAGCTTACTGTTTAGCGATGCCGCCAAATCTCTCTAGATCTCATGATGTGTTCCACGTGTCATTGTTAAAGAAATACATTCCAGACCCAACGCATGTACACACATATGAAGAAATAGAGTAGGAACCTGATTTGTCATATTGTGAAAAGCATATCGAGATTCTTGACACAAGGGAGAAGGTATTGAGAAATCAGACAACTTGTCTAGTAAAGGTTCTTTGGAGAAACCAAAATATGGAGGAAGAAACATGGGAACAAGAGGATTTCATGAGGAAGAATCACCCACATATATTTGGTGGGATTTATACATAAAATTTCGAGGACGAAATTTCTGAAGGAGGGAATAATATAACACCTCAATCATTTTATGGTATGTTGCTCTTAAATACTTTCTATTCATTATATAACCCATATTTCATGAAGTAATAAGTCTTTTTTGAAACAAAACATTATAGGAAAAAGTTATATGCTATCCATTAAACATAAATTTTCCACTTCTATGTTTTGAATTTTGAAAAACAGTTATCTAGAGTTGTGACCAGTAAGTCGTTTGAAGTCTGATAGATCCAACTTGATTTTTTGATGAATAGTAACATACCCTTATGAATAGTAAAATGACCAATAATATGACACTTATAAATATTAAATAATGATAATATTTTATTTACTTAAGGTAACAAGATAATGAGAAGTTAATTAATTTTTCAATGTAATACAAAACTAATTATACCTTTAAATAGTTCTTTTTTTGAATTAACATTGATTTTATTTAAAAATTAAATTAAAAATACATAGAAAATTATTTTCAAAAAATTTAGTTCATGTTTGAATTCTACACGTCGAAAAATGGTTAGGGTGAATTTTTGAGATTTTTCTAAAATACTTGAATTTTTCGTGAATAGTAAAAATATATATTTGAGTTTTTTGTAGTTTAATGACATCGTAATGATGTAATAATTAATATAAAGGGCTGGTTGACTTTTGTACAGTATATTATGACATGAGGTGTCCCAAGTCGCTTAAACCATCTGCAGATACCATGGTCAAGCCCATGGTTTTGCGAAAACCACTAACGAGGTGTCCCTTTTAATTAATAAAAAAATCTCTCTTAATTACTATAAATACCCACTCACCCCCCATCATTTTATTTCATTAAAAACACAATATCCTCGAATATATGGTGTTATTACTTCCCTAGGAGTCCTTATAAGGTGTTATTAATCACCTAAGGTACGATACTTCAAGATATAGGAGTTACTCTACAAGGTTATGGAATCCTTCATTCTCTTCTTTTAGTCGACACTTCCTTTATGTTATCTATTTGATTTTCTATTATAATATGTTGGGGATTGATTTTATTTTTTCTTATTACAGTCCTTTTTTATTTCAAAATGATTAGATACCATTTTTCTCTCATCATTTCATTTTATGAAATTTTTAAGCGACGCTGTTATGCTGCTGAATTTTCATAAGGGATCTCTCACCTTTTCTTTTATTTTCATGGTTATCTCTTTTATTTTTCTCTACTCAACACCTTTGTCCAAATGACCATTATAAACTCCAGTATCATCTATATACTATAATTATATCATGTTAATTGAAGAAATATCATCAATATCCTTACACCCTCCCTTTTATTTTTTTAAATGAAATGAACATCCATGAGGATCCAATTTATAACCTGTGTGGATGACAGAGTTTAGTTCTTCACATTCTCCTTAATTACTGGTCATGAAACCATTTTAATGGTTGAACTAGATAATAATATATTTATTTCATATTATTAATGTTTTCTAATCCTTAGACACTTATAATATGGAATAATAATACAAAACAGGTTCATTGTATACAAAACTACCAAGCTAAATCCAAGTGTTTATCAAAAACTATTAACTAATAATTCATACTCAAGTATATAACCCAGAATCATTATTAGATAATTTATATCTTTATTAAATTTCATTAATAGGATATATTAACAATTCTCTATGTTTAACCTCATTTCAAATGAACTTCCATTCATGAAAGAAAGTAAACGACTCATGAATACCAAGGAAGAAAATGCTTCCAAACCAATAAAATTGAACTTCTTAAACCCATTAAAAGGGAAATTAATGAACCTAATAAGGTTATAATATATCAATTTAATTTATACTATGTTCTGGTGTTATTAATTAAAGAAGCTAAATTTTATTATTCAGTTCATTAAGACAAACGAAGAACACACTCGAGCAAAAGGTAAGGGGTTTCTCATCTCACTTTCATTTCTGTGAAATTTCCATTGTTCACCAATTATTTATTTTATGTGGTATATGTGTACTAACATTTGATATATAAAAACATAATTATCTTTATATTCATGGTATTCAATGACTCATTTGAGGGTTATTAATATCTGGTCATATGATTTGACTGATTACATTGTGGTAAGAGACTTTGTCTCGCCTACTATTTTGGTGTGACTAACTTTGTATTGTGCACCTAATAACCCTTATGTGTCGTAACAACTTCCCATTTTAGATCAATTTTCATTTGAAATAATATTTATATTAAATATCCATAATCTCATATCATGGATATGTTTTTTGTCTAAACTGTATACCATTTTACATACGGTATTAATTTGGAAAGTTATTTTAACCATGGAAATATTGATGAATCTGTATACTCTACTCTATAAAGATATTGAAGAGGCATATTTCTATTGCATTGAATAAATGTAAAAGAATTATTTGTACATCTAGGGATGGGTGGGGCCTGCTATATCCCCTTGATGCATCGATAGGTCTCATGAGACAAATCAGTTGGCGACAAACCCTTCGAGTTTGTTTCCAAAAATCAGATGGGTTTCTACCAACAGAACTAAACCATTTTAACGGTATTGTGGTTTCGTGTACCAGATACACTAAGTCCAATTATTAAGAATTATCTTTATTCATTATTATTTATTACTATCCATTAGGTTTTCACTATGAAAATATCTATGGTTGTAGTTTCATTCTCAGTTTATTAATGGCGTGAGTTTTTCATTTAGTCACCATATCATTCTGATTATGTCGAATTTTTTACAATTCAGTTATTATTGATTCATGCTTCCACCATTTGTAACCCTTACTGAGAATTTGAGCTCACCCCTTTCATTTTTTACCTTCAACGGGTGATGAAGAGGTGATCGTTTATTGAGGTCATGTGGTTGCAGTTTTCAGTTTTTGTAGTGTTTTGTATATTTTAACCTTTTCCAATGTAATTTGTGTTACATCGTTGTATCTAGTTTCTTCAAGAATACTAAACTGATCATTCCTTCAGGATTTTAATTCCTTCTAACCATTCCAATATAACAAGTAATGCACCGGCTCCATCTTAGAGGGGTTGGGGTGTTACACAATATATACATCATACCAAATAAAAAATGGTTTACATTAAGAAATATGTCTCAAGGGGGATGTTGAGAAAAGAAACTCTTACCATGTTCATGATTTGTTCTATGCACACAACTAACATCCTGAATAATCAGATAATTTTTATGAGATAACTTATTAGGAACCTTATTCATTTATATTTCTTTAATTATATATAATTTATTATCATATTTTATTTATATATTATATAGTATTTGATATGTTTTCTTTAAAATTTAATCAGTGACAACTTATTTTTCTATTTTTAGATACTGATGATGATATTTTAATAATATATTAAATACTTAATATAAAATTTCATAAAAAATAAAATGATCCTGATTTTATAATTTAATTATAAAAAATTTGTATTTATTTTCCCATAGTAATCCATTATATTGTTTTATAGAATTGGTTAAGTATGTGGTTAAACCAACCACAAACATGAACACACTATATCTTGATGGGTGATTACGGTTAAAAAGATTATAATGTCATTATAAAATAAAAAATATGATATTATTTATATATTTTTCAGTGTTTGAATTGTTGTTTATGTGTTTTGGATAATTAATGAAAGTTGATATGGACAATAAAAAATGATATTTCAAGGAGGAGGTAGTATGCACAGCGCAAAGTTATTGTTCTTTTGTTTCTTCATTTTGGATGGAAATGAATATATAATGGAGTTTTCTTTAATGTAGTAGCACATAATTATATTAATGACATATATTTCCCTATATTACAATGGAAATTAAAGGTTTTTAAGATAAATATTAGGTAGAAAAGATATTAAGTATGAAATACTCACTTTTGTACCTTGAACTTTCTCTTGAACGTCTCCTTGGTAATGAAGGTCCTAGGATTACTTATGGTGACAAGGGGAATTATTTAGTGAAAGTGAATTATAGGAGAGTAAAATTGGGCATTTATTAAAAGAAAGTTATAAGGTAATTCCCACCTTTGAGAGGATGGAATTGGTCCCCTTTCATAATTGATGAAAAGATAACTTTTGTGAACACCAATTGTTTTTCCATAATTTAATTGGATAATTCAAGGTTCAATGGTTCTTAATGTGGTAAATAAAGGGTTTTTATGTGATATAAGGTTTATAAACACTCAATTAAAAATTTTACTACATGTTTTAAACATTTTTCAATACTTATATAACTAGTTTTTTATTTTTTTTATTTTGGGTTTTGCATTGGTGACAAATTTTTACCTTAGTAGTACTTATATTTCATTAAACATATTAGTTAACTCATATAACCAAATTTACGTGTGTTGAACATAAATTTTATCCCAATAAAATCTAATAAAATTTAAAAATAATGTAAAATTATATTTCAAATTTAATATATATATATGTATAAATACTCTTTTATATAATAAGTATTATTTTCATCATTAAGGGTTATTAATATTATTTAATGTTTATTACCAATTGAATAAGTTATAATATATTTATATATATGTTTATAATTTATATTAAATTATTTTCTAAGAAGGGGCTAATTTATTTTTTACAAAACAATTACACAATATTAATAAAATAAGTCATTTAAAATCTCAATTTTCTGATCATGAAGATCACTAACTTTAATAATATTAATCATACTTTTATACCCACAAATAAAATTGAACACACTAAAAAATATGACCATTTTGATCTAAAATATGTAAACTATTTTATTTAATTTAATTTATTTATTTTTGAAAACCAGTTCATAATATAAGCGATTCAAAAAAAATTATAGAGTAATAGAATTACTTAAGTTTTCTTTAATGATAAACATGAGTTTTATAAATAAAAAATATTAAAATTAAATGATTTATTTTTATTATAAATATATATATGTTTTATATAATGTTTTGAAAAAATATAATTCAATATTGTATTATGATAATGTTTCATACAATATGATTTTTGAAAAATCAGTATTTTCCAAAAATTCAAATGAAGATCAATTATTTTAGAAAAAAATAAAAATTAAGGATAACCTTATTTAGAAATTAAAATTTGATTTATTTATTTATTTTAATAAACTAAATTTATAAAATTTATAAATATTGTTCATTAAATGAAATAAAAAATATAAAAAAGAACTTATTTTATTGAAAAATATCCTTTTTGAACATTAAGTGTTTTAAATATTATTTCAAACAAATATATAATTTATATATTTTTAACATATTATATAATATATTTAAATATCATATTTTATTATAATAAAATTTTAAAAGTGGTGAGTTTAATTGATTTGGTTAAATTACACTAAACTTAAGAAGTAATTATTTGAAAAAGTACATTTTTAATATTAATTATTTATATTCTAAATATAGGAATTTTAAATTGATTAATATATTTTTCTTTACAAGTGGATTTATTTTTCATATATTTTTCTTAAAAATTATTAACTAATATTTGGAATAACATTTTACCTCAGTGTTGTGTCTAACACGGGTTATTGAAGATAGTATTGATTTTAATGATCTAAAATCACAGGTCGTTACAACATGAATTTTCAAACAGTATGCCAACTGTGTAAGCTATAATATCCACACATAATAAACCTGTATTTTTTTCCACATAGTTTCTTAACCCATGAACCAACTATGTAAAATGACCATTTAAAAACAATATATTTTAGGAATGGTTACATTATAGGTTTCCCTAATAGTGCACCGACCCTATGACAATAGTTTTCCCAGGTTTCACCATATTCCAAGAAAAATAACTAGAATGTATATAATGGAAAGAAAAAATATAAGAAATAGAGTATAGTTACCTGAAAATTAAATAATGGATTTGATGTAGAACATGAATCATATGAAATATGGTGCTCTTACAAATAATACATAATTTTACAAAGGTGAAATATTTCAATAGAAAATTAAATAATAATTGATATTATATGTAATATATGTGAAACGTAATTATTAAAATAAAAGTCGTATATGACCACATGTAAATGAAAATATTTTAAGATATAAATATTCAACAACACGATTACCCATGAAGATCACACGATTGATGCTAACTATAGAAATTAAAAAAAATATTATAAATATGAATGAAATCTTAAAGGAATGTGATAAATTATTTTTATATATGTGTGAATCAATATATAAAGTGATATAAAGGGGGAATGTGAACCTTATATGGATATTGGATATATATTTGTGGGATGTTATACATTTAAACACATTATTTGTTTGCAATGACCAAAATTAGTTAATATAAATTTAAAAAAAATTATTATTAAAAAGTTAATATTAGCATTAAAAAAATATTTTTAGTGTAATTAGAATTTGATAAATAATTATTAAATTAAATAATGTGATAATGCTCCATCTATGAAAATATAATATATTCAAAAAAAATTATATGTTTTCTTAATATTCTAACAAAGTGAAATCTATCACTTATAAAGAATGGATTTAGTAAAATTAATTTTATATATGTAGAAATATAAATTATTATTCTTGAAATGATTACACATTGGTAACAAATAATAATAAAATAATTTAATGTGTAAAAAATTGTAAAAAAATTCTCTTGGAAATATGAATTCTCTATTTTAAAATTATTTTATAAATTTTAAAAAATTAATTTAAATAAAATTGATTTCATATTTTTAATTATCATTTTAAAATGATGTAATATGTTAAAGGTTATTTTTTATAAAAAGTTATGTTACTGAGGTAAAAAATTAAGTTACATTGGTAAAAGGTAAAATAATGTAACTACTTAAAATAATGAATAATGTGATAAAATACCACTAAAAATTATTATCAAATTATATTTATGATGGAATTAAATTCCCATATATATTAGTTTTAAAATTTTGACTCAGTTTACTAGAAAAAATTCATTCCTCATACATTGGGGAATAAGTATTTAGAAAAATGACACCCATTCCCACATATAAAAGGAACCCTTTTTCATTTGTTGAAAACCACACATAAGGTTTAGTTATATAGCCTTAATAAAGAATAATTAATTCCATAAAAAACTCCCTCACATTTTGGATCCCCTATTCAGAATAACAATTCCTATGGTCTTCAAAAAAAGAAGTTCATTAAGGGATGATTTGACTCTTCAACACAAATATCTTCACATTTTTAATATATTTACATTATCTTATTTCATTACCTATTAAAAATTCTTATTTATCAATTTAATAATATCTAAATAACAATATTATAAACATTTAATATTGTTATTTTAAAAATTATTCCATATTCATACTCATCTCCTAGTTATAACATGATAATGTTTTGGTCGATTTCACCACCTATAAAGAATATTCTATAATATTTTCAACATTAGTGATTATGAAAACGTTAATAATATCCATATATGGTTTTAATGATTATTTTTAATTATGTTTTTTATTATATAAAGGTTATATATAATGTTTTATTTTCTTTTAAAATAAAACCTTATATTTTCTAAAATTTTAAAGATAAACCCATTTTGGATTTCAACATTATAAATCACACCAGTAACATCCATGGAATGAAAATGGAATGTTAGAAATAATTATCGAATTAATATTCCAATAACATCAATATTTTATAGATTATTAACTCATGAACAAGGAATGGAGACCATGATTTCCATATCAAAATAAATAAGTAACAATTTAAATCACTACAACCCAATGATCAATATAAAATTTTTAAATAGATGATTATTGAGACTAACTTTATTATATTTATTGTTAGAATATATTAAAGAAATATAACATAAAATTAAAGGGGTTTTCTTTTTAAAAATCCTCTTATTCAAAATCTACAATATAAAAAACTTATTTTAATGATTTATATATAATTTCAATCAATAATTTCATATTTTATTTTTTTCATTACATTGTTATTTATTTATATACCACTCCATTTTCCCTCAATTCATTTATAGTAAATTAATACCATATTATTTTCTTAATGAATTATTTTTGTAAATATTTAATATTTTTATTGACTTTCCTTTCTCATTTCCTATCTACTTTTATGTATTCTACATTCTAACCATTCTATTGAAATATCACTCTTTATATCCTATTTTATGTCATATATATTCCTTTTACTATCATATATTTGATTAAACTTTAATATCATAAATATTATTATTCTTGTAAGTAATTTTCTTACTGATCTATCATCATACTAAAATTTTATACACTATCGGAAATTTAGTATATACCAACGGTTTTAAACCGTTGGTAAAGCCTGTATAACCATTTGTAACACTTATACCAATGGTTTATCCAACCATTGGCAATCAAGCTATGGGGATAGACTTATACCAACTAGTTATCAAATTACCGTTGAGAAAATCCACTAGAAATCGTATTATCTTTCCATACGGTTTCAAAACCCTTGAAAGAGATCTTTACCAACGTTTTATGAAAACATTTGGTAAATATTGAGAATACCAGGCCTCTACCAATAGTTTCAGAAACCATTGGTAAAGGATGAACTAATACATTTACCAATGGTTTTAAAATGTTGGTAAAGAGTGGTTTATTCAATTCTATGCCAATGGTTTTTGAAACTGTTGGTATAGAGACTTCAATTTGTCCAGAAGGAGGAAGCTTACCTATGCCTACAATTTTTCCATAAGCAAGCATGTTCCCTATGCATTTACCTTCAGAATAACATAGATTTCATAGTATATAATACTTATCATTGTATACCACTAGTATATAAATTCACTTTATGTTTATAATGATCTCCCTCATTAAAAATCATAAAATATTATATTATGTCTTATGATTGAATTTTGTAATCTGTGTGTTGAGTTGACTTTAGACTATATCTTTATGAGGGATCTATTATACAACCCCTAATTTGAGTTATTTCAAAATGGTATCACATGTTGAGTTTATTAATGTACAACCTTTATTTCTTGGTTATTTCTCTCTTATTTTTTATTTTATCCCATATAGATATAAAGTATATTAACCAAAGTCTATTTGGTATGTTGTCAATGAAACTTTCATTCTCTCAAAAGGTGATCCAGGATGTAATTTGGAGTAAAATAGAGATAAGATGGTATTTTTTAGAGAAGTTAAATTAAATGAGAAGATCCCAAGATATCATTTGTATTTATTATCAATAATGTGGAAAAAGGTAAACAAATATTGATATAAGAGTTGTTGATTGGTATTGTAAAACTAATAAAAAGGGGGACATTGATGTTCTTATGGATTGGATTGTATTTTTTATCAATGTTTTTGGAATGATATAGTGTTTAGGAGTAAAATAAGCTATTGATGTCAAGGGGGGAGGGGTTTTCCAGGGGTTTGGGGGTGTTGTCCAAGGGTGTAGGGGATGTCCAGGGGTGGGGGATGTCCAGGGGGTGGGGGTTGTTCAGGGTGTTGGGGTGGGTGTCCAAGGGGGTAGGGGTGGGAGTGTCCAGGGGGTTTGGGGGTTTCTAGGTGGTGGGGTGGTGTCTAGGGAGGGTGGGGGGCTATCCGTGGGGGTGGGGGTTTCCATGAGGGTGGGGGTGTCTAGGGGGTGGTGGTGTCGAGGTGGTGGGGTGGTGTCTACGGGGTGGGGGTCGTCTAGGTTGTTGGGGGCCATCCAGGGGGTATGGGTGTTGTCCCTGGGGGTAGGGGTGTCCGGGGGATTGGTGGGCTGTCTATGGGGGGTAGGGGGAGGGGGTTGTCTATTGGAGTAGGGGGTGTGCAGAGGGGTAGGCGGGCTGTCCACAGGGGTTGGGGGTGTCCAGGGGGTTGGGGTGGGTGTCTAAGGGGGTAGGAGATTTCCAGGGGGTAAGGGTATCCAAGGGGTAGGGGGTTTTCCACTGGGTAGGGGGTGTCCAGGGGGTGGGGGTCGTCAAGGGGGTGGGGTGGGGGTGGGGGGGATGTTCAGGTGGTGGGGTGGTGTCCAAGGGGGTGGGTGCTGTCCATGGGGGTGGGGGTTGTCCATGTGGGTGGTGCCTGTCCAGTGGGGTGGGGTGTCCAGGTGGAGGGGTTGTGTATAGGGGGTTGGGGTCCATTCAGGGGGGTAGGGGGTTATCTCTGGGGGTAGGGGTATCCGGGGGTGGGCGGGCTGTCCACGGGGGTGGGGGTGTCCAAAGGGGTAGGGGGGTGTCCAGGGGGGTGGCTTGGTAGTCCATAGGTGTTGGAGGGTGTCCACGATGGTGGTTGGGGTGTTCAGGGGTGGGGGTTGTCCAGGGGGTTGGGGGCTGTCTAAGGGGGTTGGGTGTCCAGGGGGTGGGGGTTTCTAGGGGATGGTGGTCTCCAGGGGGATGTGGGTCTCCAGGGGGTGGTGGGTGGATTTCCAAGGGTGGGTGGGCTGTCTACGGGGGTGGGGGTGTCCAGGGGGTACGGGGTGTTCAGGGGGGCAGATGAGCTATCCACGGGGGTGGCGGGGATGTCCATGGAGGGTACGGGGTGTCCAGGGGTTGGGCGGGCTATCCATAGGGGTGGATGGGATGTCCAGGGGGTACGAGGTCTCTAGGGGGTGGGCGTACTGTCCACGGGGGTGGAGGGGTTGTCCAAGGGGTGGGGGTGTCTAAGGGGTCGGTGAGGTGTCCATGGGGGGGTGTCTAGGAGGGTAGGGGTGTCCATTGGGGGTGGTAGGGGCTTTCCACGGGGGTGGGGAACTATCCAGGGTGGTATGGGGTGTCCACGACGGTGGGTGGGCTGTCCACAGAGGTGGTGGGGATCTCCAGGGGGTCGGGTTTGTCCCGGGGGTGGGCGGGCTGTCCATGGGGCTGGGGGGACTGTCCAGGGGGGTACGGGGTGTCCAGGGGGTGGGGGTGTCCAGGGGGATGGGGGTCTCTGGGGGGGATGGGGGTCTTCTGGGGGGGGTTCCAGTAGGTGGGCGGGTTGTCCACGGGGGTGGGGGGGAGTTCCAAGGGGTGAGCGGGTTGTCTACAAGGGTGGCAGGGCTGTCCAGGGGGTATGAGGTGTCCAGGGGGGTTGGTGGGTTGTCCCACGGGGGTGGTAGGGATGTCCAGGGGGTATGGGGTGTCTAGGGGTGGGCGGGGCTGTCCACAGGGGTGGCGTTGTTTTCCAATGGGATGGGGATGTCTAGGGGGTGGGCCGGGTGTCCACGGGGGTGGGGGTGTCCAGGGGATATGGGGGTGTCCATGGGGGTGGGTGGGTTGTCCACAAGGGTGGGGGACTGTCCAGGGGGTACGGGGTGTCCAGGGGGGTGGGCGGGCTATCCATAGGGGTGGAGCGGCTCTCCAGGGGGTAAGGTGTGTCCGGGGGGTGGGCGGACAGTCTACGGGGGTTGGGGGACTATCCAGGGGGTATGGGAAATCCAGGGGGTGGACTGGTTGTCCATTTGGGTGGAGGGGCTCTCCCGCGGGTAGGGGGGTGTCCAGGGGGTGGGAGGGCTGTCCACGGGGGTCGTAGGGCTGTCCAGGGGGTAGGGGATGTTCAAGGTGGGTGGGCGGGCTATCTACGCGGGTGGGGGCTATCCAGGGGGTACGACGTGTCCTGTGGGGTGGGCAGGCTATCCACATGGGTTGTAAGGCTATCCAAGGGGGTACGAGGTGTTTAGGGGGGGTGGGTAGGGCGCTCCATGGGGGGTGGTAGGGCTATCCATGGGGGGTAGGGGTGTCCTAGGGGGTGGAGTTGTCTAGGGGGTGGGGGTGTTGTCCACGTGGGTGGGGGGTGTCGAGAGGCGTAGGGGGTGTTCGGGGGGGTGGGTGGGCTATCCACTAGGGTGGGTGGCTGTCCAGAGGGTACGAGGTGTCTAGTGGGGTGGGCGGGCTATCCACATGGGTGATGGGGCTATCCAGGGGGTAGGTGTGTCCAGGGGGTGGGCGGGCTGTCCACTGGGGTGGGGGCCAGTTTAGGAGGGGGGGTAGGGGGTGTCAATGGGGGTGGGCAGGCTGTCTATGGGGGTGGGGGTTGTCCAGGGGGTACGGGGTGTCCACGGGGGGTGGGAGAGCTCTCCACGAGGGTGGCAGGCTGTCCTGGGGGTATGAGGTCTCTAGGGGTGGGAGAGCTATCCATGGGTGTGGCGGGGGCTATCCAGGGGGTTGGGAGAGCTGTTCAGGGGGTAGGGGGTGTCCAGGGGGTGGGCAGGCTACCCACGGGGGTGGGGGGGGGGGGGGGGGGGGTTGACTAGGGGGTAGGGGGTGTCGAGGTGGGTGGGCAGGCTATCCATAGGGGTCGCAGGGTTGTCCAAGGGGTAGGGGTGTCTAGGGTGGGTGGTCGGGTTGTCTACGGGGGTGTGGGATGTCCAGGGGGTATGGGGTGTCTAGGGGGTTGGGTGGTCTTTCCACGCGGGTGGTGGGGATGTCCAGGGGGTTACAGGGTGTCTAGTGGTGGGGGAGCTGTCCATGGGGGTGGTGGGGTTGTTCAGGGTGGGGGGGTAGGTGGTGTCTTGGGGGGTGGGCGGGCTGTCCACAGGGGTGGTTGTGTCCGTAGGGGTTGAGTGGGCTGTCTACGGGGGTGGGGGCTGTCCAGGGTGGTACGGGGTGTCCAGGGGGTGTGTGGGCTATCCACGGGGGTGGAGGGGCTATTTGGGGTGGTCGGGTGTGTCGAGGGGGGTAGGCGGGCTATCTACGGGGGTGGGGGCCTGTCCAGGGGGTAGGGGGTGTCCATGGGGGTGGGCGGGCGGTCCATGTGGGTGGTGGGGCTGTCCAGGGGTAGGGGGTGTCCAGGGGTAGGGGGTGTCCAGGGGGTGGGTGGCCAGTCCACGGTGGTGGGGGCTCTCTAGGGGGTACGGGGTGTCTTGGATGGTAGGCGGGTTGTCCACGTTGGTGGTGGGGGATGTCCAGGGGGTAGGGGGTGTCCATGAGGTGTGGGTGGGCTGTCCACAAGTGTTGGGGGTTGTCCACATGGGGAGGGGGTGTCCAGGGGGGCGCGAGCGCTATCTACGGGGGTGGCGGGGTTGTCGAGGGGGATAGGTGGTGTCCAAGGGGTGGGTGGGCTATCCATTGAGGGGCGGGGCTTGTGCATTGGATGGGGGTGTCTAGGGGGTTAATGGGAAGTCCACGGGGGTAGGGGTGTCCAAGGGGGTGGGTGGGCTGTCCACAGGTGGGTGAGCTGTCCACGGGGGTGGGGTAAGTCCAGGTGGTGGGTGGTCTATCCACGGGGGTGGCGTGAGGCTACATAGGGTGGGGAGGCTTTCCACGGGGGTAGGGGGTTGTCCAGGAGGGTGGTTGGGCTGTCCACATGGGTGTAAGGGTGGTTTAGGGGGGGTAAGGGGTGTCCAGGGGGTGGTTCGGCTATCCACGAGGGTGGAAGGGCTAGCCATGGGGATACGAGGTGTCTAAGGTGGTGGGTGGGCTGTCCACGGGGGTGGGCGGGCTGTCCACGTGGGTGGGGATGTCTAGGGTGTTCAGCGTGTCCAGGGGTGGGAGAGGCTGTCGAGGGGGGGTAGGGGGTGTCCAAGGGGATGGGCGGGCTGTCCACGGGGGTGGTGGGGTTGTCTAGGGGTTCGGGGGTGTCCAGGGGGGGTGGGCGGCTTGTCCATGGGGGTGGGGGGGTGTTGTCCATGGGGGTAGGGGGTGTCCAGGGGGTGGGCAGGCTATCTATGGGGGTGGGGGGTTGTCCACGGGGGGAGGGGTTTTTAGGGGGTGGGTGGGATGTCCACGGGGGGTGGCGGGGTTATGCAGGGGGTAGGGGGTGTCCAAGGGGGGTGGGCGTGCTGTCCACGAGGGTAGGGGTTTCCAAGGGGGTGTGTGGGCTGTCCACGGGGGTGGGGGCTATTCACAGGGGTGGGGGATGTCCAGAGGTGGGAGGGATGTCCATGGGGGTGGAGGGGCTATACAGGGGGGTGGGGGTTTTCCATGTGGGTAAGGGTTGTCCAGGGGGTAGGCGGGCTGTCCACGGGGGTTGGTGGGGGTTGTTCAAGGGATATAGGGTGTCAAGGGGGGTGGGCAGGGTTGTACAAGGGGGTACGGGGTGTCCACGGTGGTGGGTGGGCTGTCCACGAGGGTGGTTGGACGGTCCAGGGGGTATGGGTGTCCAAGGGGGTGGGCGGGCTGTCCATGGGGGTGGGGGGGATTTCCACGGGGGGAGGGGTGTCCAGGGGGGGTTGTCCACGGCGGTAGGGTCTATCGAGGGAGGTATGGGGTGTCCAGGGGGTGGCGCGGACTGTCTAAGGGGGGTGGCGGGGCTATGCAGGGGGGGGTAGGGGTATCCGACGGGGTTGGGCGGGGTGTCCACATGGGTAGGGGGTGTCCAATGGGGTGGGTGGGCTGTCCACGAGGGTGGTGGGGTTGTGTAGTGGGGTGGGGGCTGTCCACAGGGGTAGGAGTGTCAAGGGGGGGTGGGTGGGCTGTCCACGGGGGTGGAGGGGCTGTCCAAGGGGGTAGGGGTGTCGAGGGGTGGGCGGGTTGTCCACATGGGTGGGGGCTGTCCACGGAGGTAGGGGGTTTCCAGGGGGTGGGCGGGTTGTCCACGGGGGTGGGGGGTAGATGTCAACGGGGGGAGGGGTTGTCCAGGGGGTCGCAAGGCTATCCACAAGGGTGAAGGGACTGTCCAGGGTGGTGGGTGGGATGTCCATGGGGGTGCGGGGGCTATTCAGGGGGTACAGGGTGTCTAGGGGGGTGGGCGGGGCTATCCAGGGGGGGGCTCTCCATGGGGTAGGGGGTGTTGAGGGGGGGTGGGTGGGCTATCCACATGGGTGGGGGATATCCATGGGGGGAGGGGCTGTCCAAGGGGGTGGGTGGGCTATCCATAGGTGTGGCGGTGCTATCCAGGGGGGGGTGGTGGGCTATTCATAGGGGTGGGGGGCTATCTAGGGGTACGAGGTGTCCAGGGGGTGGGCATGCTCTCCATGGGGGTGGGGGGGGGATTTCAAGGGGTCGGGGTTGTCTAGGGGGTGGGAGGGATTTCCACAGCGGTGGGTGGGGTTTTTCACAAGGGTGGGCATGTCTAGGGGGTGGGCGGGCTATCTACATGGGGGTATATAAGGGGGTATCCCACCAAGCCACCCCCTGGACACCCCGCCCACCCACCCCCTTGGACAGCCCACCTGGATACCCCACCCACACACCCCAACATGGATAGCCCACCCACCCACCCTCTGGACAACCCACCCCCCTCCCTGGACAACCCACACCCCTCCCCTGCAACCCCCCACCTGGACAGCCCACCCCCCCTCCCTGGACACCACATACCCCTCCCCCGCAGCCCCCTTCCCCCCTACAAACACCCCTGGACAACCCCCCCCCCCCCCCCCCCCCCCCCCCCACCTGGATAGCCCACACCCCCACCCCACCCCTCTTTGGACAACCCATAACCCCCTCCCCCCACCTGGAGAGTCCACCCACAAACCCACCCCCTCCCTGGACAGCCCACACCCCTTCCCCTGCAGCCCGCCCCCCACCCCCCTGCCCCCTGGACAGCCCCTCCCCCCATGTGGACATCCCACCCCCCCACCATCCCCACCTGGATATCCCCCCCACCCACCCCCCACCTGGACACATCCCCCCCCCCCCACGTGGACAACCCACCCCCTCCCTGGACACCCCACACCCCCTTCCCCACTTGGGAAACCCACCCCCACCCCCCTGGACAGCCCACCCCCTGGACATCCCACACCCCTACCCCACCTGGATAGCCCAACCCCACCCCCCTGGACAACCCCACCCCCCCCCCCCACAGGATAGCCCACACCCCTCGATCACCTTGACACCCCACCCTAACCCCCCTGGATAGTCCACACCCCTCCTTGGGCAGCTCATACCCCCTCCCCACACCCCTGTAGGCCCCTACCCCCTAGACACCCCACCCCCCACATAGACAGCCCCCCCATACATGGACAACCCCATACCTCTCTTGTATCCCCCCTAAAGGTATTTTTATTTAAAAACATTTTATTCCTTATGAATGGAAAACCATCATGAATTAGCCATTTCATTCCAAACAACCCATTCAATTTATCAAAACATGACAAATTCAATTTATCAAAACATGAAAAATTTAATGTATAAGGATCTATGGGTAAATTAAGAAATGTCATTAGGGAAATAGGAAATAAACTACATTGTTAATTCCAATTTAAAAATTGGGCTAAGGACTTAGGAGGTGAGGTGGTGTCTTGGAGGTGTGGTGGTGTCCAGGGGGGCTATCCAAGGGGGGTGGAGGGTGTTCAGGGGGGTGGGATGTCTAGGTGTGGAGGGGGGGGGCTATCCAAGGGGGTGGGGTGTCCAGGGGTGGGGGGCTATCCATGGTTGATGATGGGTGTCCAGGGAGGGTGGGGTAGAGGTGTCCAGGGGTGGGGGTGTCCAGGGGTGGGGGGAGGGGGCTGCCCAAAGGGTGGGAGTGTCCAAGGGGTGGGGGTGTCCAAGGGGGTGGGGGGTGTCCAGGGTGACTGTCCATGGTGGTGAGGGGTATCCAGGGAGGGTGTGGGTGAGGGTGTCTAGGGAGGGTAGGGGTGGGGATTTCCAGGGGGTGGGGTGTCTAGGGGGGTGGGGGTGCAGGGGGTGGAGGTTATCCAATGGGGGAGGGTGTCCAGGGGGTGGTGGGGAGGCTGTACTGGGGGTAGGGGTGGGGGTGTTCAAAGGTGGAAATACCCAGATAATACATTAAAAATTACCTATGACCAATCCAACCAACATCACAATTCCAATCCAGCACCAAATTAACATTCAATTCATCCTCAATATAAATACCATTCCCATTATTCCTTGAACAAAAACTATAAATAAAAAATCAAAACCCAATTTTCAACTAAACTAAAGTCTATAGAAAATACCATATCACCCAACTAAACAAACCCTATACCATGTTTGAAGTGTAGAACATAAAACAAAAATCAAATCAAAGGGTTCAGTATGCCACAGACCATATGAACTCAAATTTAGACCAAATAAAAATATAAAATAGAAAAAAATAGAGGGAGAACATTAAAACAAAGGTAACACATACTAATTTGATGTGTAGAAAGAGAAAATTGATTGATTTTAGATGGATCTATTACTGGAAAGAGTTTTTCGGCTGAGAAAACTTCCAGAGGATTTTTGGATTAGGGTATTCATGGTTTGTAATCAGGCCGAGGGGTGTTGGGTATTTAGGGAAAACATTCCCAATGGTTTTTATAAACCATTGGGAAAGCCTCTCATTACCAACAGTTTAGTAAAACCATTGGTATATGTTATAGGAACCAAAGATTTCCTAATGGTTTTCTCAAACCATTGGGAAAGCTTAACTATATTAACACATTTTTCAACGGTTTGAGAAAACCATTGGAAAATGTGGTTTTTTTACAGTATACCAAGGGTTTATTCAAACCATTGGTATATATCCGTTGGGGAAACCACCATTTCCAGTAGTGATATTTTAAATTTTCATCAGAAATATTTAAATATTATTTCTATATGAAATATTTTTCTCCTTCTCGTATGTTATTTGGTAGTTTCACACATACTTTTGGATATTATTGATTCATACCACATTCATTATGATTATTATAAGGATTTTTTTTACTTCAATCTCTTTTTGTTAAGTCACGCCCGTTCTTCATTGACTATGTACCTATATGTTGGGTATATTATATCCCATGAATATATCAAACTATATTTCTTATTTTATTATGGGAGATTTAATATTATTTATCAAAATATTCTATTTGATCGATATTTATCTAATAAAACAAGATGTTGTGAAGGTGATCTTTTAACTCTCTATTTTTTATATTTCTCTTCCATGTACATATTACATCATACCGTAATTTTTTATTTTATTTTATTGAATTTTAAATATATATTCTATTTTTTAACTCTAATACTTTAATTTAATTCAATTTAAATATAAATTATTTATCACTTTCATTTATCTAGTTTAATTAAAACCAATAAAAAGGACAAAATGTACTTCATTAAAACTTTATAACACATATTATCTTTATCTACTAGTTTCTTCTATATTATTCTTATTTACTTGAATGGTTACATTATTAGAATTTTTTTATAATAAATAATTAAAAAACATTGTCTTACCTTTGGAAAATTATTTTTAAAATTGATATATATCCTTTTTTACAACAACATAGATAACACATTTGGAATCTCCTTTTAAGATTTTTATCATATTTTACTATCTTTCTTATCGTACAACTTTTGAATGAAATTATTATCTGATCAAAGAATATTTAAAATATATTTTTTTATAGATATTATTATCCATATGTTATTTCATTAAAATTATATTTAAGACATTCTTTTCTTTATTTGTTATTCTTTTTGTATTAAAAAAATAGGGAATTGTTTCTTTAAATTTTCATTAATTTATTATCTTCCTTTGAAGTATCATACATCTATGTTAGTACCAATTTAAATTACATCATTTTAATTTTACTTTATTGTATTCTCTCTCATTATATCTTTTAATATGTTTTTACACTATTGAAATAATTCCATTATTTATATTCTAAATTCCTATGTATCTATGTTATTATGGAAATGAAATCTCTATGATTGGATTAATCTAGCAATACCTTTGTATTTTCATATCAATATCAATATATACATATAATATTTATTCAATACCTTTACTAATTGTTACTAAAAATTTCATATAACTTATTGATGGTTGTTAACCTATTTAATCATACCATTATATTGATTGGATAAATTTATTTTGATGAAAAAAGTATCCTTAAATTCTAAAACAGTGTAAATAATATATACATCATTATTTTGATTAAATGTTTTTACCTTGAAAATATCTATCATTTTTTGGATGATATTTATACCACATTCTTTATATAACACATTTTATTTTTCATGGGTAAATAATGTAATGAATACAATTGATACAATATTATTTTCAAGTGATACACTTATATAAATATATATAATTATGTTATAGGTGGGATAAAAATTATTTATCCCTCAATTATATTGAGTACATTTTTATATATACTAATATTAATATTGGATGTGCATAGTGAAACCCAATTCATTACGTAATGATAAATGAGTAGTGATTCCCGATCAACTATGTTATCAGATGTGGGTAGTGATGTGTAATAAACTATGTAATGTTTGTCTTGGCAGTTAGCCTTGAAAATTACTTATTATATACCTTAATTATATATGTTTAATATTATTTTGTAATTCCACATTATAATGTCATTCCACATTCAAATTTTATATCACCATAGATTTCTCTTATTATCATAAAATTTAACATTCTAAACCCATCATATGTGTTATTATTTCATGGTTATTATTTTATGATTTTGTGCCATGATCTATAATTATGATTCATATGATTTCATGATATTATTCTTTTAGGCATGTCATTTTTCTTATGATCATCCATATTACTTGTTTACGATTTAATGATAACTTCACTATGTCTCATTGATATTATTTCACCTCATATTGGGAATTTTAGCTCACTCATATCTTCTATTTCCCCTTTTCTAAAAGAATTTTTATATAGGGATATGTCTCAGATATAATCATGTATGCAGTATTTTTTTAGGAATAAGTGGAAGTGGAACTATGTAATAAAGTGGTAATGTAACTAATCTCTGAGAACAATAATCCTTTGGGTCATGAGAGTGATATTTTTCTGTGATATTACATTTTTTATCCTTCAAATATATGTATATCATTATTGGGTGACTTTAATTATCCATTTTAGAAAGTGGATCAAAATTGTTTTAATTGTTATCTCATTTGGAACATGTCTTCTTAAACACCATAAGCTATAATATGGTTTCCATATATTTCAAAAAAGCATAATCAATGTATTTCAGATTTTTATTACGTTCATTCCTTCATATTATGAATATATAAATCCATATATATTATTTATACTTATCCATGAATTTATATTATACAAAAATCCAAATATCTTTCACATTAAGTGTTCATATTCTCCATATATTATCTACCATTTTTCTATAGAGGTTACAACACTGTTGAATAAATTTTTTAGATTTTATTATTTATTCCAGTAATGTATATGGATTGCATATTTTTTACTATTCATAATAAATTTTAGGATTATTATAATTAAAAAATAATTTAGTGAGAAATATAGGTCCAATCTACCACAATATTAATGAATGGTCAACTGTATATGTCATATATTATAGTAATTATGTATCTTTAGAGGAATATCCAACATATGGGACAATTAGACATATGATAATTGTTATAATATAATTTTTCTAATCAAATAGATGATGTATTATTTAATTAAAATGTTATTGCAATATTTATATTTTATATAGAAGAAAAAAACAATTGGGGATTTGAAATAAATTATATACCTTTACAAAAATAATATTAAAAAATGTTTTTTATTATAAATCATGGAAATAATTTGGTCAATTAAATCCATTATTTTTTATGATCATTATAAAATTCATTTGATCCTTACAATATATGGTTTTATACCTTTATTTAATATGGTTGTCAAATTTATTTTTTAAAATTATTTAGTTTCATGTACATAATATGTTATGAAGATAGATTACACACAGATCTGAATCTTGTCTATATTTATGGAAATATAATAAATATTTATATCATATTATTTTTTGGAAATCATGCTTCCTTGAAAATCATCAGTGATATATTCTTTCCAATCATCATTTTCATAAAAATAAAAATAACTTCCAAAAGAGTATAATAAAAATAAATGTACCTCCCTAAAAAATATGAAGCGATTGTACTTTATAAATGGATATATTTATTCCGGAATTGTATATAAAATTTAAATAAGAAAATATACAACAATTATTCAGTTAAAGGATCAATTATAAAATATTTTTTTAAGATGATGTTTCAGTTTTTCTCATATTATTTTCAACTTTATTATACATCAATGCATAATAACAAAATTTTTAATTTCGAGAAGATAGATATCGATGAAAGAAATGAGTTATAAATATTAAATCTTTGAGGACATGGGTTTAGTGGTGAAAATGTAACATCCCAGGAAAATAAAGAAATATGAAATTTTCATATTTATTAATATTTGTGAATTAAATATTAATTTTACTTTAAAGGAGATTCTATGTTCGATGGCATACTAGATATGCAACAACGGGTTTCTTTGAAATCTTACGTTGCACACTAACAATATAATATTATTACTTTAAAAAGTACTTAATACCTAGACATTGTAATGGTCGTAATAAATATAACTAACTACAATATAATTATACATGTTTGTTAAATGTTTTTATATTTATCAAATAAAATTTAGATGCTTAAAAAGTGAATGAATTCAATTTTAAGCATAAATACTCTAATATTCTTTAAAAGGTCAATTTACCGCCTTTTGATGGTGAACCCTTTTTAAATATAGTTTTTTTCACTTATATATGTTCTATTTGAAAAAATATATTAATCTTTAGAGTCAAGACATCAAAATTTACTTTTGGTAAATTTTGGGTATTTTTCTGACAAAAATTAAATTTTTAATGAAAATTGAAACATGTTGTATTTTAATTCAAAACTATCTTTTAATATAATTTATTTATATGGATAGATTATATTTTTAAATGGTTTTAAGGTGTAAGTAGATTATATTTTTACCATTTAATCCAATTGTGGTCATTTTAATTAATTTCACTTTGAAATTGGACATAAACAAGTGTCAATCTTTTGATAGTTAATTTTTCTAAAAAACACGATATTAGGAATCAGGAGGAATAAATTTTGTAAATAGGTAACATTTATTTTTAGACATTATGAATATTTACATCAGTCTATATTTTATTTACCATGGTTATGGGGTAAATCTGCTAAATAAGGGTAGACAAATATTACTATAATAGTATAAAATTACCCTAAAATGTGTCTTAATCCTATTGGTTGATACATATCCAAACATGAGAATATTTTTTTCAATTTTGGGACCCCATGGAGCCACTTAAGAGTGAAAATGACATAAACAAATATCTTTTAGTAAATTAATTTTTACATAGAGTCATATAAGTTTTCTTTTCTATTATAAATATTATTTATAAAGATAAAAATATTCCATAAATCATGGTATTTTGTTTAATTTTTTGACATTAATAAATTAAAATATTTATGACACAATAATGATGTAGTGTTTACCTCAATAATAAATGATTTCAATAAATAAGATTATAAATACTAAAATAATATCCAAAACCTTTACAATTCTTATTGGTGATTTTATTTAGACCATGAGATATTTTATTTTATACTTTAATATGTTTTTTACATTTATAAACCGAAAATCATTATGTAATAAAATAATATTTTCACACTTTCTAAAATAGCCCCTCCTCCACCTTATAAAAAGCCCTCACCTCTAACTCATTCCTCACACCAATAAAACTCCTTGTCTCATCCAAACTCTGCCCAATTAATCTACTTATATCTCTCTCCTCCTCCTAGAAGCCTTAACATAGGCATAAGACATTAAACAAACCCTTTTGGTTCAATCCAAAGAGAGTTACCCGATTTAAAGGCAACGTCTTCTCTTAAGTTATTTTGTTATATTTTACTTCTCCAACCCCATAAACTCTTTTTATTACATTATTTTTTAACAAAACAAGTATACTAAGTATACTATAATGTTTTTATGTGAAGTATTAGAACTAAACATACACACACCTCCATCTAATGGGTAAAGAACATACTGTTTTGTGGATGGAAAACTAAGGCCTCATCAAATGATGATTGTTCAATTATCTCCTACCGCCTATAATGGTTTCCATTATGATGGCAAAATATTAATATATAATATATATTATGTTTATTTTTTCTTTATTCTTATGTATTTTCAATTTATAGCATACCTTTATAGTTTCTATTATGGGTAATCGTGCTAATTTCATTTGAGGAAGTGCTGACTACCGCCCCCTCAAAGTGTAATAACCTGTTAATTCCATATGTGGGATGTATAAAGGATGAAGTTAATGATATTATATATGATATTATAATGGAATTATAGTATACTTATGTATCATTATATTATAATTCCATTAAAATATGAAATATAAATGAAAGTAGCGCTCATGCGTACGTACAGCTTATCGTCTCCATGAACGGTGCATTTCATTTCTTACCACTAAATGTTATTTAATATTATAAATAAATATATATACAGGATATATATGATATATATGATATCTGAATCATGACTATAATTCTGGAGATAATGGACTATTGATCACATAGACTACTTGTAAATGTAAGTAGTTCATTTTTGACTCAAGTATCAAATATTGAAAAATGAAAGTTGTTAACATAAATGATTACATAATGTTTATAACATTGTAATAAGTAATATAAAAGGAATAATAAACATGAAAAATGATCTTAAGAAATTATAAAGTAACTTTAGTTTATTATTCAGGATATTAAATAATGAACAGGTCAAATCGGACACGAGGTAAGGGACTTCGTCTCAATCTCATTTCATTAAGGCATATTTTGTTTTATACACGAATTTATTTTATACATTGTATAAACCCCTTTTAATTTTACTTTTATTCAAAATGAACTTTTCTCTACTAATAATTTTACTAAATGACAAAAAATAATGTTTCTTTTAACGTACGTAGTGACAACGACCTTTCCACCGCCACGAGTATTATTTGATCTTTGGCTTCCATAACAAGTCATAATGTTTTTAAAAGAAAAATAAATACCATATACTCTATTATGTATTTTGTTATTGAATTTTTTTTTGGAATTATTATTTCAATATCTTGTTCAATATCTTATTCAATATCTTGAAAATATATTTTGTGATTGCAATTTGGGAATGTTATCTTTCCTTTATTCTTATATTATGTGTTATGATTATATTATGGTCCTTGAGAATTACTTACGTATATGAGTGGTTCCATGATAAACCTAGGGTGGGTGAGCCTGAGATAGCTCTCCAATTCATTAGGTAACGTGACAGAAGTAAACGTGAATGTTTCTCCTAATAGATTTAGGGAATATACTGTGATGGGTATTCCAAAGTAACTCTCTACGTAGCTATGATAGCTACAATGTAAGTATGGTATGGATGCCACAAGATGCCTTTATAATTTATTTTTACTATGTTTTATTCATAAATCTTATGATTTCATTAGGTATGTTAAAGAGCTTATGTTATGTATCTATTGATGAAAAAATGTTTTCTTTCATTGTTTTATAAACCTTACTGAGGTTTTTATGCTCATCCCGTGTTTTGATATGTTTTTCACATGACTTAAAGATGAATAGGGTCAAGGATGGGATCAAGGAAAAGTCATGTTGTCCAAAACATGGTACTAGACATGAATCTTTTTTTCAAGAGTTTTTATTTTATTAAAAAATGGAAACTGAGTAGAAGTTTCTACATTGTAATTTTTGAGGTATAATGTAATAGTTATGGCCTAATTATCTAAAACTCTAAACCTAAAAATATCCTCAATGCGAATTATTCGTTTAATTCAAGATAATGTAATGTTTTGAGGTTGGGTCCTTATAGTTGGTATCAGAGTTTGGTTTAGATAAATTTAAAAGTTAGGATATTGTTAAATTAATGTCCATAAATTAATTTATGGTAAAATTGAAGTGATGTAGCATTTACATATTACCATGTTGCTTCCCATAAGATATTTCTGTGTTCAGAATGGTTTTCCGTATAGAAAACAGGGCAACTATGTTGGGATGAAATCAGGAGGAAGACAACCGTCCCAATCAGCAACCTGAGATAGCCAGAACCAGAACTGAACAGTTTGTTGTAGTGATGGCATAATTGAATCAGGCTATAAATAGTGGTGGTATCCATGCACGAGATCATCCAGATCAACCACATAGGAATATTTTAGTAGTGGAACATTTCATGAAGCAACATCCCCCATCATTCAGAGGAACATCTAACCATGTGCTAGAAGAATGGTGGATTAAAGCACTGGATAAGATTTTTGATGTTATGGGGATTTCCAAACATCAAAAGGTTAGTATTGTTGTTTACCATTTTGAAGGTGAAGATTATCAGTGGTGGTCTATGGTGAAAAATATCAGGGATAGTGTGGAGATGGATGCTCTTTATTGGGTTGAATTCAAAGGTATGTTTCTTGGAAAACATTTTCCTAAGGTGGATTGTATTAGGATGGAAAAATAATTCCTATAATTGAGGTAGGCAGATTACTCAGTGGCTGCTTATGATGAAAAATTCACTCAACTAGAAAGGTATTCTCCAAATTTCATACAATTTCTTGATAGTAAAATCAACCATTTTTACTCAGTATTAAATCCAAATTATCTAAGGGATTTAGCTTCTAGTGAGTTCAAAATTTATGAAAAACTTGTTCGATGTGTATAGAAGGTGGAAATGGAGTTTGTTAATGATCAGTTGTTCTTTAAAAAACAACAGAAAAAGAGGTCGAGGGGGCAGATGAAAGGGAAGAACTCTTCAAAAAAGTCTGATGGTAAGAAACTTAAGTTTACAGTTTGTAAAAATTGTGGTAAAATACATGTTGGGGAATGTATTTTTAATTCTATTAAGTGATACCGATGTTGTAAAATGAGACGTAAGGATCGTAATTGTACTGAAAAAAAGTTGGGTAATGGTAAGACAAAATCTGATTTATAGTTAGTAAAATGTTTTAAGTGCAATGAAATGGGTCATTATCTAAATGTGTGTCCAAGGAAGAACTCAATTGAGGGAATGCAGCTAGAATACAAGCATAAAGGGGTGGTGAAATCCTTTATAACTACTTCATCAGATGTTGGGCCACCAAATGAAGTAGTATCAGGTACACTGTTTGTTTGTTCAAATTATGCCAATGTGTTGTTTGATTCGGGGTCTACACATTCATTCATTTATGAGAATTTTTCAAGTAAATTGGGAATTCCATCTCAAGATATGAATCCAAAACTTGTAGTAAAAACCCCTGGAGGAAATTTTGAGACAAAAAGAAATTATAAGAACCTTCTTTGTACTTGTCTACGGAAAGAATCTACTTGGAATCCATATTGCTTTTCCTCTACAAAAGTATGATTTTATTTTAGGTATGGATTGGATTTATGTTTATCATACTAAGATTGACTATAGAGCTAAAGAGGTTTCTTTTTAGAATGATTTTCATTTTGTGTACAATAATGAACCCTTACTTTTGATAACATATCAAGAAGCTGGGAAACTAGTAAAAGATGGAAATGAATGTTACCTTGCTCATATTGTTGAAAACAAAAGATCTATTCATATTAATGATGTGCCGGTGGTAAATGAGTACCTTGATGATTTTCCTGATGAGTTTCCTGGTATTATACTTGATCAAGAAGTTGAATTTACTATTGACTTAGTTCATAATGCTTAGCCAATTTCAAAACCCCCTTACCAAATGGCTCAAATTGAACTTCTAGAGTAAATGAAGAAATTGCAGGGGTTATCATATAAAGGTTTCATTTGACCTAGAACATCACCATGGGGTTGTCACGACCCGTCCTCGGGGCCCATGCCGTGACTACACCAAGCCCGCCTTCCATAGGCCAGGGGCTGGCGACTAGCACCAAGGCGTAAATCCCAAAAAAAAGGGAAGGCATTGCCTTAGAAAAGTAAACAAGCACCACAGAGTAAGCAAGCGGAAAAGTAAACAGTAAGTAAACACTGTAACAAGCTGTGCTGAAAGTAAATGTGGCTGGAAATACAAGCCCAACTGTAAAGTACAACTGAAAAGGGGAAAACAACAACTGAAAGAAAAGCCGCAGCGTCGAGCCGTCCTCTGGCAGTCCCACCTGAAGGGTGGGTACAGATAGCCTCCACTGCTCCTCGGGTCCACCTGATCACTCCGAGTGCGTCCCGCCCAGTGGTCCACCTCGAGGTACCGTCCTGCTCCGCACGCCTCTACCACGATAAGCGTTGTCTGTTGTCTGCAACCAAAACAACGTAGTGCGGGCAAAGCCCGTGCAGGGGTGAGTATAAGCTACTCAGTTGGGACCCCGAGACCCGAAGGTCTCCCGAAATCCACAAAGGATAAACCACAAGAAAGATACAATCACGAAGTAACATCCGACACTGCTTAGGTATATGCCCATACATATACCTAAGTCATCAATTCCTGTTCGGCTCCAACATCCGAGCCCAAGCACAACCTAGTCCACACAGGAAAGCAAAACGTATACCCACACAGGATAGTTCAACACAATCCACAAAGGTGAGTAAACAGTAAATCCACACAGGATAGTTCAACACAATCCACAAAGGAGAGTAAACAGTAAATCCACATAGGATAGTTCAACACAATCCAAAAAGGAGAGTAAACAGTAAATCCACACAGGATAGTTCAACACAATCCACAAAGGAGAGTAACACAAGATTCAACTCACACAGGTATACTTCTTCAAATGATGATAGAGATGATCAGATGTAGTCACTGATTCATCTAATCCGTCGGGCCCATAAAGGGTCGGAAGATACTAACCCCCCGCAATGACCCACATAGGATCGATCATGAAGTTGGACCTAAAGCTATTGGGAAACCCCTTCTCCATCAAGTACAGTGGTTATGCCGCTACAACCAAGCGCTCCTCTGTCGTGGGTCTACCGCTACAACCAAGTGCTCCTATGAGCTGCTACAACCAAGCACACCTCTGTCGTGGGTCTGCCGCTACAACCAAGCGCTCCCATGTGCCGCTACAACCAAGCGCACCTCTGTCGTGGGTCTGCCGCTACAACCAAGCGCACCTCTGTCGTGGGTCTGCCGCTACAACCAAGCGCTCCCCTGTGCCACTACAACCAAGCGCTTCCCTGTGCCACTACAACCAAGCGCACCTCTGTCATGGGTCTGCCGCTACAACCAAGCGCTCCCCACTGGGATATCCGTAACACACCGAGTCATTCGATCAGCAGTCGTCAAATCTCGACCGGCTCTAGGGTTCTGCACGCAACATGCTCGTTCCGGGAGGGTCCACTCCATGAGCAAAAAGGTCGATGCATCAACTGACATGCAGTCCGGAGTTGATGTATCCCAAGGTGTACCATAGTGGTCACTGCCGAAGACATGGAGGATTCCCGTACTGTTCTCATCATCGTCGCAGTCGAATCCACCGAGGATCTCTGTATAGTCATCGTCGTCGAAGTCGCAGCCAGCACTAGGGTTCCCGCTCACAGCAAGCTCGTTAAGGAGGGTCCGCTCCACGAGCCGAGAGGCCGATACCTCAACTGTCACAAAGCCCGAATTTGATGTATCCAAAAGTTCCGTATCGTCAACAGGAACTCAACGTCGCAGACGGCGCGTCAATCAGACGCCCGGTCTGAGAGATATTGGCTTTTTCGTCCCAGGGTCCCGGTTGGTTTTTAAGGAAAAACCAACACAACCGTACTCCACCTACGTCCAAACCTCGGGCAGAGTGTGCCAAAAGATTCGTCTCACTTATAGGAATTAGACGAAGCTGACGGTACGTCAATCGGACGTCCGTAGCTCAAGATATGAGCGTTTCCGCTCCGAGGGCCCGGTAGGTTTTGTGTACGAACCAACCTGGCCGAACCCAAAGTACTCCGAAACCTGGAGTACAATATACCGAAACAACTGTCTCGATCCAAGGATCGTGTTTCCGCTGACGGCGAGTCGTTTGGAGGCCCGTAGCTCAAGATACGGGCATTTGAACAAAAACCGTCCGAAGACGGGGGGTCCGGGCCCGGGCCGACCCAGCCCGACCCCCCATGGGTCGGCCGAACCCGGTCCGACCCGGTCCGACCCGGTCCGACCGGTCTGGCTCGGCCAGCCCGGCCTGGCTCGGCCGAGCGGCCGAGCGACGCGGGGGGGAGCCGCCACCCCCGCGTGACAACCCCGCGGCACCCGCGGGGTGTCGCCCTGGACAGCCGAGCGACGCGGGGGGGAGCCGCCACCCCCGCGTGACAACCCCGCAGCACCCGCGGGTTGTCGCTCAAACAACCGGACCCGGCTTCAGCCGCGTCCCGTGCGTGCCGGACCTGCGCGGCCGCGGGTCCGCGAGCGCTGCCGTCGCGGCTTCTGTCGCAGCGGCCTTGTCCGACGGCGCGCTGGGGCGCCGCCACTCCCGGCTGCCGGCGCCGCCACGCCGGCGACCCGCGCCGCCGGCGGCTTCCGCAGGCCACCAGAGTCGCTCCTGTGGTCCGATTCAGTTCCCGTCTACGCCGCTGCTCCTCCCGGGACTCGCTCTTCACTGCGGAACCATCACACTTCCGTTGCGGCACGTTCCGTCGTCGCCCGTCAAATCCGCATAACAACGAAGAATGGCGGAGGGTCGTCGGGCCGTGTTCGTTTGGCCCGCACCCTCCGCGTTAGTGATGAACAATGGGAGAAACAATATTCAACATATGAATCAACAAGTTTTAATGGAATAAATTTTTTTTATGAATCAGGTTCTTCATTCCTGAACGGAAACAAAACGGAAAAGTAAGGGCAATCCAAAAATAAAATCCCTACCTCGTTGGTCATCGTCGTACGCACGTTCTTCGCGAAATTGCTCGTCGCGGAAGGAGGGGATCGTTGCGTCGTCGCGGAAAGGCGTCGCGTCATCGTGGGAACCAGCATTGAGTTAGTGAACTCAACGGACCAAGAAACAGCAGATTTAATTTAATTATAAATAATTAAATCCGTGTTTTGGTAAAAACCACAAAGGAGATTAAAAATAAAGTCTGAGACTCTTACCTCAAGCAGCTGATCGAAGATTCGTTGCGGAGGAAGAGACATCGTAGAAGAACGTTGCAGGAAGGGAACGTCGGCGTCGCGGAACACGGCTTCGTGTCGTTGACTTCCACAGGTTCAGTGTTCTTCGTCGGAGGCCGGCGGTCTTCGCGTTCTTCGCGAAGGAGGATGAAGGTTCAAGAACTCTGACAATCCTCTCAACGAGTAATCCTCCAAAAAGACTAGTTGGTCTTATTTTATTATTACGCCAACAAACGAAAAAGGGGGTAAGTAACGACCCATCAATTCGTTGTATTAATTCGACGAACGTAACAGATCATTTAATTCACGAAATAAACCACCCAATTAAATGGTCTATTAAGAATTTAAGAAAACGCATCAGTTGACTTTCATAATGACGGGTTTTCGCGGGTGTGTTACTTAGCGGAAAGAAACGGCGGGGCTCATTCGGGCCCCACCTCACAAATATCCTACCAAGAGGGTAGCATATTCCTGGATAGTACCCTATCCGTTTCAACTCAGTTTAAGCCACTTTTAAGTGGCTTCAAGTGGCTTCCAAGTGGCTTAAGTGAAATAAAATAAAGTTGTCGTAAAAATATTTTATTTCCTAACTTTAAGCCCGAAAATTAAAAACCACACCCGAGCAAACACAACTCTGGTAGAGGAGTTTCTAAGCGAATACCGGTGCTGCGATTTCATCGGTGCCCTCAGAATTCGATTCCGGGCACCGATTCAAAAGTTAGAAAAAACCCGCTCATCCGTTCACTGAACGTACCCGAGCCAAACTTCGGAAAATGATTCCGGGCACACCGGTCCTCGGAATCAGGTGCCGTCAGAAACTGCGTTCTTGAAAAATCCAAACAAAATTAAGAAAAAAAAAATTTCCTTGAAATTTATGGTTCTTTACATTACTCCCACCTCAGGGCTTTACTTCCCCGTAAAGATACATCATAAACTAGGGAAACAAATGTGGGTACTGAGCACGCATCTGAGCCTCCCACTCCCAAGTGCTCTCCTGGAGGTTCTCGTGCTGCCATCTGATGCACACAAGAGGAATCGATCGCCCACGTAGGACTCGCTCTTGTCGATCCTCTATCTCCACTAGGACCTCAGCAAAAGTCGCCCCATCATCCACGTCTAGCTCCCCATAGTCAATGATGTGTGTCGGGTCGTGCACGTATCTCCTCAGCTGAGATACGTGGAAGACGTCGTGCACCCGGTGCAACTGAGGTGGTAGAGCCAGGCGATAAGCCACCTCGCCAATCCTGCTGAGGACCTGGAAGGGTCCGATGAAGCGTGGAGACAACTTGTCGCCTCGACCAAATCTCTGCAAACCACGTCGAGGTGAGACACGCAAGAAGACATGGTTTCCATTCTCGAACTCTAGTGGCCTCCACCTCCTGTCAGCATATGACTTCTGCTGGCTCTGAGCTATCCTCATCCGTTCCTGGATGACCTGGACCTTCTCTGTCGTGGCCTGGAGCATCTCCGGTCCCACAAGAGCTGCTAAGATTTCTTCTTTGCCGATAACAGAAATCTGGTCTCATCCCTTGGATGAACCACTTTCTTTTCCTAATACAGTCAATACCGACATGGATGGTACTAATCCATACCAAGGATGACGTCGTAAGGCCTTGAAGATACTACCAATAGATCCAACCGTTACTCTCGCCTCCAAGGGTTGAGTCACACTGTCGGTATCAGTGTGTGGTAACTGGGTCTCCTCCAGTAGATGTCTCACGGGTGAGGGTCAAGTCAACAATCTAAACCGGAACCTCTTAGTAACAACACAAAAGAGGACATGAATAAAAACATCACAAGGGTATTTGTCTTTTATTATTGCAGCTCATAATACAAAGACACTACACCATAGCAACAAGGAACTAGAAGTACAAAAGACGTATCCACTAGTCTCGCTCCTGTCCATCTGCTCCCAGAGCTCCTTGATCGAAGGCCTCAGCTGCCTGAAGCTGAGCTATTGCATGTCCACCAACTCCCTGCGGTCGGGGTGGACCTCCTGGTGGTGGTGGTGGCCACACCCTGAAGCGTCGTCCATCTCCAGCTGCACGGCCAGCTCCCCTGCCATGGCCGCCTGCTCCTTGCGGTCCACCTTGATCGAACCTATGCCTCTGCCTGGGGGGTCTTTCGTTCATCTGCTGGTCATCCGTATGGCGGGTCGGACAGTCACGAGCCATGTGACCAACCCCGTCGCAGGAGTAACACTGCCCTCTCATGGAAAGTCGTTTCCCATCCTGAGTGCCTCGCGCAAACGATCCAGAGTCATGCTGTCGACCACCTGTAGGTCTAGTCCTCTTGGACCCCTGCGTCATCTGTCTACTGCCCACTGCAAAAGACTATGCCGCATGCTGGCAAGGGGAGGGTCCTCCTGTCGGAGACTGATCAGCAAGGAAACTCTCCACTAAGAGGTCTCGCTCCAATACCCCTGCCTGAGTCGGAATGTTGAGGGAGATCATCGAAGCCCTGATCTTGTGCCTCAGTCCCTGCTCGAAGGTCCAGGCCCGGAAGAACGGGTCCCGTACCATATCTATGGAGTAGCACGAGAGATCAGTAAATCTCGCCGAGTACTGGGCCACTGTCATGCTGCACTGCCGCAACCGTAGTAGCTCCTGGATGCGCACCACTCGGAGGGTGGCTGGGACGAACTCGGAGCGGAAGATGCTCTCAAAGTCCGTCTAGAGGAGAGATGTCTCGTCGTGCACCTAGAGCATCAAGCTCCACCATCTGCCTGCTGCCGCATGCAGGAGGCTCGCTGCGAGGATCACCATGAGGTCTGTCGGTGTCCTCACTAATCTGAAAACTCGTACAACTGCCTCCAGCCAGTCCTCGGAAGCCTAAGGGTCCGTCTCCCCGCGGAACCTGGGCGGTCGCTGGTGCTGGAACTCATGCAGTGCACTAAGGCGACGTGCATCGTCAGCGGCTGGGGCTGGTAGCATCGGGGGATCGGCGGGTAAAGATACCGCCGGTGCCTCTGCTGTCAATGGGCCCTGTACCGAGGCCTCGTCGCTCGGCGGGCTATCATCGCGCTCTACTCTCGGAACCCTAGCTTGCTGCCGTCGTGGGGCCATCCTGAAAAGGAAACAAGTGCGCCACAGTCAGAACAGTATACCTGGTGAGCTGACACAAGTAACCACAAAGAAAACTTGAAACACACACGCAATCAATGTTTTCGTGCATTAAGTCGGAAATCAGAAGTCAAGGTCTTGGTGTACGGATACGTCAGCCGCCGAACCAACACTGGACTCCCTGGACTGATAACCACACTCAATACGCTAAACACTATTGCTTCACATAGAACAAAGATCAGAGTCGGCGGTAGAACCAACCGCCTTTGATACCAATTTGTCACGACCCATCCTCGGGGCCTGTGCCGTGAGTACCCCATGCCCGCCTTCCATAGGCCAGGGGCTGGCGACTAGCACCAAGGCGTAAATCCCAACAAAAAGGGAAGGCATTGCCTTAGAAAAGTAAACAAGCACCACAGAGTAAGCAAGCGGAAAAGTAAATAGTAAGTAAAAACTGTAACAAGCTGTGCTGAAAGAAAAAGGGGCTGGAAATACAAGCCCAACTGTAAAGTACAACTGAAAAGGGGAAAACAGCAACTGAAAGAAAAGCCGCAGCGTCGAGCCATCCTCTGGAAGTCCCACCTGAAGGGTGGGTACAGATAGCTTCCACTGCTCCTCGGGTCCACCTGATCACTCCGAGTGCGTCCCGCCCAGTGGTCCACCTCTAGGTACCGTCCTGCTCCGCACGCCTTTACCACGATCAACGCTGTCCGTCGTCTGCAACCAACACAACGTAGTGCGGGCAAAGCCCGTGCAGGGGTGAGTATAAGCTACTCAATAGGGACCCCGAGACCCGAAGGTCTCCCGAAATCCACAAAGGATAAACCACAAGAAAGATACAATCACGAAGTAACATCCGACACTGCTTAGGTATATTCCCATACATATACCTAAGTCATCAATTCCCGTTCGGCTCCAACATCCGAGCCCAAGCACAACCCAGTCCACACAGGAAAGAAAAACGTATACCCACACAGGATAGTTCAACACAATCCACAAAAAAGAGTAAACAGTAAATCCACACAGGATAGTTCAACACAATCCACAAAGGAGAGTAAACAGTAAATCCACACAGGATAGTTCAACACAATCCAAAAAGGAGAGTAAACAGTAAATCCACACAGGATAGTTCAACACAATCCACAAAGGAGAGTAACACAAGATTCATCTCACACAGGTATAATTCTTCAAATGATGATAGACATGATCAGATGTAGTCACTGATTCATCTAATCCATCGGGCCCATAAAGGGTCGGAAGATACTAACCCCCCGCAATGACCCACATAGGATCGATCATGAAGTTGGACCCAAAGCTATTGGGAAACCCCTTCTCCATCAAGTACAGTGGTTATGCCGCAACAACCAAGCACTCCTCCGTCGTGGGTCTGCCGCTACAACCAAGTGCTCCCATGAGCCGCTACAACCAAGCGCACCTCTGTCGTGGGTCTGCCGCTACAACCAAGCGCTCCCCTGTGCCACTACAACCAAGCGCACCTCTGTCGTGGGTCTGCCGCTACAACCAATTGCTCCCCTGTGCCGCTACAACCAAGCGCACCTCTGTGCCGCTACAACAAAGCGCACCTCTGTCGTGGGTCTGCCGATACAACCAAGTGCTCCCCTATGCCGCTACAACCAAGCGCTTCCCTGTGCCGCTACAACCAAGCGCACCTCTGTCGTGGGTCTGCCGCTACAACCAAGCGCTCCCCACTGGGCTATCCATAACACACCGAGTCATTCGATCAGCAGTCGTCAAATCTCGACCGGCTCTAGGGTTCCGCACACAGCATGCTCGTTCCGGGAGGGTCCACTCCACGAGAAAAAAGGTCGATGCATCAACTGACATGCAGTCCGAAGTTGATGTATCCCAAGGTGTACCGTAGTGGTCACTGCCAAAGTCACAGAGGATTCCCGTACTGTTCTCATCATCGTCGCAGTCGAATCCACCGAGGATCTCTGTATAGTTGTCGTCGTCGAAGTCGCAGCCAGCACTACGGTTCCCGCTCACAGCAAGCTCGTTCGGGAGGGTCCGCTCCACGAGCCGAGAGGCCGATACATCAACTGTCACAAAGTCCAAAATTGATGTATCCAAAAGTTCCGTATCGTCAACATGAACTCAACGTCGCAGACGGCGCGTCAATCGGACGCCCGGTCTGAGAGATATTGGCATTTTCGTCCCAGGGGCCCGGTTGGTTTTTAAGGAAAAACCAACCCGACCGTACTCCACCTGCGTCCAAACCTCGGGCAGAGTGAGCCAAAATATCCGTCTCACTTATAGGAATTCAACGAAGCTAACGGTACGTCAATCGGACGTCCGTAGCTCAAGATATGAGCGTTTCCGCTCTGAGGGCCCTGTTGGTTTCGTGTACGAACCAACCCGGCCGAACCCATAGTACTCCAAAACCTTGAGTACGATATACCGAAACGACCGTCTCGATCCAAGGATCGCGTTGCCGCTGACAGCGAGTCGTTTGGAGCCGCTTAGCTCAAGATACGAGCATTTGAACGAAAATCGTCCGAAGACGGGGGGTTCGGGCCCGGGCCGACCCGGGCCGACCCCCCTGGGTCGGCCGAACCCGGTCCGACCCGCCCGGACCGGCTCGGTCGAGCGACGCGGGGGGGGGGGGGGAGCCGCCACCCCCGCGTGACACCCCCGCGGCACCCGCGGGGTGTCGCCCTGGACAGCCGAGCGACGCGGGGGGGAGCCGCCGCCCCCGCGTGACAACCTCGCGGCACCCGCGGGGTGTCGCTCGGACAACCGGACGCGGCTTCTACCGTTGCGGCCTTGTCCGGCGGCGTGCCGGGGCACCACTGCTCCCGGCTGCCGGTGCCACCACGCCGGCGACCCGTGCCGCCGGCGGCTTCCGCAGGCCACCGGAGTCGCTCCGGTGGTCCGATTCTGTTCCCGTTTGCGCCGCTGCTCCTCCCGGGACTCGCTCTTCACTGCGGAGCCATCACACTTCCGTTGCGTCACGTTCCATCGTCGCCCGTCAAATCCACATAACAACGAATAACGGCGGAGGGTCGTCGGGCCGTGTTCGTTTGGCCCGCACCCTCCGTGTTAGTGATGAACAGCGGGAGAAACAATATTCAACATATGAATCAACAATTTTTAATGGAATAAAAATTGTTTATGAATCGGGTTCTTCATTCTTGAACGAAAACAAAATGGAAAAGTAAGGGCAATTCAAAAATAAAATCCCTACCTCGTTGGTCGTCGTCGTACGCACGTTCTTCGTGGAATTGCTCGTCACGGAAGGAGGGGATCGTCGCGTCGTCGTGGAAAGGCATCGCGTCGTCGCGGGAACCGGCGTTGAGTCGACGAACTCAACGGACCAAGAAATAGCAGATTTAATTTAATTATAAATAATTAAATCCATGTTTTGGTAAAAACCACAAAGGAGATTAAAAAGAAAGTCCGAGACTCTTACCTCAAGCAGCTGATCGAAGATTCGTTGCGGAGAAAGAGACGTCGCAGAAGAACATTGCAGGAAGGGAAAATCGGCGTCGCGGAACACGGCTTCGCGTCGTTGACTTCCACGGGTTCGGCGTTCTTCATCAGAGGCCGGCGTTCTTCGCTTTCTTCATGAAGGAGGATGAATGTTCAAGAACTCTGACAAACCTCTCAACGAGTAATCCTCCAAAAAGACTAGTTGGTCTTATTTTCTTATTACGCCAACAAACGAAAAAGGGGGTAAGTAACGACCCATCAATTCATTTTATTAATTCAACGAAAGTAACAGCTCATTTAATTCACAAAATAAACCGCCCAATTAAATGGTCTGTTAAGAATTTAAGAAAACGCGTCAGTTGACTTTCATAATGACGGGTTTTCGCGGGTGCGTTACTTAGCGGAAAGAAACGGCGGGGCTCGTGCGGGCCCCACCTCACAAATATCCTACCAAGAGGGTAGGATATTCCTGGATAGTACCCTATCCGTTTTAACTCAGTTTAAGCCGCTTTTAAGTGGCTTCAAGTGGCTTCCAAGTGTCTTAAGTGAAATAAAATAAAGTTGTCGTAAAATTATTTTATTTCCTAACTTTAAGCCCGAAAATTAAAAACCACACCTGAGAAAACGCAACTCTGGAAGAAGCGTTTCTAAGAGAATACAGGTGCTGCGATTTCATCAGTGCCCTCAGAATTCGATTCCGGGCACAGGTTCAAAAGTTAGAAAAAACCCGCTCGTCCGTTCACTGAACGTACCCGAGCCAAACTTCGGAAAATGATTCCGGACACACTGGGCCTCGGAATCAGGTGCCGTCAGAAACTGCGTTCTTGAAAAATTCCAAATAAAATAAAGAAAAAAAAATTTCCTTGAAATTTACGGGTCTTTACAGGGGTGCTCCTATATTATTTGTTAAAAATAAATATAGTTTAATGATACTTTGCATTGATTATAGAGCATTGAATCACATCACTGTTAAGAACAAGTATCTTTTTCCTCATATAGATGATTTGTTTGATCATCTCCAGAGAGATCAGTATTTTTTGAAGATTGACTTGAGTTCGGGGCACCATCAGTTGAATGTAAAAGATGAATACATTCTAAAGACCATGTTTCGTTCCAGATATGGCCATTATGAATTTGTAGTTATGCCTTTTGGTTTAACCAATGCACCTACTGTATTCATGGACCTTATGAATAGAATATCTGTGAGTTCTTAGATACGTTTTTGGTTTTGTTTATTTAGGATGTTTTGGTTTATTCTGAAAGTAAAGAGGAGCATGAAAGTCATTTAAGGGTTTTCTTGAAAACCATACAAGAAAAGAAATTGTATGGGAAATTCAGCAAGTGTCGGTTTTGGATACAAAAAATTTCTTTCCATGGTCACATTGTTTTAAAAAATGGCATAACTATTGATACTTCTAAAAGAAGCTGTTGAAGAGTGGACAAGACCCACAAATATAACTAATATCTGTAGTTTTTTTTTTGTTTGGAAGGTTATTAACCGAGGTTTGTTGAAAATTTTGCACGGTTATCTAGTCCAATGACTAAGTTAACTTCAAAAAGATTCAAGTTCGTTTGGAAAAAATAATGTGGTGATTGTTTTCAAGAATTGAAATAAATATTGGTTAATGCTCTAGTTTTGGCACTAACTTTCAGAAATGTTGAGTTTGTTATTTACAATGATGCTTCATTTAAAGGACTTGGATGTGTCCTTATGCAGAATGATCATGTAATTGTTTATGCTTCACATCAGTTGAAACCACATGAGTTAAGCTACCCTACACGTGATTTGGAATTAGATGCTGTTGTTTTTGATTTAAAAATTTTGAGGCATCATTTGAATGCATTAAAATGTGAAATATATACTGACCAAAAAATTTTGAAGTATATATTCACATAGAATGAATTGAACATTAGACAGAGGAGATGGTTGGAATTAATCAAGGATGATGATTTCATGATCCTTTACCATCCGGGAAAAGAAAATAAATTGGCTGATGCTTTGAGTCGAAAAAGTAATGCTTCATCACCCATGTTACATTTGGAACGAGATCCTTTGGTTTTGGATTTGATGAACTTTGGAATAGAAGTTTTTAGTGCAGGAAATTATTCTGTTTTGTTCCAGGTGTCTGTGAAATCATCTCTATCCGACAGAATAAATCAAGCACAAAAGGAAGACAGTGAGTTGCAGAAAAAGGTAGAGTTGGTTCAAAAGGGTAAATTTCCTAAATTTAACATTAATAATGATTGTGTTTTGAGGTTTGGGAAAATATTATGTGTTCCTTTTCATTTACAATTTAATAATTTTTTGTTATGTGAAGCTCATAGATCCCTGTTTTCAGTTCATCCTAGCAGTACTAAGATGTACAGAGATCTTCGGGAGTATTACTGGTGGGATGGAATGGAAATAGATATTGCGGACTTTAGTGTGAAGTGTTTGACTTGTAAATAGTTTAATGTAGAGAAACAGTTACCAAAAGGGATGATTCAGTCTTTACCAGTGCTAGAGTGGAAATGGGAAAATATATCCATGGACTTCATTTTGGGATTACCAAAGAAATATTAAGGTAATAATGTTATCTAGGTTATTGTTGATCGATCGACTAAATATTCTCATTTCATTCATATTTGAGATACTTTGTCTCTAGATCAACTTTATCAGTTTTATGTTAAATATATAGTCAGGTTTCATGGTGTTCCCCTCTCTATTATATCTTATCATGATCCCAGGTTTACTTCCAACTTTTGGAAAGGCCTTCTAAAGTCCTTGGATACTAAATTAAATTTTAGTACATCATTTCATCCGCAATCTGACGGGAAGTCAGAACGAACAATTCCGACCTTGGGGGATATGCTACGTGCTTGTTCACTAGATTACCAAGGAAGTTGGGACCAAAATATTTCTTTTGTTGAATTTTTTTATAATAATAGTTTTCATTCAAGTATAAATATGGATCCATTTGGGGAATTATATGGGAAGTGGTGTCGAACATCGGATTTTTGGGATGAATTAGGTAAAAGGAAGCAGATGGGACCAGAATTGGTAGAAGAGATAACAAAAAAAGTTCAGTTGATTTAGAAGCACATGAGAAATTCTCAGAGCAAACAGAAATGTTATGCAGATAATTGAAGGAAAGATCTTTCTTTTGAGGTTTGTGATCATGTCTTTTTCAAAGTTTCTTCATGGAAAAGTGTGACGTGTTTTGGTAAGAAGGGAAAGTTGAATCTGAGGTTCATTGGACCTTATGAAATCCTGGAGAAAGTTGGATCAGTTGCGTACATAGTGTATTTACCTCCATGTTTGTCCTAGGTACACAATGTTCTTCATGTTTTAATGTTGAGAAAGTATATGCCAAATCCATCTCATGTTTTATGTCGAGAGGTAGTTTAGTTGGAAGAGAATCTCTCTTATGAGGAACAACCAGTCCAAATTTTTGACCAAAGAGAGAAATTATTATGGAATAAGGTAATTCACCAAGTAAAGGATTTTTGAAAAAAATATGGTTTAAGAGGCAACATGGGAATCTGAAAATGCTATGAGGGATAAATACCCCCCATTTATTTGATAAGTGAATAAAATTTCAAGGACTCAATTTAAAAAAGGGGGGAAGGATGTAACATCCCCGGTAAATAAAGAAATACGAAAATTTCCTATTTATTAATATATGTGAATTAAATATTAATTTTACTTTAAATGGAATGCTATATTCAATGGCATACCTGATACACAACAATGGGTTTCTTTGAAATCTTACGTTGCACACTAACAATATAATATTATTATTTTAAATGGTAGTTAACGCCTAGCCGTTGTAATGGTGGGAATAAATATAACTAACTACAGTATTATTATACCAATTTGTTAAATGTTTTTACATTTATCCAATAAAATTTATAGGCTTGAAATGTGAATGAATCCAATTACAAGCACAAATACTCTAATATTCTTTAAAGGTCGATTTACCGCCTTTTGATGGAGAACCCTTTTTAAATCTAGTTTTTGTCACTTTTATATGTTCTGTTGGACAAAATAATATTATTCTATAGAATAGGGACATCAAAATTTACTTTGGGTAAATTTTATCTATTTTCTGATAAAATTCAATTTTTAATGAAAAGTGAAAAATGATGTAATTTAATTCAAAACTACCTTTTACTCTAATTTATTTATATGGTTAGATTAACTTTTAAATTGGTTTTAAAGATTAATTAGATAATATTTTTACCATTTAATCTATTTTTGGTCATTTTAATTAATTTTACTTTGAAATTGGACTTAAACAAGTATCAATATTTTGATAGTTAATATTTCTAAAAAACACGCTTTTTGTTTTGACAGTGGGAATTAATTTAAAATTAATTCCTTCTACTTATATGTTTTTAATTTAGAAAAATAGACTCCATATTTGGAGTCAAGATGTCTAAATTTTTTAAATATTTAGCTTTTATTTTTAGACATTATGAATATTTATTTCAGTAAATATTTTATTTACCATGGTTAAAGGGTAAATCTAGTAAATAAGTGTAAAAACATATTAATATAATAATATAAAATTACTCTAACATGTGTCCTAATCCTATTGGTTGATACTTATCTGACCATGGGCATGTTTCTGTCTATTTTGGAACCCCATGAAGCCACTTAAGAGTGATAATGACACATTATTATAATTAACTTAAATTAAAGACAAAAATGACATAAACATATATCTTTAGTAAATTAATTTTTACATAGGGTTATATGTAACGCCCCGACCCCAGTTACCCAGAGTCGGTGTATTATTACAAAACATTGTCATGATCACAAGAAAGATCAAGTCTCGAAAGACCGATTAGTTTAGTAACCTTGGAATAACTAGATACATTCATAAAGTGTACATTACATCAGAAAACGAAAACTACAACAATATAGTCTCCATAGTTCACACTCTTATCCCCTCATACTATCCCTGCAGGTCATTCATAAAATACTTCTTCACATCCTGGGAAAAATAAAACATAGAAAGGGGTGAGATCAAATGCCCAGTAAGGATAACAATATAGTGGAAACATTCATAAATAATAATAAACATTTAAGGCAATGTATAACTAAAACAAAAGCCTTTTAAACTTAAAATTCAACATAATATGGCAGAAATAAAATGAAATAATTCCATTTACTTATTTACATGGATATTCTACTAATCGAATAATCACATGCAATATCAATAACCACTTTTATAATGATGGAATGAATAATGCCAGACTATCATAACCAAATAGCCAAGGCCTCGTGCCAAGACTACAAATAAGATTTTGTCAAGGCCATGTTCCAAGACACTAGTTTGTCTCATTATACCTACCGATGCATCGAGGAGTTATAGCGGGATCCACCCGTCACATATTATGTCCAATGCATTCCTCATATGAATAGGATTAAACATAAAATAAACATTCGTATTAAAAACTAGCATATGAAATGTCAATACATTCTCCATAAACCATGAATGGTATAAAAATAACACATCCACAGTCAAAAAAATCACAAAACCTTCAATACAATATGGAAGTTTTGTATCATAATAAATCAACTTCAAATAAGCTTAAAATCCATCAAAGGATGTCGACATAGATGAAATCAAAACTATTTGAGAGAAATATCCCTTTTTTTAAAATAATATAAAAGTCACATAATTATAAAATAAAACATTTACTTTGAAAATTATCTTATAATCTTGTAAGGGATGATTTGAGGATTATATAATGGTGGAAAATAACCGCACCCGCCGTATAAGTTAAAAAAATACATTCTTACCTTAATTCTGTCGAAAAGGTTAAAAAGGACATTGTTTGGAAAACGACGGAAAGATTCCTTTATAAAACACTTATAAAAGGTAAACAAGTGTATAAATGACATTAAACCATATTCTAGTAAATAGTAAAAATGTTTTGAAATACATTTTTAAGAAACATGGATGTGGATGATAAAGAAGTCCCAGTGGATTATTACGTATAAACAACCTCGGATAATGAAGAGATTGCGAAATAAACCCTTACCATGTACTTTTCCTTGGTTGGGGTAGGTTAACCTCATGTATAATGGTGGAATAATTGTTATTAAATTATACAAGAATCATATACAATAATATTATATCATATATGATCTTTTAACATTGCATTGGTAATAATATCTTAATATTATTGTCATTTCGGGTGTTTAACTTACTCATTTTCTTTTATATGTTTTGTTATGTAAGCCATGTTTGTTATGGATAGGTTGTATCTTATTCATATCCAGAATTATATTAAGTCCTTAAACATTATTATTAATCTTCAAATGAGAATTATACTTGAATGGATACGATGGATAATGAATCTCATCGCGTTTGTGGAGACGGTAGTCCGTACGTACGCACGAGCTACAATATCATTCTTTTGATATTAAAATAATATTTAATTGGATGGTATATCATATATACAGAATCAATATCATGTTATATTTATTATTTGCATGAATTACACATCATTATTATACCCATCCAAATAATAATGTTTTGAATAACAATTACACCACGACGTGGAGAGAGTAAGCCGTACGTACGCATGTATGGTGACATGTCATTCAAAGGATGGATAGAATACTGAAATATGGTTGTAAAATGTTTATAAAACCATCAAAGTATATATAATATACTGGAGTTATGATTTTAGAATGGTAATAACAAAGAAAGAAGAAGTGGAAGAAGAAAGGAACTTGAAAGAGGGTGGTGAAAACATTACCTCTTCTTCGGGTTCTTAATTTTGATTTGTTCAAAAGGGCTCCATAGGTTTGCTTTATGATAAAACTAGTGCCTCTAGGTTGAATTGAGGTAAGTTTAGAGAGTATTTTGGAAGGGTTTGGCCGAGGCAAAAGGCTTGTAATATGTGAATTAGTGAGAAGGGGGAGTGCCCTTTTATAAGAGGGGTGAGGGGCACCTTTGGAAAAGCTAGAAATACTATTTTATAATAAATTCATATTCGGTTTATAATGGCTCCAAAGTGGATTATTTAAAGGATAAGGTGGGGATGGGTCTAAAACCACTCAAACAATAGGATTTAGACAGGTTTGGGTTATTATATTAACCTTATCTTTATTTATTAACTCTTAGTTAATTAGTTTCACTTTTACAATGTCTCTTTGTATTTTTATATTATATGGTTAATAAACATACTATATACATCTAAGAGACCCCCAAGTGGTCCATTAATGACACAACTATCATGATATAAGTCTCGTGGCCAAACCTTTGATTTTTATGAATTTAATATTAATTAATAATATAATATTTGTTTTAAAAACTCTTTTATGTCAATTTTGACACTATTCAATAATTGATTTTTGTAAAATTCATAAAATAATTATTACTTAGAAAAATGTTAATTAAATCAGTCCTAACATGTCATATTAACCTATAAAATTATTGGTATTTATAAAAAGTCTCAAATTACATTTATTTGGGTATTTATAATATCAATTATTCTAATTTTTCATTAATTAGGTAATTACTACATCACCATCGTGTCATAAATAAATTAAATTATTCAATGTCTAAAAATTATAAATAAAAACCATTATTTATGAAATATTATTAACTTTCTAATTAATAATTATAGTCGAAAATCCAACATATATAACCCTATGTAAAAATTTTTTTTCTAAAAGATATATGCTTTTGTCATTTTTGTATTTATTTTAACTTAATTAAAATAAAGTGTTCCTATCACCTACAAGTGGCTCCATGGGGTCCCAAAATCGACCCAAAGATGACCATGGTCGGAAATGTATCCACCAATAAGGTTAGGACATGTTTTAGGGTAATCTGGTATTATTATAATATTATTTTTTAACCCTTATTTACCGGATTTACCCTTTAACCATGGTAAATAAAATATTTACCGAAGTAATTATTCAAAATGTCTAAAAATAAAAGTTACCTATTTACACAATTTGGACATACTAATTCCAAATATGGAATCCATTTTTTCAAATTCAAAACACAGAATTGGCAGAAATTAATTTAAAATTAATTCCCGCTGTCAAAACAAAAAGCGTGTTTTTAAGATATAATAACTATCAAAAGATTGATACATGTTTATGTCCGGTTTAATTGTGAAATTATGTCCAAGGACCGAAATTTTATTAAATGGTAAAACTATATTCTAAATATACTTTAAAACCACTCAAATTCATAATTTATCACTATTAATTTTTTTGATTAAAAAGTTGTTTTTAATTAAAATTTAGTAATTTTCACTATTCATCAAAATATTAAAGTTATCTGAAAAGTACCAAAATTTCACCTTAAGAAAAATTCGATACTCCGAATCTAAAAATGAAGTCCATTTTAAGAGATAAAATTAATAAAATTTTAAAAAATAGGTATTACTATTCATAACGGCTAGTTTGATTGGTTGTGGTGTGTGTTAGAACTCGAAGTTACGTATAACACACGCTACTGTATTATTCAAAGAGAAGCGTTTCGTGGAAGATTGGGGTGTTACATTCTACCCTCCTTCAAATAATTTCATCCTCCAAATTTATAGAATATTACTGCATAAAAAGACTCGGGTGGTTATTCATCATAAGTTTCTCGGGTTCCCACGTTGCCTCTTTCATTTTATGGTTTCTCCATAGAACTTTTACCAGACGAGTCGTCCGGTTTTTCAGCACTTATTCTCTCTTATCAAGAATCTTGATGGGCTCTTCGGAATAAGACAGATCAGGTTCCAGTTCAAATTCCTCATAGGTGAGTACATGCGTTGGGTCTGGCATGTATTTCCTCAACAGAGATACGTGGAACACATCGTGAACTTTGGAGAGACTTGACGACATTGTGAATCGGTAAGCTATAGCCCCAATTAGTTCTAGAATTTCGAAAGGTCCGATGTACCTGGGACTCAATTTACCTTTCTTACCAAAATGTATGACTCCCTTCCATGGAGATACCTTCAGGAAAATATGATCACCAACTTGAAATTCCAAATCATTCCTTCGATTATCGGCATAGCTCTTATGCCTACTTTTAACTTCTTTGATATGGTTTTGGATTACCTTCACCTTTTCCATCATTTCCTTCACTAGTTTTGGGCCTACAAGTTTTCTTTCAACAACTTTATCCCAATAGGTTGGTGTGTGATATCTCTTTATGTATAACGCTTCATATTGTGCCATCTGAATACTCGAATGGAAGCTATTGTTATAGGAAAATTCTACCAGAGGTAAATATTGATCCCACATACCCTGGAAGTCAAGTAAGAATGATCTAAACATATCTTCTAAGGTTTTAATAGTCCATTCTGATTGTCTATCTATTTGAGGGTGGTAGGCAGTTCTCAAATGAAGTTCAGTATCCAAGGCCTTCTGAAGACTCTTCCAGAATCTTGAAGTAAAACGGGGATCCTGATCTGAAACAATCGATAGAGGTACTCCATGAAGTTTCACAACTTCATTAATATATAGTCTTGCGATATGTTCTAGGGGTAGATATTCTCTTATAGCAAGAAAATGTGCTGACTTGGTAATATGATCAACAATAACCCATATTGCATCGTTCCTTCTAGGAGTCTTGGGTAGTCCCATGACAAAGTCCATCGTGATATTGTCCCATTTCCACTCAGGTATGGGAAGATTTTGCATGACTCCTCTAGGATGTTGCCTTCTAGCTTTCACTTGTTGACAAACCATACATCTGGACACAAAATCAGCAATCTCCCTCTTCATGTTGTCCAACAGAAAATGTTCGCTGAAATCTCTATACATTTTGGTGCTCCCAGAGTGTATAGAGAAATTGGAACTATAAGCATCTTCCAACAATTCTCTTTTTTTATAAGGTATATCAGGAACACAAAGTCTCCTCCCAAATTTCAAAATTCCATCATCATACACAAAGTCACTCAATCTCTCATTATTCACAGCTTTAATCTTCTTTTGAAATTCATCATCATCGGTCTGAGAACTCTTTATCCTTTCTAGTAAAGATGGTTTGGCAACCACTTTAAAAAGCATTGATGTTTCACCTTCCATGGTGATTCCCATATCCAACTTTACTAGATCCATAAAAATTGTATCCCTTTCAATTCTCATCATGTTCAAAACTCCATGATCTTTTCTACTCAAAGCATCTTCCACCTTGTTGGCTTTCCCCGGGTGGTAGTGTATCGTGAAATCATAATCCTTTAGTAGTTCAAGCTATCACCTTTTCCTCATGTTGAGTTCTTTTTGTGAGAAAATATACTTCAAACTCTTGGGATCAGTATAAATCTCACATTTTTCACTATAGAGGTAGTGTCTTCAAATCTTCAAAGAAATGATCACAACTGCTAACTCGAGATCATGAGTAGGATAGTTTTGCTCATGAATTTTCAACTATCGGATGCATAGGCAATAAACTTATCATTTTGCATGAGGAAAAAACCTAGTGCTTTCTTCAATGAATCACTATAAATAACGAACTCATCATTACCCGATGGTAGAGTCAGTATAGGATCATTGACTAATCTTCACTTCAGCTCTTCGAAACATTCTTCACACTCTTTTGTCTAAACAAATTTAACCCCTTTACGTGTGAGCTTCGTTAATGGGTTAGCCAATCGGTCAAAATTCTGGATGAAATGTCGATAATAACCTTCCAAACCAATAAAACTACGTACCTCAGTTATACTCTTCGGTGCTGGCCATTCTTGGATTGACTTTTTCTTAGAAGGATCAATAGAGATTCAATATTTGGAGACAATATGGCCAAGAAAAGAAATCTCCTGAAGCCAGAATTCACACTTGCTAAACATCCCATATAATTCATGTCTTCTCAGAGTCTTTAGGATAATGTGCAAGTGATTTTCATGATCTTTGTAGTTTTTGGAGTATACCAAGATATCATCAATAAATACCACCACAATATCATCGATATATTCCTTGAAAACTCTATTCATTAGATCCATGAATACAGAGGGTTCATTAGTCAGCCCAAAAGGCATTACCATAAACTCATAATGCTTGTAACTTGTTCTAAGTGCTGTCTTTGGAATGTATTCCTTATTCACACACAATTGATGGTATACAAATCGAAGTTAAATCTTTGAAAAGTATTGAGCTCCATGTATTTGGTTAAATAAATCATCAATGCGAGGTAGGGGATACTTGTTCTTTATTATTATAGCATTGATCTCCCTGTAGTCGATACATAACCTCATAGATCCATCTTTCTTTTTAACAAAAATAACAGGGGCTCCCCATGGAGAAACACTAGGGATAATAAATTCCTTATTACTCAATTCCTATAGTTGTTTCTTTAGTTTAACTAATTCCACAATGGCCATTCTATAAGGGGTCTTCGATATAGGCCTTGATCCAAGAATTAAATCAATGGAAAACTCAACTTCTCGTTCTGAAGGATGTCCAGGTAAATCTTTCGGAAACACATCTATATATTCTTTCACAATAGGTACATCCTCTATTTGAACATTCATTTCCTCACCCACAATCACTTCATTCTCTTCCTCCCCAATAATTGAATTTAGTTGAGCTACTGGGGTGGATCTAGATAAGAATTAGGTGGTGATGATTTCGCCCTAAAGATAAGGTGTTTCTTATTATCATCATCAAAAATCATAACCTCCTTATTCTTACAATAAATCTTCACATCATGTTCTGAAATCCAATCCATACCGAGGATTATATCAAACTCAATCATAGGTATGACGATGATATCAACGGATAAAGAACATTTATGTGCTCTAATGGGGACTGATTCACAAAACTTTGTTACAATGATACTTCCCTTAAGAGTTTTATCTGACAAATCCCTTGTTAAATCAAATTGGAAATATCTAATTTTCTTAGAAAACTGGGAAGATATGAAACAATGCGGTGATCTAGAATCAAATAATGCATTTGCTAAACTTGAGGAAACCCTTAAATTACCTGCCACCACGTCTTTTGGAGCTTCTACCTCAGCAGTAGTGATAGCATAAGATTGGCCTTGATCACTTGTCCTTTTCTGAGTTAAGTTCCCCTGACGGTTTGGACATTCATTTTCATAATGTCCCATCTGCCTAAAATTGTAGCATTGGACATCGGTAGCTTCCTTCTTCCCCATGCAATCAAGAGCTTGGTGGCCTTTTTCACCACACTTGTAACAGACTCCCGTTCCTTTTAAGCAAGTACCAGGGTGTTTCTTCCCACATTTACTACAGGATGGATATTCAAATTTTCCCTTCTTCCCTTTATTTCCATTCCCAGATTGATCAACATATCTCTTCTTCTCTTTCTTTTCTTTAAAGTCATATGACTTGGAGAATTCATTCCCGGTCTTGATAGCACATGATAGAATGTCTTCGTACGATGAGAAGGATTGTGAGACTAATGCTCGATAGAGAAATGATTTTAACCCATCAAATAAATGTTCAATATTACTTCTTGGGTTACGTATATAATCTCCAGCATACCTTTCTAACCTTGTAAAGTTAGCCTCATACTTTGTGACATTCCCATCCTCCTTTTGTCTCAGAATCAGAAATTGTCTTTACATATTTGCTCGATAGTCACGAGGAAAGTATTTTTCTAAAAATAGATCTTTGAACTCCCTACATTCCATATTTTATACTTCATCATATTCATTCATGTTTTGAATCAATGACCACCATTGATCAGCATCTTTAGTGAGGCGATAAACTGCCATGACAACTTTCTCCCTTTCACTACTCCCCAAAGCCTGAAATATTTTCTCTAGGGAACTTATCCATTTCTTAGCTACTAATGGATTTGTACTCCCATTTAATGTTGATGGTTGCTGCCTCATGAAGCAATCTAACATTGATCCTCCATGCTGTGGATCAGGAGGCTCTACACGGGTAAGGTTATTATTCATAACCTGAGTGAGTTGTCCCAGTATGGTGATAAGCTGATCAGTACTAGTTGTATCACCAGATCCACTATAATTATCTTGAGCAGGCGGGCAATCCCTACTTGGAGTGCGTGCATTGATACAGTTTCCATTTCTTCCACTAGGCGCCATTTCTAAACAATTTCATAAACTAGATCAGTTTATGAATCAAAATACATAATTCCATACTTATAAAACACTTAACATAAATTTAACTATTTATGGATATAATCCATAATCATAAAAATGTTTTCTTTGAGGATGTATATACTCATAAACTCTTCATAATGATTTTCAAATAAAATGAGATTTATCCTAAGCATATCCCTTAAGAGTGTCGTAACCAAGAGTGCAGCAAGGCCCGTTGTCGTGCACCAGTTCCCATTCGAGTCTAGCTCAAAGAGGTATTTTCGGGTTTTACCCCTAGGCACAACTGTGCCAGAGCCGCCTCTACCTGCTCGTATCCAGATATGGATGTATTTCTTAGAAAACTCAAAAAATCTCTAAAATACCAAAATTCTAGGAAGTTATTCTATACTAATCCTCAAAGTCCATCTTAGGTCTACGTGCTCTAATCAGAGTTTATCTAAATCTAGCTTCCAAGGTTTGTACTAAACTTCCTTTGATACCAACTGTAACACCCCGACCCCAGTTACCCAGAGTCGGTTCATTATTACATAACATTGGCATGATCACAAGAATGATCAAGTCTTGAAAGACTGATTAGTTTAGTAGCCTTGGAATAACTAGATACATTCATAAAGTTTACATTAAATCATAAAATGAAAACTACAACAATATAGTCTCCATAGTCCACACTCTTATCCCCTAATACTATCCCTATAAGTCATTAATAAAATACTTCTTAACATCCTGGAAAAAATATAACATAGAAAGGGGTGAGCTCAAATTCCCACTAAGGATAACAATATAGCGAAAACTTTCATAAATAAGAATAAACATCTAAGAAAATGTATAACTAAAACAAAACCCTTTTAAACTTGAACTTCAACATAATATGGATGAAATAAAATGAAATAATGCCATTTACTTATTTACATGGATATTCTACTAATAGAATAATCACATGGAATATCAATAACCACTTTCAAAATGATGAAATGCATAATGCCAGACTTTCATAACCACATAGCCAAGGCCTCGTTCCAAGACTACAAATAATATTTTGTCAGGGCCTTGTTCCAAGACACTAGTTTGTCTCATTAGACCTACCGATGCATCGAGGAGCTATAGCGGGCTCCATCCGTCACATATTAAGTCCAATTCATTCCTCTTATGAACAGGTTTAAACATAATATAAACATTCTTATTAAAAACTAGCATACGAAATGTCAATACATTCTCCATAAACCATGAATGGTATAAAAATAACACATCCACAGTCAAAAATAAAAATATAAAAACCTTCAATACAATATGGATGTTTTGTATAATAATAAATCAACTTCAAATAAGCTTAAAATCCATCAAAGGATGTTGACATAGATGAAATCAAAACTATTTGAGAGAAATATCCCTTTTTTTAAATCATTTAAAAGTAAAATAATTATACAATAAAACCTTTAATTTGAAAATTTTCTTATAATCTTGTAAGGGAAGCTTAGAACATTTTATAATGTCGTAAAATAACCGCACCCTCCGTATGAGTTAAAAAAAGACATTCTTACCTTAATTCTGTCGAAAAGGTTACAAAGGACCTTGTTTGGAAAACGACGGAAAGATTCCTTTATAAACCACTTATAAAAGTAAAACAAGGGTATAAATGACTTTAACACATATTCTAGTAAATAGTAAAAATTCTTTTAAATACATTTTTAAGAAACATGGATGTGGATGATAAAGAAGTCCCCGTAGATTATTACGTATAAACAACCTCAGATAATGAAGAGATTGCGAAATAAACCCTTACCTTGTACTTTTCCTTGGTTGGGGTAGGTTATCCTCCTTTATAATGCTGAAATAATTGTTATTAAATTATAAAAGAATCATATACATTAATATGATATCATATATGATCTTTTAACATTGATTTGTTAATAATATCTTAATATTATTGTCGTTTCAGGTGTTTAACTTACTCATTTTATTTTACATGTTTTGTTATGTAAGACATGTTTGTTATGGATAGGTTGTATATTATTCATATCCAGAATGATATTAAGTCCTTAAATATTATTATTAATCTTCAAATGAGAATTATACTTGAATGGATACGATGGAGAATGAATCTCATCGCGTTTGTGGAGACGATAGTCCGTACGTACGCACGAGCGACAATATCATTCTTTTGATATTAAAATAATATTTAATTGGAAGGTATATCATATATACAGAATAATTATCATGTTATATTTATTATTTACATTAATTACACATCATTATTATACCCATCCCAATAATAATGTTTTGAATAACAATTACACCATGATGTGGAGACGGTAAGCCGTACGTACGCACGTATGGTGACATGTCATTCAAAGGATGGATAGAATACTGAAATATGGTTGTACCATGTTTATAATAACATAAAAGTATATATAATATACTGGAGTTATTATTTTATAATGGTAATAACAAAGAAAAAAGAAGTGGAAGAAGAAAGGAACCTGAAAGAGGGTGGTGAAAACATTACCTCTTCTTCGGTTTCTTCCTTTTGATTTGATCAAAAGGGATCCTTAGGCTTGATTTATGATCAAACTATGTCATCTAGGTTGAAGTGAGGGAATTTTAGAGTGTATTTGGGAAGGGTTTGGCTGTTCCAAAAGGCTTTGAATGTGTGAGTTAGTGAGAACGGGGAGTTCCCTTTTATAAGAGGCGTGGGGGGCACCTTTGGAAAAGCTAGAAATACTATTTTCTAATAAATTCATATTTGGTTTCTAATGGCTAAAAAGTGGATTATTTAAAGGTTAGGGTGGGTATGGGTCGAAAAACACTCAACCAATAGGATTTAGACAGGTTTGTTTTAATATATTAACCTTATCTTTAAGTATTAACTCTTAGTTAATTAGTTTCACTTTTACAATGTCTCTTTGTATTTTTATATTATATGGTTAATAATCATACTATATACACCCAAGAGACCCCCAAGTGGTCCATTAATGATACACCTATCACGTTGTAAGTATCTTGGCCGAACTTTATATTTTTAGGAATTTAATATCAATTAATAATATAATATTGTTTTTAAAAGCACTTTTATGTCAATTTGACACTATTCAATAATTGATTTTTTTAAAACTCATAACAGAATTATTACTTCTAATAAATTTAATTAAATCAATACTAACATGTCATATTAACCTAGAAAATTAATTTTATTTATAAAAAGTCTTAAATTGCATTTATTTGGGTATTTATAATATCAATTATTCTAATTTTGCATTAATTAGGTAATTACTGAATCACCATTCTGTCATAAATAATTTAAATTATTTAATGTCTAAAAATTAGTAGAATATTGCAACACTTATGTCAAAAATGTTCAGAAATATATCCACAAATAAGGTTAGGACACGTTTCAGGGTAATTTAGTATTATTACAATATTAATTATTAACCCTTATATACCGGATTTACCCTTCACCCATGGTAATTAAACTATTTACCGAAGTAATTATCCAAAATGTCTAAAAATAAAAGTTACCTATTTACACAATTTGGACATCCTGATTCCAAATATGGAATCAATTTTTATAAATTCAAAACACAAAAGTGGTAGAAATTAATTTAAAATTAATTCTCGCTGTCAAAACAAAAAGCGTGTTTTTAAGATATAATAACTATCAAAAGATTGATACTTGTTTATGTCTGGTTTAATAGTGAAATTATGTCCAATGACCAAAATTTTATTAAATGGTAAAAATATATTCTAAATATAATTTAAAACCACTCAAATTCATAATTTATTACTATTAATTATTTTTATTAAAAAGGTTTTTTTAATTAAAATTTAGTAATTTTCACTATTCATCAAAATATTAAAGTTATCCGAAAAGTACCAAAATTTCACCTTAGGCTAAATTCGATACTATGAGTCCAAAAATGAAGTCCATTTTGAGATATAAAATTTATAAAATTTTAAAAAATAGGTATTACTATTCATAACGGCTAGTTTAATTGGTTGTGGTGTGTGCTAGAACTCGAAGTTGCGTATAACACACGCTATTGTATTATTCAAAGAGAAGCGTACCGTGGAAGCTTGGGGTGTTACATTATATAAGTTATCATTTCGACTATAAATATTCTTTGTAAAGACAAAAATATTTCCTAAATCATGGTAGTTTTTTATAATTTTTAAACATTAAATAAATTTAAATATTTGTGACACAATAATGATGTAGTGTTTACCTCATTAATAAATGATTTAAATAAATAAGATTATAAAGATTAAAATAATATCCAAATCCCATTAAATTCTTATTGGATGATTTTATTTCGACCATCAGTCATCTTATATTCGACTTTAATAAGTTTTTAACATTTAGAAACCTAAAATCATTATGTAATAAAATAATATTTTCACACTTTCCTAAAGAGCCCCTCCCCCCCTTGTAAAAATCCCTCACCTCTAACTCATTTCTCACACATCTCAAGTCCCTTGTCTCATCCAAAATCTACCAAATTAAGATCCATACATCCCTCTCCCCCTCCTAGAAGCCTTATCATAGGAAGAAGACACTTCAACAAACCCTTTTGGTTCAAACCAAAGGGAGTTACCCGATTTAATGGTAACGTCTTCTCTTAAGTTCTTTTGTTTTATTTTAATTTTAATACCCAATAAACTCTTTTTATTACATTATATTATAACAACACCAGTATCCTAAATATAATTGGATTTTGTTATGAGAAGTATTATAACTACACTTACACACACCTCCATCTAATGGGTAAAGAAAATACTGTTTCTGTGGATGACAAACTAACGCCTCACGAAATGATGATTGTTCAATTATCTTCTACAGCCTCTCATGGTGTCCATTATGATGGAACTATATTTATATATAATATATATTATGTTTATGTTTTTTTTATGCTTCATTATTTTCCATTTATAGAATACATTTATGGTTTCCATTATGGGTAAACGCCATAATTTCATTTGAGGAAGTGCGGACTACAGCCCCCTCAAAGTGATATGACTTTTTAGTGCAATATGTGAGAGCTATAAAGGATATATTTAATGATATTACATTTGATATTATAATTTAATTATAATATACCTCTTTATCATTATATTTTAATTCCATTAAAATATGAAATAGAAATGAAAGTAGCATTCATATGTACGTACGACTTACTGTCTCCATGAATGGTGCATTTCATTTCTTACCTCTAAATGTTATGTAATATTATAAATACATATATATTCTGAATATATATGATATATATGATATATAAATCATGAATATCATTCTGGATATAATGAAGTATTGACCACATATACAACTTTTAAATATAAGAAGTTCATTTTTGACACAAGTACCAAATATCGACAAAACGACCGTTATTAACAAAAATGATTACATAATGTTTATAACATTTTAATAAATGATATAAAAGGAATAATAAACTTTAAAAATTATCTTAAGAAACTATAAATTAACTTCAGTTAATTATTCAAGATATTAAAGAACGAACAAGACAAATCGGACACGAGGTAAGGGACTTCATCTCAATCTCCTTTCATTGAGGCATATTTTGTTTTATACATGACTTTATTTTAAATAGTGTATAAACCCCTTTTAATTTTAATTTTATTCAAAGGGAAACTTTTCTCTACTATGAATTTTACTAAATGACAAAAAATAAGGTTTTTTTAACATAGGTGGTGACAACGACCTTTCTGCCACCGTGAGTATTATTTGATCTTTGGCCTACTTAACAAGTCGTAATGTTTTTAAAAGAAAAATAAATACCATATACTATTTTATGTATTTTGGTATTGAAAATTATTTTTGGATTTATTATTTCAATATCTTGTTCAATATATTGAAAAGATATATTTTGATTAAAATTTTTGAATGTTATCTTTCATTTATTCTTATGTTAAGTGTAATGATTATATTATGGTCCTTGGGAATTGTTTACATATACAGGTGGTTCTCTGATAAACCTATGGTGGGTGATCCCGAGATATCTCTCCAATGCATTGGGTAATGTGATAGAGGTAAACATGAATGTCTCTCCGAAGAGATTTAGAGAGTATATTGTGATGGGTATTCCAACGTAACCCCCTATGTAGCTATGATAACTAAAATGTAAGTATTATTTGGATGCCACAAGATACCTTTATGATTTATGTTTTCTATGTTTTATACATAAATCTTATGATTTCATGAGGTATGTTAAAGAGAATATGTTATGTATATATTGATGAACTAATGTTTTATTACTTTGTTTTATAACCCTTACTGAGATTTTTATGTTCATCCTATGTTTTGAAATGTTTTTCATGGGACATAAAGATCAACAGGGTCAAGGATGGGATCAAGGAAAATTCATGTTGTCCAAAACATGGTACTAGACATGACTATTTTTCCAAGAGTTTTTATTTTATGAGAAAAATGGAAACTGAGTAGACATGTCTATCTTGTAATTTTTGAGATGTAATATAATGGTTATGGCCTAATTTTCTAAAACTCTAAACCTGAAAAGATCCTCAATGTGAATTATTAATTTAATTCAAGATAATATAATTTTTTAAGGTTGTGCCTTTATATAAGATGTCCATAGAAAGTTATATGGCCAAAATTATTGAACTGATACATCATTTATATTGATATTTTTAGAAATTACACTACATATAAAGTGTGTGAAAATTTAATATACATGTAATTTTTTTACATATACATTTTATTTAAAATGAATATATATATATATTGGATTATGTAATCAAAACATAATAAATTAATTCATAAAATATAGTCTATGAGCCCCTAAAGAATGTCAAAAACAAAACTATATTAGATGAATTCAAAGTCTAGTATGTTTACTTTTATTATATTAATTATTAAAATATTATAGATTAATTTAAAAAAAAAATTCTATAGAAGGTATAATATTAATTAAATAAGTTTGATAATTGATTATATGTACTCAACATGGATCCCTATAAATTAGTAGAATATTTCAACACTTATGTCAAAAATGTATTTCAATTCCATACACACATTTATGGAGAGTCAAAGAAACAAATAAAAAATATTATCTCTTTAAAAAGAATCCATTACATGGAAAATAAATTTTAATTCTATGAAATTATGGATGAAATAATCAAGTTATTTCACCTTTAATAAAATTTTATTTTAATGATTAAATGATATTTGGTTGATACTTATAGAGACTGGAAATTTCATACAAGAAAAACTAATTATATGATATATTTACATGATTAATGGGAATAATTAAAATAAAATATATTGATAATAATTCATTTAATATTTAATGCTCTTATTTAGTATTTTTGGTGCCCACCAAATTAGCATCAACAATTTTAGAATTGATTAAATCAATGAATTATGGGTATTATACTCTCCACAAAACAAAGGAGTATCATGACTACAAGAAGTCTAGGGGACGAATCATTCAAATAACCTAACCTCTAAGAGGAAACGTGCTCTCATGACCCTTGTAAGGTCATGTGATTGGATCATGAACTACACATGATTTAGTTGTGATAATACAAATACCCTTTAACTAACTCTCATTTCCTTGTGAATCTGTCATGTTAAGAGTTTATGGTCATGAAAATACTTCCACACAAGTTCCTCTGATTATGTTATTAATTAATCGATAGATGCATAAGAATCACCAAAATTCCCTTATAAAATAAAGTTATAAAAATTAAGAAGCTTCATGTGTTGTAGAGTTTTGTTGATTTCCATGTGAAGTTCTTATGTGATGCATAGGACCTCGTGGATCCCCTAGATAAATGTTGACCTTTTCATGGGAGAGAATGTTTCCAGGTCACCGTCATCATGTGAATGTCCTTAGAAATTTCCATTCGACCATGTGATTACCCTTGGTCTCTATATAAAGTATAGGTATTTTTCATGACAATGCTCACACACAACCATGAGATCCACAATTGATCACACAACACATCATAGACAATAAGGGTGATTGTGTGTGATAATGCTCACAAACCATCAAGATATCCTTTACTAATCATGTGATGCCCTAATAAATGAACAATTGTAAATGGATAGAGTTCATGGAAAATAGAATATAAAATGAAGAAAATATATAAATATCTCATAAAGATAAGACCCATTGATCTTCATGAGAAGGGGTTATGAACCTCATGTGATCACTATTAATCACATTAAGGGACTTCAACAAGCCATCATGATCTCATAAAAAGACTCTGAAAAAACACCTCAATCTTGAATTTATCCCAAACAAGTCTTCTTAGATCACATGTTATCCTTTTCAGAAGAATATTGATCTCATGAAGACTATAACACATGTCATTTCAATGGTTCAAAGGTCATTCGACATGTCAACAAGACTATGTGAAATCCATTTGATAAGCCATAAGTTCAATAAATATGGAAATAAAGATTTTTTCTTATAAGTAACTGGCCTTAAACATTACATAATATTGAGTTTCAGTCCATAATTTACTTTCTTTCATTTTTAGTTTCTTTATAGGTTTATAGTTTTACAGAATCAGGTCATAACTAACACATTATTAAACCATATAATACATAGTAGACACTTCCAATCAGTATCATTTTTTTTGCCATATTTTTTTTAAACAAATCATTTTTTCTTTTCATGAAAAATAATCATGAATTTCAATTTTACTTCACTCTTTCCCTTATCCATACTGTGAATTGTTTAGACAAATGTGGGATGTGCACAAAAAGCTCATAAAGGTATATAAAAATAAAGGAAACCATTAGTCTAGTAAAAATATGTAAAAACATTAAATATTGACCATTATATCAATTTAATTTGAGAAAGAGAAAATAATTAATTTTTACATTAGAAATACATAAATTTTTTTCTAAAATAAATTCTGTAAGACTCATAACAAGAAATTAAAAATACTTCTTGGTAACATTGAGAATCACATACATAACCTATTTTAAACATGTGAAAGAATTGACTTGATACCAATTAAATCCATGAGATAAAACCTTTGGAAGGTGCTTCCATATTTCCTACTAATACAAGGAACGTTAACGAATTCATTGGAGTACAATCTGGGTGCACACATTATTTAAACTAAAGCAGGCTCACCTGAAGCTATCTAAACATACCCATTTCTCATGTATAATGAATAAATGTCATATCAAGAATAAAATAATTTTATTCTTTCACTTTTCTATCCAAACAAAAATTACAAAACTTTTTTAATCTCATAAAAATTACTTTTGGATATCAAACTACCCTTTTCTTTCAGAAAACCATTTTCAATACCAGAAAACCCATTAAAACCCAATTGTTAATAACAAAAATATCCTAAAAGGTGGAAAATGTCTTTCATTTTATGAATACATGAAATATTTCATAGAAATATAAAAATAAAATAATGTTCACACTAGTGTAAAAGTTATTGTCTCCATATATTTTATAAATAGGACATTCCATTTTTCATTTGTGAAAACGTTTCATATAAAACACATAAAAATAGTCCTTTCAAAAACATTATAAAATAAAATGAAAATTAAATTTATAAATATTTTATATTCACTTAAAAACATTTCAAATATTATTTAAAAAATATGTACATATAATAGAAAGAAATTTTGAAGGAAAATGTTAAAATATGATTTTTTAGAAAAAAGTCCCTTATCCCTTTTGAAATATTTAAATCATAATACCGGTGAAAGAAAAAAAATTATAAAAACATTTAATACCATAAATATAGAAAAATTCATGATATAACAGTTCAAAGGGTGTGTATATAAACCTTATAAAAGAATATAGGTGCATAAAATCAAAATATTCTTCAATGAATGGAAATTGAGACGAAGTCCCTTCCCTTGAGTATGACTTGTCATGAGTTTCTTTATATTACTGAATAATAACCTTATTTTAATTATTTAATTTTTTCGGAAAATTTTTCAAGTATATTATTACTTTTATTTTACATATTACTATATATTATACAATTACTTAATCGATTAAGTATATGTTGTATTTTTTGACCGTATTTATCTTATTTGTCAAATATGACTTAGGTAGGTTGACTACGGTCAAAGAGGTCCTTATTTAAAAATATATAGAATAATAATAATAACATAAATATCATATTTATACATAATTTATTCTTTTAAAACCAATCATTAAAAATGGTTATGAAAAATTAACCAACGTTACGATCCTAGAGATGGTAGGTCACACGTACGCAGGGGTAACATTTACATCTTTGAATGATCATTATGGAAATAAGGTATGTAATATTTTATACTTACATAATTATTACTATTTAATAAATAATATATTATATAATTTTATATTATTTTATATATAATTATTGTGATGAGGTGATGAAAAAAGGAATCACATCACCTCGAGGAGGCGATAGTCCACGCGTCCACAAATGACGTTATCATTTTTTAGTGAGTAGAATGGTAAGAAATAAAATAATATATTACACATTAATAATGATAAATATTTCATTAATATCATAAATATATAATTTATATCACATATATTAAATATAATTTCCCTTATTACCTTTCATGTAACACGTTAGTGAAAATCGAATCTTATAGCTTCAGGACACGGTAGTCCACTATACACATGAGCGACATTATCACATACCCCATGGAATGGAAAGTAAAAATGGTATATATATTATATAATAAATATAAAGGTATAATTATTTTATAAATATCCTTTATAAACATTATATCCATCATCAATCCCAACCATGTGTGCTGGTAATGAAAAAATGAGCAACATCGGTTCGTGAGGTGGTAGTCTACCCTACCCAAAAATGATGATTACATAACTCAATTATTGTAAGATGGAAATTATTTAGTTTAAAACATTAATTTAAAACATATTATTATATGTAATATACTATGGTTATTATATAATAAAGGTTTAAATATAGTTTAATGGTGTGGAAGAAGAAATATAATAAAAACGCTCATCGGAGAATGTTACATATTTTTGGGGTAACACCTTTTTTTCACCAACGGCCTTCCTTGGATGAATTTATAACAAAAATAAGGATTCAAAGATGATATTAGGGATGTTGTGAAGTTATTTGGTCAGGTATTTTCTCAGAAAAACCGGTTTGAATATGTGAAGAAGAGAAGAGAGGGAGAGGTCATTTTTAAGTGTGGGAGAGGACACACGTGGAATTTTTGAAAATAATTGAGTGGTCCCACATTTTACATATGTAAAATGGTACCATAATTAATCATTTTATATCTATAGAGGTTTAATTTTCTATATATGGCCATAAAATATCTTTTAGAATATTTTTTCTCTCTTTTATACCCTTGTTGTTTTAGTTCAACACCCCAGTAAACCCATTTTTTACATTAAACGTAGTAATTATTTTTTGTACTACATTAACTACTCATTTTAGTCAAAAATTAAAATGATATTTCAAGAAATTATAAATTATAATTATTCCAATTTTTTAATATGTTTTTTATATTTAATTTATATAATTGGAAATAATTAATTTTAAATTAATCCATCAGATGTGACGAGAAAGTAGATTTTAAAGAGAAAAAGAAAAAAACATTTACGAAGTTTCTATATCAAAATTCAACATGAAATTTGATATAATGATATAAATTTGTTTATTTTATGGAAAATTGAAGAAATTTTACCTTAAAATCAAATTATAATATAGTTAATCTTTATAATTAAATTAAATGAAAAAGATGTTTTCAATTAAAATATAGTATTTTTCAATATTCTCAAAAAAATAATTTTTTTCAAAAAACTATAATCAATTCCTCCTAGGATAATTTTTTATTAATGATTGTAAAAATGATGTTTATTTTTTATCATTATTTTTATAAGTTTTGGAAATTAATCTTTTAAATAAAAACTTACAAGAAAAGTGTTTAATAAAAACTGTTTCATTATTTTTTTAATTACTTTATAGTTTTATAATGAATATAAGTATATTAATAAATAGGAGACTGGTTTATTATAACTTTACTTGGGTTATTAAATTATTCTAAACCTTTATAAATTCCTTCCTCATAATTTTATTGACTCGTTAAACAAGGGTGGATATCATTCCCACATAGCATTTTCATATTCTGATGTTTCCTATTCAAACATATGGGTTTTCATAAAACCTTAACCAATGAATCACCTTCTTCCACTACAATTTTTCTATGTGGTCAATAATATAAATAGGTTGTTACTCATAATAATGGTTCTTTTCCAAATAAACTCTTTCTGAG